>CM064434.1:10106523-10732565 GCA_032690845.1 Eleusine coracana subsp. coracana | reverse complement strand
AGCTGCGTATACGCATGTCCGCTATTTGAGGTAGACTAGGCTACGCTTAGATCAGTTTCAATGGTTATTTCATTTGCATTTAATTAGATGACATATAAACAAAAACGATGGCATGGTAAAAAAATTATTATGAAAGAGAGCAAATATGGTCACCCTTTTCAATAAAGTGAAAATCAAAAAGTGTATTGAGAGTACTTTCTATCATCCCAATCAAATTCAACCAAAACACTAATGACTATCTAGTAACAATTTAATATTTTGACAAACCTATGTAACCGTGATATAAAACTAGACACTAAGAGATACAATTTTATTTATAAAACAAGAGATAAAAACTAATATGACACTCTTGAAAAACTATGATAAAAGAGTCCATTAAGACATGTCTTAGTGATATGGACTTTATTAAGAACCATATCACCTAAACCTCAAATAGCGTGCTACCACAACCTATTTTGAAAGTGTTTTGAGAGTATTTTCTATCATCCCAATCAAATCTAACCAAACACTAATTTTCACCTAGCAATAATTTAATATTTTGACAAACTTATAAAACTATGATATTAAATTATACATTGAGAGATGCAATTTTATTTATAGAACAAAAGATAAAAACTAATATAACACTCTTGAAAAGAATTTGATGAAAGAGTTTATTGAGACTGGCCTTAGTGATATAGACTTTATCGAGTACCATTTCGTCCAAACCTCAAATAGCATGCTACCACAACCTATGACAAAACCAATATATTTCATACCCACGTATAGCTCCCCAAACCCAAAAAAAAACAGAAAAAAAAAACCCAACTGTACACAGGCGCAGCGTCAGCGCGCGGCCCAGTATCTATATAATTAAAGGGCGTAGTCTCCGAACCCCCAGCGGCATTCCCATGCCTCTCGTCCAATCACAAGTGGACACGTCATTTCTATCCAATCACAAAGTGACACCTCGTCGTAAACTCGCACATCGAGCTGGTGAGTGGTAGGCTGTTTGGTCGCGGTCCGTGATCACATGGGGCAGAGGAGGTGCCGCGTTGATGCCTCTGCTTCGCGTCATCAATGTTGTGTCCTGTGTGCTTTAACCAACGTTGGGTCAGCGTCCACTGCATCGCAGCTGCCATCCCCCACTTCATCATGCGCACGACCGTCATCTTGGCCGCCGTTATCGTCGTCGATGGAAGGGGGTGGGAATGACCATGCTGATGGACTCACATTTCCCGGTTGACCTCTGCCTGCTTAATCGGCGACTGTCGATTTGGTGGGCGCAGCCGGAATCCCGCACCACGCCAGAGGACGGCGGGGAGAGGCGGCCCAAGCCTACGGCTGAGCATCGGGTCCTTGCTAGCCTGTAGCCTCCACCAACTCCGAGGGACTAGGACCTCGATTCCGCGCTGCTCGACTGGTCGGCCTCCTCCACGGCTCCCTCGAGATCCGAACTCCGAAGCGCGCAGAGCTAGAGACCATGAGCATGGGCTGGTTGGACCGTTGGAGGCGAGGCGGGTGCCGCAACGTCGGGCGAGGTCAGGCTGAAGCTTTGGGAAGGAGCTTCGAGAAATATGCCGGCCACTTCATTGGGCACGAAGACGATGCTCTGCTGGAAAAGAAAGCGTGCTCGGATAAGAATGACAAGGAGGAATGGATGAGGTCGAGAAGGTTCAACCTTCCACGTGCTTCCTCACATTTTTTTCATGAAACCCCTTATGTTACTTCATATTTACCCAATGTATACCTATTATACACTAAAATCCTTTAGGTGCTTCAGCTTTTTGTCAGGTTTATTTTCAACATTTCAACCACCAAAGTAAAATGGGCTGCCCTAATTTCAGGCACTGAATATATTAAATGAGCCATATCTGAATTAAAGTCCATTTCAAAACCTTTTTTTTTAATTTATTCTCTCTTAGTACTGTACATCGCGTAGGTCAACAAAGAAAAAAGAATTTAATGTATAGGAACAATGATAGTGCGCCTCACTACCTAGTATATATAATACAGCCTGAGCCACCCCTCCTCAGAGTTACTCGGCGCCCTCTCCACCAATTAGAATCGTTTTTGGCCACGTTGGCCAATGGTCTACACAAAGTTTATATCGGAGTTGCTTCTAAACTAGCAGAATCTAGCTTTTCAAATTGGAGTTCACAAATGACCCGATGCTCTTATTAACCGTACCATAGATCATTGTATGGAAATTTAAGATTACTAAAAGCACAAACTAACATTTTTTTAAGGGGACGAGGCTGGTGTTCTATCTTTTAAATATCATATGGCATAATAGCATCTCGAGCCCACTAATTAAATTTGGACCCTTGTATAACACATTGAGGGCCATTTTTTTATTTTTAGAGATCCAAAACCATTTTCTACTCCAGTCCAGTTGAGTAAAACTGAGTCTCTATACTGACAATGGGTCCCATCTGCCTCCTCCTTCCTCTCAGCTCGCGCTTCACCTCTCCCCGTGCCACATCTCTCTCCACGGCGCCGTCGTGTAAGCTTCATGACCACTGATGATTAGATCCCCAAGGTATGAATGTTTTGATGATAGATGACAACTATGAAATTGTGAGCTAATATTTACACGAGTGTTGTCTATGTAGGAATCATCTCTAAACTCTACTATAAATCATATGGATGATGGTTGCCTTAACGATTGATGATAATGACCGCTAGCATAGAGGTTTGATGAGTTTGATGGAGTCCTAGGATTGATGGAGATGGATCGAAGCTGAGGACAAGCTATGGAGCAAGTGTTGGGTACACTTGTCTAGTTGTTAGGGCTTTGAGTCCATAGAAAAAACCGGACTATCAAGGGGGTCTAGATCATTTCTCTTAGGTCATGTCTAGTCGGTGATGTGCATGAATGCTCAGGGAAATCACAGGTACTAGGTGATAATGGAGAAGCCAAGGAGCTGTTCAGAGAAGGCTGGAAATGAAGTCAAATGAGGACGAGGAGTTTTAGCTTATGGACGAAATGATCGGACAGAGGGGTCAGTGGTGACCGAACTGTATGGTCACTAAGAGGTTTTGTCTGGAACTTACAACAAGCAACAAGGAATCTATCAAGTCTGGAAACCCTAGAGACTGGGCGACACGGTCTAATTGACTGGATAGTCCGGCCAGTAGAGTTGAGACTTGGGCAGAGAGGAAGCAGCGCGAGAAATGGTTCTGGACTGGAGAGAGAAACAGACCAGACGGTCCGATCAACTGACCGTACGGTCCGGTCAGTACAAAGATCAGCAATGGCAGAGCCGTTGGAGCTGGAGTTTGCAGTGATCGGACGGTCCGATCAGGCAGTGACGGGACAGTCCGATCAGTAGCCCCAGAAAGCTGATTTCGTGGAGCAACGGCTAGTTGGAGGTTGGAAGCGTATATAACTTTGTTACTGGGGTCTTGAAGACCACTCTTGTCTAATAGAATTGCTTGGAGCATTTGGTGAGAGCCAAGAGGAAAAAAGAAGAGCACTGGGAGGAGATATTGCATATCTTGAGAGTGATAGTGAGAGTAACTTGAGCATTAATGCACATCAAAGGCTAGGATGTCCTTGAGGGTGTCATCTAGATTTTTACTCTTGGTCTATGGTGAGACCTAGACCGGTTAGGTGTCGGTGATTGAACCTATCGTGATCAATTGTGAAGGCCATCACACGATTATACACGGTTTGAGCCCGCCGGTGAAAGGAGCATCGCTAGTGACCGTCCGTGTCGGCTCGGGGAGTCCGGCTAGTTCTCGAGGGAGGTGAGCTTGTGTCTTGGTGGCAGTGGTGATGCGCACCGTGATGTCACTGCGGGAGTGATTGAGGGCTCGTGGGCGAGAACTCCACATTGGTGGCGGGAGGGGCCGGGACTCCGGTGGGAGTGTTCTAATGAGGAGTAGGGGAAGGCGTCATCCTTCCGAGACCTCGGGAAAAAAACCATAAGCATTCCTTGACCATCTCTTTACTATTCTACAATTGTGTGCTCTAGTAACTAGGTTGAATTGCGGCTTGCATAGGCTAGTGTGTTTGGCTTCCGCGCTTGCTATCATCATAAACACTAGCATGTGTAGGGTCTTGGCCTACTAGAATTGCTTAGGTTGCAACGATTATTAGGTTCAAGTAGTGTGAATTGAAGTATTTGGATTCGTGAGCAACTTACCGATTCACCCCCCTCTTGGTACGTCTTTGGTCCTTACAACTGGTATCGTAGCCAAGTGCTCATCTTTGAGGCTTCACCACCTTGAGTAAGGATGTCGGGACAGGTGGGGAGTGTTCCCATCATTGATGGGGAGTATTATGGGTATTGGAAGGCTTATATGCAAGCCTACCTGGAGTCCATTGATCCAGAGATATGGATGGTGACTCACGAGTCTGATGCGGATATGAACCTACTTGAGCCTAATTTCATTAAGAACAACGCTAAGGCCAAGAATTTTCTATTTGCATATGTATCAAAGGATGTCTTTGCTAGATTGGATGCAAATTCGACAACACACGGTATCCGGACTGAGATTCAGAGTCTTCATGAGGGTACCCATGATGTCAAAGAAAAAAGATACTATGTGCTGAAGAACAAGTATGATAACTTTACTAGATTGCCACATGAGAGAGCTAATACTGTTTATTCTCGCTTTTATGTACTAGTGGAGGAGATCTTGCTCTTGGGGATGACTTCAAGATGAAGCTTGTTGAGGTGATAAGAAGATTCTTGAGGCTATTCAAAGATCCCAAGTATGAGTCCATTATCACCTTCACCTTGCAAGGTCACCTCAAGACCAAGACCATGAAGGATGTAATTGGCAAGATCACAGCCTTCGAGAGCTATCAATTAGGATGGATTATCCTCAACCATCCAACCTAGCTCTTCAAGCCGAGAAGAAAGAGCCTATCAAGAGCAATAAGAGCAAGAAGAAAGTTGTGATTGAAGAAGATGACTTGAGTGATGACTTGACACTTCTCATGAAGAAGATGATGACCTTCAAGAACAAGTTGCCTCCAAGTCAAAGGGCAAGTGCTTCAACTGCGGGTCCAAGAACCACTTTGTTCGAGATTGCACTAAGCCAAAAGCCTTCAAGTCTCAAGACTCAAGTGATGAAGAAGAAGAAGAAGAAGAAGAAGACCCCAAAGCCAAGCAAAAGAAAAAGAGGAACTTCAACAAGGACAAGAGCAAAGGCAAAGGTCAAGACTACAAGAAGAAGTTCTCTCGCAAGGTCCTTGTTGGAGAGTGGACAAGTGATAACTCAAGTGATACATCCTCTTCCTCAAGCGATGATGAAGAAGTGGCCGGCCTAGCCATGATCAAGACCACACTTCCACGAGCTGTTCCTCCACCTTCCACGTGCCTCATGGCCACGAGCCAACTTGGGGAGAGTGAGGATGAGAGCAGTGATGACAGTGATGATGAGGAGCTTTGGAGCATGCTTGAGCAAGCCCGCGATATCGCCGTCAAAAAATCCAAAATGTTGGATGTGGTAAGAAAAGAGTGTAAGTTGGCTAAGAACCGTGCTGGTGAGTTTGAGAGTGAGCTCAATGACCTTGTCACATGTCATGAGGGCCTAAACAAGAGTTACGAAAAATGCGGGCAGTGGTACTCCGGCATCGGCGGCGATGGGCAGTATGCGACCTGTGACGGATCTACCAGCGCCAGGCGGCGACCGGCGCCCAACAACGTCTCGGTGGGCTGCGGCATCGGTGTCGGTGGCTGAGGAGAGGAAAGAGAGGAAAGGAAAAAAAACATGTGGTGCCCACATTTTGGAGAGGGAATAGTGGGTGATCAAATCTGGGTTGTTTGGACCAAAATTTGGTAGCCTACTAAATTTAGTCACCCGGATAGTCATGAGTTGGAGTTGAGTTTTTGTGTGTGGGTAACTAAAATAAGATTTAGGGGCCTATTTAGTCTCCTGGCTGGAGATGCTCTAAGTAATCATGATTAAGGATTGTGTGGTACAGAAAACTTGGGTACTCTGTTTACATCTGAACATATAGATGGCGCAGAAATACAAACAGTTGTAATATGGCATTCGACAGTCATCACGAATCCCCCGATCTGATCTCTTTCCTTCCGATAGAAACTTGAGCGTACGGTAGATGGCAGAGTTCTCCCGTTCCCCTTTCCGTCCCGGCGAGATCAACAGAGACGAAAGAGAAAAGACACAAGAGTTTGGCGGTGCTTCTCTTTGTTATTAAAGGATATCGCAATAGGGGTGCACCTGGTTACATATATAGTCAGGTAAACAAAGTCCTTATGGAACTTGTAAGCAAGCCTGACTAGGACTCATCTATGGCCATTATAGGTCTTTCAGTGTAGGTCCATAACGCTTAAACGTAAGGGTCTATAACACCCCTGTTTGGACGCATACCACGATAATCTCGTGCCTCATCAAAACTCCTAAAAACTCAGCGGAAAAAATATGCTGCAATTTGAAGGCATCCATCATTACTAGTATATAATCGACCAAGCTGCTGGAAGAGTTGAGCGTTGGCAAAAATGGAAATTCTGAGATGTTTCAGCTCAGTCAGGCAATGTAAGCCCGATACAATTGGTCTGCCTGAAGAATACCTGGAAATTTTCTGGGAGCGAACGTGATGTCAGGGGAACCAGGGAAGCGTCTGCAGAATGTCCGCGTTGCATTTACAGACTCACGTCGTAGGTGCTCTATGATTCAATGCTTCGTGATGAATGGGGAAAGATCAAAGGTCACCTCTAAGCATCCTGTTCGGCTGATGGTGGCGGATACATTGAGGTTGGCAGGATGCATGTAAAGGATTATGATCAACAAATTTTCCTAACACAAAGCGTGTCTAATAAGTAGATGTAATTTGAAGGTAGATGAGGGCAAAGACACAAACATTTTACAAATTAGCTCCCTCCTCCAGTTGACATGTGAACGTAGATGAGGGCAAAGACACAAACAACATAGCTGCAATTCACAAATTAGCTCCCTCCTCCAGTTTGAAGGTATTCATCATTTATTCAAACATTTTACAGGTATAAGTATATGTTCACTGACAATAAATTACCTATAAATAATCACCTCATTTTGAGAGGCAGCAACTATAAATTGCAACAATCTTTTGGTATATATATGAGGAATTTCTTTTTTCTAAACCAAAGAATGGCCCCCCAAATAACACCCACCTGTATAAATATACAGTAGTAATCCTTTCCTGCCACCTGAAAAAGCTAGCTCACGCGTCGAAGCTGATCTCCCACTCGTCCTTGCCCACCATGAGGAAATGCGAGCCTCTATCGATCACCTTCTTCCCGTCCACCGTGGCCCTGCTGAAGTGCTCGCACGGGCTGACGTCGAACGTCGCGCTGACCTTCTCCCCGGCCTTGACGTGCCGCCTCTGGAACCCGACCAGCTGGCTCGCCGGCCGGCCGTCCGTCGCGTTGGGCCACCGCAGGAACATGAGCACCGAGTGCTTCCCATCCATGGGCCCGTGGTTCTCCACCTCCACCTCGGCCGGGAACCTGAGTCTCTCACACCCGTCCTCACCGATCTCGTCCACGTGGTAGTAATAGCTCCTCCTCCCGCCGGCGGTCTCCTCTTTCAATGTCGCCGCCGTAAGGCCGGCGAGCAGGCTCGTGCCGGGAGCGGCGGCTGTGACAGCAAGCCGGTGCGAGAACTTGGAGTAGCTGAGGCCGTACCCGAACTTGTACACGGTCCTGCCGTTGTAGAACCGGTAGCTCCGACCCGGGTAACCCGAGGCCGGGTCGGCGCGCATCCGCATGTCGGTCATGGGCACCTTGGTGGTGAACTCGTCGGGGTACCACGTGACGGGCAGGCGCCCGCCGGGGTTGTGATCACCGAAGAGGACTCTCGCAATAGCCAGCCCGCCGGCCTGGCCCGGGTACCCGGCCCACAGGATGGCCCCGATCTTGGGGTTGGCCTGCGCGAAGGTGACGTCCACGGGCCCGCCCGTGAGGAGCACCAGCACGACGGGGTTCTTGGCCGCGGTGGCCACCGCGGTGACGAGGGCCTGCTGGTGGCCAGGGAGGAGGAGGGTGGTCCGGTCCAGCCCCTCGCTCTCCTGTTTCTGGCTGAGGCCCATGAAGAGGACCGTGCGGTCCGCGGCGGCCGCGAACGCCGCGGCCCGGCCCACGTCCGCGTACCCGCACGCCACGGAGTCGCACCCGGAGAGAAAGCGCACGTCGCTGACGTAGCGCTGGAGGCCCTTGAGCGGGGTCCACGTCTCGCAGCCCGGGCCGAAGTAGTTGCCCGTGAGCACGGCGGCGTCGTTGGCGTTGGGCCCGATGGCGGCGGCGGAGGCGATGGCGGTGCGGGAGAGTGGGAGCGTGCCGCCGTCGTTCTTGAGGAGGACGATCCCGTCCTGCGCCGCCTCGAGGGCGAGGTTCTTGTGCTCGGCCGTGCACACGTCCGATGCGCCGAGGAAGCCGTACGGCGCGGCGCCGCGTGGGTCGCCGTCGAAGTGGCCCAGCCGCACGCGCACCGCGAAGAGGTTGGTCAGGGCTCTGTCCATGTCGCGCTCCGTAATCTTACCCTGCTGCACCGCCGCCATGCCGTGCTCCTGCGTGTAGCTCCCGCAGTTGAGGTCCAGCCCTGGCAGTAGTGTCATTATTGACCAAGTCAACTACAAATGTTTCCTTACCGGCCTTCTTTTTTATGAAAAAAGAAAGAAAAAAAAAACTTGTTATTCTTACCGGCCTTGAGGGCGACGGCGACGGTGTCCTCTGGCGTGGGGCGGTACCGCTGCGCGTCGCGCATGAGCGCCACGGCGTCGCAGTCCGACGAGACGTAGCCGTCGAGGCCCCAGCTGCCGCGGAACGTGCCAGTGAGCAGGTCGGAGCTGGCGCACGCCGGGACGCCATTGACGCCAGTGTAGGCGCACATGACGCAGCTGGCCTTGCCGTCCACGACGCAGCTCCGGAACGGCGGGTTGAAGGTGTCGGCCAGGTCCTGCGCCGACACGCGCGCGTTGAAGCTGTACCGGGCCACGCCGTGCCAGTCCTCCAGGTCGTAGGCCGTCGCGTGCTTGCAGCACGCCGAGGTCTGTAATGGCGACGGCGCCGGACCTCCGCCCGCGGCGGAGCTGCCCTGGAGGCCGCGGACGAAGGCCACGGCGTACTTGCTGGAAGTGGTGGGGTCCTCGCCGGGGGTCTCCTGGCCACGACCCCACCGAGGGTCGCGGAAGATGTTCACGTTCGGAGACCAGATGGTCAGGCCCTGCGCCTGACCAACGTTGTACAAAGCCCGCGCCTCACGACCGATCGCCTGATACAATAATTATAATTGTTCACATTCAAATTCTTCGAATCACATTTTCAGTTTTCAAATCAAAGAAAATCAAAAAAGATTACGTACGCATAATTGCATAGGTGAATAGGCGATCACGACCCAAGAAAAATCACTAGAAAGAAAGGACGACGAGACATGCTTGGGTTGCACGTTCCGTCAAACGCTTTGTTAAGTGATCCGTGACCACGTTTCCAACTCGTACCTAACGAGCTCCGGCCGGGCCGTGGCATGAGCTGGACCCTTCTTTTTTATGCGATCGATCGGTTCAATCACATACTACTGCGGCAGCGACTTCAATTCATGGAGGCCACATAGATCCACATGTACAGTTATGGAAGTGACAAGGACGGGCACGTGCGCGTTGGGTGCATAATATATAGCCAACACTAGTACTAATCTGTGATGTATTTATCATCAGCCGTGTAATAATTGTTATATTCCTCTATCGCTTTTGGTGTTAGGATAGAACCGGGTGTCCTTTTCAGATAGTGGGAGATAGTAAGTCCAATACTAGCTTCTTCAGCTTTTCCTTAAAAACAGAGTCGGCAAATTCCCCTGACACATGGGAATATGCAGATTCCTGACATGCTATGGCACCGGGGACTGAATCGTTACTACTATTTGTTTATCTTCAGTATTCATAAAAAAAATGTTTTTAGTGAGACCTATGTTTCTTTCAATTGTCATCACAACCATACGCAAACAGCTCATTATGCATGGCTACTGGAAGCACAAGATATGTGCTGCCAATCGTTACTGAACCCAGTACACACAAACTTTAGCCAATACACTTTCATTCTAGAAACTGTACTGGTACTCACAAAGTACACTTGTTTGCTGGTCCGGAATAATTAATCTCTCTTTTTTGTTACGAAATGCTGGGACGACATATAGTGTCCGATGTGGCTGCTCACCAGCATCCGTAACAAGACTAGATCTGGTCCCCCACGTAGGCTCTGCCACTAGCTTTTGAGATTAGTCAGACTCTAATTATGGTGTTAGTTGCCGATTAATTCATGGACTCTAAACACACGGCGGCGCCTATATCTCCCACCAGGGACCGTGTCACGGGCGCGCAGCTAATATAAGCTGGCCCTATATGTTCTCTCAGGTCGCTTTTCTCCAACCACCGCGTATCGTACTGCTGCCGTTGCTACTACTTTCTGTTAGGCTATAAGCCTATAACCACTAGTACACCACTATCCTGAACCTGCACTGTTAACTGCCCTTTTTCTTTCTGTGCTAGTACTGCTGCTTATCACACTTTAGCAGTGCATTGTGATGGTGTTATACACTACTAACTGTTTGCATACATAATACAAAATATAGTGGTCAAACTTCAAGGAGTAATAAAGTGTAAAGACAGTAGACAGCATTTGTGGCAGGAGCCTACTACGATATATTTAACCTCCGACTGAATCCAAGCTAAGTATGAGTCTCAGAACACGGGAAAAAAAAAGGACGTGTAAATTAGAACCTGTACTCGCAAGCATATTATGACTTACTCAAATTTATTATGCAGTAACTTTTTTGGAAGTTAAAAATTTCCTTATAACTACCACATAATAAAAATAGACGCAGTTTAAGCAAGCCATAAAACCGGAGAACGTTATGTGCAACCCTATGACCGACTTAAATTGTTGGTCAACATCTATGACGTTGACCAGTCTATAATTGTAAAAGCTTTCAGGCCGCAAGAATGTCTCACTTTTCTCTATTTGTATAAGAGCTTTTTATGACCTGAAGTAACGAACCTACCGTCCACTGGTGTGAGCTAGCTAGGCACGTTGGCCTATGTACCTCATCACGTATCTAAAAGCAATAATAAGCCATATATATGCCTTCATTATATTCGTCGTCCCGTCGTCCCTACGAATACGTAGGCATATGCACGGGACCCTGCATTGCATTCCATATACGCGCATATGTATTACGTACACGGAGGTGTATAATATATATATATATATATATATATATATATACTAGCAAAGTGTCCGTGCGTTGCTACGGATTTTAAAAAAATAAAATATTTTTTATAATTTAAATATAAATTATTTATATAATATAATTATTACATATATACAATATTATTGACATTTTTTACATGAAAGATTATATTTGTATTATCGTTGGTGCTTCTTAGTATACTATTTTATATGTTAAAAATAATAATTTTATCACTATTTTTTTATTATATTCTAGAAGCTTTATCCGGAAGTAAAAATTAATTCACGGAGTCCAGAAATAGTACTATATTATAATGCAATTTTAAAATTGAATACTTGCTCTAATGAAAAAAGTTAAAACACAAAAGTTGTAGATCTCATCGAGACCTTTTCGAAACATATATAGATCATATTATTTGGACTACAAAGCTAGGAGATATGTGCCCCGCACAGGAACGTGCGTAGAGAAGTCTGAATTAGAATAAATATTTTTGCATCGTATATTTGGAAAATAAAACGGTGGGATATGAACTTATATTGAATACCAAAGTTGTAGAACTTTTTGAGATCTACGAAATAGAGTCTGGATTTTTGTCTTATTTGAGCTCCGGAAGTGGGAGTTATAATTTTTTAAATTCAATACTTAATATAGAAGATACGAAACCGATTTGGATTCAATCTCTAACTTTGTGGACACGAAGTGAACGACCGCACCTCAATTAATAGATTATATATATATATATATATATAGCCAGGCAGCAGAGGGTGGTGTTGTATAATATACGTACCCGTCCGATGCGGTACCAGAGCCCCTCGTCGAACGTGGCGGCGGTGAGCAGGACCTGCGGGAAGCTGGTGACCCCGCGCACGGTGCCGTTGAACCGCATCCCGTGGCCCCAGTAGGACAGCCCGTGCAGCCCCTCCGACCACCACTTGTACGCCGGCACGCCCAGCCGCGCCACGCCCGGCGCCTCGTCGCCGAGCTGGGCCACCTTCTCCGACACCGTCAGCCGCGACACCAGGTCCGCCGCGCGGCGGCTCGCCGGCAGCGACCGGTCGCAGAAGGGCAGCCCACGCGACGGCGAGCCCGGACCGCACGAGAACGGCGGCGTGTCGCCCGCCGCAACCGTTGTTGCCGCGAGCAGCAGGAATAATAATAATGCCGTTGCTGCTGCCGGCGGTGCCGCTATGATCATCGTGCGGGAGGAGGAGGCGGCCATGGCGACCGCAGCCCGCACGGAGATGAGCGGCTAGCTGCTGCCTACACTAGTAGGAGAGAGACGTGAGAGGAGGACGAAGGGGACGAGAGGGATCAGTGGGTTTATATAAGCATCGATATCCAATGGGACGGCGCCACGCTTCCTTTTTTTCTTTGCTTTATTCCTGTGAAGGAAGGAAGGAAGGATCTTTTCATTATTCTCTTTTCTTTTCTTTTGGCATGGATATGAATGCAAGATATACTACTCCGAAATCTGGGATCCTCCTCTATCTACTGCATATAATTCAGACGAGCGAGATATAGTATTGGAATTTTGCCTGTCTCCATTTTAGGTCGGGCTACGCTTTTGTCATTACTGAGGCTAATATAATATAATACGAGTATTTTGTAATATGATGCAGAGTGGTTAAAGCGTTGCTTATTTTTTTCTGTAAAGTTAACCCGTTAATTTCACCTACTATTTCTAGCGTGGTTAACGGCTTTCGTGCTTCGAATAACGTGTGCTGAATCTCCATCTCCAATAAGGATGCATCAGTACGAGCTCGACTGGATACCTAATGTACATGCTCTGCAAGACTGGCACGCGTTTAATGACCACATCTATCTTCCAACTCATATCGCGGATCAGTGCAAGGATCAGATTTGTTTCGGCATGGTTTTCTCATATACATGCATGTTTTATTTGTGTTGATGATTATATATAGCTGATTTACTGCACTGAACATATGATGGTTTGAGATGGGGAATCCTCATCATCCACTGCGAAAACTGTTGTTTAAACGATCAGCACCATAGTAGTGAGTGTATCTCCATTGTCAAGGAGGGCATCAAGAAAGATACGAATCCTTGCAATAGAGGCATTATTTTCTGATCTTCCCATAGTAAAAAAATATATTTTCCAACCTTAGTTTTCTTTGTCGATCGGCAAGAATAATGATAACAAATGGTCAAAATCAGTTACTGTACCAAAATCCCTACATTTGTACAGAAGCCACTGAAGGCCCTCTCCAGTGACCACGAGAGGTGGTGATGAAGACTCTGTGACAAAATCATAAAAGGAGAAAAGTTTATCAAAAGTAGAGGTGCTGGAGACTTTACGAAAAGCCAACCTTCCAAGGTGATGATTGTGAACATATATTCTATGTGGATATCACAAGATTTCTTTTACATGTCTTAGAGAGTGACATGAACATTTTCTGTTGTTAGATGTGCTCAGGGAGCTTTCAAATTTGTATATATTCGTTCACATTATTAGTTTCTTTCATGTATCTTTTTCTTTTTGAGAAAACACATTATTATTGATTTCTAGAGACCTTATCCTGTGTGGCGTCACACGTGCACACATGAAAAAAAATGACCGTAATTAGAGAAGTTGTTTCTAAATAAGAATAAAATTTTGATGTCACCAAAGTTTGTGTGATAGCGAAATGAGAGAGTGCAGTCTCTTTTGGTTCAAAAATAATCTATACTGGTTCTTACAATGTAACCCCAACTTCACACCTCTTTTCCATACATATGTTTGTTATCTTATCTTGTATATACCTAATAAAGTTGTACGTGCGTACATATACTAGACGAGACGCGTGACAGCAGGGGCACCAAAAGTGTTACGCATGCTCCGAAACCTATATATATCAGTAGAGCTAAGATTCCTCTTCTCGGCCCGGAGAAGACAACCACGAAGTTAAAGATTGATACTTTGTCATGTGTAAAGTAACCACGCATTAACAAAAGTTAACTAGTAGAGAGTTTCATCTCGCGATAGCTCCAAAGCCTACGCAGCATATCGAACACTGCATGCGCCAGCAGCTCGGTGACAGCACAAAACGATTGATGAGATGGGTGTGGGCGTGGGTGCACGCAACGACCGGCCAGTGATGTACACACGACCTACCAGCCAGCGTTTATCGCCTTTCTCGCTTCCCCTGTAGCTGCTATAATCAGTGGCGGATCCAGAAATTTTATGGAGCCTGAATGAATGTTGCAATGGACAATATTTTAAACAAAATATTTTCATCACTAATATAATTATAAGTGAAGCTAGAATGAAACCTATGTGTCTAACACATAAAGATGCATCTATTTTAAATAATTTTCAAAATCATAAATGGTAAAAATAAGTTAATTAGCACTAATCTTCATTTAATTGGATGCACACAGTATTGCTTCCTAGCAGGGGAGCCCGGGCAAACGCACAGGGTCGCCGGGCCCTGGATCCGCCCTTGGCTATAATGATGCAGCCAGCCATTGCGGCATTGCTAGAGTATAACTTGCGTGTCGGCCTCTACGAGATCGAACTTTAAACATATACGTATGTCTATACACAAATATATATACATAATGCATATATCTACTGGTGCAACTAAATTTGTGAGAAGCACCGTTTCGTTGCCATGCAGCCAAGTTTCTATCTCGACGCGACGCCCCGGCCGCGCCGTTACCGCTGCTTCACTTTCGAGAGGACGACGGTTACGCGAGGAGGGAGCGCGTACACTCGTCGGCGATGCCGTTTTATCCTTTGTCTACAGCTTCTTCTTCCATGGAGGCAGATCAGATAGTAGCCGCAGAACCGAAATCCACCGTACGGTAGCAGCTGTAACCACTGCGGGTCGATCGGTGCAGATAGAGGGATACGAGCTGCCACGTACAGTCCAGTACATGATAAGAAGTTGCTTTTTCGGTTTGCCGTTGTGGGTAAGAAGAGAGTGATGGAGAGGAGCGACGTCAGTTTCTCGGCCGTCGACGTCAGAGAATTCCGTGGCCTAGGCCAATTGGTGGTATATAGCGCCATGATGATCTAGTAGGGGGTACATGCATCCGAAACCATATATAAAAACGACGATGGAGGTTATCTCTTCTATGTCCTCATCCATTTCTCTCTCTCTCTTTTTTTTTGCAAAGAATATGCTGATCTATTGTGTCTTTGCAGATCAAGCTTATCCATTTTTTTTTTGGGACACAAGCTTATCCATCTGATGAGCAGGTATGATATTTCTCTAGTTTGTTGCTATTGCTACCTCCATTTCTAAAATGATGACGTCAAAATGGAGCTAGTCATATTGGCGCATTCCTGTGACGGATATGGTCTCTTTACCCTTTTTCTAAGGCGAATGATAGGATATTGTTTTGTTTCACGAAAATGAGTCTCCTTGGAAATTAAAGAAGAGACGACTTTAAACAAAAGCAGAGGCCAAATTAAAGGTGAAAATATTGTATGAGTGGTGTTTGAATATAAGTTCTCATTAGTGAGATTCAATACAATAGAAAAGTGTGATCCATGGTTTGCAGTAACTGTAACATGCCGAGCTTTTTTCTCCTTTGTACATTTAGCTAGAGTGATAAACATGTACTACCTCAAATCTATAGTTGATAAAGAAAATGGACCACCGGCCAGGTTTTCTCTTAATGAAATAGCGAACAGTTTAAACATGTCAATAAGAGGAGGGAGGGGGTTGAAGATTGCACTACTACACCATTACGAAATATAGTTGAAAATATTGATGATAATCAAAACGTATCACGAAAGAAAGAAAAAGCAAAAGAAGAGAAACAAAACACAAATGAAACAAATGGAGGATAGCCTCTACAACACTAAGTTTTCTCTGCTATCCATTGTCTAATGCTAAACAGCATAGTCCTCTCTAAGATCCTGTTTGGATCTCTCCAGTTTTTTTTAAAAAACTGATTTCTAGAAACTAAAGGACCTCCAAATATGCAAGTTTCTATAAACCAGATTATGAGTTTTTAAGAAACCTATGATCTGGCTCAATCTCTACTAATGCTAGTTTTTATCTTATTCTAATATAATTAACTACCAAAAAACTAGTTTATAGATTATAGAACTAGGATCCAAACACCCCACTTAGTTTTTATTTTAAAACCAGTTTTTTAAAAGTAAAAGTAAAAACTAGTTTTTAAAAAACTATGATGGATCCAAACAGGATCTAACGGTGTGTGTAATAACTAGAGTCAGTTCTCTAAAGAATATCACAGTAGGTATTTACAAAGCACCACACCTATTACAAAATAAGGCCCCAAAGTAACCTTATGCGTGTAATAAATTATCAAACCATGTCATCTTAAAAAAAAATTAACCGAACACTAAATTACCTCATTAGTCATTATGAAATAATAATAGAAAAGATCGTCTAAATTACCATTATTGTTATTATAAGAAGTTAGCCATACGAAAGAAAACTAGAGAACCCTGTTGTTTTTTTCTCTAAGCCATATGAACTAGAGATTCATTCGGTTTTTCCAGCACAGCCTTTTCTCCTCTGGTCGTCGGACAAGATCATCTCGTGAGAGGTAGGCAGACAAGAGGATGGAGACGTATGGCGCCCGCGAATGGCGCACGTCAGTTTCTCTGCTGTCGCGTCAGGGAATTCGATTGTCCATACTAGTTGGTAACACTTATGATCCTGCTATCCATACCGATAAATACAACAGGGTTTTTTAATCTCTTTTGTAATGATGCAATCCAGTTTTGTTCGTATAGACAGATCAATCTCACCCATTTTGTTTTTTAGAAGCATTCTTATCCATCTGATTAGCAAGCACCATGTATATTCACTTGCTTATTTGTCAACCAAATTTATGGTCTTATAACGCCGATGTTTCATTACCTTTGTTCATATGCCAGGTAAAACAAATAGTTTTGTTTCCCCTGATATGGGTGCTTCAACAAAAAAAAAGAAGACTTTTTGTGAGATTTACTAACAGAGGAATAAAAATCAGATATAATTGAGATAGTAAAAAGGGTTTACTTCAATGAAAAGTTTGGATCATAAGATTTGTTTCTATGAGATTTAGTAACAAAATAGAAAGTTTGTGTTCATTCCTCTGTTAGTCAGTGGTAATAAGGTCCGAGAGGGTTTCTTTTCTTTTTCCACTGAGTGGGACTTATGCTTTTTCCAGCATAGCCATTTTCAATTCCGGACAAGATCACACAAAGGCAATGATTCGGAGCACTTGGAAGAAGGACCGACGGCATAAAGCTCGCACGGCCGGAGAAGTATGAAGGCAGCAATCCGCTGCAGTGCACTGCGCGAGAGATAGAGATAGAGAGACCAGAATAACGAGACCGATGGAGACAGCAAACGTTCCGACAAGACTGCGTCGCCATCGCCCCTTTCCCAATCATCCCCGACCTGTCATTCACATCCCGCCGCACGCAAGAACGTCTCCCTCTCGCGCCCACAACCCGCCGGCTTCGAAATATTTCTTCATGTGCAGTTAATGTTATCGCGCAATTATTGACAAGATTAGTTAGTATATGAGCTCGTAGTGGCTAAGCACGGCGTCCCATCGGCTCGGCGGCGGCGATTAATCATTGGCGCAAGTGCGTGCGTGCGTAGGTTAATTAGCCTAGCCCTGCTTGATCGGTGGTTAGCGCTCTACGCTAACAACCGATCTAGTATACCCACCATCCATGGATTGATTCAAACTGCCACGCAGTGTACTGCTGCTGATATTTGGAGGCTGGCGCCGCGAGCTGCTTCTGCTTATTACTTCCGGCAAACGCATGCGTGCGCGGCGCTTTATGTAACTACAACCACTGTGAGCGTTCTGTAGCCGCCGCACAGAAGCAGAGACCGACCACGGAAAATCACAGAAAAATGTTGTTGTATTCTTGGTTTATAAGAATTCAGTACTATAGGAAGCAGAGTAGCCATTTAAAATGCAGCAACTACACTGAGTTTAGAAGTCCTGAAATTACCATATGGTGGATGGAACACCCTGAACATTTTCGATCGTGCACGCCGAGTTTTTCACAATGGTCGTCTCGCCCCGCACACTGGTCTTCATGCTTCGGACAAACGCATTCCGTGCTTTTGCGTAACTAACCGCTGAGACCTTTTCAGCTGTCGTCCCAGCAACTAGCATGCGAATGAATCTAAGGTACTAGTACTGCAGCTTGGAGGTTGGTTGCTGCCTGTTGATAAAACGTGGGGCGGGGCAGTGTTCTTTTCCCATATTTCTTTGTGAAAATTTTACATTCATAAAAGCATCAACGATGACGACTCTGTTTTATGTGGTTCCAAAACTATATGTTTGATTGAAGTCGCTTGTATCAGTGATTGTTTTCCAACTGTAGTTTTAACTCTCTATTTGAAGTCAGACATCCCATATATCGAGCAACTAAAATTGGCTTTGACATTGAACAGCCCACCACGGCCCATCCGACCGCCGTGCCCTTGCCTCTACCCATCAGTCCGCCATCCCTCCCTCACCCACCACCACCTCCACCTCATCGCACCTGCCACCGCCACCCACCAAGCCGCTACCTGCTGCTAAATTCTATGATGTATCATCCCCGCCCATCACCCTACTACCGCTCGTGGCTGCGGTGGCGCCACCGCCGCCTCATCACATCGCCACCTGCTGCCTCACCACACTGCCACCCACCGTCGGGTCATGACCGCCGCCTTGGAACCCTCCTTTTATTGTCAAAGGATGATGAAGCTTCCTGAAACACTAATCGCAAACAACCTGGCTCTTCTAACCTCATCGGCAATAAAACAACCTGGCTCTTCTAACCTCATCGGCAATAACCATCTCCGGAGGCACGGTGTCGCGTCCACCTTGCCCGTCACTCCGACACCTGTCCTAATTCGCTCTACCGTCCCTGAGCGCATGTATGAGAAGGAAGAAAAGCGCTCGGTTATTGGATTTCACTCCCTGCACAAATTTTAAAGCGTGTGATGCGGAAGCTAAAATTGCGCGCTCGATATATAGGAATTGCCGTTTGAAGTCACTTGTATGACGCTTTTTTTTATTACACCAATTTTCGCAAAACTTGAAAAGCTAACTGGGCCGGCCCATTCACTGTTCCCACATGACAACACCGCCTCTTGTTCGCCTGATCACGAACCCTGGCCGTTCGTTCCAAATCCAACGAACTAGCAACCCCTAACAGCAAATTTCTGCAGGCAACCCTACGGAAATACGAAGTATTAGCTGAACCCCTCAAGCAACTAGCATTTCCGTTCCGCCCCTCTTCTTCGGCGCAGCTAAAACCCAAACCCTCCGCGCCGCTCGAATCTTCCACGGCGCCATGGACGCCGCCGCCGCCGCCGCTGAACGCTGCTCTAAGAGCAGGACGGCATACACGAGGGCTGAGATCGACGCGCTCAAGGGTTCCCTGTCCGCAGAGGCGCAGGCGCGCCTGTGGGCCCAGGTTTACGCTGCCCTTGCCGCGGCCGGGTTCGCCGGCGAGTATGACGGGCTCCTCGCCGTAGAGGAGCCGAGGAACAGGAGGGGGAACAAGGGGAAGAAGGCTGCGGGCGGGAGTTCCGGGAGGAAGGGGCCCGAGGCGGCGGCGGCGGTGCCCCGGTTCTTGGGTACGGCTCTTCAATCTTGCCCCATTTAATCGTGTCCGTTGGAGAAATCCTTTTTTTCTGCCAAATACTCCAACGATGTGCATCCATTCCTCCACGCCCCAATTATAATGTAGCTTCCGATTTTCTTACGAGTTTCTCGGGTCGTTGTGTGTTCTCTCCTGCAGATGTGGTGAATAATCGGGCGTGGAGGAATGGGGATTTGGGGGTTCGCGATGAGCATCCATTGGAGGCTGCTCATGAGCCTGCTGCGGCGTACGGAGAGGTTCAGGAGCCGTTTGATGACGGTGAAAATGTGGAGTATGAAGATGACAGTGATGATGAGTATGAGGGAATTCTGAAGCCTGCCTTTGCGGTTGATGGAGAGCCTGATTTCGAGTCTGGCGAGCCAGTTGACGGCTTTGAGTATCTTCGGCGTGTCAGGTATTCTTTGCTTACGGTCCTTATGCATGTGGGCTGAATTATGAATTATGAAGATATAAAATACAGATGCTTGTATTTCCTTGAGTAATATTTAACCTGACTAGTAACTACTGCTAGAAGCCTCTAGTTGCCTGATGCGGCACTCTTGTATCTGCTTGCTTAATATGTTTTACGTATTGTTTTAGGAATTAAGGTCCCCTGCTTAGTTGGTTGGGTGTTGAATTAAAGAATATCGACTATCTTAGTGAAAGATTAATATCACCAGTGCATAAATTTAGTCCCAGTGGGTTTAACATATGAACATTTGTCAATGACAGTTTACTGATGTTTATTTAGTAGGATTGCCCAAATTATTGACCTTAGGCAGAAGGAAATATTTGTACATTTGGGTGAGGCTTACCTAACAACTAATGTCTGAAAATGGAAGGGCAGACTATTACTTGTTGTACTTGTAGGATCTCACAAAATCTACAATATGAGAAAGAAATATTGGCAGTACACTTCGTACAGCTTTATCTGTTGCTGGGAATTTGTAGCTAGATAGAAGGATAGGATAACTGAAGTAAGACTTCTGGCATCTGCACCAACAAAATGTTAAGATGTCTTGGATGCATGTAGCTATATAACCAAAATGAGTTAAAACTGAATTACTTTGGGCTTCATCTTTGTTGGTGATTTGTCTTTTTTGATATTTGTCTTGGACCTTCTTTTGTTTTGTGTAACTGTTAACAACTTATAACATGCTGCCACTTCTTCATCATCACTATAGCGGGTTTTTGAGTATCGATCACTGTAACCAGCTATCTCAATCATTTGCTTGAGTAGTATAGCTGTTCAGAACAAAACAAGATGGGGCGATGGCAGTAGCCTGCACCTTCGCTACTGCTGCTGCTAGTGCTATGGCCATCTGGGATGTTTACATGGGCATACTAATTTGTAAAACAGTCAGCTTTTCTGATACCTTTGTAGTTGCAAGTCTGTGGATTATCCGATATTTTGTCTGCTATAAATTTCTTTGATTCTATGCCCTTGTTTTCATTGCCCTTACCCAAAACGGTCTCATTCTTTGTAGTCTAGTATGTTATTTTGTACCTGCTGGTGATTGACAATCATTGTCAGGTATTTATTATGCAGCTCCCCATGAACTAGTTTTTGTATCCGTACACATAGGATTCTATTGAATCTAAAATTCTAAATGAGAATGCATTATTAGTATTAGATATTAGTGGCTCTGTGCGCACGAAACTTGTGCTGGTATCTTCTTAAAGTTGAGACGCAACTTGCATCCAAAAGCATAAACGATTGTAAGACCATCAACTAGCCTCCAAAATTACATTTTTTTTGCATAATTCGTTTCTCTGGACGTGTCCAGTCTTATTGTATGGTGGTAGCATATCATCAATTTCATTTTTAAGAATTATGTGGGGATATTATTAGCAATAAATGACTGTGTTATCCCTTTAGTTCTTTTGTGCTTTGTTAAACAGAACATTTATTTTAGGGAAAATTGCAAATACCCACTTGCATCTTAGGGGGGTTTTCATATACCCACCCGCAAGTACTTTTATTTCAGTCTAACACCTACAAGTTATACTTAGTTTTCATATACCCCCTTGGTAACTTTGACCAGATAATATGGCTTGTGTTTGAAATATTGATCTAGATGTTTCACCTTAGCATAATTATCATCTGGATGAATGTAGCATTATTAAATTTTGTCTAGTTATCACCAATGACGTGGAAATTTAGCCAGGATACTATTAGATGTTATGACCAATTTAGAGAAGAAATCTTAAGAATAATGATAATTATATGATTCAAACAATGTTACAAGTAACTTCATAATGATAGATTATTTTGAGTTGTATCGGATACTTATTAAGAGCCACGATGCCCAGTCAATGTTGTCAGGGAGGTATATAAAAATAATGTACAACTTGCAAGTGTTAGACTGAAATAAAAGTATTTGTAGGTGGGTATATGAAAACACCCCTAACATGTAAGTGGGTATTTGCAATTTTTGCTTTATTTTATTACTTTAACTGACCTGTTGTGATCATTTTTCAGGTGGGAAGCTAAACAATTCCCCAAAGTGAAGGTGGCCAAGTTAGATCTGAATGCAGCTAGAATGGAGCAAACGTCTTATATGCCTGAAATTCCTGAAATGCCAAAGTTCTCACCTGATCTTCGTGCATCAAAGGAGTGGGAAGACGCATTCCTCACCAACTTTTCTGAGACCAGACATGTAAGTGTGTATTTACTTAGCTATGTTTCAAATACAGAAACATAAGCACGCTTAACCACATATCAAGTCTTTTCTACTTCTCCGAACTATCTTCATAAAGGCAACATGTTTGTAAAATGGTTCTTTCCTCATTGACATATAAATTTTTTGGGCAGCCCTCACAGTTATGGGCAATTTTTGCCAGTCTAAAACTTGTTAGGATTGTTCTATTTTGTCACTTCTGTTGCTTCTTATTGAAGATGGAACAAATACACATCCTTGTTCTGATTAGAAGAAAAAAGTTTTAGAAAAAGCTTTACCTGGAAATCTGACCATGACAGTTGTTGACCTTGCCTTTTGATTACATATAGTGGGGAACATTTGTTCCAGTCTTAGTCTTTGTATGCTACATGATTAACTAGTTTGAATGCCATTAAGCCAACAACAACTATAACATAAGAAAGATTTATACTATGCCTGGTAGTAAGAGCTGGTATGATAAGATACTATTTATTTCTGGAAATTGAGTATTTCAGCATCAGCTGAACTAATCTGAATTAGTACCAAATACATTGAATATACGTATTCACAAACACTGGCATGCTGTACCATGTACATAAAATTTTCATTACATGTTATACCAAAATAATTCTTGAAATCTGCATGCTTGATCACACCCTTAAAAGATTCTTGAATATTTTTTGATAGCCTGAACATGAAGTTTTTCTAAGATATGGATTTTTCTGCAGTCACCTTCACACCATCTACTCACTTTATATGATTTGCACTTTCATCAGGTTTTCTCTGAGCTTGACAACTCCGATGAACCATCGATATCTGGTGTAAATAAAATCTTATCAAAACCTGGGAGCAGCTCAGAGCACCAGACTGAACCAACATTGACAATGCTTTGCAACCTGGATTCAGTTTCGAGGGCTGCAACTCTACGGAACTACATTGATATGATTCAGAGCTTGGATTCGCTGTCAAGGAACAACTGCCTCTGTCTCTTTGCATTCTGTGTTGCTGTAGACACTCCCTTGCATGCAGAGACATGTGCTTCTCTAAGATCTTTGTTGCGCAAGTGTGCCACCATCCTTTCCACTAAATCGGAGATGGACGATGAAGCTGTAATGCTGAATATACTGATGACAATATGTGGCAGGTACTTTGGGCAATATGAACATAGATATGAATAGGAGATAAGGGCTCTATGCGTGACGAATTCGTTTTGTTACTATAGCCCACGTTTTTGGTTTATGATGGCTGAATGTATGTGGAAATAGAATTCTCTGGATGCATATTATATCCTTGTAATGCTTAATGCAAGTAGAATTCTGATTGTTACTGAAAAGGGGCAAAAAGAATCTTCATTAGCTAATGCAAAATTCTGATTGGACTTGACTAAAATGTGGAAAACAATTTCTCAATCGACTGCCATCGTTTGTGATGGGTTGGTAATCTGCCTCAAATCCATTTTAAGGTCAGCAATATTGCCAAACACTTGGATCTTGCTTGTAGTATGGGGTGGGAAAACATTGTTTTGGAATGTGATGTGAGGAAATGTAGTTGCAAGCGTGAAGGTGGCGAGTATGATTTGTCTGAAGTAGGCAGTCAGCTATTTTTTTTTTTTGGAGGCAGTCAGCGAGGAAGTTGCAGAAGTCGATGCATTCATGTTTGTACCTAACTCTTTAGCTGCTTAGACTGACTGCATCGGCACACGGTATATGTTCCACCAGTAACGTTTACCTGAAATTGGAGCTGCACCGGGTACTGTAAAGCAACCGCTACGCCAAGCTCAGCTCCCGGTTCCAGCGAGATAGCGGTGGAGCGCTACCTACTGATGTGGCATGGTGCCCATGTGCTGCACGCCTATCGAGAGAAGCATCGCGAAGCCGCCGCTGCCGCCGCCACTTGGGGCCAGATCTGGAGGAAGGGGGCGGCGTGGAGGGGGCTGGCAGGCCAGAGGAGAGGCCTGACGGCGGTGGCGTGGAGCGGGGTCAAGCTTCGGCATCGCCGCGTCGGAGGAAGAGGAGGCGCGGAGAGCTCGGCGCAACACGGCGCGGAGGAGCGGCGGCGAGAGAGGTGGCGCGGGCGGGCGGCGGAGGGGAGGCGTGGCGCGTGAGGGAGCAGGAGGCAGGGCGCGTGACGGAGGGGTGAATTCACGGCGCGGCGGCGGTAGCGCGCGGGGAGGCGGACTCGGTGGCGGTGCAGGGGAGGAGGCGAGGAGAGGCCCTACGATGACGACGACACGGGGGAGGAGGAGGCGAGGGGCGCAGCGGCGATGTCGCACGCGCCGGAGGTGGGCTCGACGGTGGCGCGGGGGGAGGCGGGCCCGGCGGCGGCGTCGAGGAGGAGGAGAGGCGGGGGATGCGTAGAGGAGGACATGCGGGGGTGGCTCGGTGCGTGTGGGGGCGGTGGTGGCAACCGAGAAGGATAAGGAGAAAAAGAAGAAAAAGAAAAAAAAAGGAAGAAGATAGGATATGATAGTTTAAAATAATAGAATAAAATGTAGAGTAGTTGGTATAGAGGATAAGATTTAGAGGATGACGAGTGTGGGAGAAATAAGTTTAGAATAAATAATCTTGCTGACTAGGATATAAGACTCATTTTAGAGAATGAATTTAGAAGATCACGAGTGCAATCAGTCTTATAGGCCATGTTCCACGTTAATTCCATTGTATGGCGGGACCAATCCACGATCTTCGTTTATGCTGTACAGTGAGTGTATCATCTATCGACCCAGCTGAGTCAATTCCAGCATCCTCCACCTCCAGTAAGGCAAAACAATATCGGGAACAATATCTAGGTAGTTTGTTTATAGGAAACGTTGGTATGTGTCTAAGTGTCAACTAGTCCACAGAATCCAAATTGAGAAAGCGCACCACATAGGACCATCCTCTCCATCTCTATATAATCATAGGCTTTAGTTTGATCAAAGGGAGAAAAAGAGGAATGCCCATTGTTGTCTGCACGATGGAAGAGATCAAGCTCTCTTTCCCATATGTGAGTATGTGACCAATGTACATTGTGATTTTAAAATCTCACTATGGTCAGACGATCGTGATGAGCTTTATAAGTTGGACGACCCTGACGAGTCGAAAGGGATGCAGGGCCTATTTGTTTATTGGGGAAGCCTCGGCCGACATGAAGCATGGTCTTCTTAGCACAGAAGCCCATTGGGAATCCTCTCGTTTGTTTTAGACTTCTCTTTTCATGCTATCAGCACATACATTTGAACGTTTTAACCCAAAAAAAAAGCAGATTTGGTAAAAAAAAAAAAGCACATAGATTTCAAAACAAAAATAATCCTGGTGCTGGTGACAACGACTCGGATCAATGGAATAAAATCACTCACTGGGGAGCAATTACAGGAAAGGTGGGTGCCAGATTTCACTTGTTACAAACACCACTAAAATTGGATGACCGTGCTGCCATACAATTTGTACCATTAAAAGTCTAAATAAAGGAAACAAATCAAAGAAAAAGTTCTAAAAGTGGCATACTACTCCCTCTGTTCTTAAATTATTATCGCCGTTGACTTTTTTAATCAACTTTGATCATTTGTCTTATTTAAAACATTATTTTAAATATATAAAATTTTAAGTTATGCTTTAATTTCTATTAATAAAAAAATTATGATAACATATATGATATTACTTAAATTTTTTGAATAAGATGAATAATTAAAGTTAATTAAATAAGTTAATAGCGACAACAATTTAAGAATGGAGGAGTATTCTTTAGGGATGCCACTGGCATCACTTTGGAACCTCTTTATAGTACACTCCATGGAACAGTTGATAGCAATAGAGGCCCTAGAAGTAATACGCATGCTTTTTTTACTTTTTTTTTTTTTTAATTTTGTGGAGAATACGTTGTTTGGATGAGAAAGCAAACTACTAACGGGACGTATTAAATTTTTTTTCCTGTTTCTTCTTGACATAATTAATTTTGTTTACCGCAATCACTATATTTTCTGCTCGACCATCTTTAATTTTTCGAAATGCCCTGCCATCTTAATGATGTATGAATTAAAAAGTTTTTTCTTCGTTGGAGTGACTAAGTCCGCATATGGATAACTGAATAGGCTATTCAGATGGGAAAATTTGTCTATCCTTTTGATTTCCCACATCAAAATAAATATCCCGTATTCATGTTGATTAAAGTAACTCCTGGGGATTGCGTTTGTACGCAGTGGGTTACAATAAATCAATTCAGACTTTCCAGGCCTGTCGATGTGTATGGCGTCAGCGGCGCACTCCATGCTGTATTAGGCATGTATTAGGACCTGGGAACCAACAAAGTAAAGCAAAGAGTAGAGCAATGAATGGTTTACAGGAACCACGATTTGATTTGTATATCCATTACCAACCCAGTCACGATATTCCTCGGTATATATCTACAGCTACAGTAACAAAAACTAAGAAGACTTCGGCGCTGGAATTCGCCTCTCATAAAACAAGTTCCACGCTCGTACGGACAAAAGCGACGCACACTTTAGTGTTATTCTTTTAGCCCTAAAGTGAGTTAGCTTTTGCATTCTATATTAGGGTCTGAATCTGATTCATCTCTGCAATTTCCCAACCATATCTTTAGGCACAAGCTACACTCCAGAGTACATTCCCCCCTAGGCTCATAAACAAAATAAAGGGAACATAGTAGCAAAATAGTTAATTTCTGAAGAACATAAACAAGGATTCGCATTATTGGGGAACTATCTAGGACCATGCTACCGGACGTTAGCTAGCACTGGAAACTGCTAAGTATCTGGGAACAAAATAGAATGGCCGTGCTCCTACTTTCAGTTTTCAAAAGATCACACCATTTTAGCTTGGTTACTTGTTTCGGTAAGGTATGTATTCTCCTATGCCTGCATATACGGTGAGCGTATCGCACCTAGTTTTCTTTGTGGATATGGCTTTAATCCTCTCTTACGGTCTTACCTAGTGAAAACCTACATGCGTCATCGTCCAGTTAAATAAGCACGGGTGGTTAGGTAAGAGCGATGACGTGGCATCATCAGCCTATCATCTCGCATTGCTTTCTACACTGGCTCCCTTCCTATTAAATTAAGAAGTATATATGGGTCTATGGGATTAGCTACATATAGTATCCTTCATTGCTTTTGGCTTTAACTGACGGCCTCTACTTCTGTACGTGTTCTTTGAGTAGGAATAATGTTTGTGTCACCATCTTCTGATAAATCATTCTACGATGTTGCTTCACATCCAGAGATTTTCCTTTCTACAAAAGAATTGCTCTTTGGGGGTTACTACCATTACAAAAAAACATTTCAAGTGTGATGGTAAAAGGCACATGGATAAATAAAATCTAAAAACAAAGGGAAACGGGAAAATGTTGCAACTACAACATAGCTAGGCATTCGCCTCCCCCTCCCCCCCCCCCTAGCCCAGCCCGACACGGCTCACCTTTGGGCACGATGTGATAAGGCACGCCGGGCTGACTGGGCCATGCTATGGCATGCTTAGGGCTTGGGGTGCAGCCCAAGGCATGGCCCATAATGGCTCAAGCCATGTCGTGATGACCCGTTTAGCCTACGAGCCCGATGGCACGGTGGCCCATTACGGGCTATGATGCGGCCGAGCGATGAGAAGGAGCGATGGCGCGAACCGTGCCGCTGCCACAGCCAAGGAGGGAGCAAGGGAGAGGCGAGGACCGAGAGCCATGGCCTTCTGGCCGTCGCGCCGAAGCGAGCTAGATGCTTTGTGAGGGTCGTAGATCTGGAGACAAGAGGAGAAGGAGTGTGGCGACTGGGAAGAGAGGGGTGGCGAGGCGAGCCAAGGCTGTCGGGGGCAGATGAGAGGGAGGTAGCTATAAGGTATGGTGAGATCATCATAATGTACTATGACTAGGCCACCAGATCGAATCTGGAACAGTGGCACAATCGATGGACAAGTGTGAAATTTGATGGACAAAGTTGATGGAGCTTAGAAGGTCACCGTAGGATACGACGAATCAAGGAGCGAAGAAGACCAAAGATTGGACATCTCTAGTGAAGTTACAGTGAGGTCACCATAAGGTACATTGACCTAGAAGGAAGGAAGTTGGTTTGAACTTGAAGGATACTATTGTGTGTACGATAGGGTTGATGAAGAAGAGTTGACCAACATTCTAGTCGCCCTTGGTGAAGATACAGTGAGGTCTCTGTATGTTATGGTGATCCAAGAGGATTTCATACAGAGAGGCACCAGAGATCAGTAGTCACTATAAGGAGGAATGGGAGGTCACCGTAATGTACAACGACCATTTCCTGGAGTCATCATAATGTACGATGGTGCTTATGACAGTTTGATCTACAGGTTATCAACTTTTTGGCAATGGCTAGTGTAGTGGTTGTAGCCTATATATAGGTGCTGGCGGGGTCTTGGAGACCTCTCTTGATCATTTGGATTGTTGGGAAACTCTATAGAGGGCCAAGAGGAGAAGAGAAGACACTTGGCCAAACATTGGAGAGCTAATTCTAAATGTCTTGAAGATTAAAAAGAGCACCCCTTCATCTCTAGCCTAGGATAGTTGTAGAGAGTGATTAGTATTGTTACTCTTGGTCTATGGCAGGGCCCAGATCAATTAGTTGTTGGTGATCAAGTTTGTACAAGGTTGGAGCTCGTCTTCAAAAGGAGCATCAAGAAGAGAGCGTCCATGTGTGCACTCTATAAGTGCAACAAGTCCTTGGGGAGACAACACAATGTTCGAGGAATAGTAGTCTGCAATTGTCCCGTCACTCCGGGAGTGATGCGAGCTTGTGTACGAGGACTCCACCATTGAGTTGTGAGAGAGAGATAAATACTCCGATGGGAGTCGATCCAATGAGAACTAGGGGAAGACGCCATCCTTCTAATTCTAATATCATTGAGCCTTCTCTATATCCTCTCTATACTACTTGCATTTACTATTCCACATTCTTGCGAAGTAGTATTTGTAAGGTTCATGACCATTGAGGTCATGCCAAGGTATGAATATTTTAGTGATGAATGACAAACATAAAATATGACTAATGTCTACATGAGTTGTGCGTGTAGGAAACCTCTTATTACTTAATGATGATCGTGGACGGTTGCCTTGGCGGTTGATGACAATGACCACAAGCATGGAGCTTGATGAGCTTGATGGAGTCCAAGGGTTGATGGAGATAGATCAAGGCTAAGGACAAGCTATGGAGCAAGTGTTTGGAACACTTATCTAGCTGTTAGGGCTTTGAGTCCATAGGAAAAAATGGACTATAAAGGGGGTCTAGGTCATGTCTCTTTAGGTACTGCTAATCGGTGATGTGTGTAGATGCTCAGTGAAATCACATGCACTAGGTAACAGTGGAGAAACCAAAGAGCTATTGGAAGAAGCTGGGAAACAAAGTCAAGCGAGGATGAGGAGTTTCAGTTTCTGGATAGAGTGACCGGACAGAAGGTCTGGAGAGACCGAACTGTACGGTCATCAGGAGATCATAGAGGAGTCTGCGAGGAATCTGTCAGCACAAAGGCCTATAGAGACCGGATGGTACGGTCTGCAGACTGAACAGTTCGGTCTATGTGGATGGGAGCTGGAACAGAGAGGAAGCATTCTGGGTACTCTCTGGAATGAGTAGGACTTGAAGAGGCCGGGCGGTCCAGTCAGTACTGAAATTAGCCAAGGATAGGAAGCACTCGGTTCTGGAGGAGCCGTTCTAGAATGATCGGATGGTCCGGTTTGGCAGAGACCATACTATATGGTCTGTACGTCTAGAAAGGTGATTTCATGGAGCAACGACTAGTTTGAGGTTAGAAGCCTATATAAACTCGTTGCTGGGGTCCTGGAGACCAATCTTGGCCAGTGGAATTGCTATAAGCATTTGTAGGGAGACAAGAGGAAAAGAGAGGAGCACTAGGAAAGGATATTGGATATCTTGAGAGTGCTAGTGAGAGTAACTTGAGCATTTATCCACATCTAAGGCTAAGGTGTCCTTGAGGGTGTGATCTAGATTATTACTTTTGGTCTATGGTGAGATCTAGACCGGTTATGTGTCAATGATCGAGCCTATCATAATTGGTTGTGAAAGCCGTCACACGTTTGTACACAGTTTGAGCCCACCGTTGAAAGGGGCATTGCTAGTGAGTGCCCGTGTCGGCTCGAGGAGTCTGACAAGTTCTCAAGGAAGGCGAGCTTGTGCCTTGGTGGCAGTGGTGACACAACCATGTCTTTACTCTGAGAGTAATTGCAGGCTCGTGTGCGAGAACTCCACTTGGTGGCGGGAGGGACCGATACTCCGGCGGGAGTGGTCCAACGAGTAGGGGAGGGCGCCGTCCTTCCGAGACCTCAGGGAAAAAATCATGAGCATCCCTTGACCCTCTCCTTACTATGATATCATTATCTTTCATATTTGCATACCGTGCTATTCATGCTTGTGTGCTTTCCTTGCTCTAGTTGATTACCTTGTAGACTTGCATGAATAGGCTTCTTTACTTGCTAGTAGTGTTTAAGCTTCCGCATTTGATCACTAGCATGTATAGGATTTTCTTTGGCTTGATTGATCACTCGATCCTTTCAATATTGCTCTAGTTCTTGTTACTTGACTAATATAACCTTGTATGGCTTGGGACTTCACTAGAGTTGCATGAGTAGGACTCCTATCTTGCTTAGCATATTGATTTGATTTGTTGCTTAATCACTACTTTGCATAGGAGTTAATTGGTGTGTAAACCACTAGCATATGTAGGTTGTATTTATCTTATTTAGGATCTTTTATCATGCTAGAGTATCTCTACTAGAACTCTATAGGAGTTGCTTGTGTGCCAAGTAGAGAAGCGTGATCTTGGGAGTTCCCGATTCAACCCCCTTCTCGGTCACTCGGTCCTTTTAGTGGCGTCTGACGATGTCCGAGAGGAGGGCGCAGTGATGCTAGGGTTCGAGCGGGGTCGCACGGCTCGGGGGTGGGGGCCGTGGGTGGTGGTGGTGGTGGTGGGGTGGGGGGGGGGGGTTGGTTGGTGGGGGACAAATGGGATGTGGGCATCACTTGCGGCTAGGCGACTAAGTGGGTTGGGGGTGCGACCATCCTGGGTTGTGGCCTTCTGGCAGTTGGCATAGCAGGCCAACCCCCTTGTTTGGGCTGGGCTTCATGCCGTTCTATGGGCCTGGGTGTCAGCCCGTAACATGGTACACACCATGGTGCGGGCTGTCCTGAGCCCATTCAAAGCCGTGTCGGGTCATGCTCAGGCCGGGCTTTTTCCAGCAGGCTTTGGGCCAGCCCATTTTACCCGACCCTTATGCCTAGCTATAAATTACACATGACAAAAAATAGGTTGGGTAGTGAAATGGTAGGAAGTGGAGGGAAAAAAGTAGTCCATTCTTGAAATAACTAACTGTCAGCTTAACGACATCAGATTGCCTTTATATGTGGTAAAATGAGTAGGCTCTATATAACAAGGTGACACACTTTAATTAGTAAATAGATTATGAACATTTATCTAGAGGCTATATATGGCGAGAATAATCACACTAGTTAATTAGTAGGGGTTTTCATACCCACAACGGTTGCCCCTTCATTGATGCGACGCTCAAGCGCCTTCACTTTATATATGGGCCATCTTCTAAATTATTCAAAGTTGTTGAGTATTGGATCTTACTATAGAATGTCAGATGATTCATGTCAATGCGCCTAGTATTTTGCCATTTTGACATTAATGTAATTTAGCTTTGAGGGAAATTTATCCGGAACATACTAACAAAACGTGGTTTTGTTCTAAACACACCGTCAAAATCGAATTTAGCTGAAACACACATCGATTGTGGAAAAATTCATCTATAACACACTATAAATATTTAACTATTATTTTCAAATTTTTTATGTCAATATATAAAAGATGTTAGAACTAGAAACTTGACACACATATAAATTGTTGTATTTTCTATCAATAAAAAATGATGCTAGAATTTTTTTTCTGTTCTTTGGATGGCTTACTCGATAAATTAAATATTAAAACAATAAGAAAACCATAGAAACAGTCAAAAAAAAAATTCTAGCTCTATTTTTTACTGATGGAGAATGCTATAATATATATGTGTGCCGAGTTTCAAACTATAACATGTTTTATATATTGAGATATTAAACTTGAAAATAATAGTTAAATGGTCATAGTGTGTTACAGATGAATTTTTCCATAATCGAAGTATGTTCCAGCTAAATTCAATTTTGCCGTATGTGATCAGGACGAAACCACATTTTGTTGATGTGTTACAGATAAAATTTTCCTAATTTTAATTGACATGACCTTGGGATTTAATAAAATATTTGTCTCAGAACATATAATCACAATGATCTCGGCGTGGTTATATAAATTAACTGACATCTCGCTCTCATGGAATTCATTGTTGATTTTGACAACAAAGTGGATCAAGACTAAGGATTTTCTTGGCCCAAATGAGTATGGACAATAATTGATGTAGAGAAGTCATACTGTCAAGGGTAGTTGATTTTTTTTTCTTTCAGACAAGATAAAGTTAGAAATGTGTTTGAATGTATATGTAAAGTTTTCATTCACTCAAGTAGTAGTGAAGTCTAAGGATCACAAGAGTTGTAGAAGTTATTTGCTAAGTAACAATGTCACTGCAGTATAGGACAAGCCTAAGAGATAATATATATTTTGGAGAAATTATCTGGAACACACCAATAAACTGTGGCTTTGTATTGAGAACACTAGGGATGGTAATTCAGGTCCTGGGTGCAGGGTTTTGGCACCCAATGGGTGCGGGTGCACTTTCTCACCCGCGCCCGCCTCGCACAGTCACGGGGCGGGTGCGGGGTTTTTTTTCTCCCTCCCACAGGTGCTCCGTGGGGCCTGAAATAAAATGCGCACAAATAATTTTAGTCTAATTTTCCTTTGTGAGAATGAGAATTATATGAGTCTAATAATTCTTGCATGTATATATATTGTCATATTGTGTTAACTATCGAATTATAAATGCGCTAGTATTTTATTATTATGTAAAATATACAAAAATCATATAAAATTAAACTAAAGATGTATTTTTTCATACATAAGAAAAACCTACGGGGGACCTGTCACCTGTCCGAAACCCGGCATATGCGGGCGCGGGTGTGAAATTCCACCCGTGGGTGTGGTTGGAGATTTCCACTCGCAACATCTTTTATCGTAGGTGGTCTTTTGCTCCACCCGCCTCGAACCCGCCCTGTTGCCATTCCTAGAGCATACTAACAAAATCGAATTTAGCTGTAATACACTACGATTGTGATAAAATTCGTCTGTGGCACATTATAACTATTTAATAATTATTTTCAACTTTTCTATCTCAATATATAAAATATATTAGAACTTTAAATTTGGCACTAATATATATAGCTGCATTCTCTATCATAAAAAAATAGAGCTAGATTTTTTTTCAATTCATTATGTCATTTGCAAATTGTTTTAATATTTAATTTATGGAGCAAATGATACAAACAGTAAAAAAATATAGCTCTATTTTTTGATAATAGAGAATACAATAATGTATATTTGTGCTAAGTTTAAAATTTGAACCTATTTTATATATTAATATAGAAAAGTTGAAAATAATTATTAAATAATCATAATATGCCACAGATGAATTTTTTCACAATCGTAGTGTGTTATAATTAATTTCAATTTTGTTGATTGACAAAATCACAGATTTTTAGTGTGTTCCAGACACTTTTCCCGTATACATTTTGTGACTAATGGAATCATTGTACAAAGCCCTCATAATATATGGTCCACTGTGTTTGTTGACATGCCCACATTTAGTGACGAACGTTTGGAAGGATATGATGCTTTGTACGGCGAATATTTTGATTGAGCAGCTGGTTGTATCAATTTTTTAGTTGGCCCGTCCTATATGATGTTTGTCAATTCAGAATTCTCCAAGAAATTTCTCCCAAACAATATGAATGCTAGAATGAAAGGAGACTTTTTTCAAAAATAATAAGAGCCAAAATAATTGGCGTATAAAAGAAATACAACCTAGAAGATAGGATATAGGGTATTAACATTCCTTGAGGGCGCAAACCTATAAAATTGGTGTCTTGTATATTACTATCATCCTCTAGATCTCACGCGTAGCCCCCATAGTTTATTGTTGGTAACGAACATCATCAAGAATATCAGAAAGGAGGAACCGTTGAGACCAATCTTGATTTCGATGTGTTCAATTAATGATATATCAAGTTCACTCCAAGAAAAGAATTGCTTCTGCCACGAGCCGTCACCCTGCCGCCATGGAATGGCTATGCCGCCACAATGGAACCATCTCTATCATGGTGTTGTGATCACGAAACCGCCACCAGCTTCCTGCTACCATGGAGAGCGTGGGAGGCAGATAGGTAGAGAGGAGTTTTACTACCTAAAATACTCGTCAATAGTATGTTAAAACTAAAGGTCAGTAATTTAAGGGTATTTTTATAATTGTACTATTATAAATGATTTTACATTTATTTTTGTAATAAAAATCTAACCCTACCCAATCATTCAAATGTCAGTTGATCTTAACCAAAATAAAACATCAATTATTTATCATATTGCTAACATAACTTTATTCACGATGATATAAAATAAAAATCTAGCACTCTTATAATTTTTTACGATAAAACTTCTGACCAGTAGGTATGCTTTTACATTATCCAATCTAAATTGTTTGATCAAACTATTGACCAATAATTTTTTAAAATCACTGATAAAAATAGTGTAAAAACTCCTCTAGGTAGAGGAGAGGGAGGGAGGGATAGATAAAGGTGGTGTGCAATCGATCGAGGCATTGATGTCCCTTCCAGAGAAGGAGAGATACGAGAACATTGGGGCACCAGGGATTTTACATTTTATATAAGTTTTTTAGTAGATGCGGGCTACATAATGGTCTGTCTATAGATAAAATAAGGTTTTTTAGTTGGAGATCCTATCAACTACTACATATTTATCTGTTGTGACTAGAGATGAATCCAGTCGGATAATGTCTTTCTCAGATCCTATTTCTCAATTATTAGTGGGATACGGGGCAGAGCGGATAATACATGGATGCAAATACAAATACAAATTTTTTTGGATGCCGGAGATGGTACCAATTCAGATCGGAGACGGATTGAATGAGGAATTTTGTCAGATAATGCGTCTTATGTATCTAACCATAGAAAAATACATATTGATTAATAATATGTATAATAAACTTATAAACTTATGCAAATGGCAAAGTTGATTGAAGCAACTAAACAAATAGCAAAGCTTATTGTACAACTCAATCATCTTTAGTTGGTAGCATAAACATTACATATTTTATTATTATTAGCAGATAATCCTATTATGGGTTTCAGATAATCCACTTGTACATATCGGATAATTCGTATCCGTAGGATTTCGTTAATATTATAACCTATCCAACATCATCAGATTTGGAGTATCCATATCCGCTAATATTACCACAAAACAGCTCTGTAGTGGCGTATCCAAAAAACACGTAGCAGCGCATGGTGCCGCTAAGGAGCCCTAGGGACCTGCCACGGTTCAAACTGCCGCTACAAATGGTCATCTTTATAGTGGCGGTTGATAATGACAACCGCTGCTCTAAAGGACCCTATAACGGCGGTTAGCCGCTATATGTTGCTCCAAGCTATAAAATAGTTGTTTAGACACCTCCCTCACTCACTTGAACAGTGGCGGCCTGAAATTTTGGGCAATTACAAAAATCAAGGGGGAAGATTTCGAGTTCATTTTTTGGAGGATTTTCTCTCTAAGGTAAGGGAAACTCATTCCATATGTTTTTTTTGTTCTCTTATTTTGAAATAAATTTGAATTTTGGGTTTTATCTTTGTTAGGTTTTCATCAAATTTTAGCAAAATTCATTTGATTTTTATGGTTCTATTGGGTTGGAGCTATAATTTATGAATGCAGACATCATCTATTGTAAGCACAACAAAAAAATACAATACTTAGTCTCTTTTATGGGACGTTTTATGGGAATGAAAATGTATATCTATTTTGGTTACAAGAAGAGAGAGAGAAAGAGTTAGGGCAAGAGGGATATATTTTTTTTAAATTTTGATAAAGCTTAAATAATATATAAAATAACTTGTTGTTTGTTTTATTCTACCTTGCATAATATTTCTTAGTGCATGTAATTTATTTTTCAATATATATATATATATAGCGAATGTTTAATTTTTATTTACTACACCTAATTAGTTATTTGATTTAAAATATTTTTTTGTTTTTATTAAAGATGGTTCGTGATGGATAGATCTTGCATGTACGAGGCACTAAGACTGGGTCTATTATTTTTATCAGAAGTCTGTAAATTCATCGAAGGGGCCGTACAACATGCTCAACATGAAGGGATGACTGATATATATTGTCCGTGCTGTGATTGTAAGAATTAGAAGTTGTGAACGGATGTAGATGAAATCAAATCTTGGTGCAGAGGGGGTTTTTTCCAGGGTACACGAGATAGACAAAACACGATGAAAATAATTTGGTTGATATGGAATTTGATGAAACTATTGAAGGTGAGGTTGAGGTTGTCAATTTGTCTGTTGCAACTGTGATAGAGTCACATGGTGAAGCTGATTTTGATGTTGAGGAATTGTTATCTCATACTGAGCCGCAGGTGTTGACCAATGCCGGTATAACTAAAGGGCTTGATAATTTTAATACAATACATAAGACATCAAAAGACCCATTATATGAGGAATATAAGGGATGTGCTAGAGTTCACTGTGTTATGTACTGTCCTTGATCTAATGAAACTGAAGTCCATGCATGGGTGGTCGGACGCTAGTTTTACAGATTTATTGGAACTTATTTCTGATGCGCTACCGAAGCCGAACTTGTTGCCAAGGACCACATATCTTGCTAAGAAGCTAATTTTCCCACTTTCATTGGGCATGCAAAAAATCCACGCGTATCCAAATCGTTGCATATTGTACTGAAAGAAGCACAAGGACGTCGTGAGATACCCAAGGTGCAATCACAGTCATTACAAGAGGGACAATGATTATGATGCAAACGCTATCGATAGTGGCAAGATAATAAACAAGAAGGACAAGAAAAAGAAAAGAACTTCTATCGTTGATGACAATGATGATATGAAGGTTCCTGCCTTAGTTATGTGGTACTTATCCATGGTCGATCGCATCAGGTGCTTGTTCGCCAATCCAAGGGATGCGATAATGATGATATGGCATGCATGTAGGGGGGATGGTAAGGTCAGGTATCCAACCGATGGAACGCAGTGGAAAAAGTTTGATGTAGATCATCGAGATATCTTTGATAAGAAAAGGAACCTATGGTTGACATATGGCGGTTGAAGATATCAACTTCCGCTAATACTCTAAAAAATAGCGGCAGTTGATATATTCAATCGCCGCTGAAAAGGGTTTTATAGCAGCGGTTTGTTTTGGTCTCAGACCACCCATCGCTACAAATGCTTATTTGTAACCACATTTGCTTTGCGACGGGTTGGTCTAACCACCCCGCCGTTACAATGCCTTTTCAACTATCGCTATAAGCAACTTTTATGGTAGTGTAAAAAACCCTAAATGCTACCTCATATTCTCAAAAATTGGATTCGAATCGGTGTCAGAAATTATCCACACTGTTTTCACCCCTAACTGTAGCAAACGGTTATGTAGTCCACCATAATGAATGTGGCCCACTTTAATTAAGTGCCGGGTCAAATACATTACAAGATCTCCGTTGAAAATAGGTGTATACTGGCAGCCCACATAAGTGTCCGCAACGAGAAATCCATTTGCAACGAGGGACGTAGATCTTGTAAGTACTTAGACTAGACTACTATATAGTGACAGGTTTTTGTCCTCCATTAGTGAAATTGAGAGAAATTAATATTATCACACAAATAAGACCCTGTTTGGATCCACCTCCTAAAATTTAGCCAACTAAACTTTAGGAGATTTTGTGCCAAACTGTACCTCCTAAAATCTCCTAAAGTTTAACCACCCCACTAGTCACTCCAACCTTCCTAAAAAGTCCTAACCTCAACTATAAAGCAAACAAAGACCAAATTGCCCCTAAAAACAGACCATAATTTCTCCCGTGCTCGTCTTCTTCTTCTCCACTCCCGCCGCCGAATCTTCTTCTCCACTCCCGCCACCGCCACCGTCGACTTCTATGTCGCACTTTTTCTCTGCCAAGTCACATTCCATCATTGTCCGGCCTCCTGTGTGCATCTCGCCAAGCCCCCTCTAGTCGCTCCTCCGTATCACCATCGAGGTCACCGCTTCTCACCAGGCCCCAGTCCGTCATTGTCGGGATCCCGCCGCCTGTGCGCATCACACCCCTCGCCGTCACCGATTTTGATGTGAAAATCACACGCGTGACTTGGGAGATCTGCGTAGCTCCAGTATAGGCTCAATATGCAAATCGGGGCGAGCTAGTCGATTTTCCCTACAGATCGATAAAGAAAAATGAATGGTCAAATTCCATAGGTCACCGGCCTAAGACAGGCCGATGATGAAAGCCGATGATCACTATTAGTGAAAACCAGCCGATGGCTATAAACAACAAATAATAGCATCAAAAGAAACTAATCGGCTGATTTGTGTCTGCTTATCGGCGACTCAATAAGCTAATATAAAATAACGTGTGAATAGTGTCGACAGGAATCAAGTCAAAAGAATAGAGTCAATAGATTTATAAATGCGCTAAAACTTGTTTGGTCGATGAAAGCAAGTCGATGGGCCAGAGTCGATAGATGTACAATAATCATGCACAGAACTCTGCCCGTCGATAGGTGCTAAGATGATAGATTTGATAGCTGGTATTTTAAATATGCCTCAAATTCACAGATCTAGTCCTATTAAACAAAAGAGGGCAATCGACTTCTAATATACAACAATAAATAGGCAAAACACTGAGAAGCCAATCAAACTGTGATAACCTGTCAGCTAAACATCCCGATAGAACTATATCGACTCTACCTATAAACATATCGAATCCTATCAACCCAGTAAGAGATCAAAGTCGATGCAGTCTTGCTGATTCGAACAGATCGAACTTAATCGAGACATTGTTCAAACATAGAAAAATAGAGCTAGATTTAATCTAATTATAGATAGGATCCATCGAGTGACTTGAATAAAAGTTCTAAAACCTGACCTACAAAACCTACAAAAATCGTAGAAGATCGAACCTAACCGAGACAGTAATACAATCTAAGTTGATAATACGAGCCAAATAAATATCTAATTACCGAATAACTAGAAATTTCAATGATAACAACTAGAATATCAACTTAATGATAAAGTACTAGCAGAAGTCAATGAAATTACCAAGGATGACTAATCCATGTCTCTCGCCAAGATCGGAGCCGATGCAGCACGCGCGAGATGAGAATGTCGTCGAGAAAAAGTTTGCTGATGCACCAAATTGTATTGAATGAAAGTGTTAATTTTTCTCGTATAGATCCTATTACATATTTATAGCCGCATGCAAGTGGATTCTGACCCGACTTGGTCAGGACTCTAACGAACCGACTCTCTAAATCTAAACTTAAAAATAGAAAGAAAAAATAACCCATACGAGCCCATTTTATTCCTTTTGGCCTTTAGACTTCTCTCGGCCTGGTCGATTTTGAACCCTTGTCGCTGATCTCTGGGACTGGCCCCGAATTCCGTGCCAATACATACCCCCCGAGTCCGGGATACGAAATTTTTGTGCTCCGGATTTTATCTCGTCAGTCGCCGCATGTCTTTACCACTTTGCTGCTTCATGACCTAGTACATGCAGCCAGTCGGGAGCCTTCCACTCGTCAGGTCACATCTTTAGTACACCATCCAACCACTCATGGCCTTTAAATGTGGCCTGCCATTTCTGCGTCATCTCGACTGCTGGCTTTACTTTTTGATCGTCCTTGTGCTTATCCCTTCCCCTCGGGTTCCTATGCAAGCCTTATGCTTCCTATTCCTTCAATGAAGTGGCATTTGAATTCTTCAAAGGCTAAATCCAGGCCCTATAAATAGCTTCTTTCGCCAGCCCCCTTTTTCACATCTTGCTTACAACCTTCAACCATGTGACTCTTATTGAGAGCTTTGATAGAAAAGTACCATCTATCTCCAAACCTACTGAATATTTTGTGGCGAATACTTTTCGCTTCTCTTGCCCCTAGAGTCCTCCTTTCAGTCCAAAGTCTATAGCTCCTCCTGCCCAGAAGCCAACCCGCAGGCTCTTCCGTTCCTGGATAGCAGCATGGGTGTCGAGAATGGCATCGGCGCTGAGCCCTCTCTCCCTCTTGCCCGGCGGGTAATGTCTGATGACACTGCCATCCCTGATGGGGAAGTGGAGGAAGTTGCTAGTGCATTTTTTCTTCTTATATGTACCTCCCTCCATGCGCTTGGGATACTATTAATTACATTTTCATCCCCTAGCTGTCATAGAAGATTAGGTTTTACCGAATCTGGGTATCTAGCTTGTTTTTCATCTTTAACATCGACCATTGTAGTCAATGGAAACCTCCTCTGCTCTACAAATGTATTAATATTTTTCTTGCATGCTGTGCTTTCTCCTTTATATTTTTTCTGCTAAGGGCGATATTTCCATATCGGCCGTGACCAAGCATTCGAGATCATGAGCCAACCCAAATGCTTGGATGATATCTCTTTAAATATTTATCATTAATCGCTCTCCCAAACTCTTCTCCGTCTAATCCTAGTAAGAAATATGCATTGCCGGGCGCACATCGGCTCACTTTAAATGGTCCTTCCCAAGTTGGAGAACATTTTCCAAATCTACTATCTCTAGAGCTGATGGGCATAATTAACTTCCAGACAAGATTTCCTTCTACAAAACTCTTGGGCACCACCTTTTTATTCTAAAATCTAGCCATGCGAGCTTTACTTTCTCCAAGGCCCTCATCCAATGTTGCACGACATCTTCTAACTCATCAAACATAACCTGCCTATAATCATCGGCTGATAATTGATCTTGCAACCCTATTCTTCTGGACCCTAATTTTGTTTCCCACTGACAAAACTGCTTCATGTCCATAAACTAACTGATATGATGATACCTTTATAGACCCATGACATGCTATTCGCTAGGCCTATAGTGACTCAGCCAATGTCGTATGCCACCTCTTTGGTTGCTCGTCAATCTTCCTCTTGATAAGCTTGATCAAACTCTTGTTAGATGCTTCTGCCTGACCATTGGCTTGAGCATAATAAGGCCATGAATTCAACAACTTGATCCCCATACTATCGGCAAAGCTTTGAAACTCTTCCGAAGTAAACATAGAACCCTAGTCAGTAGTAATAATCTGCAGCACACCAAACATGTATATATTATGCTCCTTCACAAAGTTGATTACATTATTAGTTGTCACATTCTTTATCAACACTGCTTCAACCCACTTTCTAAAATAATCTATCGCCGCTAGAATATACTCATGACCTTTGCTTGATACTGGATAAATTTGGCCAATCATATCCATACCCCATCCTCTAAATGGCCAAGGCTTAATAATTGGATTCATAGCTCATACCGGCGCCCTCTGAATTGCTCCAAATTTCTGGCAATCTTGACACCCCTTGTAATACTTGAAGCAATCTTCTAGCATAATTGGCCAATAATACCTAGTACTTTTAAACTACCATCTCCTTTTATGAGCCGATTGATGGGTACCACAAATGCCTTCATGGACTTCGCACATAACCACCTTGGGTTCTTCTTGATTTAAACATTTTAATAATACACCATCAATCATCTAATAATAAATCTTTTCTTCTAATAAAACATACCTCAATGCCATGTATCTGATTTTATGAGGAGTGCGCTGTGCTGGATCTTTGAGATACTACACTATCTTGGTCCTCCAATCTTCTTCATCAACATTGATTTCATCGACATCAGCTTGCCTAGCTTCATCGACATTAACCTTATCGACACTAACTTGCTTGGCTTTATCGACATCAATCTTATCAACACTAACTTGCTTGGCTTCATCAACATTGGCAATTTCAACAATCGTACCATCAGTATTTAGTTGATACCTCATTGCCTTCTGTGCCAAATCATTTGCTTCCATATTTTGCTCCCTTGGGACATGCTTGAAACTCACTGCCTTGAAGCATCGTATCACATCCTGACACTTGACATAAACCAACCTCTGAATATTATCTCTGCATTCAAAATCTCCTGCTAACTGCCTGAGTACTAGCAACGAATCACCAATGATTTTGACAAAATCAGCCCCAGTTTCTTGCAAAATTTGCAGACCTTTGAGAACAGCTCTATACTCAACTTGATTGTTAGTCGATACCTCCACAGCGTATGCAAACTCAAATCTTGCCCCCCGAGGTGATATGATGACGAGCCCGATACCACTTCCATTCTTGCATACAGAACCATCGAATAACAACAACCATGTTATCGGCTCTACCACTGACATATTTGATCCACAATGTTCAACAACCAAATCAGCTAGAACCTGACCCTTGACTGCCTTGGCAGACTCATAAGTTAGATCATATTTGGCTAGAGCAAGCATCCACTTACAAATTCTCCCTTTCAAAATAGGAGCCGATAGCATATATTTGATGACATCGGTTTTGCAAACCACCACACACTCGATCGATTGCAGATAATGCCTCAACTTCACACATGAGAAATATAAACATAGGCACAACTTTTCAATCTCGCTGTACCTGGTTTCAGTATCAATCAATCTTTGACTTAAATAGAACACGACCCTCTCCTTGCTATCTTGTTCTTGAATAAGAGTCGATCCGATAGACTTCTTATCCGCAACAAGGTATAGCTGAAAGGGCAACCCTTCTCTTGGTGGCACCAACATAGGAGGTGCGATCAGATACCTCTTAATATCATCCATAGCTTTTTGATGTTCAGGCTACCATACAAATTTCTGATTGGCCTTCAACTTCAATAATGGAGTGAACACATTTAGCCTACCGGACAAATGGGATATGAATCTTGTAATAAAATTAATTTTGCCAATCAAGAATTGCAGCTCAGTCTTGTTGGCAGGAGGCTCCATATCATTAACAACTTTAATACTCTTAGGGCCAATTTCGATCCCTCGTTCATGCATGATAAAACCCAGAAACTGACCAACCGATACGCCAAAAGCATCCTTCTTAGGATTCATTTTTAAACAGTACCTTCTAGTCCTCTCGAGTGCTTCCCGCAAATCGGCCACATGATCCTCTGTCCTCCTAGATTTAACCACAACATCATCAATATAAATTTCCACTAACCTACCGATCAAGTCATGGAAAATATAATTCATGGCCCTTTGATATGTGTCTCCAGCATTCTTTAATACAAATGTCATAACAACCCATTCATATAAACCAATAGCCCATGGACACCTGAAAGCAGTGTTCGGTATATCTTCTTCTACCATAAAAATCTGATTATAACCAGCATTGCCATCCATGAAACTAACAATCTTATGTCTAGCTGCTGCATCAATCAAAAGATCTGCAACCAACATCGGGTAATCATCTTTTTGCGTGGCTTTATTTAATGGTCTGAAATCGATACACACCCTCAACTGGCCCCTCTTCTTGTATACAAGCACAATTTTGATACCTACTCTAGATATCGGCAAGACCTAATAAACTTAGCATCATATAATCTAGTGATCTCAGCCTTGATATCATCATAAATCTTTGGATCTATCCTGCTCGGTGGTTGCTTGAACGGTCGATATCCAGGTTTGGTGGGAGGCCAATGCTCAACAATTGATCGGCTGAGTCCAGGCATCTTAGAACAATCCCAAGCAAAACAATCTCGGTACTCCTTCAACTTCTTTATTAATTCAGCCTTAACATTTTCATCTAATTTCTTACTACTAAATGTCAGCCTGGGTTTGTCACCATCTCCTATGTCGACTTCCTGTAACTTATCGGTCGACATAAATCCTTTTCCCAGCTCGCCATCTTCTACAAATTGCATTAGGGGTGCCTGTTAGAGAAATAGTTTTGAATTTGACTAGTCCACCACCTCAAGACCTTGAGTAGTAATCTTGACGTAATCTCCATCCCAAATCTTGACAGACAAACACTCCATATAATCTATATGCCATGGTACCTAATCGGCCGATGAGACATTGATGGTTTCATCGGCCGGGACTATATCAACTCGATCGCAATCCACTAGATGAGTGATTGGTGCATAGTTGATGGAACACAACAATTTGCATGTATCCAATCACATCCCAGTAGAAGGCTGTAGGTCCCCTTTCCATCATTGATAAAGAATGTAACCGCCAAAGTTTTACTACCGGTAGTAAGTTCAACATTCAAAACTCCTTTGGCTGCTGCCATACGACCACCATAATCCCGCAAAATCATGTTAGTATCAATCAAATCTTCATCAGTTTTACCCATCTTTCTTGTAGTAGTGATCGACATGATGTTAACCACAACCCCTCCATCGACCGTCATCTTTCCCATCGGCATCCCATTGACAAAGCCTTTCAAGTACAAAGCCCCCAAGTGCTGATGCTTAGACTCATCTGGTTTATCAACTATTGCCTGTTGTATATCAAATACCAACTGCGGTGCTCCACTCTCATTAGGAAACATATCTTCTTCTTCTAAAGCCTTGAACTCTTGTGGTAACATCATCACCAGGCCTACTGTAGCACCGGGTACCTGTACTTGTGATTTCACCTTGGGTCTCCAGACCTTCCTAGGCGGCTCATCATCTCCTTCACCATAATAGTAATAGCTAGCCCTCATATGTCTGCACCACATTCTCTGAACCCTGTGCTTTTGACTTCTAGAAAATATTCCAGATGGACACAACTGATTGCTCTATTTCTGTTCTTCCTGTAGCTCTTTTTCAACTTTTTCATCGAAGCGAGCTTCTTCTTCTGTCTTTTTGCAGCCAAGTCAATCAAAAGCTGACACCCTTCCATTCTCATCGACTTTACCCACCATCGACTTTCTAGAGTCCCCCGATGGATGTCGATAGCTGTTCAAAGCTCCTCTATACATTTGCTCTACTAGTCTGCTACAACCAGGACAATTATTAATCGATGGAAGCTTCATATTATGGTCCCAACAATACTAAAAGAACGAGCATCCCCAATATGGATCAAACTGTGATTCCTTCATCTCCCTGTCCCTTTTTTTTCTGATACCAATTTATAAACGATTCTACATTGTCGATACCAGCCATATTGATATTCACAGGGAACGGATGCCCATCATTCTTCATGGCTCCCTTTGTAAACTTGATCTTTCCCTGCTCAATCACCAACCGAATCTCTCTTCTGAATACCTAGCATTCATTGGTGTAATGAGACGGATAGTTATGCCACTTGTAGTACTTTCTTTTCTTCAATTCTTCAGCAGGTGGAATCACATGGTTGGATGGCAACTGAATGTGCTTTTCCTGTTGCAGCATATCAAATATCTTGTCAGCCTTGGTGATATCAAAGTCATACTTTTCTTTTGGCTCATTCTGCTTCACCCATAGGCATGACAACACATTCTTGTTTCTAGTCCATTCAGCCATATCAACATCTTCAATATCTTCATTAGACTCAGATTCATAATCATTGTAATTGACCTGTATTGGCCTTGACCGTGCCCCTTGAGTCAAGTTCTCCTGTATTGACACCTTCTGCACTAACTGGGACAATCTTTCAAACTCGGCCGAAGGAAACTTCTCCCTCAAAGGTGCAACTAGGCCATTAAATGATATTTCTGCCATCTGATTATCAGTCAATTGCAAGCTAAAACATTTGTTGCATACATGTCTGAACCTCTGCACATAATCATGCATAGACTCCCCAGCTTTCTGCCTCACATAAATCAGATCGGATAACCTCATCTCTCTTGTTTCACCAAAGAAGTATTTATGAAATTTCTGTTCGAGATTGGCTCAAGTAATAATGGAATTAGGGGACAATGATGCGAACTAGAAAAAAAGCTAATCCATACAAGGGTAGAGGAAACAACCTGATCTTCAATGCTTTTGTAGCTCCTGCCTCTCCACATTGCACTGAAAATCGACTGATATGCTCAACAGTAGTAGTATTATCTTGTCCAGTAAACTTAGTGAATTCTGGTGGCCTGTATCAGCTCAGCATAGGAATTAAGTCATAACTAGGAGGATACGGAGGCCGATACATATAAGTCTGCTACTTTGGCTTTAACCCAAATTGTTCTCTCATTACCTCAATAATCTTCACTGTCCAGTCATCGGTCAAAACATTGATATTTGGAGTAGACAATGTAAGACCAGATGCTGACACTTGTGGAGCCGTTTGCGAACCAAAATTAACAACTATGTGCTGGCCTCCTAACTCCCCAGGCAGTGTAGATGATGATGGCATTCTGATCAGACTTGGCGCTACATTCGGTGTTGTACCATATGTGACATTCGGCTCTGACGTCTCCTGCCTGTAGAGTACGGCTGTGTCTATGGAGTAGTTCTCTGCAATATTATCCTGCGAGGTGTTCTCTCCACTGTACCACTATCAACATTCTTCAAGGGTAGAGTAGCTTTAGAAGTTGATGGCCCTGAACCCATAACAGGATGTGTTGTGCTCACATTTGGCTGTTGTGAACTAGGTACTTCAATTGTAGGCCGAGGAATATTCCCAGATGCTCAGAAATACATCGGCCCGTGTGTTGAATCATCATATATCCAGCCTTCAATGGTCTGAATAATCAAATCTCTTAGAGTATTGACTGACACAGGTGACTAGTTAATCAATGCATGGTGTATGGCTATATGTATCATGTTGTTCAATGTAGCTTCATCAATCACCTCTATTGGCTTATTGGTAGTTGATTTTTTAGTTTCATCTTCATCAATCAAGGTAGCAACATGTAACTTTCCTTTTTGTATGATCTTGCCATGCCTAGTCTTGGTGAAGTTGCTCAAAAGAAGGCTTTCATACTCAGCAACCTTCTGATCAATTTGTGCCTTCGTTTCATTGCTCAGATCGTCTTTATCAATAGGAAACATGTTCTCCATCTTCAAATCCGCACCGACATCATGTTTTGGTGGAGGATTGTCAGGGAGCTTGGGATCTTTTGGCATACCAAGTTCAACCATGTTGTCAGTCTTGAAGTTCTGTGTCCCATTGGACGTGCCAAAAAGTGTGTTGACGCGAAAATCACACGCGTGACCTGGGAGATCTGCTTAGCTCCAGTGCAGACTCAATACAGAAATCAGGGCATGCCAGTTGATTTTCCCTGCAAATCAACAAAGAAAAAACAAACGGTCAAATTCCACGGGTCACCGGTCTAAGACAGACCGATGATCACTATTAGTGAAAACCAGCCGATAGGTATAAACAACAAATAATAACATCAAAAGAATCTAATCGGTTGATTTGTATGGGCTTATTAGTGACTCAATAAGTGAATATAAAATAACATGTGAATAGTGCTAATAGGAATCGAGTCAAAAGAATAGAGTCGACGGATTTACGAGAAATGCGCTAAAACTCGTTCGGTCGATAAAAGCAAGTCAATGGACCAGAGTCGATAGAAGTACAATAATCATGCACGGAACCCTGCCCGTCGATAGGTGCTAAGACGATAGATATGATAGATGGTATTGCAAATATGACTCAAATTCACAGATCTAGTCCTATTAAACAAAAGAGGGCAATCGACTTCTAATATATAACAATAAATAGGCAAAACATTGAGAAACTGATCAAACCGTGATAACCTATCGGCTAAACATCCCGATAGAACTCTATCGACTCTGCTTATAAACAGATCAAATCTAACCCTATCAACCCAGCAAGAGATCATAGTCGATGCAACCTGGCTTATTCGAACATATCGAACTTAATCGAGACAGTGTTCAAACACGATAAATAGAGCTAGATTTAATCTAATTATAGATAGGATCGATCAAGTAACTCGAATTAAAGATCTAAAACCCGACCTATAAAACCCACAAAAACCACAGAAGATCGAACCTAACCGAGATAGTAATACAATCTAAGTCGATAATACGAGCCAAATAAAGATCTAATTCCAGATAACTAGCAATTTCAACGATAACAACTAGAATATCAACTTAATGAGAAAGTACTAGCTGAAGCCGGTGAAAATACCGAGGGTGACTAATCCAAGTCTCTCGGTGAGATCGGAGCTGATGCAGCCCGTAGGAGACGAGGATGTCGTCGAGAAAAAGTTTGGTGATGCATCGAATTGTATAGAACGAAAGTGTTAATTTTTCTCGTATAGATCCTATTACATATTTATAGCCCCATGCAAGGGGATTCTGACCCGACTCGGTCAGGACTCTAACAAACCGTCTCTCTAAATCTAAATTAAAAAAATAGAAAGAGATAAAATAACCCATACGGGCCCACTTTATTCCTTTCGACTTTTAGACTTCTCTTGGCTCGGCCGATCCTGAACCCTTGTTGCTGATCTCTGAGATCGGCCCCAAATTCCGGTGCCAACAGCCAGATCCCACCGCCGTCAGCCCTCAGCCCGTTGTCACCGTTGGTTTCCACCACCACGGTGCATCCCACCACTCCCACGCGAGATCCCGCCAGCAGTCGCCCCGCCCCTCTTCATCGCCGGCTGACTCCGGATCCCCTCTTCAACTTCCTCGAGCAGGCCCACCTGCTACCGCACCCGACCATCACCGCCTCCAAGGAAGTCCAGGCTGCAGCCAGCCGGCCACACTCACCGCCGCCACTGTCCTCCCCTCCGACGACGCCAAGAGCCATGAGAGCAGCAGCTCGGACACCAGCGCTGCCACACCGCGTGCCGGCTCCCCGACGGCACCAAGAGCCCCAAAGCAGCGGCTCTGATGCAAGCGCTGCGCTGCCTTGCCGCGTGCCAGCTCCGCTTCGGTAGAAGCAGCGCAAAGCTGGAAATGGTGGGATGAGTTCAAGGGTAGGAATGTTCACTTTTCCTTTAGTCAATAACTTTAGTTATGGATCCAAACATGCATCTCCTAAAATTTACTTGGCTAAATTTTAGTTGACTAAACTTTAAGAGGCTAAACTTTAGCGAACTAGAGGATCCAAATATGGCTAAACTGTGTCGGTGTACTAGAGAAAGATATTTTATCGTCACAACCACTGAGGGAGTAGTACTCCTAAATATGATTAAACATAAAGTATAAGTTTTGAAGCAAAATTTTTACTTTCAACTCGGCAGAATTGGCACAAGACTTTTTATTCGTTCCACGATATGGTGTACAACCAGCACCTAACTCCACCGTGAAAGCTCTAGTTCCAGTTCCGCGCCTGGTTGGACCTGTGAACGAATATGTACCCTTGTGTCAAGGAAGTCAATTCGTGAAAAAAGGCAAACAAAAAGTCTTATTATTCCAGCAGATAAAATATCATGTACGCGCAGCACGTTCAGTTGGCAATTGATATGCATATTTAGGTCATGAGAACTAATTATAAGTTAACATCTAAGATGAGCTCCTCACAAAAACGAACATATAAGATGACCAATGTCAAAATTTTCTACCCAAAATTCGAATTCTATTTGTATTATAAACTAGCAAAGTGTCCGTGCGTTGCTACGAACTTAAAAAAAACAAAATACTCTTTAAATATAAATTATTTACATAATATAATTATTAGATATATACTATTAACATTTTTTACATGAAAGATTATATTTGTATTACCGTTGGTGCTTCTTAATATACCATTTTATACGTCAAAAGTAACAATTTTATCATCATTTTTTACCATATTCTAGAAGCTTTATCCGGAAGAAAAAATCAATTCACGGAGTCCAGAACTAGCACTGCATTATAACGTGATATTAAAATTAAAGACTTGCTCTAATGGAAAAAGTTAAAACATGAAAGTTGTAGATCTCGTTGAGACTTTTTTGAAATATATATGGATCATATTATTTGGACTATGGAGGTAGGAGATATGCGTCCCGCATAGAGACCTGCGTAGAGGAGTCCGAATCTGAACAAATATTTTTGTATCGCATATTTAAAAATCAAAACTATGGGATCTGAACTTTCATTAAATACCATAATTGTAGAACTTTTCTAGGGCTATGAGATAGAGTTCGAGTTTGCCTAATTTAAGCTACGGACGTGGAAGTTATGATTTTTGAAATTTGGTACTTGATATAGAAGATACGAAATCGATTTGGATTCAATCTCTAACTTTGTGGACACGAAGTGAACGACCGTACCTTAATTAATAGATTATAGAGATATGAAACACCATGTGTCCAAAATTCGTTTAATTATTTACTGCCTATAGCTCTCATCTTCATGTGGAGCGGGCATGCACAACACACCTTTCATATATTTGCATCCTCGCTTTATGTAATAAAGATTACACAATACCCAACTAAATAATCCACACATATCATATTTTTGATAACTCATTGTCAGTTTCTGCGGCTCCTTATAGGCCAAAACTACTATTACGCAGCGGATAACATGCTGGTTCGATCGGCCATTCAATCCTAGCTGCCACTTATACTATTCTAATACGTGTAAATAATTTGATATCTCAAATTATAGACGCCTTAATATTGGAATGTTTTTTGACATTTAGTTTTCTATGAACGCCATATTATTAGATGACATACTTTTATTTGTTGTTCCTCTTTTTTTGTTCTATTTAACATATACGTTTTTTTTCGAATGGGTGTCGCACACACATATATGTGCTCACGAGCCACGACAATTTGACGGTGATCGTGGCAGAGGTCAGGAGCCGTGTGCGAGTGCAAAACACGAAATGATGGTCTGTCTCCAGATCACCATCTGCTTGCCTTCTTGCTTGCCGTATCCTCTCATATCACACACGGCCCCCATCGCATCAGCTGGTCGCCGCATCGCATCGGGTCCCTTTTCTAGGCCTCTGTTTCTGACTAATTAACAGCACTCGTGTTGTTTAGTGCCAATGCGAAGTAGTGACAATTAGTGGGACTAGAACCTAACCATTTTGTCAAGTTGGTGCCACACCGTCTAAATTTATGTTGTCTAGTCATCGAACATACGGCTCACAAGCTACAATTCTAATTGCTAGATTAATCACATATTTCTCATGGACTTGATATGTGACATTTTGCTGCTTTAGCTGTGTATTGCTATAATTTAGTACTCTCTGTTATTTAATTAATCATACTCTCTGTTATTTAATTAATCCACACCCCTTAAATATTGTCACCGAAAGAATGTCCCTGAGAATATTAATCAATAATCTTTACCTAAGAGTAGCTTTATGACTTATGAATCCAGCATTTGGTGCAGCGGTTTACATGGGCTTATGGAAAGCTATATCCATGAGGATTTGATGATGAAAGAAGGGAGTTTGAATATATTTTTCACGAAGGTCCAGTTCACTGAAAATATCAGGTGAATTTATAAATAAACTTTTTGAGTTTGCAGATATTATAAGACAAAATGCATTAACAAATGAAGGACATTTATGATTAGTTTGATTTATTATTTTAAAACATAGCATGGAACAAATAATCATATACATATCTGAGCACTCACCCTACAGACGCACGGCCTACCTGTTCATCTTGAAATTGTGACTAGTACCTCGCTGTTAATGGGAGGGTAGCAGCTACCACTAATGAATAATTAGCTATAAATGTAATACCCATGCTAAATCTAAGAGTTGGAGCTGAGTGGACAGATTTCACCACAAGGAAACTTAACCAGCTAAATTACACTTAGTTTGTCAATTAGACTAAACTATGGCATGTCAACTATACGGTAACTAGTTGCAGATCTGGCAGGTACGACCAAAACAATGTCAAATGTTGTGAACGTGACAGATATTTGTCAAATGGCACATGGTATGGACATAAACAGTTTCCCATATGAGCAAAGAAAAAAACTCCTTGCCTCTACCACGTTGTTCTCTTCTTGAATTTGGGTTTATGCTTCTATATTTGTATGCCATCATCTCGCAACCTGTACAGTTCGTGAAATCCAAATGTAGATGGCACTGCAAACATGAAGAAGTATATCAGTTTAAGCAATATACATTTATAGATTTAAAATATTCAGAAACAAAAATCCATAATAACCTTTGTATGCAAGTATACAACCACATAGTGCAAGACAACAATACCGCTCATAATCTTGTGGGAGTTAGTTACTAATGTCCGCCCATAGTTTATTTTTTAGTTTAAAAATATAAGGAGTTAAGGTTATGACCAGTCCCTGATATTTCAAAGCAGCTTCACCTTAGCAAAAGATTCACTTGTGCCCATTGTGTGTTTCTGCGTGCTGTCACTCACATCTCAGGAGTAATTTGTTTCTACATTAGTCTGTACGATTTGGAATCCTACTGTGCCAAACCATAATTGTTTTTTCATGCCCATCAAACATATGTTAAAATTAACATGGAAAAGATAATTTACTATCTATTCTTAGACAATTAATTACAAATAATAAAATACTATGGGAAAATTGAGCTCAGTAACAAAACTATATTTTCTGCAAATCAATTGGCATTTCCATGTTTTGCCATGACTACAACATTCATTCGACTTGACATTAAAGACTGGACCACCCATCAGTCTGTATGGAATGGGCTGTCGACGACAGATATTTCAGTTTGCACAGACAAGTGGGCACACATCATACATGTTTATATGTTAAAGATGCAATAATATAAGACATTCCTCAACCTATAGTTGTTCTTATTATGGCTTGCATGTTCCTCGCCACTTTAGCTGTGGTCCACGCATGCATGTCAGCTGTATACCAGATCAGTCTCAAAATCCGCATGACAAAGTCGACGCAGCTAGTGTGGCTGGAAGATCTTCGACTCGATATATGTCCTCAGTTTCCTTTACCCTACCTTTTGGCCGCCCTCCATGCATCTTTTAGACTAATATCCCAAACAAATAATATGTTATGTATATTATCTCACAAATGCATGTGATATTTGGATTCATCAACGTGCATGTCCCTAGTCCACATGCATATTTAACATTAATGTTACTTTCATTCTATTACAAAAGCGATGATATTTTATTGTCAGCCTTTTATGGATGGTTCTAAACTATATCACGGGCACTTGCGTCACTTTTAGGATTTGGCAATTAATCACTGTTTTTAAATTTGTTAGAAAATACATAATCTCATCGGCCTTCTGAAGAACATATTTGATCTTAGCTTCTGAAGGAAGGTACATCAATGATTCTCAGCACCACTGCCTCACGGTCAAAAGATTAACTCGATCTTTGTGTTGTCACTTATATATGACATCATTCGAGATGCAAGACTCCACAGGCTAATTTTCTATATATGTTTTTGTTAGATAGATAGAGAGAGAGAGAGAGAGAGAGAGAGAGAGAGAGAGAGAGAGAGAGAGAGAGAGAGAGGGCAATTGCATGTAGTAGGAGCCATAATACTGTACGAGACGCTAGCTTTTCTGACTCTTCCATCCATACAGTACGTTACAAGAGTTCACAAAAGTGCATGGGAGATAGATGCTGATTTCCTGCCTTTATTTTGCAAAAGCATATGAAGCATCGATATGATTCCAGATGTGTTTGCCCTTTACGGCTTGTGCGCGTGCGACCACGCAAGCCACATACTCAGTACCCACGCACACACATACCCCCACAAGCAAGCAAAGCAGTGTGAGATTCACCAGAGAACTTCATACGAACATATATAAGAGAAATCAGAATATTAAACAAGGCCACAAAATATGCATTAACTCCACCGAGATTCTGAGAAGACACCTGGTACTATGAGCTCATAATACATAGTTTTTAATTATTTTATTTCTTGATATCTAGAATGAATTATATCTGACTTTTTCTTCTTGGAGATTTCATTCACAGTTCATGTGTGCCACATACATGACTTTTTGGGAAAATCAAACATATTGAACTCAGGAAACAGAGATGTTGGAAGTTGGAACCCCAAAAGAAACATAACCATGTCCTCATACATGTTACATCAATCAAGGCCTCTTGTGGACCCTAATAAGCTCACTGATCTCTTCTATCTATAATATATCTCTACCCCATCTTTATATGGTGGGGAGAGGACGACAATACAATCAGCACTTGTGAGATAATTCTTGGGACCTTATCCACGATTACGTCATGAGTTTCTATCATTTGTTCCAGATATGGAGGAGGGAAAAAGAGAAGGCTCCCCAACTTCACCAAGATCGTGTCCTCCATGGAGAATTTACTTTTTAGCCCGTGAAGATTTGCAAATGATCTACTCATGCATGTTACAAACGTGGGTATTTGTACAGTAATTTAGCGGTGTGTACTCTTTTTTCCCTCAGAATATAACACTGCTATAGTTTTTTATTAAACAAAGAAAATGTCATGTTCTCCAAAATACTGTGAAAGGCTCTGTAACTGGTTTTCTTTCTTTATTTAGTTATATTTTTGATGTTCAGGTTAATCATAAAGTTGGGTGAATGCAAAAAAAAATACTAGTGGATCGGATGATCAAGACTTGAAAATACTATGATGAAAGCATGTAGTACCATGCCTACGTGAGTACACAACAGGGTCTGGTATGCATAATAATATTCGAAGAATAAGTAGGGTTCCGCACATGTGGGTCCTAGTTTACAAACGAGAGTAGAAGTGGCAAAAATTTTAATCAACATTGCATTAAATTTTTTTAGTTAAATTTCAATTTAGATACAATACACGTTATTATAAATATATAAACTAGCAACTTCTTTGACCATGTAGCTGGTTTTATCACCTTGTAACTGAAAATTGAAATGGCCTTTTAAGGAAATAATTGAACTATCTAAAAAAATGAAATGTAGTATTTGGCTGTAATGGTATAATACCTGCCTCAAATGGTATAATAATATATACATGGTATTCCACCTAATAACATCGGACCAATGTTCTTGCCTATCCATGTAACTGATAATAGCGTTTCGAGCATGCAACTGTATTCATATGATTTCACAAAAAAGTTAAAAAAAACCTCTATTATACATCTTAGAAAATTAGATTTAACTGTCATTGAGAACAAATGACATGATTTTAGTGAATAATAGTAATTATAATCATATACTCATCTGACATAACTAAAAGTTTCTGTGCTACATAGTTGAAGAGTTGAGTCTCTACCCATCACATCTATCCTTTCAAGTCCAATGCATTTTGTCGTACCATAACAGAATGCCTTTCTTAGGCATTGCTTAAGCAGTTGAGTTGTTAGGATTCTAAGCAAGCTATATCTAGGCTAACACATAGTAAGAAATAATAATTATATCTTATATACTTTTCTTGGCAAGTTGGCATTACTGTTGTACTTTATTTATCATACAGACCCAGTAAACTTAAATGGCATAGTTGCACCCTTAAACTAGTCCTAAATGTATCATCTCAAATCTCGTAGCAATTGAAAGTGTTTTACATAGTTGGTGTAGCAAGGAGAGGACCACTACATATAATATATGGTCGGCGTGCAATATTGTGCTTGAGGCGAACCACGCTTTCACGGTTTCACCTCGATCTCGAGAGCCGCTTCCAAACATTTTTTTAATTGGCGCATGCAATACTTCCATGCTATGAGATCATTTCGGCCAAACTCATGTTGCAAGAGGCTTTAAATAAAGGCCGTGAGTAACTGCAACTAGATGCATGCTTAACACATACAGGACCATCCTAATCCCTGTCTCTAGGGTACATCTCAACAAATCAGAGGTACGGCTTTACCACTTAGAGAGAGAGAGAGAGAGACTACCCGTGGCATCCCTTGACTAACGGCTTTTGCATCTTTTGATATGCACAACTAATGATAATCATTTGGGAATATATTGGAGGGAATGATTCTAGAACGGCCTATACGTCGAAAACCAAGATGTAGGCTTGTAGCCATGCATATTAATCTAATCGCCTGATGCTCCTTATTATCTTGTTTTCGTAATGCTGACTATGATAATGTGGGTCAGAATAACAAAGGCACATATTAATATTTTTCCTAGAAAAAGGCCTGGCAATGTGGAAGTGGCAGCACACAGGAATAGGAAGAATGCAAACCTCCATAAAAAAAAAGACTTAAAACCTAATAAGAATGAATCTAATATTGAGAGAGGTAAACAATGAATTGGATATTGAGAGAGGTAAAACAATGAATTGGATGCAGCTAGGTAGAGGTGTCAATTCTGGTGGCTATGTTTCACCTTTAAACGGTAGCACTATATTCATTCATTTGTAATAAATACAATATGAAAGGACAATGTAAAGCATCATCGCTTTGCAATTCCAATTGATGTTAGTATATGTTCTTGTGGTACATGTATGCATTATACTACTACATGTACTCCCTCTGATTTTGTTTCGTTATCGTTAGTTGAAATATAAACTAGTTAGGTTGTTGTAAAAACAATAAAAGAAAATGGAAGGTAGTATTATCTGGATACAGTGTATGACATAGACATCTCATGGTCGCTTAGTGCCAACTGTACGAGATTGCAGTTAAGAATGTATAAGAAGTGTAGGAGAATAGAATAGGTGGCATGGATTGATTGTATTGCTGAGCCTCATAGGCAGATTATATAGGGGTATATTACTTAGGGGGCAAGAAGCCTCTCTTAGAGATAAGACAAGTCGGGATTATATGATAATAATCTATAATATCTGGAGGAATCCTAATATACTCTAACATCCCCCCCCCCCCCCCCCCCCCCCCCCCCGTAGTCACAACGGGAGTGAAGCAGCCAGAGTGCTAAAGCAAGGCGGTAGCCCTTTGCGCCAATGTCGAGGTAACCAAGACGAAGGCGTGTAGCCGCGATCGATGATGTCATGCTTAAAGTAGCCGTGGTTGTTGAGGTTGTCGAGGTAGCCAATGAAGAACCACACCAATGCCAAGGGCACGAGGAGGTGCCACGAAGTGGAGCGCGTAGGAGAAGGCGCCTTAGACGAAGACGGCGACGCAATCGAGACATTATGAGGTAGATGGTCGATGTCAAAGTCGATGTAGTCGAACCGCCATGGACGAGGTATCCCTCAGGTTTGCCAGACCCGAGAGCACGTCATAGACGAAGGCACGCTCCGGTGTTGTCAATACCGAGCGTATGGAGGTAGGAGATCCAACCAAGTGTCAGCATCTTCGGGACCAGCAGAGGGGGGCTCGACGATGATGGCAGCGCGTAGAACAACAGGGAAGAAGATGTTGATGCAGCCGCGGTTGTCGGAGTAGAGAAAGTAGTCGAAGAAGAGTCGGCGATGCTGGCGATAAGGTTGTACAAGACGAAGCGGAGAGGGGCAGCCGAGCCATAGCCCAAAGGCCATGTAGCTTGGCGTAGTGGTCGCGGCGATAGTGGTTGTAGAAGTCGATGAAGAGCTCGAACAGCCTGGGGAAGACCTTGCGCGTGAGGGCGTAACAATGTAGTCGATGACGTGGAGGTTGCAGCGACGAAGATCATGGACGGCGATGTTGTGACGCAACAGGGTTGCACAATCGCAGCCATCAAAGTCGGTGGTGATGCACACTCTCCGGACATCCGTCCCAAAAGCACAGGCACCACACTGCTGCACAAGTCGGGTGATCAATCCAAGGGGCAGGCGTGAGGCGAGCTAAGAAGTCGGGGACGACCGGCATGAAGATCATATGGCGGAGGTGCCTGGCGGCACCACGGGAGGGGCCCCTACGTGCACCACACGCCAGAACGGGTTACATATGTCGATGAGGAGGAGCCGATGTCGATGTTGATGTAGAGGCGCGCGAAGTCGATAGGCGGCAGGCGATGCAATCTTGATCAGTGATCGAGTAAAAATCAGAGAAAACTAAAAAAACAAAATTGACCAGCAGCAGCTTCTTGTGTTGACTCCTGGGTGTGTGTAGTACAGGGCCCGCCATTCTCCTATCTTGATGCCTCTCAAACGGTCAAAATAGTGACCAAGAGAGGAATTGATCGAGACGAGAGAGAGAGGAGAGGAGAGGACAGCTCAAGCACTCAGACGTTGAGGCATCACTCAGCGATGCGAAGCATCACTCGGCGACAATGGAGCAGGCTTGATGATGGCGACGATGTTGAGGGAGGGCACGGACAGTGATGGAGAACACCCAGGACAATGGCCCAATGGCAATGGAGGAGAGCCATTAGGGTGGCGTGCGCCTGCCCGGCGGCAACGCCGGACCGCGTCGGTAGCAAGGGGTGGAGGTGAATGGGAGGCCATGGTCGATGACATCCAGGTTGGTCCATCACGATCTGTAGCTGCTGGACGACCTTCTACGATGAAGGCGGCAGATCAGATCGATCAACATGGTGATCTCCTGGAGGGCGCGCTAGGGCATCGTGGAGGTTGTGCAGTGCCGTGAAGAGCAGGGGCGGCGGCGGCACGAGATGACGTGTGCCGGCGGCGCTAGGGTTTTGGGAGGGTGGACAGCAGAAGAAAAATCAGTTTGGCTCTATACCATATAGGAGAATAGAATAGGTGAAATGGATTGATTGTATTGCTGAGTCTCATGGGCAGATTATATAGGGGTACATTATTTAGGGGCAAGAAGCCTCTCTTAGAGATAAGACAAGTCGGGATTACATGATCCTAATCTATCATATCTGGAGGAATCGTAATATACTGTAACAAGAAATATTATTATGCTTGTTTGTTGTAGGAAGAGGAGGCATCTAAGATGACAATTTAACTACTATTGAGTCCCTTTCGTATATATGCAAATGGCACACTCATAATGCAGAATCCATGAGCAGCTTGCACGCTTGTCTAAGTAATTCATTTCCCAAAGGCAGCCTACAATTTTCGTGGCATACTGACGGGTTATTCATGTCTTGATTATATTATTAATAAATAGTGCCAGATGGATAAATATTACGCGACCGCATTATTAACAAGATGCCATGTTAGGCCTAGGGCACAAAGCAACCTATTAGATGCCGTCATTTAAGGTAAATTCGAGTTGATTTGCCCAACAATGATTGGCTCAGTGGAATGATTGTGTTTCTACTTACGGGAAGCTTATACCGTATTGCATTGGTTGCCTGCTCATGCGTTCCTCAACCTAATGTAAAGAGAGCTCCACACAGACAGTAGTTTCACGTTAACAACAAGTTTGGCAGACATAATATACCCTAGAGAGTAAAAAGGTACCAAACCATCAATTCGTGTTGACAACTTGTGTTAGCGCTGGTCTACTATGGCTCTTGTTGGCGAAACTGAATCATGTTAGCAATAGCGCATACTCCATCCGATTTTTATTCATGATGTTAACAAGAATATTAGTGTAAATTTGCACTAACTGCATCTCTGAACATCAACAAAAAGAAATCGGAGGGAGCATGAACCCTTCTCGAGTAATAAGACAGCTAGCACCAATGTACCATGTGCTTGCTGAAGAATTAGCTTCAGTTGCATGCTCTGAGCAATACGTGTTCGCGTCAACTATATATAAGAGGATTAACCAGAAGAAGGTTAAGGACAAGCGAGATATGCTTGCTTGCAATCACACGATTACTACGCAATACTTTTCCTTTATCACGTGGTACAACTATGCACATGGTCTAGAAGATGGTATAAGTTGCATCTGATATTCTTAACGAGATATATATAGACTTATGAATGATATATAGTAGAAACCGGATCGAGTTTTTTGATATATAGTAGAAACCTCTGTACATACCTTCTATGCATGCATGGATATTTGTATGTCTGATTTATTCAGACAGCATATATAGAAGTGGCATAAACCTGCTATACCATTCTCCTTGCTTCCTCAATGGTTATTCCAGCTGCATCCTTGGATCGATTGACATGATGATCCTCTGCGCCATTCTTCTGGCTCTCTGCACAGCTGCTAACCTTTACATGCATGGAGGAGTGCGGAATCCAATGCCATGACCCCACTATTCGAGGAAATGTGAGGGAAAAGAAAATGTCATGCTGTGAATTGGAGTCACATCTTTGATGTCATAGCGAATGGAACGACTTAAAAGTAATGGTGCCTTGCTGTGGCTTACTTGTCCCATGAGACAAGAACTCCAATCCTGTCTATGAGCCTAGCTCAGTTAGAGCATGCACATAGTGCTTGATGGGACCTAGGTCAAAAGTGATCAAGCTTTGTGCATTAGAATTATGTAATATTCATCAAATGGGTCCAGATTTAGAGAATAAGAGACACGACATCCTCTAGATTTGATTCACCAGCGCTAGATGAGAGAGCAAATGGTCTATGCCTCCACTAGAGCCCTAAAGGATGGAGGAGCCTCACAGCTTCTTATTGTCACAACCACCCAAAACACTTCTTATGTCCCAAAGCAGATTCCGGAACCCCAGGAGACTTAGGTGAAGCTTTAGTTCGGTCTGTAGCCAGTGATGAGTATGTGTTGATCATTTAACATCTCTCTATAAATAGGACTCTTGGCACCCATCTTCTCATCCACCCTCAGAACACGAGCCACATTTGAGCGCTCGTCCTATCCCAGCTCAGCAAGCAATTTCCACTCCTCCGCCCTAACTATTTTCATGTTTAGCATGTCTAGAGACCCATTGGTCGTCGGGCATGTTGTGGGGGATATTGTGGACCCCTTCATAACAACTGCAACGTTAAGAGTCTTCTTCAACAACAAGGAGATGACAAATGGTTCAGAGCTCAAGCCATCTCAGGTGATGAATGAGCCCAGGGTTCATATTGGTGGGCGTGACATGAGGACTCTCTATACACTTGTAAGCTCGATGTTTGTGGTTAGTTTGGTTCATGTTTTTTTTTTCTAACTTGAATTTGTAATGGTCCTAATGGTTAATTTTTCATATTCTTGGGCCTTAGTTATATATGTAGACTATTAGTTGACCCAGATCAGCATATATCCAAAAGTGTCTTCTATATCTCTAGCAATAAAAATCAAAAGGCAAAGGTTGTGTTACTTTTATTTTTGTTGTTCACTCTTAAACCTTAGTTGTGCCTTTAAGCTGATAAGACTAACTGACCTATCATAGTTCTGACTTCTGATGAAGTACATCTTCGGCAAATACCCATACATATATTCAGGTTTGTTTGTAAGATGAAACGTTCATTAAAAGATATCTTGGTATTGGTGAATACATCTATTATCTACTCACGTAAAAAATATTTTTTCTTAATGCACCAAACGAGTTTATAGACCAATTTTCGTTGGGCCTGTATTGGCTAAAGACGATGTAGCTCATTTGTGCCGATCTACCTGTTTATCTTGCTAGGTCATGGTGGACCCTGATGCACCAAGCCCCAGTAACCCAACCAAAAGAGAGAACCTTCATTGGTAAGCTCTTTGTATCTTTTCTCAATGCGGCTGGGTGGTAATCCACAGGCCCCTTTCCCCTGTTCACTTTATATGCGTGGTGCGTGCCATTCGTGGTATGCAGAACAGGTGTTGTTGATATAATATCGCATTCATGTCGTACTGATTGGTTAGTTCTTGATGTCTGGCACATATATAGGTTGGTGACAGACATTCCAGAGACAACTGATGCCAGCTTTGGTAAGTGAATTAACCCTCCTTAGTTACAAAATGTAGCTCGTGACTTATGTTCATGCATGTGGGTTAGTATATTACATTTCGTTGCCGACAAATAAAGTTAAAGTGCGTCCATCAGAGTTTCTTTGCCACTCCCAAATTGAATATAGACAACTAGAGCAATACCATCGAGAAAAGAGAACTAGATTCTAGTAGTTGGACCTTACACTCATTTAGAGAGAAGCATGTTGTCATACTGCATATTTGTTTTGGGATTTGAAAGATTGGAAAAGATTTATTTGGCACAGCAAATTAACTTGCCAATTGTAAACATTTTAATACAGTCAGAACTACATCCATTTCTGAAATAAGATTAGTCGATTGATCTCCACGTGATAATAAATATTTTTTAAAAGTACATTTCGTACATCGCAAAATATGTATTATGGTTACAACAGTTTCTTGTTGCATGTTCCCATGTTATTCGAAAATGAAGCCCCACTTCAAGAAATGTGGATGTGAAGCATATATTCTTAATCGACTGTATAATATTTCCATTAAACAATGTTGATATTGTATGTGGCAGGAAATGAAATTGTACCCTACGAGAGCCCACGCCCAACTGCTGGAATCCATCGCTTCGTGTTTATTCTGTTCAGGCAGTCAGTCAGGCAAACTACTTATGCACCTGGGTGGAGATCAAACTTCAACACCAGGGACTTCGCGGCCATCTACAACCTTGGCCCACCTGTTGCCGCGATGTACTTCAACTGTCAGAGAGAAAATGGATGTGGTGGAAGAAGGTACATAAGGTGATACATGAAGAATCATGCATATCCTAGATACTATATAGTCGTGTGCTTCGTCTCTCTGAAGGCGGGGAAGATTAACAGCAACCGGGAGAGAGAACTACTCGTAGCAATATTAAAAAATATACTATATGGTGTGACTTGTGAGTTTGTATATTAGAGCATGGACACTACGAAGATGCTCAGTCATAAGAACTATGATTTGTTCACTACACATTGTAGCTCTGATGTAATCTTAACTTCTTGGCTCTCATTCACAAGTAGGGGCTGGGTACTACTAGTTCCAACTATCGGAAAGTTACATGGCTTGAGAGAAAAGTATTGAGTTGTGATGTTTTACTGGCCTGTCTCAGTCATAGAAGACGACAGGGCTCACTAAATCTATAAATATACTACCTTTGTTTCAAATTTTAGTATTTTCTTTTGGGACAATTGTGTTTTTACCCTGATTTCAACCTCAATTGTTTATTTCCTCTCTGTTTTCTTTTACTTTTAGGCATTATAGTTTGACCATTCATATTATTCTTTTTTAAAAAAATAAATAAAACAAACAATCATGCTTAAAGTATACTCCTTCTATTCTTTAATTGTTGTTATCATTGACTTTTTGAGTTATATTTGACCATTCGTGTTATTTACAAAATTAAAAAAAATATATTTTATTACGATTTGTTTTACCATTAAAAAAACTAAAAAATAACTTATAATTTTACATATTTTACTAATGGCCTTTGAATAAGATGAACAGTTAAATGTAACTCAAAAACTGAACAACCACAATAATTTTAAACATAGCGAGTATTTAATAAGCAAACAGATCACCCAATAAATGATATATATATTTTTTAATTTTTTGCATAAGACAAATGATCAAATGTGATGTCCTAAAAAAAACTTATAATTTAGAATGGAGGAAGTGTAATAGTACCAGCATTTTACCCCAGATAATCAAGTATGATGCTGTTGGCACCAGAATTTGACCGGTCCATTGGTTAGAGGCGGGGAATTGAAATCGGCGGAAGTCAATAAAGTTCAACGGCCGAAGGGAGTTAAGTGGGCCTGATAGGGTTATTTTATCTCTTTCTGTTTTAGTTTAGATTTTATTTTAAACCTAGTCGGTTTGTTTAGGAGTCCTGATCAAATCGGGTCAGAACCTCTTGCATGAGGTTATAAATATATAATAGGATCTGTAAAAAACAACAACACTTTCATTCAATATAATTCAGCGCATTGCCAACCTTTCCTACCCAATGAAATCCTCGAGCGGGCTGCATCGGCTCCGATCTCGGCGAGAGACTTGGATTAGTTACCTTCGGTAATTCTATCAATTTCAACTAGTAATTTCTCATTAATTTGATATCCTAGTCGTTATCATTAGGATTGCTAGTTATCCGGTAATTATCTGTTTAATGCTTGTTCTATTGACTCTGATTACAATACTGTCTTGGTTAAATCTAATCTATTGTAATCTTGGTTGGTTCCATAGGTACTATTTAGATCTCTTATTCGAGTCACTCTATTGATTTTATCTATAAATAGATTAAATCTAGCTCTGTTTGCCGTGTTCGAACACTGTCTCGATTAAGTTTGATCTGTTCGAATTAGTAAGGCTATATCGATTTTGATCTCTTACTGGGTCGATTGGGTTAGGTCTAGTCTATTTATACGTAAAGTCGATAGGGTTTTATCGGGACATTTAGCCGATAGGTTACCACGGTGCAATCGACTTTCTAGTGCTTAATTGATTTTATCATTCACTTTGATAGTCGTTTGCTCCCTTATTGAAATAAGATAGATTTATGACTTTGAGGCATATTTGCAGTACCAGCTAATTAAATCTATCAACCTGACGCCATCGACAGAACGAGTCCATACGTATTTACTATAGATCTATCGACTCAGCTCTATCAACTCTGGCACCTTACATCGACTTGGCCAGTTGCTTCATGAATACTATAGGTTTATCGATTCTGGTCTGTTGACTCGATCTTTCATCGGTATCTATGTTTTTAAACTGTTTATTGAATCAAATTTTGCCGATAAGCTGATACAATTAGCCGATTAGTTTAATTTGTTTTTCATATAATAGCCTCGGCTGATTTCACGAATAGTTACTATCGACTTTCTTCATCGGCCTGTCCTAGGCCGGTGACCCGTGACTTCTGACCGTTTGTCTCTTAGTCAATTTGCAAGGAAAATTGACTGGCACGTCCTGGTTTCTTGTATTGAGCTTGCACTAGAGTTAAGCAGATCTCCTAGGTCACGCGTGGTGATTTTCGCATCAACATGCTTTTTGGCACGCTTGGTGGGACCAAGAACTTTGAAGCTTGCATCATGTCTCTACTTGGAATGCCAAAAGGCCCTGAAGCCACACAACCAAAGAACAATATCAGTGCTGATCTAAAGAATGAACATGTGCTACCCGTTCTTAGAGATGATCTGAATGATGAGGCGAAGGCACAGATTGATCAAAGACTTGCTGAGTTTGAAAAGCTTATGTTGGGAACTTTTGGCAAAACAAGGCATGGTATCATCCAGAAGGGGAAGTTGCCTGCTGCTGTCCTGATTGAAGATGATGGTGAGAAGTCACTTGCCAATAAACCAATAGAAGCTATTGATGAAGAAGCTCTGAGTAACATGATCCACATGGCGGTACATCATGCATTAATTAACTAGTCGCCTGTATTGGTTAATACTTTTGAGAACTTTGATTATTTAGACTATGGAGGGTTGCGTATTTGATGATCCAGTTCATGGGCTAGTGTATTTCTGAGTGACCGGGAATATTCCTCGGCCTACAGCTCCTACGGCAAGTTCAAGTCAAATGCCTTTAGAAAGTACTCCACCTTTAAGGAATGCTGATGCTGGTACAATAGAAAAGGCACTTCGCATATTGCAGAAGAACACCCCACAGACGCAACCATAGCATTACACACAAGACACTACAGAGCCAAATGTGACATACAGTACTACCCCTATTGTCGAGCCGAGTATATTTGGAATGCCATCGTCATCCGCACTACCAGGAGAACTAGGAGGCCATCATACAGTTGTTAATTTTGGCTCACATATACCAGCATCGGGTCCGATATTGACTACCCCAAATGTCAATGTATCGACTGATGACTGGGCTTTGAAGATTGCTGAAGTGATGAGGGAACAATTTGGATTGAAGCCTAAGCAACAAACATACATGTATCAACCTCCGTATCCTCCAAGCTACGATTTGATTCCTATGCCGAGTCGATACAGACTGCTAGAATTTACTAAGTTCACTGGACAAGATAATACTACTACAGTTGAGCATATTAGTCAATTTTTAGTGCAGTGTGGAGAAGCTGGTAACACAGAGGCATTGAAGATCAGGTTATTTCCATTATCCTTGTTTGGATTGGCATTTTCTTGGTTTGCATCATTGCCCCCAAATTCAATTATTACTTGGGCCGATCTCGAACAAAAATTTCACAAGTACTTCTTTGTTGAAACTAGAGAGTTAAGGTTATCAGATTTGATTGCTATGAGGCAGAAAGCTGGGGAGTTTGTGCATGATTACGTGCAGAGATTTAGAGATGTGCACAACAAGTGTTTCAGCCTGTAGTTAACTGATAATTAGATGGCAGAAATAGCATTCAATGGTTTGGTTGCCCCTCTAAGAGAAAAGTTTCCCTCGACTGAATTTGAAAGCTTGTCCCAGTTAGTGCAGAAGGTGTCCATTCAAGAGAATCTGACCCGGGGGGCACGTTCAAGACCGATTTAGATTAATTATAATGATTATGGGTCTGAATCTGATGAAGAAACTGCTAAAGTCGATATGGCCGAATGGACTAGAAATAAGAATATGTTGTCGTGCCCGTGGATGAAGTAGAACGAACCTAAAGAAAAATATGATTTTGAGATCACCGAGGCCGACAAGATATTCGATATGTTATTACAAGAGAAGCACATTCAATTGCCACCCAATCATATAATACCTCCTACTAAAGAATTAAAGAAGATGAGGTACTGCAAGTGGTATAACTCTCCTTGTCATAATACTAATGATTGCGAAGTGTTCAAGAGACAGATTTAGATGGCGTTTGAGCAGGGCAAGATAAAATTCACTAAAGGTACTATGAAGATTGATGGGCATCCTTTCCCTGCAAATGTCAACATGGCTGGTATTGACAATGTGGAGGCATTTATCAAAAGATACCAGAAAAAGAGAGATAGGGAAGTGAAGGAGTCACAGTTTGATCCACATTGGAGCTATCCATTCTTTCAATATTGCTAGGATCACAATGTGAAGCTACCGTCAATCAACAACTGCCCTAGATGTAGTAAGCGCGTAGAGCAGATGCATAGGGAGGCTACAACAAATCATCGGCACCAACATCATGTGAACGACTCCAAAGAGTCGATAGTGGGATCAGCCAATCGACATCACAGGGTTTCCGTATTTGATCGACTCAGAACCAAGAAGGCAAGCGACGAGGCCAAATTTGATAAGGAAGTCGATGAGGAGATGCAAGAGGGACAAGAGCAGGCTGATCAGTGGTCCTCATCCGGTATTTTCTCTAGGAGTTAGAAATGCAGGATACAGAGAATGCATTGCAGGCAGATAAGGGCTGGCCAATATTATGATAAAGATGATTAGCCACCAAAGAAAGTCTAGAGGCTAAAGGTGAAACCGCAAGAGCAAATGCCAAGTATCTCTGTGAAATGGTGATGATACTGCCTCAAGAATTCTTGGCTGCAGATGAAGAGTTGTTTGCTAATAGAGAGAGTGAACCACATCTTATATTTGATACTCAACAAGCAGTATTCGATAAACCAGATGAGTCCAGACATCGGCACTTGAAGGCTTTGTTCTTAAAAGGTTCTGTTAATGGGATGCTGATAGAAAAGATGATGGTCGATGGAGGTGCTACAATGAATATCATGTCAATCACTACTGTTAGAAAGTCGGGAAAGACTGAAGAAGATTTGCTTGATACAAATATGATTCTAAGGGATTATGATGGTCGCATTGCAGCAGCTAAGGGAGTTTTAAATGTGGAACTCACAATCAGCAGCAAAACCTTGCCGATTACTTTCTTTGTGATTGATGGAAAGGGAACCTATGACCTTCTATTGTGAAGTGATTGGATACATGCTAATTGCTGTGTTCCTTCTACGATGCACCGGTCTCTAGGCCTATGGAATGGCGATCAAGTAGAGGTGATCCTGGCCGATGAAACTGTCAATGTCGTATCGGCCGATTTAGTTCCATGGCATGCGGATGATATGGAGTGTTTGTCTAGCAAGATCTGGGATAGGGATTACGTCAAGATTACTACACAGGGTCTTGAAGTAGTGGACCAATCAAATTCTAAACTGTTTCTCTGACAGGCACCCCAATGGAATTTGCGGAAGATGGGAAGTTGGAAAAAGGATTCATGTCGGCCGATGAGTTACAGGAAGTTGATATAGGAGATGGTGACAAACCAAGGCCGACATTTATTAGTAAAAAGTTAGATGAAGATTTTAAAGTTGAATTAATAAAGTTATTAAAAGAGTATCGGGATTGCTTTGCTTGGGATTATTCTGAGATGCCCGGTCTGAGCCGATCTATAGTTGAACATCAGTTGCCCATTAAGCCTGGATATCGATCTTAGTAGCAGCCTCCAAGAAGAATTGATCCAAAGATATATGATGATGTCAAGGCTGAGATTACTAAATTATATGATGCTAAATTCATTAGGCCTTGCCGATATCCAGAGTGGGTTTCAAATATTGTGCGTGGTTTCAAGGAGTGTGGCAAATTGAGAGTTTATATCAACTTTTGACCATTGAATAAAGCTACTCCGAAAGATGATTATCCAATGCCGATAGCAGATCTTCTAGTTGATGCAACCACAGGACACAAAATTGTTAGTATTATGGATGGTCATGCTGGTTATAATCAGATTTTCATGGCGGAAGAAGATATATCGAAGACTACATTCAGGTGTCCCGGTGCAATTGGGTTGTATGAATGGGTGGTCATGACATTTGGGTTGAAGAATGCTAGAGCTACATATCAATGGGCCATGAATTATATATTCCATGATTTGATTGGCAGGTTGGTGGAAATTTATATTGATGATGTAGTGGTTAAATCTAAAAGAGTAGAAGATCATATTGCTGATTTACGGGAAGTACTTGAGAGAACCAATAAGTATGGTCTGAAGATGAATCCGAAAAATTGTGGTTTCGGTGTATTGGCTGGTCAGTTTTTGGGTTTCATTGTGCAAGAAAAGGGGATTGAAGTTGGGCCGAAGAGCATGAAAGCTATTAATGACATTGAGCCGCCAGTTAACAAGATAGAACTTCAATCTTTACTTGACAAAGTGAATTTTGTCAGGAGGTTTATTTCAAATCTATCTGGGAAACTTGATGTGTTTACCCCGTTGCTGAAGTTAAAACCAAATCAAAGGTTTGTGTGAGAAGTAGAACACCAGAAAGCTTTAGATGATATTAAACGGTATTTGGTTTCCCCACTAGTATTGGTACCACCAAGAGAAGGATTTCCTTTCAAGCTTTATCTTGTGGCGGATAAGAAGTTAATCAGATCAACTTTAATCCAAGAATAAGATGGCTAAGAAAGGGTGGTGTTTTATCTAAGTCAAAGATTGATTGATGCTGAAACCAGGTACACAGAGATTGATAAGTTATATTTATGTTTGTATTTCTCATGTGTGAAGTTGAGGCATTATTTGTTATTGACCGAGTGTATGGTGGTTTGCAAAGCTGATGTCATCAAGTATAAGCTATCGGCTCCTATTTTAAAAGGAAGAATTGGTAAATGGATGCTTGGTCTAGCCGAATATGATCTTACGTATAAATCTGCTAAAGCTGTTAAGGGTCAAGTGCTGGTTGATTTGGTTGTTGAACACTCCAGGTCTGAAGTGTCGATGGTGAAGCTAGTGCCATGGTTATTATTCTTTGACGGATCTGTTTGCAAGAACAGTTGTGGTATCGGGCTCATGATCATATCACCTCAGGGGGCAAGATTTGAGTTTGCATTTGCTGTTGAGGTATCAACTAACAATCAGACTGAATATAGAGCTGTGATTAAGGGGTTGCAGATGATGAAAGAAGCTGGAGTCGATTGTGTCAAAATCATAGGAGATTCATTATTGGTGCTCAGGCAACTTGCGGGGGAATTTGAATGCAAGGATGATGTGTTAAGACTATTTCATGCCGAGTGTCAAAGTATATTGCAACACTTTAAAACAGTAAGATTCAAGCATGTCCCATGAGAGCAAAATATAGAGGCAAATGATTTGGCGCAAAAGGCATTGGGTTATCAACTGAATGATGGCGAGGTTATTGTTGATATAGTTGATGTCGATGAAGAAGATTGGAGAATTGCGATTATTTAGTATCTTAGAGATCCAACTCAACGAGTGCCTCGGAAGATTCGGTACATGGCTTTGAGGGATATTTTATTAGAAGAAAAACTTTATTATCGAACGATTGATGGTGTACTATTAAGATGTTTGAATGAGGAAAAGGCCAAGGTTGTTATATGTGAAGTTCACGAAGGTGTATGTGGTGCACATCAATCGGCTCATAACATGAGGTGGTTGTTAAAAAGGACTAGATAATATTGGCCGACTATGCTGGAAGATTGCTTCAAATATTATAAAGGATGTCAGGATTGTCAGAAGTTCGGGGTGGTACATATTAGTATGGGAATCTTCAGATTCAATCATCAGAAGGATGTCAGGAACATATTATATATCGATTTGGTGTGTCACAGACTATTACCACTGACTAGGGTTCTGTGTTTACTTCAAATGAGATTCAAAGCTTTGCTGATAGTATGGGAATCAGGCTTTTGAATTCATTGCCATATTACGCTCAAGCCAATGGTCAAGTGGAAGTATCCAACAAGAGTTTGATTAAGTTGATTAAGAGAAAGATAGATGAACAACCCAAGAAGTGGTATACGACATTGGCTGAATCTTTATAGGCATACAGGATGGCTTGTCATGGGTCAATTAAAGTGTCACCTTATGAGCTGATTTATGGGCATGAGGCAGTTTCACCATGGCAGACAAATCTGGGGTCTAGAAGGGTGGAGATGCAAGATCAGTTATCAGCCGATGATTATAAGCAAGTTATGTTAGATGAATTAGAAGATGTCGTACAGTATCGGATGAAGGCCCTGGAAAAGATTCAAGAAAATAAGACCCGTGTGGCCAGATTTTATAATAAAAAGGCGATGCCCAAAAGTTTTTTGGAAGGAGACCTTGTCTGGAAGTTATCATGTGATGTGGACAAGGGTTCCCGATCTTCCGAAAGGTTCTGGTTACGTTGATTTGGTTGGAGGCGACACACAAATCGATCCAGCTTTAGAACAACACGTTCTAAACCCCGCAATCATAGCATGACGTCTCCTCTGGTTATCAACCGTCCTAAAATGATTGAATGCGCCGAGAAGGCTAATCCCTGCCTACGAATCAAGAACACAAGCAAGAACAAAGAATAATGCAACACAATTGCAGATGTATTATGGATCTCACGAAGTTGGGGTCTCATAAACCGTGGTAACAGCAAAACTGTTATGAATAGAATAATCTAAGCAAAACCCGAACCCTAATGGTGCAGCGGCGGCTGTATATAAAGACCCTAGGTTCGTACAAGATCCCCTAATTGGACTCAACTAGATACAAAGCCCAAAGTCTCAAAACAGGCGACACAACACCGAAACAGATTCTGGACCCTCTATTGTTTCGATGATTCATGATGATTCCTGATGAATTTTGACATGGGAATGGCGGCATTGGAAAGGTCTTCTTCTTATCTTTCCATGCATATATAGAACGTCCAAATCCGAGTCCTTATGCGTCCTGGGCATCCGTTTTAGTGCAGACTGGTCCTGAGCCCCAAAACAGACTCGAAGTCGGTTTTGGTTGGGCCTCCACCTTGGCTTCCACGTCCTTGCTGGTCGTCCACGTCTCCAAGTCCTTCTCCCATCATCTCCTGGTCCTCTCTATGGTTCCTAAGTATAATATAATCATTAGGTAGCAAACCATTCTCAAAAGTGACATATGATGAAGAACATAGGAACGAGCTCACCTCTGAATTTAGTCGTCTTGCACGAGCTCTAGTCACTGGACCTTGCAAGTCCAGAATTGGAGGAGTGTTGCATGTATTGTTAGGAATGATGTCCTCATCACCCTCCCCCTCTTGAAGTGGAGTCGTCCTTGACTCAAGCTCATCCTCTTCTCCCAAGTATGATTTCAAATCTGAAATGTTAAAAGTAGGACTAACCCCGAACTCGGGAGGCAACTCAAGTTTGTATGCATTATCATTAATCTTCTCAATTATTTTAAAAGGACCATCAGCTCTAGGCATTAATTTATACTTTCTCAAATCTGGAAATCTATCCTTTCTCAAGTGTAACCATACTAAATCTCCTACATCAAGTTTTACTTCTTTTCTACCTTTACTACCAGCAATTTTATACTTGTCATTCATCTTTTTAATGCTAAGTCTAGTGGTCTCATGCAGTTGCAAAATAAATTCAGCATGCTCCTTAGCATCAATATGAACTCTCTCATGAATAGGTAGAGGAAGTATATCAAGTGGGGTACGGGGATCAAAACCATACACTACCTTGAAAGGACTTACCTTTGTAGTAGAATGTGTTGCCCGATTATATGCAAACTCAACATGAGGCAAACATTCTTTCCATTGCTTCAAATTTTTCTTCAAAATAGCTCTCAACATAGTACCCAAAGTGCGGTTCACCACCTCAGTTTGTCCATCAGTTTGTGGGTGACAAGTTGTAGAAAACAACAACTTTGTACCCAACTTATTTCAAAGCATGCGCCAAAAGTGACTCAAGAATTTTGCATCACGATCTGAAATAATAGTAGAAGACATACCATGCAAACGTACAATTTCTTTGAAAAATAGATCTGCAATATAACTAGATCATCAGTCTTATGACATGGTATAAAGTGTGCCATCTTAGAAAATCTATCCACAACAACAAAAATACTATCACTCCCCCTCTTAGTCCTAGGCAGTCCTAAAACAAAGTCCATAGAAATATCCGCCCAAGGAATAGAAGCAACATGAAGTGGCATGTATAAACAATGTGGATTCAAGCGAGACTTAGCTTTTTGACATGTAGTACAGCGAGCAACAAAGCGCTCAACATCTTTCCTCATCCTTGGCCAAAAGAAGTGTGTGGCCAAAATATCCTCTGTCTTATTGGCACCAAAATGACCCATCAATCCACCTCCATGCGCCTCCTGTAACAACAAAAGACGAACGGAACCAACTGGAATGCATAGGCGGTTAGCTCTAAACAAGAATCTATCATTCAACACAAATTTATTCCATGCACGACCTTCTTTACAATACAGTAATACATCCTAAAATCAACATCAGCAGCATATTGTTCTTTAATTGCCTCAAGTCCAAAATTTCTACAATCAAATTGAGACAATAAAGTGTGGCGCCTAGATAAAGCATCAACGATCATATTATCCTTCCCTTTGTTATGTTTAATAATGTAAGGAAAAGACTCAATAAACTCAATCCATTTAGCATGTCTATGGTTCAAATTACATTAAGAACGAATATACTTAAGTGATTCATGATCAGAATGAATAACAAATTCTTTGGGCAACAAATAATGATGCCATGTCTCTAAACAACGTACAAGTGCATACAATTCCTTATCATACGTGGAGTAATTCAAAACAGGCCCAATAATTTTCTCACTAAAGTATGCAACAGGTTTACTATCTTGCATCAAAACATCACCAATGCCTATACCACTAGCATCACATTCAAGCTCAAAAATCTTATCAAAATTAGGTAATTGCAGCAATGGTGCATGTGTAAGTTTATCCTTCAAAGCATCAAAAGACTCATGATGTACCTTACCGCAATAGAAATCGACGCCCTTCTTTGTCAACTCATGCAAAGGTGCAACAATGGTGCTGAAATCTTTGACAAAGCGTCGGTAGAAACCTGCAAGACCAATAAAACTCCTCACCTGTGTGATAGTTTTTGGTACAGACCAGCTCTTTATGGCTTCAATCTTCGCCTCATCCACCTCAATTCCCTGTGGAGTCATAACATAGCCAAGAAAAGAGACTCGATCCATGCAAAAGGTGCACTTCTCAAGGTTACCAAATAAACGTGCATCTTGTAAAGCATAAAAAACAACACGTAAATGATTCATATGTTCATCTATGGATTTGCTATAAATCAAGATATCATCAAAGTAAACTACCACAAATTTGCCAATGAAAGCTCTTAAAACCTCATTCATCAAGCGCATGAAAGTACTAGGTACATTAGTTAAATCGAAAGGCATTACTAACCACTCATATAATTCGAATTTGGTTTTGAAAGGTGTTTTCCATTCATCTCCAAGTTTCATTCTAATTTGATGGTAGCCACTATGCAAATCAATTTTAGTGAAAATTATAGCACCACATAACTCATCAAGCATGTCGTCTAGCCTAGGAATTAGATGACGATACCTAATAGTAATATTATTAATGGCTCTACAATCTACACACATATGCCAAGTACCATCTTTCTTAGGAACCAAAAGTACAGGAATAGCACAAGGACTAAGTGATTGACGAACATACCCACGATCCAAAAGGTCTTAAACTTGTCGTTGTATCTCCTTAGTCTCCTTAGGGTTGGTTCTATAAGCAGCACGATTTGGCAAAGTAGCACCCGGAATCAAATCAATTTGATGCTCAATCCCTCTCAAAGGTGGCAATCCCGGGGGTATCTCAGCTGGAAAAACATCCTCATACTCCTGCAAAAGGTTAGTGACAGTAGGAGGCAAAGCACTAGAAGCAATATGATCAAGCGAAAACAAAGCTTGTTTGCATATCAAAGCATAGCAAATATCATCCTTATCAGAAATTTCAGCAAGCTCAGATTTTGTTGCAAGACATGAACGACCTTGTAATTTAATTCCAGCACCCTTAGAACATGAAGAATCATTAACCTTACTAGGTGTAGAATTAGAATTAATAGGTTATTGAATTTCAGGACCTTTATTTTTCAAATTAGCAGCTCTTTCTAAATCAGCTTGTACAATTTCTGCAGCGGTTATTGGTAACAAAGTAATTTTAGTTGCTTTATGCATAAAAGTGTACTTATTACTTCTACCATGGTGTACAACATCATTATCAAATTGCCAAGGTCTACCCAATAAAAGTGAACATGTTTGCATGGGTATGACATCACCAATCAACAGAATCCATATAAGAACCAATGGAAAAAGGAACTCTGCAAGTTTGTATTATCTTAGCTTTTCTAGAGTCATTTAACCACTGAATGTAGTATGGATATGGATGTGGGCGTGTGGTCAAAGCAAGCTTGTTGACCACATCAGAACTCAGCAAGTTATTGCAGCTCCCTCCATCAATGATGACACGTGTCGGCGGTTCTTGATGACGAAGAAAATCTAGAACAAGTTGTGGCGCTGCATCGTCTCGGGCTGATGAACTTGTGTGGTAAGGACACGCTGAACAATAATGTTTATGTATCCTGTGGTGTCTCCACCTCCAAGGACGAGGTCACTGCTGGTGGCAGCGACATCCTCCTCCTCATCCTCCACATTGAAGGTGCTCATATAACCGCCATCGTCTGTCGCCACATATGCCCGTCTACTTGGACAATCTTTCTGCACATGACCAAGTCCATGGCAGTGGTGGCACTGAATCCCTGTAGTGCGCCCTATCAAAGCAACAGAGGAGGCACTACTAGCTGGTACCTGCACAGAAGTTTTACCTAAGCGTGTAGAAGGTGCAGGGGCTGATCTTGGGGCTGCAGAAACAACACTGGTTCCCTTGGTAGCTGCTGGTGGGGGTGGCCGGAAAGATGGCCTGGGCAGCCCCGAAGTCCTCGTCGAGCGTGGGGGGTAGGAGTTCCTCGACTTGCTATACTCCTCAAAAGGTTGGAAAAGTCCCTGTGATTCTTTCTCTTCAAGCATAGCATACTGGAAACACTGGGTGAGGGTATAATATTCTTTATAATTAAGGATGTCCTAAATTTCTTTTTGTAAACTAGAATAAAAGCGATAAATCTGATCCTCTACTTTTTCAACTACAGCACAACGAATCAAACCCTTCTGAATCTCACTAAAGTACTCCTGAACAGTTTTATCTCCTTATTCTAAACGGTGTAGTTTATTATGAATCTCTCTATAAAAAGAAGGAGGAACAAAACAATCACGCATTGCTACCTTAAGTTCTTCCCAAGTAGTAGGCAAATCAGTTTCAGCAGCTAGACCACTCCACCAAACAATAGCAAAGTCCTTAAACTTACTAGTAGCTTGTCTAACTTTGTGTTGTTCAGGAACAAGATGGGCATTAAATTTTTGTTCTACAGTCATCTCCCAATTAAGATAAACATCACCATCATACTGACCCGAAAATGAAGGAATTGAAAACTTAATTTTAGCATACAGATCATCTGGAGCATAGTTACTGTGTGGACGATGATTATAGTTATGGAAACCACCCATACCTTGAGTATTACGGTGCAAACGATGTCGTAATCTTGCGGTCCTTGTAGCTGACCTATCCACTGTACCATCAGCTTTATACACCGTGTCTTCATCATGGACGTCTTCAACGTCGTTGTTGTTGTTGTTGGTGTTCGTATCATTGGTCTTGGGAGCGGTCTCCAATGCAAAAACCTGATTTGTTAACTTAGAGACCCGCTTCTTTAACCGCTCGATGCTTTCTCCAATGTGAAGCTTGCTAACCGCATCAGTAACGGCTCTGGTGATCGTCTCTGCCAAATCACTCTGAGCAGCCTGCAAAGCCTTCTGGAGTTGCTTTTGGCTCACGCACTTAGCGAATTGTGAGGGTGAAGCCATCTCTCCATCGTCACTTCCTACCATCACAAACACGAAAATAGGAAACAAACAGTGAAGGTTATCCCTACAAAATAGCTAAGTAGTGGTGTCTCTCAACACAGTAAAAGGAAACTCCTTACAAAGCTCTTACAAAAGTTCTGAAAAGCAAAGCAAAGGATACCAAAGAGATGTGTTCCACAATTGCAAGGGGTCACAAAATAACCTATGTGCTGTCCAGAAGAAATATGTAGAGCTAGGAAAGGCCAAATATATATATGTGGGTGGCACACAAATAAAAAAAAGATAGTAAAGCTGAATAAGTGCCCAAGTAACTTGTCCCTAGTTGCTGGTCTAAGTATGTCCTAGAATAGTAGTGATAGCAAAGTAGAAATAAGAAGACAAAGGCACATAGGCGATAACAGGGGGGCTAAGTGCAAAACAGCCAAATCCAGAAATTTTTAGGGGGCTAGATATAGCACTAGTAGAAATCTCAAATTTCTTTTTTTTGATATTTTTCTCCAACTTACTAACAATAGGGAAGAATCCACAGAAAATTTCAGCTCAAATAGAGGTAGGATGTGGCTTAAAGAAAATCTTGGAGTTTCAGAAAACGTCGGGTTTCAACTTGAATGAAATTTTTCTTTATCTTCCTGATTTTTCTGAATTTTTTGACGAGGGCACACAGGACGTAGCCAAGTGTGGGTATGCTCAACTTTGAGTCAAGAATCTCCTATAAAAATTTCAGCCAAAACGGACAACCGAGCAAAAAGTTATGCCCGTTTTACCGAAGGGGGGTCGGAGTCGGTTTTCCAGAAACTCGAGTCGGGTTTGGGGTTGGGTAGTATTTTTTTTGGCGGCGTGGAGGTAGTGGAAAGTGGAATTTGTGGGGATTGGTCCGGGGTGTTGACGGTGTGTTTAGGGTGGGATTAGGGTGGGACTAGGCTAGGTTTGTCGATCAATCAACCCTAGCATAAAAAGCCAACAAAACAGAGGATGGTGAAGGGGATGGTGGCTAGGGTTGCAAGGGAAACACAACTGACGACAAAAACACAAACTAAACCAGCGACTAAATAAGAACTAGGGCACAAACTCAACACTACGGACTCTAAAATTAAAATATGTAAAGGCTAAACATGTGGTTATGGACGGAGGGGAAATTTTTTTGGGCCTTTCTGTGGACGATAGGATGAACACAAAACAAAATTAACTAAGGGTAGTGCAAACCTGACGGTGCACTTGAAGCTTTGATTATCACTTGATGTGGACAAGGGTTCCTGATCTTCCGAAAGGTTCTAGATACGTTGATTTGGTCGGAGGTGACACACAAATCGATCCGGCTTCAGAACAGCATGTTCTAAACCACGCTATCGCAGCACGACGTCTCCTCTAGTTATCAACCATCGTAAAATGATTGACCTCACCGAGAAGGCTAATCCCTGCCTGCGAATCAAGAACACAAGCAAGAACAAAGAAGAATGCAACACAATTGCAGATGTATTATGAATCTCACAAAGTTGGGGTCTCACAAACCGTGATGATGGCAAAACCATTATGAACAAAATAATCTAAGAAAAACCCGAACCCTAATGGTGTGGTGGCGGCTGTATATGAAGACCCTAGGGTCGTGCAAGACCCTCTGGACGCGCCCCTAACTGGGCTCAACTAGATACAAAGCCCAAAGGCCAAAAACAGGCGACGCAACACCAAAATAGATTCTGGACCCTCTATTGTTTCAACGATTCCTGATGACTCCGGATGAATTTTGACATGAGAACGTCTTCTTCTTATATTTCTGTGCATATATAGAACATCCAAATCCAAGTCCGTATGCGTTCTGGGAATCCGTTTTAGTACAGACTGGTCCTGAGCCCCAAAACAGACTCGAAGTCGGTTTTGGTTGGGCCTCTACCTTGGCTTCCACGTCCTTGCTGGTCCTCCACGTCTCGAAGTCCTTCTCCCATCATCTCCTGGTCCTCTCTATGGTTCCTAAGTACAGTATAATCATTAGGTAGCAAATCATTCTCAAAAGTAACATATGATTAAGAACATAGGAACGAGCTCACCTCTAAATTTAGTCGTCGTGCATGAGCTCTAGTCATTGGACCTTGCAAGTCCTGAATTGGAGGAGCATTGCATGTATCCTTAGAAGTGATGTCCTCATCATCATGCCTATCGACTCTAGCGATAGTCGTTTTGGAAAATGGTCACAAACATAGGAAGGTCCATTCAAAGTGAGCTGATGTGCACCTGACAATGCATATTTCCTACAAGGGTTGGACGGAGAAGAGTTCGGGAGAGCGATTAATGGTAAATATTTAAAATGATATCATCTAAGTGTTTGGATTGATTCATAATTAATAGCTGATATTTTTGAGTATCGCGCTTGTGTGATAAGAGCCGATGGTGATACATCGACTTAAGATGGCCAATATTTAAATATCGCCCTTAGCAGAAAAAAATATATCATCACTGGGCATAAAGTATAGATAATATATATTCATTTGATGATGATAGAAAAAGTTACAGGTGGCCATCAGTACAAGGTGCAGGTGAGTTGACTACTAGCAGGAAATCGATTTCTAAAGAGACCTATTATCCTATTACAACTAAGGGATGAGGATGTAATCATTACTATCCCAAGTACAAGAAAAAGAGCGCATGATTAAGAAGAAAGGTGGTTCAACAGCTTCCTCTTCTTCCCCGGGAGAATAGCACTATCATCAGACATTACACAACGGACAAGGGGAAGAGAGGGTTGCCTCGCCAATGCCATTCTTCATGATTGGGTCACCCAAAGGCAACTTGTAAGTTGATTTCTGGCACAAGGGTGACTGTGGATTTTGGATTGAAAGGATCACTCTGGGGATTGAAGAGGCAAAGAGTATTCGCCATGATGAACTTAGCAGATTTGGGGATAGGTGGTATTTTTCTATCATAGCTCTTAGAAGAAGACCCATGGTTGAAGGTGTCGAGATGGAGGGAAGCCGGTCGAAAGAGATATTTATAGGATTTGCACTTGACCTTTGGAGAATCCAGATGCGGCTCTACATTAAATTGGGAGAATAAGAAGTGGAGAGGTTCGAGGAGAAAAGATAAGAATGAAGACGGTCAAAGAAGGAGATCAGCAGTTGAGGCGGCGTAGGAAGACGATGAGCTGCAATTAAGAAGAGCATGAGTGGTTGAGAGTTACACTATAAGACAAAGTTTGACAGTGGGTGGCTCACCAATAAATGCGTGTGGTAAATAAGGAGATAAAATCCGGCTCACAAAGCATTTCGTACCCCAGACTTGGGGGGGGGGGGCATGTGTTGGCACCAGAATTTGACTGGTCCCATTAGTTACAGGTGGGGAATGGAAATCGGTAGAAGTCAATGAAGTTCAACGGCCGAAGGGAGTTAAGTGGGCCTGATAGGGTTATTTTATCTCTTTCTATTTTAGTTTAGATTTTATTTTAAACCTAGTCGGTTTGGTTAGGTGTCCTGACCCAATCGGGTCAGAACCTCTTGCATGAGGTTATAAATATGTAATAGGATCTGTACAAAAAAACATACTTTCATTCAATATAATTCGGCGCATTGCCAACCTTTCCTAGCCGACGAAATCCTCATCTCGAGCGGGCTGCATCGGCTCCAATCTCAGTGCGAGATTTGGATTAGTCACCTTTGGTAATTCTATCAATTTCAATTATTACTTTCTCATTAATTTGATATCCTAGTCGTTATCATTAGGATTACTAGTTATCCGGTAATTAGATCTGTGTAATGCTTGTTCTATCGACTCTGATTGCAATACTGTCTTGGTTGAAGCCAATCTATTGTAATCTTGGTAGGTTCCACAGGTATTATTTAGATCTGTTATTCGAGTCACTATTGATTTTATCTATAAATAGAATCTAGCTCTTTTTGTCGTGTTTGAACACTGTATCGATTAAGTTCGATCTGCTCAAATCAGTAAGTCTGTATCGATTTTGATTTCTTACTGGGTCGATAGGGTTAGGTCTAGTCTGTTTATAAGTAAAGTCGACAGGGTTCTGTCGGGACGTTTAGCCGATAGTTTACCATGGTGCAATCGACTTTCCGGTGCTTAACTAATTTTATCATTCACTTTGATAGCCGTTTGCCCACTTATTGATATAAGATAGATTTATGACTTTGAGGCATATTTGCAATACTAGCTAATTAAATATATCAACTTGACATCATCGATAGAGCGAGTCCATGCGTATTTACTGTAGATCTATCGACTTAGCTTTCTTGACTCTGGCACCTCACATCGACTTGTCCAGTTGCTTCATGAATACTGTAGGTTTATCGACTCTAGCCTATTGACTCGATCTTTCATCGGCATCTATGTTTTTAAACTGTTTATTGAATCAAATTTTGCCGATTAGCTGATACAATTAGCCGATTAATTTAATTTCTTTTTCATATAATAGCCTCGGCTGATTTCATGAATACTGACTATCGGCTTTCTTCATTGGCCTGTCCTAGGCCGGTGACCCATGACTTCTAACCATTTGTTGATTTGCAGGAAATATCGACTAGCATGCCTCGGTTTCTTGTATTGAGTCTGTACTTGAGTTAAGCAGATCTCCCAGGTCACGCATGGTAATTTTCGCGTCAACAGATGCCTACCACTATGGGAGAATAGAGCTTTGCCGAGTGAGCACTCGACAAAGAGTGAAATACGCTCAACAAATGGTTTGCCGAGTGTAGACTCTCGGCAAACAACACTTGGCAAAAATGGTCCCAACAAAGATCTCTTTGCTGGGTGTTTTGTTTCGGGCACTCGGCAAACACTTTTCTGAGTACCGTAATAGACACGCGGCAAACATTTTTTTCAAGAAAATAAAAAAAACACCTCCGCACGTGCCGGCCAGAGCCGCTGCACGCGCCGCCTCCGCACATGCCGCCACCTCCGCCATGCCACACGCGTCATCACCCCTGCCCGAGGACATCGCCTCCACCGCGCAAGCCCGGCGATGCCGTCGCCAGCCTACCGCCATGTCGCCCACCTGTCGTTCGCCTGCCGCCGGCTGGGGAGGGAGGGAAAGAGGAGCCGCGTGGCTCGGAAGGGACATAGGAGCCGTGCCACCCGCCTGTCACCGCGCCATGCCGCCCGCCTGCTGCTGCGCCGTTCGCCTGCAGCCGCGCCGCCGGAGGAGGGAGGGAGGAGCCATGTTGCCTGGGAGTGAGGGAGGAGCCGCACCGAAGAGGGTGAGGGAGGGAGGAGAGGGCGGAAGCGCGCTGCCTGGGGAGGGAGTGAGGAGCTGCGTCGGCTGGGGACGAAGGGAGGGAGGAGCCGCGTCGGAGAGAGAGGGAGGGAGGGAGGAGCTGCGCCGGCTGGGGAGGAAGAGGTGGAGGCAGAGAGATGAGGTAGAGAGAGAAAGAGTGGGTGGTGGAAGAAAATGATCTGGATGGTGGGAGAGAGGAATCCGGTGGCAATTATTTGGACCAATGGAAGGCAAGGACTTGGAGGAGATGGATCGATGACGTGGCAATTTGTTTTGAACTCAAGCTTCTAATGAAATTTTGGATGGCTAAACAATTTGAGATGAAACAATTATCAACTACAAAGCTTAAGATTTCATCGAGGTGCACAATTTTGGTATAAAAAGTTTTTTCATTTGAGATCATATAAAAAAGTTTGAATTCAAAAACACATCCACTTTCTCACATATATCACATATATTTCTTGTGAGATGTTTCAATTTTACAAACATCGCTATAAAAAAATGTGTGAAATCTTCTTGACTTTTTATCGTAGTCTCTACGTGTGGTACCATCACATCATGACTGTTTATTTGCTTTTTTTAGAATTTAAAAATTATTCGGACACACATAAGTGGTTATATTTGTTGGAAAAGATGTGTGGAATTTCTTTTTATTTCATGAGAAATGTCTCAAACTAGGGTAAATAACATAAATATAATTTTTATACTTATTGTATTTAATTATTTAAATCACTTGCAGTTCAAATTTAATTTGATTAAAAAAATTGCTTGAAATGTAACTAATTAGTTAAATATAACAAACAAATATAAAAATATACTAAATTTTCATAAGAGTATTACATGTTGTATGTAAAGAGTATGAAAAGTTCTAAGGTTCAAAGAGGGAAAAAAATAAATTCTTTACTGAGTATAAAATAAGTTTTTGCCGAGTATCAAAAATAACATACTCGGCAAAAAATTCTTTATGGAGTACCATAAATTAGCACTCGGCAAAAACCCATCTTTGCCGAGTACTATAATTTGGCTCTCAGCAAATACCCATATTTACGGAGTGTATTTATTTTGCCAAGTGACTTTTATTTGGCACTCGGCAAGATGTTGTTTGCCGAGTGCATGAATAAAAACACTTGTCAAACAAAAAGACACTCAGCAAACGGAGAGTTTCCCGTAGTGTACATATCTACATAGCACTGACCACGGTGTTGGATCGCATGGCCAAGTACATGCACAGACCTTCAATTGTGTGTTGACTGTACGGTGGCCCTAGTCTATAAGCAATTAACTAGTTCTCCTTTCAGACAACCCTTGAAAAACCAAACACAAAATATAAGAGTTTGACTAACCTTCTTTCTACGGGTAAAATTAGCTTTGGGGTTGGCGACGGCAATTCGGATCCCAGATGAGGGAACACACTTTCCCAACCCAGCGCTCAGCCACACCGACCCGCACAATCATGGGTCAGGGCTGGGTTTCTTCTCCCATCCAGAGATCTCCCATGGGGCCCATAATAGAGGCCCACTAATAGAATTTCAACCCATCCTACTTCCCCCAACCTAAACCTAACTTTATCCATCTCCCACTCCCGGTCTCAATCCTAGCCGCCAGCGCCCAGTAGCGAGCCAGCGAATCCCTGAGCTCGATCCTCTTTCCTTCTCCTCTCAAATGCGCCAATTATGCTCTCGTGCTCACCCGCTCCTGCCTACTGCCACACACTCACTCTACTTGTCACGGCGCCACCAGCTCACCCGTGCCCAATGCCAGCCATGCACCCATAACTTCTACACATCCCAACTCGGCCGTAGGCTCGCTGCCACCAGCACTCATGCCGCCGCAGCCCTCTACAATCCTATCGTCATAACTCACCCTCACATGCGACCACGTTGTCGTTCATTGTCACAGCCCTCCAAAATCCATCTATCATCCTTCATTGCTCTCCAACCAGTAGCTTGCTATGGGATACTTGCTTTTTGGGTATCCTCATACAAGACTAAGTCGGTAGCCGACCGGGTACTTCATCAACAAGGAAGCCGACCGACTCGGCTTGGAGCGTAAGGCATGTAGAGATAGAGTTTCTATGTAAATCCTAAAGGGTGATGACTAGGACTCTTCATAGACCCCCCTGCCAACCGGATATATAAGACAACAGGGTACCCCCATCGAGGGACAGACGACACAAGTTTTACAACATCAATACAAATACCCACAGAACACAGGACATAGTGTTTTTACTCTCATCGAGAGGGCGCGAACCTGTATAACTCGGCGTCTTGTGTTATCATCGTAGTTCTTAGTCTCGACGTAGCCCTATATATTTACTGCCAATCTCAGACTTGAAACCTTGCAAAGTGAGCCATTGGTTTAATGACCAGAGGTCTATTAGACTCAGACTTGCTGGTTTGAGTAAAATACCTACAAAATAATAAGAGCTAATATGATTAGACTCTTGCATTATTTGTGAGTCTCCAAATTATACAAGAGTCGGAGGCTACACCTGATCAGGTGCACCTAACCGGTGCACCAGATCTATCAGGAACTTCGATAAAGAGGTCTTCCTAATTTATGATCTACATTAAAGGTCACTCTGAGAATCAAAGCTCAAAATCAGGAAGCACTCGGGGGCTGCTGTGGGATACTTGCTTTACGGGTATCCTCATACAAGACTAAGTCGGTAGCCTACCGGGTACTTCATCAACAAGGAAGCTGACCAACTCGGCTTGGAGCGCAAGGCATGTAGAGATAGACTTTCTATGTAAATCCTAAAGGGTTACGACTAGGACTCTTCATGTACCCCCCTGCCGATCGGATATATAAGACAGCAGGGTACCCGCCATCGAGGGACAGCCGACACAAGTTTCACAACATCAAAACAATACACAGAACATAGAATGTAGGCGTTTTACTCTCATCAAGAGGGCCCGAACCTGTATAACTTGGCATCTTGTGTTACCATCGTAGTTCTTAGTCTCGACATAGCCCTATATTTTTACTGCCGATCTCAAGCTTCGACACTTGCATCGATGCCCTCTACAATCCCACCGCCTCACAATACCTCTCCCACATGACCACACTTCCACCCTCCATAACCTAGCTGTTGTCCGCCAGCAGCTCGTGCCCCGTCTGCTCCACCGGCCCCATTGCCATCCCCCTCTGGGGTGGTGAACTTTGATGGTATTATACATTTCACACAAAACATTACTCAATGAGTTGGACACAACTATATATGCATATATGTATTTATTCAAACATTAGGTTCTAGCATCAATATTTTACCCATTGATTTATGACAAACTTTATGAGCTCATCATGGATAGTGCAGATGATGACATTTTACCTATGATTGAATGCTTTCCATTGCAGACGGACATATTTGTTATAGTGCTACACGGAAGCTTTAAGTCTCTTGATTAACAGAGAGCGAAAAGTTAACTCGAAGGAGTAGACCCCGCTGACCACCCCAGGTCCTATATAGCTGATGGTCCTCTATACTGGACGGTCTAGCCCGACTCACGAGGAGACATACAACCCATCGCAATTACAACATGTGCCACTCTATTACCAACTTCTTTTGTTTTGCAAAATATGGCGTATACGTTCATATACACATACAAGCACATCACCAATATGAACACACACGCATATACTCCCTCCGTCCCTATAACAGAACCGTCTTACCACGGAGACGGCTCCACTCCAGGATCTTTCTCGGGTGGCGACACGCGCTGTGACGCCCAATAGTATAACACATGACAGAAATAATACAGTTGCAATAAGAATATAGATAGAGTACAGAGTTTTATATAAATCCGAATTTAAGTTACAAATCAGAGTTTTAAAAGTACGGAAGCAAAATCGTTCAATAGTAATAAAATATCCGATGAAATAAGTAAGATACAATCACCCTCTCACGGTGACACACATTGAACATCCAGCCATGATAAGTGTTTTGCCTGAAACACCATACCGGCACTCAACAAACTACTCCTCATTGTCAGTGCACCATTCCCACTCGATGTTGTAGCAATCAGAACGCTGGCCCTCCTAGTGGAACCTACTACCATAATGACAGTTTCCATCGTGATCATCTGAAAACCACATAGAGCTACGGCCTGAGCAACTAATACTCAGCAAGGCTGACCCATCAAAATGGCCATCTATAGCCGATTCCTAGACATGCACAGGCTAAGGGTAGAGTAAATGTTGCCAGAAGTCAGCCTAAGAGTGGATCCTTGCTTTTTCAAGTTTTAGTAAGTTGTCATACAAAATAATAAATTTAGTTTACACTATGACTATAACAAAAATGCTTGCAATACAATGTAATTAATCAATCCAACAATATTTTGCCCATTCATCCTGCAGGACTCAAATCGATTATTGTACTCATTATTGTAACGGGCAGTGACTCCAACTATGTTCCGGACCAATGATCAAGTGGTACTCATTATTGTAACGGGCAGTGACTCAAATCGATTTACATCCTACAGGAGAAACCTGCTTGTATGATCCATACATGCTTCATGGAAGCCGCATGGAGCAACTTTTCGCATACGGTACCACAAGGTCTTCCACGCCTAACTCCCCCAGGAAGCCCCCCCCCCAACGCGATGCGTCCCGTATAGTCATCCATGGGTGGATTGCTCCCTCCCCTCAGCCTCAATTCCACCTCAAGGAGCAGGGTACCTTCCGACCAGGCAGTAGTCATAGCTACATTATTTTACTAGGCCCATAACTCCAGAATGAAAATAGTATGTTCAAACTTGACCCCATAGGACTGGACACGCGGCAGAGCCTGAAGTGACTCGGATGGGCCTACCTCCTTAAAGACAAGCTGTCCTTCCCTTTCTACCTAGTTGCCTGTCCAATCTTCATTCATTATCCCATTCCAACTTTCCTCCATCTCACATCATTCCCAAGTGATAATATGTTCTGATCTATGAGCGGTCTCCAAACCACTCGATGAATTTCCGTCCTATGTTAAGCAGAACTACTACCATCCTAAGGTTATCATCGAGTAAGGAAACCTATTGCAATTCTAGGTTTTCAAACAACTCCTATAAACTTAATGCACAGGCAAGTCTACATCACACTATCTAATGACAAAATAAAAAGAGTAAAACTTGGTGGGATGCACTGCGGCTTGCCTTGGTCCTGCTCGTGGTAAGCTGAAGCACCACCCGGTCCTTCTGGCTACTACTCCTGTCCCGCCTCCATGTGGTTCACATCATGATCTATATGATGCGAATGATGAAGATTATAGTAGAAGGTTCATGACACTACCTCAACAAATACAATAACACAACAATATCATATGTAGAAGTGAATGGAAGTGTCATATATTAAAAAGCTACCATGCTAATGTAGAGTTAAGGGAATTATTGAGCCTTAGAAAGTAAATAATTATTTTAGCATGATTCTGGAATTTACTTGCATATGGGTGATTTACTATAGATAGTACACATCGGATATAATTTACTGACCAACTTTTACTTACAAGCATTGAACCATGAATTTTTAATAATTAAAACAACATAAAAGGTTAAGTAATTAATTATGGCCGAAATACATTGAACTAGCATTTGTGATCTTTATTGGACAATTAGGCATATCAATTTAGCTTTAAATTAAAGTTTCACTAATTTACCAGTTACAAATGATTACTTATGTTTTATTTAGAGCATTGCTTATTTAATTTAGTTCTAACAAAAATATTTACAATCAATGAGGTTTGGCATTTTTTCTATTAGTATAGGTCCAGAGAAGACCAACAAATATTACTTTGCTCGAAAATTCACAGTATTTATTTTACTATGTATTGTACCATTCTAACAATTTCCTGGAATTTGGTAATCCAAAACAAATTCATTTAACTGCCCGTGGGCTGCATTCCAGCAGCCCAGCGGACTAGACCCCACGCGGGGAGGTGCTTCTGGGCTAGATCTGGCCCAGGCGGGGTGCGGCCCAGTGGCTAGCACGGCCTGTCAGCCAACGCATCTGAGCCAAGCATGCACGCATGCCTGCTGCTCACGGCCGAGCGCGACGGTGCGAGCACGTCGGCCATTCAGGGCACCGGTAGGGCCCTCATTGGTGCGGTGGTGACCGAAGGTGTTAAGGCGGTTACGTGGCCACATTGGTTAGGAAGATGGGGCTCACCGGCAAGGATTTCAGCTCGGGAGGCGACAACGACGGGTGGACAGCGATGGGGTCAACATTCTGGCAAGAAATCTGCAGAGGGAGGCCGCGTGGGTTGAGGAAGATGTGTGGAGAGATAGAGTGTGCATGTAAGCAAAGAGGAGCTCATAGGGCTCACCACACTCGGTGGATATCACGGCGACGGCGACATGCAAGCTGCATCTGGCATGGTTGGTCTTCGTCTAAATTCACCGCGCTCGCGCGGGGAGCTTTGGAATGGCTTCGCAAGGTGCTCGAGGGCGACCGGGCATGGCTTCGGGTGGCTTGGCGGCTCGCAAGAGGCGGTGGAGTGTCCAGGTGACGGCGTGCGGGCAGTGGTGGAAATGGTTGCGGCACGGCTCGGACAAAGGAGAGAAAGAATGAGGGAGCAGGAAATGGACAGGGGCCGACCGGGGCGGCGGGGGGGGGGGGGGGGGGGGGGACATACAAGGGGGATGTCAGAACCTAGGTGGGGGTGTCGATCCATGCGGATTGGTGCTGCCTGTACGCCGGCGTCCACGCAGCGGGTAGCGGGCGGGGAAGCGCGCGACGTCAAGGTGTGTTTTCTCTGAGTCGCCAACAGGTGGGTCCGCCTGGGATTTGACTTTTATTGAATTTCTAAAAACATTGCTTCTGTTCATTTAATTATCTTAAATTCTAGGGCTCCATTTGAGAAACCAAAAATATGAGCAGGTTTGTCAAGATGTGATCGTAATTATGAAAATGATAATGTTCAATACTTGCCAATCGAATTTGAACATGAATTTTTCAAATGGGGGGAAATTTTTGACCTTGTTCGCATTTATTTGGGCCACCAAATGAAGGTGTAAAATTCTGATATAATCCTCAAATTTCTATTTTTGACATCTTCTATAACATATATTTTTGTTAGGCCTAAGTTATGCTGAGGAGTTTGAACTTGTAGTTTAAACCTTACTCAAATTTTATCATATCTTATTCAGATGGCACCCAATGTCTCCAAATATTTTTAATGGGCTATAATGTGGTTACTTCTTGTGCCTAGGTTTGTCACTCTTGTTTTCTCAATACCCTAGATGTTACAGCCCTCCCCCCTTAAAGAAATCTCGTCCCGAGATTAAGGGATGTTATAACGGCTTAGCTAGGTGGTGGTGTAGGAATTTGGGGTAGTGACATTGTAGGAACTCTTCCACCTCCCAAGTGGCCTATTTCTAACTATGGTTGTTCCATTAAACTTTGTAGAACTTAAGTGTTTTCTTGCGAGTGACCTGTTCCTTCTTATCTAGCACTTTCACTGGGTGTTCTGAATATGTCAGGTCAGGTTGTAGTTGTTCGGTGCTTTCTAAGGTAACATCCCCTAGTGCCTTGAGACATTTCTTGTGCTGGGACACGTGAAATGTGTCATGCACTCCAGTGAGTTCCATTGGTAGTTGGAGCTTGTAGGCTACAAGTCCACATCTTGCAATGATAGGATATGTGCCAATGTAATGGGGTGCTAGCTTTCCACAAATTCCAAATTGTTGTATGCCTTTGGTGGGTGAGACACGCAGGTAGACCAGATCGCCAACTCTGAATTCTAGCGGGCGATGTCTCTTATCCGCATAGCTCTTTTGCCTAGATTATGCCACTCGTAGATTTGATTGAATCTCCAACACTTTCTCTTTTGCCTTTTTCACAAGTTCTGGTCCAAACACTACTCTTTCTCCGGATTCTGACCAACTCAAGGGTGTGTGATAATGGCGACCATATAGAGATTCAAACGGTGCCATCTAGATGCTCTCTTGATAACTGTTGTTATATGTAAAGTCTGCCAAGGGTGAGCATTTGTCCCACTTTTTGCTATGATTTAATACATAGGCTCTCAACATGTCTTCTAATATTTTGTTAACCCTCTCCGTCTGACCGTCTATTTGTGGATGGTATGCAAAACCTCTAATCAACGTTGTGCCCAATGACTCGTGTAGTTTCTGCCAGAAGCGTCCAACAACAATCAATATACAACTGTGCGTACCTCTGCATTGTGAACCACGTCGATATAGGGATGAAGTGTGCCACTTTAGTTAATCAATCAACAATCACCTATATAGAGTCAAATTTCCACGAGGTGCGGGGAAGACCCACAATAAAATCCATGCTAATATCCTCCTATTTCCAAACTAGAACACTCAAAGGTTGTAGCGGACCTGCTTTCTTTAGATGATCAGCCTTGACTCGGCGGCAGATATTGCCCTCCACCAGATACTACACTATCTCTCTCTTTATATGAGTCCACCAATATCTGGATCTCAAATCGTGGTACATCTTGTTGCTTCCCGGGTGCATGGAGTACTTAGAAACATGGGCTTCAACCAAGATCTTCTTGCGAAGTTCCAAATTCTTTGGCACTACTATGCAATCCTTAAATCATTAAATTCTTTCTCATCTTCCCAAAAACTTCGAACCTTATCGTCAGCCTCCTTTAGCCTCCTCTTGAGATGTGCTATGCTGACATCGGTCTTCTGAGCCTCTACTACTTCTTCTCGCAAAGTAGGTATGAAATCCAAATTATAGAGAGCTCCGTGGGGTGCTATTTGGACGTAATGACCATCATGAGCTTGAGGGCTGACCCTGATATGATGGCATTGAGCTTTTTGACTTAGTGCATCAGCCATGACATTAGCTTTTTCGGGGTGGTAATGCACTTCCAATTCATAGTCCTTGATCAATTCCAACCAACGATGCCGCCTCATGTTTAGGTGGTCGTGTGTGAAAATGTACTTTAGGCTCTTGTGATCCATGTAGATGCATACTAGATTACCAAGCAGATAATGTCTCCACATTTTCAATACTAGCACTACTGCTGCCAATTCCAGATCATGTGCTAGATAGCTCTATTCGTGTTTCCTTAGTTGTTTGGACCCATAAGCGATGAATCTTCCATCTTGTATGAGAACACACCCTAATCCGATGCCCAAAGCATCACAATAGACATCAAACGGTTTCCATATGTCCGGTTCAGCTAATACTGGGGCAGTCATAAGATGCTTCTTCAAGGTCTAAAAAGGGTTCTCACAACCTTGGTCCCATACAAACTTCTTCTCCTTCTTGAGTAGCTCAGTCATGGGTTTTGCAATCTTGGAGAAATTCGGGATGAAATGATGGTGAAACCAGTTAGCCCTAGAAGACTGCATACAAGGAACATAATTTTTGGTGTCTTCCAGTTCGGTACATCCCTTACCTTACCGGGGTCCATAGCTATGCCTACGTCAGAGATAAAGTGTCCCAGAAATGGTACTTTCTTCAACCAAATTTCACATTTGCTAAATTTCGCGTATAGTTGATGTTCCCTTAACCTCTGCAGCACAATGCAAAGATGCTCTACATGTTCTTTTTCTGACTTGGACTAGACTAGAATGTCATCAATGAACACCACTATGAACTTGTCTAGCTCTGGCGTAAACACCAAGTTCATGAGATACATGAAGTGTGCTGGTGCATTTGTCAATCCAAAAGACATCACTAAATACTCATAAAGTCCGTATCGAGTGGAGAACGTTGTCTTGGGGATATCTTCGGTACGGATCTTGATTTGGTGGTATCCAGAAAGTAGATCAATCTTGGAGAAAACTTTAGCTCCAATTAACTGATCAAAGAGAATGTCAATGCGAGGCAGTAGATACCTATTCTTGATAGTCATGGCATTGAGGGGTCGATAATCTACACATAGCCTCAAGGTCTCATCCTTTTTCTTCACAAATAATGTCAGACAACCCCAAGGAGATGAACTCGATCGAATGAATCCTTTATCAAGCCACTCTTTCAACTGCTCTTTTAACTCAGCTAGTTCCTTGGGTGCCATTTTGTACAATCTCTTGGATATGGGTGCAGTGCCTGGCTGATGCTCAATCTAGAATTCTAGATCCTGATCAAGAGGCAGTCCAGGAAGATCATCAGGAGACACATCCAAAAATTCACTAACCACTAGAATATCCTTTGTCTGCTCGACTGTCGTGTTGTGAACCCTAGGTGTGGTAATTCACTCGAAAGCTCACTTTGCCTTGGGCGGGTGAGTCTAGGTGTACTGTGTACGTGTCTATGTCTAAAATAGCTTTGTGGTGCCTCATCTAGGGTGTCGAGACTTGATCTCGGCAATATATTTATGGGGCTATGTCAGGATTAAGAACTCGATGGTTAAGAAACAAGATGCCGAGTTATATAGGTTCGGGCCCTCTCCATGAGAGTAAGAACTCTACGTCCTATGTGCTGTGGATTGTATTACGATGTGAATTGGTGCCCTGAATGGGGGTTCTCTACCGCCTTATATATCCGGTCGACAGGGGGTACACGAAGAGTCCTACTCATAATCTACAAGGATAAACATAGAAAGCCCACCTCTAATTACGTTGCGCTCAAAGCCGACTCAGTCAGTTCCGTTATTGGTGGGCTACCCGGTCTTTTACTGACTTAAGCATAATCATGGATACCGGTAAGGTAAGTATTCCACAACAGCCTCCGAGTGCTTTCTAAATTGGAACTATGACTTGCCGAGTGATTCTTTGTCAATGCTTGTTGTGAGCAGGTTACAAATTAGGAAGACCTCTTGACCGAAGTTCCTGACATGATAGATCTGGTGCACTGACTAGGTGCACCTGATCAGGTGTAGCCCCCGACTCTTGTATAATTTGGAAATTTCAAATAATGCAGGAGTCCAAAACAAGAATAGTCATGTTGACTCTCTTTAGGAAAAAATCACTCAAATCATCAAATTCGAATGATAAATAGCTCAGTAGAGTGACATCAATCACTGTCGAGTGATAAATGACTTAGACGAGTGACGGCTCATGACATGTGACACCCCGGGTGTCGAGAGAACAACGAGTTCAAATTTCTCAACATAACTTAGGCTTAACAAAAATATATGATGTAGCAGATGTCAAAATAGAAATTTGAGGATTTTCTCAGAATTTTATACCTTCATTTGGTGGCCCAAAGAAAACCCAAAATGGTCAAAAACTCTCCCCATTCGAAAAGTTCATGTTCAAATTCGATTTGCAACTAGTAAACACGAGCATTTTTATAATTATGATCACATCTCGGCAAACATGCCCATATTTTTTGTTTCTCAAATGGAGCCCTAGAAATTTAGGTAAGTAAATAAACAGGAGTAGCATTTTTGGAAAATCTGTAAAAATAAAAAACCAGCCGGGACCCACCTGTCATGCTCGGTGAAGAAACACACCTGCTGCCGCCCGCCTCGCTCCAGCGGCCGTACACCACATGGACGTCGACGACGGGCACGGGTGGCACCTGGGCGGATCCAGGTCCCCACCCTGACACTTTTTCCCCTCCCGGTCGGCTTTCCCCCTCTCGGCCTCGCTCATTTGCTCTCACCGCGCTCGAGTCCGCTCCTGCTCCCGCCATCGCCTCACCACCTCATCTGGCCGCTGCAGTCCACCGAGGCCCGAACCAAGCCACTGGAGCCAGCACCGGGATGTATTGCAGCCCCTCAATGCATCACCTCACCTCCCCTCACCTGGCATTAGGAGATCGACATGAGTCTTCCTCGGCAATGGCGACTTCGGCCAACTCAACCCCGCGGCATCGTGACTTCCCCATGGTGAGCCATAGCTCGATTCATCGTATTGGAGGCTCGCCAAGGCCGTCACGCACCCCCCTGACTACTTGCATGCCCAGATGCTACCGTTGTTCTGTCGGATTTGATGCTCCCGCCGCCATCGAGCAAAGCAGCTGCCACGACATCGACGACCTGCATCCTCTGGTGTTCCCCGTCTTGGTCCAACCCTGCGCTGCCCTGTTCGTCACCCTGGTGAAGCTCTCAGGCAAGACCCGAACCTTTTTCCCTTGTCCCATGCCATGCGAGCCATCGCCAAACCTTACTCCTATTGCCGTCGCCGTCGGGATCCCCTTTCCGACCTCTGCCGACGGTCACCGTCCACTCCATTAGGGGCGCCCCAAGGAGGGGAGCGTTTTACCCTTTTGCGTCAACCCAAGCCGAGGCCCACAACAGGCTGGGGCGAGCCTGCTGGCCATCGCCGCCGCACTCGGGCGAGGCAGCCTCGCGTGCGCGCGGGAGATGCGTTTTACCCTTTTAGGAAATTTTCTTCCAGAAACTTGGCTGAAATTGAAAAATACATAGAAAAATAAATACTATGAATTTTGGGGCAAGGAAAATTTCTCTGGGGTACTGTAGATTTTTACAATTTTAGAAAAATGATAAATCCTATTGTATGTGATTATTTTTATGAGAACTAAAATTTATGCATAAGCCAATAATAATCATAAACTAATCTATGAATCCAGTACAACTTTTTCACTTAGTAAAATAATTACACTTTGGCACAATCTCTATTTCCCTATATTTTAGTCATAATTAAATTAATACCTTTTTTCTTATTTTTCTTATTTAAAATTATTGGCTCATTGCATGTCTATGAAACTTACCCTTGGCATGTTCTAACTATAGTAAATCATCCATCTTCGTTTGACTCATGTAGGTTAAATCTTTCCTATTTACTCTATAGTTGTGCTCTAAGTTCTAAATCACGAATACCTATTCCTTGCATGGCAACATACCAAAATGTTGAAGACATTATTTCAACCATATCATTGCCTTGTACTTTGTACATTTGTATCAATCATGATTGACACCCACACCGTACGTTTTTATACAGAGTTATCGCGTTAATGTATTGGGTTCCATGAAGGAAATTCACCAACTAAATCCACCCTATACCTCTACCTTATATAGTGCATCTACTGAACTAATCGACACCCTGTTCACTTCTACATGTAGTATTGATGTTTTAACGTATTTGTTGTGGAAGTGCCATGAATCGAATATGGTTCTCATGCATTGCATCATTCCATCATGTAGATAGCGAGGTGAACCACGCGGAGACGGGACAGGAGCAGGAGCCAGAAGGACACGATGGTGTTTTGACTGACCAGGAGCAGACTCAAGGCAAGCCCCAGTGCATCCCACCGGTTTTACATTTTCCTTTTCACATTAGTTAGGGATGTAGGCTAGTCTGTGTATTAAGTTATAGGAGTTGTGTGAGAACCTAGTACTGTAGTAGGTTCCCCTCTACCCAATGGTAGCCTCAGGACGATAGTTGCTCTGCTTAATTTAGGACGACCATTTGTTGAGTGGTATGGAGACCACTCGTAGACCAGGAAACATTGTCACTGGAGAATGATATTGATTAAAGGAAAGTTTAGATGAGACAACTATTAAGACCGGACGGGTAACTAGGTGGAAAGGGAAGGATATCTTATCTTCAAGGAGGTAGCCCCGTCCGAGTCACCTAAGGCTACGCCTCGTGTCCAGCCCATGGGATTAAGTTTGAACATACTATTTGCATGATGGAGTTATGGGCCCAGTAAACTGACGTAACGACAACTACCGCTTGATCGGAAGATACCCTACTCCCTTGTTTAGTGGAACTAGGGCTGAGAGGAGGGAGCAATCTGCCTACGGATGGCGGTACGGGACGCCTCGTGCTGGGGGACCCTTCTCGGGGGAGCCAGGCCCGGAAGACCTTGTGGTACCATAAGCGAAAGGTTGCTCCATGCGGCTTACATGAAGTGCGTATGGATCGTGCAAGCGGGTTTCTCCTACAGGATGTAAATTGATTTGAGTCGCTGCCCCTCAAAGTAATGAGTACCACTTGATCGCTACTCTGAAACAGTGTCGAAAGCCACTGATATGATGAGTGGGTTCAATACTACTGTTTGGAACTATTGATATTTATGTTGCAACCATGATTGTTGTAGTCATAGTGCAAACTAAATTTATTATTTTGCATGATAACTTAATTGATGCTAAAACTTAAAAAATAAGGATTTACTCTTAGGCTGGCTTTTCAGCAACATCATCCCTACCCTGAGCCTTTGCATGTCTAGGAGTTGGTTGTAGATGGCCATTTTGATGGGTCAGTCTTGCTGAGTATTAGTTGCTCAGGGCGTAGCTCTATATGGTTTTCAGATGATCAGGGTGGAGATTGTCACTGTGGTGGGAGGTTCAACTAGGAAGGCCAGCGTCTTGATTGCTGGAATATTAAATGGGAGATTTGCACCGACAACGATGAGGAGTAGTATGTTGATTGCCAATACGGTGTTTTGGGCAGAACACCTATCATGACCGGATGTTCTATGTGTATTGTCGTGAGAGGACGATTGTACCTTACTTATTCCGTCGAACCATTTATTTATGTTGAACTATTTTGCTTCCATACTTTTAAAACTCTGGTTGTAATTTAAATTCGGATTTATGTAAAACTCTGTACTCTATCAATGTTCTTGTTGCAACTATATTCTCTTGTCATGTGTTGTACTATTGGGCATCACAGCGTGTGTCTTCACTCGAGAATGATCCTGGAATGGGACCGTCTCCGTGGTAAGGCGGTTTTGTTACAGGCGGTTCTGTTACATGACATCAATCATAGCCAAATGACATAAGCTTTGACCGAGTGGCCTTATGCTATTTATTGAGTGATTTATGATTCAAATGGGTGACTTCAATCACATCCGTATAATTATGTTCTCAATGGGTGTTCAATCACAACCAAGTGAATGAAGCTTTATAACATCAATCATAACCAAGTACTAAGTTACCATGACTTCAATCATGATTAGGTAACCTTTCCTTAAGAACAGTAATCACTCGAATCTTTGAGCTTTATTTTCACTATTATAGACTGACTTCAATTAGCGGCCCAAGCTCAAAATTTGTTCCCATACGACCATCAAGTCCTCTACTATGTGATCATCAAATCACATAAATATGGGTTGTATAAGATAATTAGTAATTAGGCTTCTCATCAAAGAAGCCCTCGGGTTTAATACCCGATTTTACTAAATCAGCAAGAGATCTGTTACAAGATCATTGCTCTATTTTAACTAGCCAAGAAAATAGCCCAACGTTGTATGGCCCATGTGGCCCGTATGGTCCCCCGCGACTAGGTCAACATGAAGGTATAAAAGAAATGAGGTGGCTGATGAAAATCTCACGCCGCCATTTCGCCCAAACTCCTCATCTTCCATGAGCCTCCTCTGCTTCTCCGCTCCCTTGTTCTATGGTTCTAGCTCATCGCCATAGCCGTCATAGATCCTCGAAGCATTCAAGCCCTCGAGACTCTGCTATGGTTTGGCTCTGCTTTCAGATCTACCGCACTTCTCTCCATCGCCAAAATGCCGCGCAAGTTGGTGAAGAAGTCGAAGGGCACCGCCACCATCGAATCATCCTCATCAGAACTTGAAATCCCGGAGCACCATCAACACCAACACGCTGAACAACATGGTCATCGACGGCATCCTTTTGGAGCAAGTGCGTCTAAACTAGAAGGTACCTGGTTCTGAACCTCTTCCAATCTGCAAGCAGATAGTAGTTTTTTTATCCTTCTTCAAGCAAGGCTTTGGAGTCCCCTGCTGCAGTTTTTTGCGCGGGTTCCTTTTCTTCTATGAGATTGAGTTAGTGAATCTCAATCCCAACTCTATTCTGCACATCGCTATTTTTGTGCATTTGTGCGAAGCCTTTCTCGGTGTCCTCCCCCACTTTAACTACCATCTCTTTGTTCTTCGTCCTTTGCCATCGGCCGCCAACCAGGAGGCCATTGGGGGTGCCGGTATTCAGCTCTAGAAAAAAGAGCAGTAAATTGACGTGCCATTAGCTACTGGAAATAAAAAGTGGCGGGACGAGTGGTTCTATTGTGACAATCCCCCTACAGCCATCTCTGACTTCACTGGCACCAAGGCTAGCCCCCAGTCTTCTTGAACCGAGAAACCAGACCCGAATGATGATCAAGTTCAGAAGCTCTTGAAGAAGATGGCCGATCTAAAGGAGGGGATTGATGGTGTCACCATAGCCAAGAGTTTCATCATTCACCGAGTGCAACCTCTCAAATAGCAATGTCATCCAAGGTGGGATTATACTTCTGATGATGAGACCAGAGAAGTTCCTGACCCACCAAACTTAGCCTTGCGCAAGGCTCATTTGGGAAAAATGTTCGAGATCATGAGTTGATCAAGAAGGCATACAACAAGGGCACTCACCGAGCCCAAGTAAGCAATTACTTCGACTGCATCTTTAATTGTTGGTTTAGCAAAAGCTTTGCTAATACTGTCTTTATACACATGTGCAGGTACTTGACACTAATGTGTCTCACCCTCCACTCCCGGCGATTGATACGAAAGGAGTGGACTATGCTGCCATGCCACTTTCGCACACCAAACCAGCTAGGACAAGCTCATTAGTGAGCGCGCTTCAGATCGACTCGGTCGATGCAGGCGGCTCTACTGTTCCTGATGTCAATCTGTCTCCCTCCAGTCGATGAGCCAAATTAGTCTCCCACCATCAAAGACAGTACTGAGGAGATAATGATGATGACAATGATAAGGAAGAGCACCCTCAAAGCATTGAACAACACTCTTCTGCTCTCCGACCGACCTTCAGACCAATCAGAACTCCCGCATCAAGTGTCTACTGAGGTTGGATCAAAAGAGTAGTCCACGGATTTGTTAAAACAACCTTCTTTAAAGAGGAAACAATCTGATTCGCAGACCACTTCTCTGAGAAAGAAGGTCTCCCAAATTAAATTAAACAAGCCTCCGAGTAAGTTTCCTCATCACCAATCTAAATTGATTTATCCCAAAATCTATCTGACCACTGAATTATTGTCTGTAGTGGAAATGCCTCTCAATTGACCGGTACACTAAGCGGATCCACATCTAAGGACGTGGTGCTGAGCCCAGCTCCCGGTCTGACCAATCTGACTCAGTCGGCCAACACACCATCAAGCTTTCCCACTGAGCCGGCTAAGTCTTTAGAGATCCCTGCATCGCCGAAGACCATCGCCTCTCCTCAAACCATTGTGCCGACTCCAGTTAAGGATAAAGCTGTGCCAGTCAGAGGAAGAAGATATGGAGATCCTTCAGCGATACCATGAAGTATCCAAGGTACATCAATACCAAGGGTTTTGCCCTTCTTAAGTTACATGAAGTATTGATTCACTCTGCTCATCTTTGACCAGCAAATGTATTCTCTTCTAGAGAGAAAGCAAGCACGAATTGAATTCCTTGAGGCTCAAGGCTTCGATAATTTAGTTTGAATCTCTATTTTAAAAGTATTATCCCAATTTATTGACACTACATCACTCTGATTACAGTCACCGGTCGGCAGTACTCCGAGGCCAAGGAACAAGTAAATAAGCTACTGACCGACCTCAAAGCGGTGAACGCTTCTTTGGAACAGAGCTGTTTTGACAGCGCAAGTAAAAGACTAATAAATCCTTCAAGCCTTGTTATTTCCCATGCTAAAATCTTAACGTATGTCCTCAGCTCATGAGAAGAAGCGATCGACCTGGAGAAGCTTACTTCAAACCAGCAGAGGTATTTGGACACTCTGACTGTAGAGAAGAATGACCTCGCCAAGTTGCTTAAAGAGCAAAGTGTCAAGAATGCTCAATTGAAAAAGAACTTGGAGGGGACCAAGGTGAAGCTGAAGCAAGCCAAGTGCTCCGAGAAAACCTTTAAATGTAATCTTGCTAGTAAGCCTTTCTCCATCATCTCTATCATCCCCCTAGTTAGCCTCATCTTTTGACATTCACATAACTCTTACAGCTTTACCTTATGGCGCTCGGAAGGCATTGGATTATATCCATACCAGGCGAGTGGCTATTGAAGCCGGAAGCCAGGTGTTGGCGATCTGCAAATCTTGTAATCTTGAACTCTCCGAACATCAAGTCAAGGAGGGTTTCAATCCCAGGAAGATAGTCGACCAATGCCAACTACTGCTCGACTCCATGGTGGAGACTTCTCGAATCTTGGTGGAAAACATCGACATCACTCTAGCCATCCCAACTCCTCTAACAACACCACATGTAGAATTGGAGGATGACGCCTCTTCTCCTTTGCAAGAAGCGTAAACATCTGTGTAATAGAATACATTAATCATATTTAAGTATGGAAACAATATGTTCATTGTGTATATAATAATTGTTCTTTTTCTTGCTTAATTACTAAACAAGTTAGAAAAATCAACTGAACAGTCTATAGAGCAATCTTCTGTCACTTATAATAGATCAGTTGGCAATTAGCTATGTTACTCGCTCTTTTGTACCTGAACCATTCTACAATAATATCTTAGACGCATCGGTCTACCTTATCATGTTAGGTCATAATTCATAACTATGCAACAATCAGAGTCAACTAGTCAACACATGACCTCTCGCACTTTAGCTCTAGGTTTAGTGTAGAGGCAGTCTGCTATGCAGAACAAATTGTATTACCAAGTGATTCGGTGTTAGACCAAAAAGTTATGTGATGAGGACATCAGTCCTATGGATACACACAACACTCCTCCAATTCTGGACATCCAAGGTCCAATGACTAGAGCTCGTGCACGATGACTAAATTTAGAGGTGAGCTCGTTCCTACGTTCTTCATTATATGTCACTTTTGAGAACGGTTTACTACCTAATGATTATATTGTAATTAGGAACCATGGAGAGGACCAGGAGATGATGGGAGAAAGACATGGAGACGTGGAGGACCAGCTAGGACGTGGAAGCAAAGGTGAAGGCCCAAGCAAAACCGACTTTGAGTCTATTTCGGGGCCCAGGACCAGTCTGCACTAAAACGCCCAGGATGCATACAGACACGGATTTAGACATTCTACATATGCACGGAAAGATAGGAATAAGAACTTTTCAATGCTGCCGACCTCCTGTCAAAATTCGTCCGGAGTCATCAGGAATCGTCAAAACAAGAGAGGGTCCAGAATCTATGTCGGTGCTGCGTCGCCCTTTTTGGCCTTTGGGCTTTGTATCCAGTTGAGCCTAATTAGGGGCGCGTCCAGAGGGTCTTGCATGATCCTAGAGTCTTTATATACAGCTGCCGTCGCATCATTAGGGTTTGGATTTTGCTTAGATTATTCTGTTCATAACAGTTTCGCCGACATCACGGTTTGTGAGATCCCAACATCGTGAGATTCATAATACATCTGTAATTGTGTTGCATTCTTCTTTGTTCTTGCTTGTATTCTTGATTCGTAGGCAGGGATTAGCCTTCTCGGCAAGATCAATCATTTTAGGACGGTTGATAACCAGAGGAGACATCATGCTACGATTGCAGGGTTTAGAACGTGTTATTCTGAAGCCGGATCGTTTTGTGTGTCACCTCCAACCAAATCAACTTATCCAGATCCTTTCGGAAGATCGGGAACCCTTATTCACATCAAGTGGTATTAGAGCTATAGGTGCACCGTCAGGTTTGCACTACCCTTAGTTAATTTTGTTTTGTATTCATCCTATCGTCCACAGAAAAGCCCAAAAAAATTTTCCCCCCACCCATAACCACGTGTTTAGCCTTTGCATATTTCAATTTTAGAGTCCATAGTGTTGAGTTTGTGCCCTAGTTCTTGTTTAGTTGCTGGTTTAGTTTGTTTTTTTTTGTCGTCAGTAGTGTTTCCCTTGCAACCCTAGCCGCCAACCCCTTCACCATCCTCTGTTTTGTCGGCTTTGTGTGCTAGGGTTGATTGATCGATACCACCCTAATCCCACTCTAAACCCACCGTCAGCACCTCGGACCACTCCCCAAAAATTCCACTTTCCGCTGCATCCACGCCGCAAAAAAAAAAATCCTACCCGATTCCAAACCCGACCCCAAACCCGACCTCTAACCCGACCCCTAATCCGACTTGGGTTTTGCCTCGGGTTTCTTGAGAACCGATTTCGACACCCCTTCGGTAAAACGGGCATAACTTTTCGCTCGGGTGTCCGTTTTGGCTAAAATGTATACAGAAGATTCTTGACTCAATGTTGAGCATACCCACACTTAGCTACACCCTGTGTGCCCTCGTCAAAAAATTCAAAAAAATCGGGAAGATAACGGAAAAAATTATTCAAGTTGAAACCCGACATTTTCTGCAACTTCAAGATTTTATGTAGGCCACATCCTACCTTTGTTTGAGCTGAAATTTTCTGTGGATTCTCCCCCATTGTTAGTGAGTGGGAGAACAATATCAAAAAAATAAAATAAAAAAAAAAGAAATTTAGAATTTCTACTAGAGCTACATCTAGCCCCCTCGAATTTCTGGATTTGACTGTTTTGCACTTAGCCCCCTGTTATCGGTTGTGTGCCTTTGTCTCCTTGTTTCTATTTTGCTATCACTACTGTTCTAGAACATACTTAGACCAGCAACTAGGGACAAGTTACTTGGGCACTTATTCAGCTTTACTATCTATTTTTGATTTGTGTGCCACTCACATATATATATTTGGCCTTTCCTAGCTCTATATATTTCTTCTGGACAGCACACAGGTTATTTTGTAACCCTTGCAATCATGGAACACACCTCTCTGGTATCCTTTGATTTGCTTTTTAGAACTTTGTAAGAGCTTTGTAAGGAGCTTCCTTTTGTTGTGTTGAGAGGCACCACTGCTTAATTATTTTGTAGGGATAACCTTCACTGTTTGTTTCCTGTTTTAGTGTTTCTGATGGCAGGAAGCGATGATGGAGAGGTGTCTTCACCCTCAAAATTTTCTGAGTGCGTGAGCCAATAGCAGCTCCAGAAGGCTTTGCAGGCTGCTCAGAGTAATTTGGCAGAGACGATCACCAGAGCCGTTACTAATGCGGTTAGCAAGCTTCACATTGGAGAAAGCATCGAGCGGTTGGAGAAGCGGGTCTCCAAGCTCACCGATCAGGTTGTCGAGTTGGAGACTACTCATAAGACCAACAACACAACCACCACCAACAACAACGATGACGCTGAAGACAACCATGATGAAGACATGGTGTATAAGGATGATGGCATCGTGGATAGGTCAGCTACAAGGACTACAAGATTACGACGTCATTTGCAATGTAATATGCAAGGTATGGGTGGTTTCCACAACTACAATCGTCGTCCACACAGTAACCATGCTCCAGATGACCCGTATGCTAAAATTAAGTTTTCAATTCCTTCGTTTTTGGGTCAGTATGATGGTGATGTTTATCTTGATTGGGAGATAACTGTAGAACAAAAATTTAATGCCCATCTTGTTCCTGAATAACATAGAGTTAGAAAAGCCACTAGTGAGTTTAAGGACTTTGCTATTGTTTGGTGGAGTGGTCTAGCTGCTGAAACTGATTTGCCTACTACTTGGGAAGAACTTAAAGTAGCAATGCATGATCGTTTTGTTCCTCTTTCTTTTTATAGAGAGATTCGTAATAAACTACAGCATTTAGAACAAGGAGATAAAACTATTTAGGAGTACTTTAGTGAGCTTCAGAAGGGTATGATTCGTTGTGCTGTAGTTGAAAAAGTAGAGGATCAGATTTTAGAAGGGTTTGATTCGTTGTGCTGTAGTTGAAAAAGTAGAGGATCAGATTTGCCGCTTTTATTTTGGTTTAAGAAAAGAAATTTAGGACATCCTTGATTATAAAGAATATTATACCCTCACCTAGTGTTTCCAGTATGCTATACTTGCAGAGAAAGAATCACAGGGACTTTTCCAGGCTTGTCAGGAGTACAGGAAGTCCAGAAACTCCTACTCCCCACGCTCGACGGGGACTTTGGGGCTGTCTAGGCCATCTTTCTGGCCACCCTCACCAGCAGCTGCCAAGGGAACCAGTGTTGTTTCTGCAGCCCCAAGATCAGCCCCTGCACCTTCTACGCGCTCAAGTAAAACTTCTGTGTAGGTAGCAGCTAGTAGTGCCTCATCTGTTGCTTCGACGGGGCGCACTATAGGAATTCAGTGTCACCGCTGCCATAGACTTGGTCATGTGCAGAAAGATTGCCCAAGTCGGCGGGCATATGTCGCGACTGATGATGGCGGTTACATGAGCACCTCCGATGTGGAGGATGAGGAGGAGGATGTCGCTGGCACCAGCAGTGACCTCGTCCTTGGAGGCGGAGACACCACGGGATACCTGAACATTATTGTTCAGCGTGTCCTTAGCACACAAGTTTAGCAGTCCGAGATGATGCAGCGTCACAACTTGTCCCAGATTTTCTTCGTCATCAAGAACCACCGAGCATGTGTCATCCTTGATGGAGGGAGCTGCAATAACTGGGTGAGTTCTTATGTGGTCAATAAGCTTGCTTTGACCACATGGCCACATCCACATTCATACTATTTTCAGTGGTTAAATTACTCAGGAAAAGCTAAGGTAACACAAACTTGTAGAGTTTCTTTTTCCATTGGTTCTTATGTGGATTCTATTGATTGTGATGTCGTACCCATGCAAGCATATTCACTTTTATTGGGTAGACCTTGGGAATTTAATAATGACGTTGTACACCATGGAACTAAAATTACTTTGTTACCAATGACCCCTGCTGAAATTGTACAAGCTGATTTAGAAAGAGTTGCTAGTTTGAAAAATAAAGGTCCTAAAATTCAGCAACCTATTAGTTCTGATTCTACACCTAGTAATGTTAATGATTGTTCAAGTTCTAAAGGTGCTGGAATTAAATTACAAGGTCGTTCATGTCTTGCAACAAAATCTGAGCTTGCTGAAATTTCTGCTGATGATGATATTTGCTATGCTTTGGTATGCAAACAAGCTTTGTTTTCGCTTGATGATATTGCTTCTAGTGCTTTGCCTCCTGCTGTCACTAACCTTTTGCAGGAGTATGAGGATGTTTTCCCAGTTGAGATACCCCCGGGATTGCCACCTTTGAGAGGGATTGAGCATCAAATTGATTTAATTCTGGGTGCTACTTTTCCAAACCGTGGTGCTTATAGGACCAACCCTGAGGAAACTAAGGAGATACAACGACAAGTCCAAGACCTTTTTGGATCGTGGGTACGTTCGTCAATCACTTAGTCCTTGTGTTGTTCCTGTACTTTTGGTTCCTAAGAAAGATGGTACTTGGCGTATGTGTGTAGATTGTAGAGCCATTAATAATATTACTATTAGGTATCGTCATCCTATTCCTAGGCTAGATGATATGCTTGATGAGTTATGTGGTGCTATAATTTTCACTAAAATTGATTTGCGTAGTGGCTACCATCAAATTAGAATGAAACTTGGAGATGAATGGAAAACAACTTTCAAAATCAAATTTGGGTTATATGAGTGGTTAGTAATGCCTTTCGGTTTAACTAATGCACCTAGTACTTTCATGCGCTTGATGAATGAGGTTTTAAGAGCTTTTATTGGCAAATTTGTGGTAGTTTACTTTGATGATATCTTGATTTATAGCAAATCCATGAATGAATATATGAATTATTTGCGTGCTGTTTTTGATGCTTTGCAAGATGCACGTTTATTTGGTAACCTTGAGAAGTGCACCTTTTGCACGGATCGAGTCTCTTTTCTTGGATATGTTGTGACTCCACAGGGAATTGAGGTGGATGAGGCAAAGATTGAAGCCATAAAGAGCTGGCCTATACCAAAAACTATCACACAGGTGAGGAGTTTTATTGGTCTTGCAGGTTTCTACCGACGCTTTGTCAAAGATTTCAGCACCATTGTTGCACCTTTGCATGAGTTGACAAAGAAGGGCGTCGATTTCTATTGCGGTAAGGTACATCATGAGTCTTTTGATGCTTTGAAGGATAAACTTACACATGCACCATTGCTGCAATTACCTAATTTTGATAAGACTTTTGAGCTTGAATGTGATGCTAGTGGTATAGGCACCGATGGTGTTTTGATGTAAGATGGTAAACCTGTTGCATACTTTAGTGAGAAAATTACTAGGCCTGCTTTGAATTACTCCATGTATGATAAGGAATTGTATGCACTTGTACGTTCTTTAGAGACGTGGCATCATTATTTGTTGCCCAAAGAATTTGGTATTCATTCTGATCATGAATCACTTAAGTATATTTGTTCTCAATGTAATTTGAACCGTAGACATGCTAAATGGGTTGAGTTTATTGAGTCTTTTTCCTTACATTATTAAATATAAGAGAGAGAAGGATAATGTGATCCCTGATGCTTTATCTAGGCTCTATAGTTTGTTGTCTCAACTTAATTGTAGAATTTTTGGACTTGAGGCAATTAAAGAACAATGTGTTGCTAATGTTGATTTTAAGGATGTATTGCTGAATTGTAAAGAAGGTTGTGCATGGAACAAATTTGTGTTGAATGCTGGATTCTTATTTAGAGCTAACCGCCTATGCATTCTAGTTGGTTCCGTTCACCTTTTATTGTTACAGGAGGCGCATAGAGGTGGATTGATGGGTCATTTTGGTGCCAAGAAGACGGAGGATATTTTGGCCACACACTTCTTTTGGCCAAAGATGAGGAAAGATGTTGAACGCTTTGTTGCTCGCTGCACTACATATCAAAAAGCTAAGTCTCGCTTGAATCCACATGGTTTATACTTGCTACTTCCTGTTCCTTCTATTCCTTGGGCGGATATTTCTATGGACTTTGTTTTAGGACTGCCTAGGACTAAGAGGGGGAGTGATAGTATTTTTGTTGTAGTGGATAGATTTTCTAAGATGGCACACTTTATACCATGTTATAAAACTGATGATGCTAGTTATATTGCTGACCTTTTTTTCAAAGAAATTGCATGTTTGCATGGTATGCCTTCTACTATTGTTTCAGATCGTGATGCAAAATTCTTGAGTCACTTTTGGCGCACACTTTGGAATAAGTTGGGTACAAAGTTGCTATTTTCTACAACTTGTCACCCACAAACTGATGGACAAACTGAGGTTGTGAACCGCACTTTGGGCACTATGTTGAGAGCTATTTTGAAGAAAAAATTGAAGCAATGGGAAGAATGTTTGCCTCATGTTGAGTTTGCTTATAATCGGGCAACACATTCTACTACCAAGGTAAGTACTTTCAAGGTAGTGTATAGTTTTGATTCCCGTACTCCACTTGATATACTTCCTCTACCTATTAATGAGAGAGTTCATGATGATGCTAAGGAGCGTGCTGAATTTATTTTGCAAATGCATGAGACCACTAGACTTAGCATTGAAAAGATGAATGAAAAGTATAAAATTGCTGGTAGTAAAGGTAGAAAGGAAGTAAAGATTGATGTAGGAGATTTAGTGTGGTTACACTTAAGGAAGGATAGATTTCCAAAATTGAGAAAGTCTAAATTAATGCCTAGAGCTGATGGTCCATTCAAAATAATTGAGAAGATTAATGATAATACATACAAACTTGAGTTGCCTCCCGAGTTCGGGGTTAGTCCTACTTTTAATATTTCAGATTTGAAACCATACTTGGGAGAAGAGGATGAGCTTGAGTCGAGGACGACTCTACTTCAAGAGGGGGAGGATGATGAGGACATCAATCCTATGGATACGCACAACACTCCTCCAATTCTAGACTTCCAAGATCCAATGACTAGAGCTCGTGCACGACGACTAAATTTAGAGGTGAGCTCGTTCCTACGTTCTTCATTATATGTCACTTTTGAGAATGGTTTACTACCTAATGATTACATTATAATTAGTAACCATGGAGAGGACCAGGAGATGATGGGAGAAAGACTTGGAGACGTGGAGGACCAGCTAGGACGTGGAAGCAAAGGTGGAGGCCCAAGCAAAACCGACTTTCAGTCTGTTTCGGGGTCTAGGACTAGTCTACACTAAAATGGATGCCCAAGACGCATATGGACTCGGATTTGGACGTTCTACATATGCATGGAAAGATAAGAAGAGGAACTTTTCAATGCCACCGACCTCATATCAAAATTCATCCGGAGTCATCAGAAAACGTTAAAACAAGAGAGGGTCTAGAATCTGTATTGGTGCTGCGTCGCCCGTTTTTAGCCTTTCGGCTTTGTATCCAGTTGAGCCCAATTAGGGGTGCAACCAGAGGGTCTTGCACGATTCTAGAGTCTTCATATACAGCTGCTGCCGCACCATTAGGGTTTGGGTTTTGCTTAGATTGTTCTGTTCATAACAGTTTCGCCGTTACGACGGTTTATGAGACCCCAACTTCGTGAGATTCATAATACATCTGCAATTGTGTTGTATTCTTCTTTGTTCTTGCTTGTGTTCTTGATTCGCAGGCAGGGATTAGCCTTCTCGGCAAGGTCAATCATTTTAGGACGGTTGATAACCAGAGGAGATGTCATGCTGCGATTGCCGGGTTTAGAACATGTTGTTCTGAAGTCGGATCAATTTATGTGTCACTTCTGACCAAATCAACTTATCCAAAACCTTTCGGAAGATCGGGAACCCTTGTTCACATCATTAAGACCATTTCAAGATATGAGGAATCTGTCGGAACAATCTAAAAGCAGAATTTATCAAGGTTAAGGAGTAGTGGGACACTGTTACTAGCCCCCTGGCTCGATTGTTTAATAAAGAGATTAAGGAATCGAGGCAAAATAAGAATGAAAATCATCAAAACATCTTTCATCAAAAAGATTAAAGTTTCATTCAATAATAATGTATATGTAAATACATAAAAGGATGAAGTATGTTCCAAGAATTTGGTACATCATCGCCATCTTCATACATTAGTCGATAAGCCCCCGATCGAGTGACTTATTTGACCACATAAGGTCCCTCCCGATTAGGGGATAACTTGTGCTGATTCTTAGTTGATTGCAGTGGGCGCAGCACTAAATCTCCAACATGGAACTGATGATTTCGAACATTCTTATCATAGTAACACCGTAAGCCCTGCTGATATACTGCCCACTGGAATAGAGCGCGATCACGCATCTCCTCTACAACAATCAACTCAATCTCTCGGCTATCTTCAAAACGCTTCTCGTCATACCCCTTGACTCGTGCTGAAACAAGGTTTACTTCGGTCGACAACATAGCCTCACAATCGTAGACCAATTAGAAAGGTGATTGGTCAGTAGCCTGACTGACATTGGTGCGCAGCCCCCAAAGGACTGAAGGTAACTCTCGAACCCACTGACCGGCATAAGGCTTGAGTCTGTCAAAAATCCAGGGCTTCAACCCCTGAAGAATCATACAGTTGGCCCATTCGACCTGACCATTACTTTGAGGATAAGCCACCAAAGCAAAGTGGATTTTTATTTCCATCTCATCGGCAAAGTCACGGAATTCCGTAGATGTAAACTGAGTACCATTATCGGCGATGGTATCATGAGCGAATCCAAGTCGAGTGAAGATCTCTTTGACAAACTCAATTGCCTTCTTGGAAGTTATCTTACCGATCATCTTTGCTTCAATCCACTTGGTAAACTTATCAATAGCAACAAACAAATGTGTGAACCCACCTGGCGCCTTTTTGAAAGGACCGACGATATCGAGCCCCCAGGCCGCAAAAGGCCAAGTCATATGTATCATCTCAAGTTGCTGCGAGGGTACATGCATTTGCTGAGACAAGAACTGACATCTTTCACACTTCCGAACGCCTTGGTGTGCATCTTCAACCGCTGAGGGCCAATAAAACCCTTCCCAGAAAGCCTTGCCGACCAAAGTTTTGGAAGCTGCATGATTGCCACACGCTCTTGCATTGATCTCTGCCATCAATTCTTTGCCTTCAGGAATAGAAATACAACGCATCAAAATATTGGACCCTCCTCTTTGATAAAGGAGTTTATCCACCATAAAATATCCTCGACACTTGGCCTTCAACCTTTGTTGCTTCTTAGAGTCCGTAGGTAGCATACCCTTAGTTAAATGTTGAACAATCGGGTCGCGCCAATCGGCCCCAACATCTATTTCCATGGTTGGCTCGACAACATTCATCATCAGCACATCTGACCAAGGAAAAATAGTTGGAGTATCAAGGGTGTGTGAAAAGATACCAGGAGGGATGATCGAACGCGAGGATCCTATCTTCGCTAACTCATCTGTAGCTTGATTATTATCTCGAAGAACATGCAAGAACTTATGTCCATCATACTTGTTCTCTAGCTTTCTCGCTTCTTGGCAGTTGACCTGGTTGATGACCAGCGCCGAGTCACCAAAGATATCAAGATGCTGGATGCCAAGTGATATGACAATGCGCAGACCATGTAGAAGGGCTTCATATGCTGCAACATTATTAGATGCACGGAAATTAACTTGCAGGACATATCTAAGCCTCTCTCCTTGAGGTGAGATTAACACTATTCCAGCCATGCACCTTGTAGTTGCAGTGACCCATGGGGCGGGACCCGCTGGCGAGAGATGGCAGGAATTAGCATGAGTTCTGCAGCTTTGGGGCCATTCGCGTGGTTTTGGTCATTGTGGTGTCAGAGCGGACATCCTTATCCCCAAGGCACCCGACTCGACTATGAGGTGGGGCCAACCCACTCGATCCTGTTTCAGTCGAGCTGAGTGGTACGGCCTCGAGCCTCCGAGAGTCGATCTAGAGGTGGCACCAACTTGACCCTTGGTGGATCAAGCGAGATGGTGGCGGGCCACTCAACTTTGGGTGTAGTGGTGCAGGAGGCTTGATCTCTGATGGAGGTGCGCGCGAGCACACCCGGTTGGTGTAGCCTCCCGAGCCAAAGGGTGAGTATTCCAGAAACTCATGTTTTGGCTTCATTTTTCAGGTTGGTTGGCATTTTTCTTCGGCTGGGGTGCGCGTGATAGCACCCTCCAGGTGTAGCTCCTGAGCCAAAGGGTGAGTCTTGAAGAGACTCATTTTTGGCTTTATCTGAGTGGGACGATCACAGGAAAACTGTCATGTCTAAGTCCCTCGGGCCCCGTCGTGCATGGGTGAGTCAGACAACTTCAGGCGCCATGCTTGAGATGCGGTGCGGTGGAAGAAGTTTTGTCTGACGTGGCCTTGTGCTGAAGCAAGCTTTCTTTTTCTTCAAAAGAAGAGCTATAGGGCTACCATATCGGCAGGTTTTGTCTTTGACTGACATGTGAGGCGTAGGAGCATCTTTTTACCGGGCGTCCTGCCGTTGGATTGTATGTGAGGGGGAATCCAGGGCTACAGTCCGTGGCAGCTCAGCTATTTAAAGCCGCTGCAAGGTGGCACTCCTTCATCCAATTTGGCATCAAGGCCTGTCCTCCTTAGACCCGACAACTCAAAGATTTGTCATTAGGCTAGTGTGTCTCGGTTCACCCATGGCATGGACCCCGTCACTGACAAGGCCACTCTGTGCAGCTGTTTGCTAGGCGACGGGGATGAGGGTGAAGACGAGGATGGTGCCTCACTGTTGCATCGTCCGACATTTTCTGTCTTTGCCTAGGGTGGCGGGATGCTGAGGAACCCGCCGCCCTGTGAAGATGGAGATGTTAAAGTTAGAGGTCGTGGTGGTGATGGGAGGACAAGCGTGGTTCTCTTAATCCCCACCATTTGCCAAGATTGGGTGAGGAGCCCTTCCATCGAAGGCCATGATGGTTTCCTAGCCGCCCCCACGGCAGCCGGGCGCAGGCGGTCGGATCCGAGCAGCGTGCCCTCCCCCGGCCCACCCCTGACGACGGCCTCACCCAATGGATCTGGTGCGCTCCCCTGGTGGGGCCCTCCCTAGACGACATGCATCCCCTCCCCTTGCACGGATCCTATGCTTCCTCCGGCGGAGCCGGTGCCTCCCCTGGTGGATCACGCAATGGGTGATGGCGGCCGGGCATGGGCGGGCGCATCTGGTCGAGCTTTTTTTTTTTGTATTTTCAAATCGATGGTAGTGGCGGGTGAAGATGTCACCTGCCGCTACTAATATTTTTTTAGCTGTGGTTGGTTTGGTCCCTAGATTATTTGTTGATGTAATTCATAATTTTTAGCGTGATCATGTAGCGGCGGTTTGACCGACCTGACTCTACAATGAGTTTTCAGTCGCCTCTATAGACCGTTTTTGTGCTAGTGTTTGAAATTTCATTATAGCTTAACCCCAACCCTTTTTTGTCCTCATTACAGTGTCTTTTTTGCCCTGACAAAATAAGGTCAAGCAAGCTTTTGGAAAGAGAACATGTCTTAAAAACTAAAAGAAATTTTTTGGTTAAATTTATTGCTGCAATGGGAGCTACTTGTTTGACCTATCAGGTGGTATATTTAAAGTGCATATCACATGAGCAACGTATGCTGTTGCAGCTGCCTCTGATGATAAAAGCTACATATTCAAACAACACATGAGCACGACGAAGGTCATGAGTCATGACGCTTAATATTTTTTAACTTACAGGCGCAAGAGGACATTAAAGTTATTAACATAACATAACAATATTTTTGCAGACTAGAGTCCTGGGAAACTCAGAAAACAATAGATGGTTTATTACTCGACGAGCAACCACCAGGACCACAGAGTAAATTCTAATGATGGTTCTCCAAATTGTCACTGGGTAACATCTAAATACATTGAATTAAAACTTGATGTTAATATTCTTGAGCTTGTCAGTCGTGTAGCTAGCTACAAAATGACTAGCTGCAAGCTAGAGTCCTTCAATTTCAGTTGTAAATAAAGACCTCTAGGTGCAATTTATACATATAAATCCATGCTTATTGTAAGGACCGAAGGCGTACCGAGAGGGGGGGGGGGGGAGGGGTTGAATCGGTAAGCCGCTCACGAATCCAAATACTTCAATTCCGCTAGTTAAGTCTAACAAGATAAGCAACCTAAACAAGTCTAGTAGATTAAGACCCTACACATGGTAGTGTTCATGATACGATAAAGTGTGGAAGCCAATCACACTAGCCTATGCAAGCCACAAGTCACCTTACTCACTAGAGCACACAAATGCGGAATAGTAAAGAGAGGGTCAAGGAATGCTCATGATTTTTTCCCGAGGTCTTGGAAGGATGGTGCCTTCCCTTAATCCTTGTTGGACCACTCCCATCAGAGTCCCGGACCCTCCTGCCACCAAGTGGAGTTCTCGCCCACGAGCCCGCAATCACTCCTCGAGTGAAGACACCGTGTGCATCACCGCTGCACAAAGCACAAGCTCGCCTCCCTCGAGAACTTGCCGGACTCCCCGAGCCAACATAGGCGCTCACTAACGATGCCCCTTTCAACGGCGAGCTCAAACCATGTACAAACGTGTGACGTCCTTCACAACCGATCACGATAGGCTCGATCACCGACACCTAACTGGTCTAGGTCTCACCATAGACCAAGAGTAACAATCTAGATCACACCCTCAAGGACACCCTAGCCTTAGATGTGCAAGATGCTCAAGCTACTCTTCTCTAGCACTCTCAAGATATGCAATATCTCCTCCTAGTGCTCTCCTCTTTTTCTCTTGCACCTTATCAAATGCTCTCAGGTATTCCACTGGCCAAGAGAGGTCTCCAAGACCCCAGCAACGAAGTTATATAGGCTCCCAACTTCAAACTAGTCGTTGCTCCACAAAATTGCCTTTCTGGACACACTGACCGGACTGTCCGGTCTTTCCCTGACTGGACCGTCCGGTCACTCCGTAATGGCTCTCCTCAGCCGTTGGCCTCCTCTGTCTAGGCAATCTTCTGAACTGACCGGATTGTCCGGACACTGGACCGGACCGTCCAGGAGCCTACTGACCAGACCGTCTGGTCTATATAGAGTCACCTGCTGAGAGAGTCCTACTTCTCGCTCTAAGTCCTAGACAACTCTCCATAGTGATCGTACAGTCCGGTCTCTACAGACCCCTTTGTCTGGTCTCTATGTCCAGAAGCCGGAACTTGTCGTCCTCGCTTGACTTCGTTTCCCGGCTTCCCCCGAACAGCTCCTTGGCTTCTCCACTGTCACCTAGTGCTTGTCATTTCACCGAGCAACCTTACACATCACCGACTAGACATGACCTAAGAGAATGACCTAGACACCCTTGATAGTCCGGTTTTTCCTATGGACTCAAAGCCCTAACAACTACTCAAGTGTTTCAAACACTTGCACCATAGTTTGTCCTCCGCTTTGATCCATCTTCATCAACCATTGGACTCCATCAAGTTCACAAGCCTCATGCTTGTGGTCATTGTCATCAATCACCAAGGCAACCATCATCCATATGATTTGTAATAGAGTTAAGAGATGATTCCTACATAGACAACATTTGTGTAGATGTTAGCCCACAATTTCATAGTTGTCATCTATCATCAAAACATCCATACCTCGGGGATCCAATCATCAATGGTGACGAAGCTTACACTTATGGACACAAGTGACACAATTTCATTTTGACAATGATTTTGCTGTTGATAAACATATCTACTATTAATAAAGTCAGGATGCCTCCCTCTCTGTTTTACTAGCACCATCGAGTGTGTCTAGTTTTGTTCGAGAGAGAGAGCTCGTGAAGAGTGAGAGAATAAGTCAGGGGAGGGAGGAAAAAAATCGATATGTGTGTAATAACCAACGACAAAGGAGGCAATGACCATGGACTCTGGCCTTTTACTTTTTTATCACTTTATCAGAGTGGTCATTCCCAAAAGACAAGGAGTTGTTACCCCCAAAAAGTCATCCAGTGCCCAAATTTTCATTCTCGTTTGCCACTATTTCTCTCCTATTGTGTCCAGGTGGTCCTTTTCTTTCTCACGTACGTCACATGGAAATGGACCTCATTGCCCCTACGCCCCATGTTGCATGAAATCTGTTGGGGGATCACCCTGTGAGCCACCCTTCGAAGCCCACCAAAATCAGGTTGTGCATAGGATCGAAGCTAACCATCAGGCCTTTTCATATATATTGCCTTTGAAGTGCAGGTACTCAATGGAGGTTTTAGAGGATTGGAGTTCTCCACACAAGGAAAGGTGGGCAAGTCCCTTTCACCAGCAAGCCTTCGAAGGATGGAACAACACCCAAACCGAGGACTAGCACAATGTACGATGAATGACATGAGGCATTGCAGGTCACAATGTCTTGTCAAGCAAGGAAGGGTATGGAGGAGCTCAAATGACCAGTTTGCCCTTTGTGACAAGTTTGTACAGAATACTCATAGAATATACTTCGTAATCAAGGGTAAAATGGTCATTTGCATAAAACCTAGGTACGGGTCTATAAATAGAACACCCTTGCGTACTTGTATCAGGATGAATGTTCATGGAATATACAATGTAGGCTCACTGTCTGCTATGCATTTTCCTTGATGCCTCGTCTTTACCCTCTTCTTGTTCGTGGCACCGAAGCTCGTACTTGGTGACACCAATAGTAGCACCCATCGTGTTGTGAGCTTGTATACCAGCTCACGATGACTCAAGTCCATGGAACACTACCCTCGAGTGGCACTCTGCCTCTCCAAAGAAGTGTTCTAGGAGACCCCCCCCCCCCACCGACTGATAACCAATCAACATCACATATAACAACGGAGCACCCCCTCGAGGAACAATCATCACCTCAGACAGGTGCACCAGCTGACCCAAAAAACTCGGTCCAGTGTCTGGAACAAACGTCAAGCTTGAACCCCCCGAGAAGCACTATCCCAACATCAATGATGGCAGCACAAGAAATGGAACTGCTAGTGCAAAGAGATTAACACCTCAAAAAACTCAAGAAACAACTTTTACAAGAGCAAAAACTTAGGAATAGAGCATTGCTGGAAAGAGAAAGAAGTTTACAAGAGAAAGAGTACATATCCTAGCTAAAATTGAAAATCTACAACTGGCCAAAGAGATTGAAGACATCAAGAAATCTACCAGCAAAGAAAGTTGTCAAGAGCCTAGACTTGCATCAGAGGGTCACCAGTACCTCGAGAATGAGACCCCGCTTATTTCAAGTCATCAACCAATAGCCACAGAGATCTTACCAATCTAGAGGGCAACTTCGCTGAGTGTGACTCCCCTCTATCCGAAGGTTTACAGAGAGCACCATATCCACCTCAATTCAGAACGGTACCATTAGCCAAGTTTAGGGGGAATTCTGATTTGAGACAATTCCTCATGAGCTATGAAGCATCCATTGAAACAACCCTATAAAGGCATTTGTATGCGCACTCGAAGAGTCTACTCTGAACTGATACTTCAACTTGCCAGCTGGATCATTTTACAGATGGGAAAATATTAGAGACAAGGTGATAGCGAGCTTCTGAGGGTTCCGCACCATTAAGGAGCTGTCACATGAAGTATTGAACATAACTCAGCAAGAAAATGAACTATTACACGACTATTATAGAAGATTCCTCACTCTCCGAGCTCAGGCCCGAAGCATCACAGATGAAGCAGCAATAAGTGCCATACTTCGTGGCATGAGAGCATGTCAGGTGTCATCATACTGCACCCAGAAACCCCCGCGTACAATGCAGCTCCTCTGTAGGAAGTTTGAAGAGTACAATAGATCGGACGTGGATTACTAAAAATGCAAGCAGAACCAGAGCAAGAATCACAATCAGTCACACCACAAAGGTAATCATCGAGAGAGGCCATATAGAAAGTCTAAGCACTCAAGCGAGCCTTCACCTTCGTTTGTTGGGCACATTGAAGAGGTCAAAGAAGATCTCATAGGTAAAGATAATCGAAGCAACAATTTTATAGAAAATAACCATCGAGGCCGTGGCAGAGGCCGAGGACCTCAAAACCAAAGCTGACCAGCTAGAAAGCCATACTGCATGTACTGCAGAGAGGACAAGGGGAACAAAACATTTACATGCCTTAAATCAAAAGAAATCCAAGGAAGGATTGAAGGAGAAAGGAAGATGTTATCCACCCAAAAACCATCGACCACACATTGTCCAACACATGGCCCCAACAGCCATATCCACAGCCCACTCATCTCAATTATCACTATCCAAGCACCAACCACCATCAGTTGTACACACCATCCACATATTTCATTAGAGCCCATCCCACACAACCACAGAGCCAATACACCCAACCGAGGCAACCAACCCTGCAACCAGAACCCAGCCAGGGGCACCAAAGGCAAAAACAAGAACAACAATCATTGCCACACCCAAAGCCAGAACTTACCTCGAACAAGTTGAACCAAGCAACAACATTTTCGGTGTAAGGCTTCATCAGAATGATATGCGGACGGTCATCCTTGGAGTTTGAAGATAAAAGAAAAAGGAGATATCACTTTCACATGGTAAACTGTGTCTTCACTGAGGGGCCAGTCATCAAATCAAAATGGTCACACATCCCCATAACATTCATGGAGGCGGATCTAAACCTCAAAGTATACCAGCACATCGATGCATTCGTAATTGAAGCCGACATACATACATGGATGGTCGGCAAAGTCCTCGTAGACAATGCCAGCCAAGCGGATATAATTTTTCATCAATGCTTTCAAGTAGATGGGTCTCCGCAAGAGTTGCCTAAAGCCTTGAAGCGTCCCGCTCATAGGTTTCGGGGGCAAAAGAATCTCACCATGGGGAATAATTTCTCTCCCTGTTTTGTTTGACGACACTCAAAACCCTCGAACTGACTATGTAACATTCGACGTGGTGGACCTCTGCCACCCGTTCAATGTCATATTGGATGAGGCACAATTAATACCTTCGAAGCCATCATTCACAATGCATACTTATGCATGAAGATCCCAACTGCAGGAGGGGTTATTACCAAGAGGAAATCAACAAATGGCGAGGGACATAGAAAAATGTTATGCCCCTGGGGAAAGAAACTATAACAACATACAAGTATTCACTCAAGAGCTACTAGACGAAGAGGAAAGAGTCTAAAGGGAAAATGAGCATTGCAAAGCAAGCGTAAAAGAGGAAACCTCATGTAATGACAAAGAAAAAAATGGCAATCCAGGCGGATGAGGAAACTAAAAAAGTATTGCTCAACAAGAAAATTCATGGGCAGTTCATCATCATTGGCTCTAGTTTAAATGCTGAAGACGAAAAACTTGGGATGTCTTTATCTGGTCCTTGGCAGACCTCAGACGGGTAGATAGAAGTATCATAGAGCACAAGTTGGAGAACGACACTATTGACAGTCACTAAATACCAAATCCGACCATCAAATACCTGCATAAATCAATAAAAGTAAACAACCAACACAGTGGTAGGAGTTTATAACTAACGAATTCCACAAGTGTTGGTGGATATTTTCTTCTAGGTGATTTATCTACATAATTGAGGTAAAATCCATGTCATCATAGGAGAAAGCACACTTCCGGCCAATTAGAATGCATCACAAGGATCCACGGGCCCATAAATAGAGCAAACTGACATACCAGAAGGCCTAACACGTGGAGGGACTAGAGGACACTAAGTCAGAGACCTGGAGAAGGTTGTGGCTGAAAGGGGCCAGTCCATGTTCGTTCGAACACCCTTGTTCGGTCGAACAAAGATTGGGCCCACTCGGCCTAGGCCTACTCAGGGAGCCTCCCATCGCCTTTCCAAGGTCAGTTCCCGCGGTTAGGGCGGGAGTTACCGACTCTGGACCCCTATATAAGGAGGGGAGTGCCTCCACTCTCCACACACTTCAAGAATAGTTTAGAGCTTCACTTCCATAAGGCTTTAGCACTACCAAAGTGCTTATAAAATAGGGAGAGAGTGAGGGGAAGTCTAGAGGAGGACCACACTTGTACCTTGACGAATGCTTGCCATATTTAGTAAGTGTTCATGATTCCTTTCTTGGTATTTAAGTTTCCTTATTAAGTAAGTTTCATACTTAGTTGCTTTGCTCGCCCAACGCTCTATTTAGTTAGAGACCTTAGTCTTATATCATTGCAACTGTAGATTAAGGGAGTAATTGAAAGCATAGACGTGGTGTCAAGGTCGTAAGTAACATTTGTTTATCGTGTAGTCCATGGATTGCTAGAGGTAGGAAGTAGGTGGTCACAACCCTATCTATCCTTTCAAATCCTCCATGTTTGGCTATGTAGTAGGCTCTTGGCCGGAATCACACTATGGACGCAGGGGAAAACCGGATGCCTAATGCAAGTAACCTAGTAGTACTCTTACCTTGATTAGGACCTTATGCCACATTTATCATGGTGTCCTTGGACTAACTAAAACTAAAGATTAAATGCACATGTTCCCTATCGATTCGATACCCTAGAATACTCCTGGGTCAAAGCTACTTTGGTATTCGTATGCTTGTGGATTTACTCTGTTGTCGTTAAAATACCCGACGAGCTTTCTGGCACCGTTGGCGGGGAATGGTTGTTGTTTGATCTTTGAACCTAGTTTTTCCATGTATATTTTATCTTTCTTTATTTCTTTCCCCATCTCTACCATGGAGCGACTATCAATTCAAGACCTTTCTGCTCCAAAGGGCGAGTTCTTCGAGCCGCCACTTTCAGCGGATCCAATTAAGCTATCCTAGACCTTATTCAAGAAAACTCTTCTTTCCAAGCCGACTGTAGAGAGCCCCCTCAGGAGGAAGCTTCGTCGAGCATTGAGGTCAGCCCACCAGTTGAACCTAAGCCAAATCCTTGCCTCTCCATTGATTCATCTTATGAGATCTCAACCGAACCACAAGCAATAGAGGAAGAAGAAATTCAACCTTCAAAGCTACCTTTCTAATTTGAGGAAAATCTTGTAAAAGATCGTTGGAAATCCTCAAGTTATCGCAATCAGAAATCACCAACTTGTGTATCTTCTTCCAATCCTCTTAAGGAGCCCTTGCTCCAAGAGACAGTGAAGGAGTTAAATTCAAGCATGAGCAATGAGCAATTGAGAGAGGCTGAGTTTTCTCCGAACCAAATTTGGATGAGCACCCTTTCCTCTTCTATTCAATGCCTCGTAAGGGGAGTTAAGATTGATATTCTCTATAATCCCACTGTCGGTGCCAAACATCATTTCTGATGCTTGCGCTTTTGCCATTTTGGGTGAAGAACCCTCGGCACCGACTTGCAACTTTCTTCTATGCCCCTCTGGACCCATTTCAAAGAGATATGGGATTTTGCAAAATGTGTTTTTAAGACACAAAGATGTTGAAACTCTCCTTGATTTTCATGTGTTCAAAGTCCATGACTTTGACATTTTAATCGGCATCCCATAGAGAGACTTTTCTCTGATGCACCAACCAAGGAGACATTAGACATTGAACTAGGGGAAGACATTTTTTTTGTCCCAATGTCCCAATTAGAAAATTCTACTGAGTTCTTGTTTAAATTTGAGGAAGGTCTTTCAAGAGACCATTGGGACACCTCGAATTATTTTTGCAAGAAGAACTCACCAATTCTCATCTCTCCTCTTGATCCTCTTGAGGACAAATTTCTCCAAGAGAATGAGAGGGAGTACTATGCCTTGTGAGGCAACAATTGGTTGAATGAGGGAGAACATTATCATGATATAGTTTGGATTACACCTCCTTATTCAACCATTCAATATGATATAAGAGAGATGAAGGTGAATGTTCTTTTCAATCCCATAATCGGTGCAAATATCATGTCCAAATCCATTGCAGCTATCTTCATTGGTGGTGATCCCCTTGCACCGATTAGCAAATCCTTCTTGAGCCCCTTAGGAAAGTATTTAGAAGGATTTGGTACCTTGCAAAACATTCCCATGAAGCACAAAAATGTTGAGACTATCCTAGACTTCCATATAGTTCAGATCTATGACTTCCAAATCTTGATCAGGCATCTGTTGGATGAGCAATACCTGAAGGGACTGAAGCTAGGAAGTCTCAACATAAGACTTGGGAGAGACGTACCTTCTGTTTCAGTCTGTCAATCAGAAAATCTTTTGACATAATCTCTCTCAAGGGGTGAGCCATTCAATGAAGCGATGGCAACATTCCCATTTGAGCCCCTTGGATCTATCCCCAAGGAACAAGATCAACAATTTATCCAAGGGAAGACGAGCCAACCCACGAGGGTCTCCCAACAATTGAATTCGAGCTCATTGTTATCTCATCTTTCAAATCTACTACTGAGACTGCTCGGAAGGCAGGAGAAATTCTACCTTCAGGGTTGCCAATCAAGTTTGAGGAAGGGCTATCTAATAAACATGAAAACACCACGAATTACTTCTAGCAGAAGAAGCCTATGACACCCCTTTAAACTCCCAAGCCTTTCCAAGAAGAAGCTCTATAGGAGGCCATGAACATGGAGTGGATGAAAGAAGGACACTCTTCCACGGAAATCCAAATCCTTTCTTCTTCCTCTACCATTCCCTATTATATAAAGGGAAATGTCGTAGAGGCCCTACTCGATCCCACTGTAGGAGCCAATATTGTCCCCGAGTATATAAGTTGGCAACTTTTGGATGATATACCTCTTGAGCCAAATGACACACTCCTCAAGGATGCCTTGGGAGTAACATCTCCATGTCAGGGGATTGCAAGGGCTATAGCCGTTGAGATGGACAAAGTCGAAGTTCACCTAGACCTACACGTCTTTCCTATCATTGACTTTGAACTTCTCATAAGCTTCCCACTAGAAAGCCTTCACCATGAAGGTGCAGTCCTAGGGAGCCAAAACAAAAGGCTTAGGAAAACCGCTTTTGCCACTAGAGCTCATTGTTCAGAAAATCCTTTGGTGAGTCCTCATCTCAAGCACTCTCCGCTTGAGGAGGTGATGTTTGTTACCCAACACGCATCACTGAGGTTTGTTCTATATGAGGACGCAAAACATTGTTTCCAAGGAGGGGATGATTCGAGAGCAACTCCTAATCCTTTTGAAACTGAACTATATTCCATCTTGCCTTAGCCTTTTTCCTTTGGTCCTCAATACTCCATTCTTGGTGGTGATCAAGAAATCACTGATGAGCTTTATCGATAAAATTCTCAAGAAGGAGAATAGTTGGGCCATTGGATTGTTAGAGACCTTGACTCTAGATATAGGAGGAAATAATTCAATTGATGAGCATGAGAGCTTCTTCCTTGAACATATACAAGATGCTTGGTCATATAAGAAACCTCTAGAGTCAATCAAGATTACTGCTAAAAGCACCTATGAGGACTACAACCACCTTAAGGCCCTAATTAGTAAAATGTTTAGAAGGATGGTTGTAGACACTTTTGTTTATCAAAAGTATTGCAGATCTTGTATTTCCTTTTTGGCACTAACCTTCCAGCTAAGGCATCATTGATACATTAACACTTGGTGGTAAGATGGGAACTACATCACCAATGATAGTTACAACATGAAGTCCCCGTAGTCGAGCTTCTGACTATAAACAAAGCACTACTGGGAAATGGCTCAGATTATCATTCTTTTTTCCTTTATTAAATAATTGCAAGCACATGTTTTTAGGATATATATGCCTTTGGGTATTTTGGGTCACTAACCCTTTCAGGTGAGGATTGAAAGAATGATGGTCACACTATGCTTGAGAACATGGGAGTTGCATCAACTTGACACCTTGGTACTTTTGGTGATGAAACCTACTACAAGAAGGCTGCAACACTACACACTTGATTTGTTATGTCCAAGTGATACAAAAATCTAAGTGCAGGGGAGTTCTGTAAGTATCACATATTAAGTTCCATCCATGCCAACTTGCCTCTTGGGTTAGAGTTGTTGTTAGCTCTTGCATTCATGCCTTGCTAAAAAACAGAGAAAAGAAAGGCACTTTAGTTTATTTCTTTCTTTCTTTATTTTATTTGTTATTTTCTTTCAATTTTATAGTGCGCCATAAAAAATAAAATAAATAACTTAATAATAAAAGTGTGAGCCCATAAAGCCTGTAGAGTCTGTTTTGCTTTAAACCCCTTTGTCCTTCTGTTTATTTTTCTTGTGTCAAACAAAAGTGCAGGAAAGTGAGCAAGTGTGTGGGAGATCCTCAGGATTCCTGATGCGCAAGAATGAACAACATTGCACGGAGAACCATGCCATACATTGACCAAGCAAGATGCTAGGACAATTCAGCCGAACCCTCTAGGTCGACTGAACCCACCTTGGCCCCGCTCGACATCATTTACTAGTACGGCGGTTTGTGCATCTTATCCATCTATCTCCCTGTTTCGTGCATTGATTTAATTTTCCTATAACAAATTGATAAGATCTAAATTGAAAATTAAAATCAACCTTGATGACCTCCCAATTATTCAAAGCTTTCTATGGTTGGCATGCATGCTCTTTATTCCTTGCTCTAATGCCAATACTAGTGGACTATATTCATAGGGACCACATGCTACCTAGGTTGGTGACTACGGTGATATGGTTTGATGAAGTGATTCTTGCTCTCTATTGCATAAAGTACTGGGGAATACTTTTTGAAAATTAAAAATCTATAAACTTACTCCTTAATCATTAGAATTATCCCACCAGAGCTGTATGATAGATCTATTTGATAAACCTTATGCATATGCTGCGTGTGTCTTCATTGAACCATGTCAAATTGTTGTGACCCTAGTGAGACGCTTGTTATGTATTGTTGATCAAGTTTATGTGCACACTTCCTTCATATGCTAATATTCTACATTGGAAGGTAGCATTACCATCATCATCATCCATTCATCCACCAAAAGAATTACTCCATGATTATCTTGTTATGACTCTCTCTCAATTGTACCCATAGAAGGTATGGCTATCAAAAAAATGCTCTCAATCCTTGAGCATGAAAAAAAATAGAGAAGGAAAAGAAATAGCCATACCCAATATCATTTCAAGGAAAGAGAGAGTCTACAACATAAAGGAGTATTCATTCACCTCCATCATCCATCTCCTTCCATATGCTACTCTTCCACTCTAGAAGATAGCATCACACATATCCATCCACCACCAACAAAATAAAGTGCTCCACTACTTTGAGAAACTCCTTATCCAATTATCCTTGCAAAAAAGAGACATGGGCTGTCAAGTATTCAAAAAAAGGGAAAAAAAGAAGAAGAGAGATAGCCCATGTTCTCAAATAGAAGAAAGGGAGGATGTCAAAAGGAGTACCCAGTATCCACCACTACATCCATTCTATCCATAAATGTGCACATCCTTGATTGATGGTTCATTACTTGTTTTCTCCTTGGATCTGGATTTTACTTGGTAATATATGAAATATAGGTATGCCTTCTTTTTATTCCCTACCCTGAGCTCCACATAAGCTAATCTTTAGAAGTAGGAACAAAGAGAGGCAACACAAAAAAGCCTCGGTGAGGATCCACACACATATACGAGTGACTTGAGAGAATAATTTGAGGCATACAGCTTTGTTTTACTTTTAGAAATTCTTCAAAACCCCAAGTTACATAGCACAAGGGGCAGAGATGACCATAATCTGTACTATTCCATTCTTCATCTACCCAAGGTGACATGGTAGACACTTTAAAGTCCATTTGTACAGGTATGGTTTGGAATAATTTGCATGATAGAATCATACCGTTTGGAGATTACGGTCCACCTTAGTCCTTTTCCTTCACTCAAGGATGAGCAAAGGCCAAGTGTGGGGAAGTTTGTTGATTGTCACTAAATACCAAATCCGACTGTCAAATACCTGCATAAATCAATAAAAGTAAACAACCAACATAGTGGTAGGAGTTTATTACTAATGAATTCCACAAGTGTTGGTGAATATTTGCTTACAGGTGATTTATCCACATAATTGAGGTAAAATCCACGTCTTCATAGGAGACCTGGCCCATAAATCATAGTGCAGCACAAGGATCCACTGGCCCATAAATAGAGCAAATTGACATACCAGAAGGCCTAACACGTGGAGGGAGGAATGAGGACAGTAAGTCAGAGACCTGGAGAAGGCTGTGGCCGAAAGGGACCAGCCTATGTTTGGTCGAACACCCTTGTTTGGATGAACAAAGATTGAGTCCACTCGGCCCAGGTCTGCTTAGGGAGCCTCCCACCGCCTTTCCAAGGTCGGTTCCTATGGTTAGGACCGGAGTTACTGACTTTGGGCCCACACACTTCAAGAATAGTTTATAGCTTCACTTCCATAAGGCTTTAGCTGCCAAAGTGCTTAGAAAATAGGGAGAGAGTTAGGGGAAGTCCGGAGGAGGACCACGCTTGTACCTTGACGAATGCTTGCTATATTGATTAAGTATTCGTGATTCCTCTCTTGGTATTTAAGTTTCCTTTTTAAGTAAGTTTTATAGTTAGTTGCTTTGCTCGCTCAACGCTCTATTTAGTTAGAGACCTTAGTCTTAAATCATTGCAATTGGAGATTAAGGGAGTAATTGAAAGTGTATACATGGTGTCTAGGCCATAACTTACATTTGTTTATCATGTAGTCAACGGATTGCTAGAGGTAAATAGTAGGTGGTGACAACCCTATCTGTCCTTTGAAATCTTCCATGTTCGGCTATGCAGTAAGGTCTTGGCTGGAAGCGCACTGTGGATGCAGGGGAAATCCTGATGCCTAATGCAAGCAACCTAGTAGTACTCTTACCTTGATTAGGACCTTATAACCATTAGGAATCCTCTCTATCCAACGCCACATTCATCTTGGTATCCTTGGACTAACTAGAACTAAAGACTAAACACACATGTTCCCTATGGATTCGATACCCTAGAATACTCCTAGGTGAAAGCTACTTTGGTATCCGTACGCTTGCAGATTTATTCTGTTGTCGTTACAATACCCAACAGACACCAAAATAAGACCCGAGAAACAAAGGCCTTGAAAGATGTCCGATGGAAAAACCGAGGCCATCAAAGCAAAGGTGCATAGACTTTTCTCGATGCCTCAGTAATCTACGAAGCCAAATACCCAAGCAGGCTGGCAAACTGCGTAATGGTGCGGAAAAAGAATAGAAAATGGAGAATGTGCACAGACTTCATAGATCTCAACAAAGCTTGCCTAAAGGATGATTTCCCATTACCTCGAATTGACAAAATCATAGATGCAACAGCGGGCAGTGAGTTCCTATCCTTGCTCAACTATTTCTTAGGCTATCATGAAATTTGGCTAAAGAAAGAGGACAAGGAAAAAACAAGTTTCATCACACCCTTCAACACTTAATATTTTGTAAGGATGCTCAAGGGGCTGAAGATGTCGGCTCTGCATGCTGCCGTATGACTAAAACAGTCTTCGAGTCTCAGTTTGGGAGGAGTGTACATGCATATTTGGATGACATCATAGTTGCAAGCAAGAAGAAGAGTGATCATATAATAGACCTGGCAGAAACATTTGCAAACATGCAAGCAACAAAGTTAAAACTGAATCTAGAAAAGTGTCTTTAGAATTTGCAAAGGGAAGGTGCTTGGTTGCCTTGTGTCAGCCAAAGGAATCTAGACCAACCCTAACAAAATCAAGGCAATCACCCAAATGCAAGAACCAAGATCTAAAAGGGATGTGTAGAAACCAATAGGCAGAATGGCAGCTCGTAATAGATTCATATCCAAATCCATAGAGCGAAGTCTACCATTCTTCCAAACACTCCATGGAGCACAACCCTTCAAATGGGGCCCAGAGTAGCCAAAAGCCTTCGCCGAGCTAAAAAGCTACCTCGACAAACAGTCAAAGTTAACCAACCGAGAGCTCAGGGCCACGTTACTATTTTATGTTGCAGCATCACACTCAGTAGTCAGTGTAGTGTTAGTACGGGAGAAAAGGATAATGAAGGTCAAGGGAGAACCTAAGGAACTCTTGGTACATTTCCCAATATACTATGCCAGTGAGGCATTGTCTAGCTCTAAAAGGTTTTATTCGGAGATGGAAGAGATTGCATATGTGGTAGTTATGGCATCTAGAAAGTTGCGACACTATTTTGAAGCACATCATATCAAAGTACTCACTAATCAAGCCCTCAACGAAGTGTTCAGCAGAGACGCCTCGGGTAGAATTGGCAAATGGGCAATGGAACTCTAAGAGCATGTAGTAGATTTTGAGAAGTGAAGTGCTATCAAATCTCAAGTTCTTCTGACCACATAGCAGACTGGACAACGCCCGCTTTTCTGAAGGATTATGTGGCACCCAAGGCTGAATGGACAATACACTATGATGGAGCATAGGAACTAGCTAGAGCAAGCATTGTCACGATAGTCACTTCACCGACAGGCATAAAAATGAAATATGCCACTAGGCTCGAGTTCAGTGATGAAACAAACAAATGCACCAACAACATAGCAGAATATGAAGCAGTACTCCTCAAGCTAGGAAAAGTCAGAGCGCTCGAAGTACAACGATGCAGGATCAAAACAGACTCCAAAATCGTTGTCAGACAGCATGATAAAGAGTTTACCACCCAAGACAATCAGCTCGAAAGGTACCATTGCATCATCCGAGGTATGGAGAAGTACTTCAAGGGCTTCGATATCCAGTATCTCAAAAGGAAATTCAATAGTGAGGCAGATGAGCTCGCAAAGGTAGCAGCAAAAGGGGGTTCAATACCACAAGAAACATTCTTTGAAACTATTATTCATCCATCAATCAAAATAGTCCTCCAAGAGTCCAAATAAATCCACGTTGTCGCAAGCGAAGACTAGAGTTCGTAGATCATAGAGCATCTCAAAGGTTTTTATGAGCTAAACAATGAATCAGAGGAAAAAAGGATGCAGCAAAGGCTAAAAACAATAAACTCATTGAAGGCAAGCTTTACAAAGCTGGAGTATGCGCACCGTTACTTAGATGCTTAAGTCAAACAGAGGACATAGAGTTGCTCAGAGAAATACACAAAGGCATTTGCGGATCGTACATCGGCCCATGACCATCAACATCCAAGGGAATAAGACAAGGTTTCTTTTGGCCAACAATGGTCAAAGATGCTGCAACAATAGTAACTATGTGTGAAGCTTGCCAGAAAATCTTAAATAGGCAATCAACATTGTCCCAGCCAACACAACTCATAGCACTGTCATGGCCACTCTAGCGCTGGGGGATAGATATTGTCGGGCCACTACCCGTAGCTCTAGGAAATTACAGATGGGCGGTAGTAGCCCTCGAATACTTCACAAAAGGGATCAAAGACAAGCCAATCACAAACATCTCTACTACCACAATCAGAATGTTCTTCTGGCAAAACATCATCTATTGCTTCGAAGTCCCGAAGGACATAATAGTCGACAATGGCAACAATTCAAAAATGACATGTTCAAAGAATTCTGCCACTCCATCAGAACAAAGGTCGATTTTGCATCAGTATACCATCCTCAATTGAATGGAGTCATCGAGCGTGCAAGCAGCATCATATTCAAGGCAATCAAAAAAATACTCCTGGATGACAAGAAAGGAAAATAGGCTGAAGAGCTCCCAAGGGTCATATGGTCACACAACACAATGGAGAACATGGCAACCAAATATTCGCCATTCTGACTGATATTTAGTGAGGAGGCAGTCACCCCCAAAGAAATTGCACACCAAAGTCCCAGAACCCAGAACACAAAGCCTCCACGGCCAATGGAAGAGGAAACAAAGGACCTCATGGATGTAGACAGGCTTGGCACAGTTGCTAACCTCGAAAGTAGCCATAGGGAAACACACCGATGGAGGGATCGAAAGGTGACACCCTGAATTTACAAGGTAGGCGACCTAGTTCTACTTTGAAGCCCTAGAACAAGAAACCAAAGGCAAGGTGGAACCCAAATGGGAAGGCCCGTACATTGTGGCAACAATAAACAAACTGAGCATACAGACTCCAGATTTCACAAGGAGAAGAGCTGGAACATTCCTGCAATGCGGACAACCTTCGCAAGTTCTATGTGTACGAGAACAACGATCAAAAATATGTAAACAACCAAGCATAGTACAAAGTTATAAGTGATACCTTGAGCTTAGCCGATAGATTTTCTTTCTCCTTTTTCTTTACCTCGTTCTCAAAAGAACTGTACTCTTTTCCACACAAGGGGAACCATTCGTAGGGGTGATGTTTTTAACGAGGTAGTTCCAATGTAAATCTCTCAGTTAAATCTATAAAGTTGTTTTTCCCAAGCGGAAAGTTTGTACAAGAAAACATGTCAAAACAACCCTCCCCGAGGAGGTTGCGGTATTCAACAAGAGCAGACGCTCTAAAACATAGCTATCACAATGGCACAGCCCAAAGAGCTAAAGCCACACAACCAGCTAATTTAGCAAAAAAAATGCTAAGGGGCTTGTTGTAGCCCTAATCTATCGAAGGGTTCGCAAAAAAACACCTCACCCCTAGAACTTCGAGGGGAAGGGTGGCGTTTTTCAAAAAAAAAACTTTGCGAAAAATGCTAAGGGACTCGTTGCAACCCAAACCCATTGAAGGGTTCACGCAAAAACACCTCACCTAGCTCATCGAGGAGGAGGGTGGCATTTTCAAAAAAAAAACTTAGCAAATAATGCTAAGAGGCCCATTGCAGCCCAAATCCGTTGAAGGGTTCACGCAAAAACACCTCGCCCCTAGCACTTCGAGGGGGAGGGTGGAGTTTTAAAAAACACTTAGCAAAAAATGCTAAGAGGCTCATTACAACCCAAACCCATCGAAAGGTTCGCGCAAAAACACCTCGTGGCGTTTTTCAAAAAACTTAGCGAAAAATGCTAAGGGGCTCGTTGCAGCACAAACCTATCAAAGGGTTCACGCAAAAACACCTCGCCCCTAGATCATCGAGGAGGAGGGTGGTATTTTTCAAAAAACTTAGCAAAAAATGCTAAGAGGCTCGTTGCAGCCCAAACCCGTTAAAGGGTTCACGCAAAAACACCTCGCCCTAACACTTCGAGAAAGAGGGTGGCATTTTTTTAAAAAAAAAACTTAGCAAAAAATGCTAAGGGGCTCATTGCAACCCAAACCCATCGAAGGGTTTGCGCAAAAACACCTCGTGGCATTTTTCAATAAACTTAGCAAAAAATGCTAAGAGGCTCGTTGCAGCCCAAACCCGTCGAAGGGTTCGCGCAAAAACACCTTGCCCCTTGCACTTCAAGGGTGAGGGTGGCATTGTTTCAAAAATTTAGTGAAAAATGCTAAGGGGCTCATTGCAGCCTAAACCCGTTGAAGGGTTCACGCAAAAACACCTTGCCCCTAGCACTTCGAGGGGGAGGGTGGCGTCTTTTCAAAAAACTTAGTAAAAATGATAAGGGGCTCGTTGCAGCCTAAACCCGTTGAAAGGTTTGAGCAAAAATACCTTGCCCCTAGCATTTCGAGGGGGACGGTGGCATTTTTCAAAAAACTCAATGAAAAATGCTAAGGGGTTTGTTGCAGCCTAAACCCATCGAAAGGTTCACGCAACAAAATAGAACAAGTACACAAAATTCATCAAACATAAAAGCCACCTCGAACAAAAATTTAAAAATCATAATCAATAGGTTCCTCTTTACAACAACCCCAGAAGATACCAACTGGGGAACAAAATAGACCATTTGTCAACACTGTACCCGGGCGAGGTGGTCCGGGATCAAATCTTGAGCGTTCAACCCCAATAGCACCAGAAGCTCTGACAGCTCTGTTGGAAGCGCACCGCGCCTAAATCAAACCATCAACACCTCCTACAGACGCACTCATAATAGAGCTAATAGAACACTTAGCTACTGCATGACACGTTTGTCGTGATTTTAGCACCGAACCTTCAGGACAAATGTCTCCTCGGGATTCCTCCGCAGGCGATTTTGTCTCGCGATTACCTTGCGACGATGCAGTAGCAGCAGCATGCTGCAAAGCAAGTCCAGAGAATCTGGTCCGGCGCTCAAATAAATGGGAAAAGTTCCCTACACAAACTACACCCGCATCTAAAGTTACTACACCACCCCCCGGCAATGTAGACTAGGTTTGGCTATGAACCCCATCATTCTTTGTGGCAGCATCTAGCGCCTCAAAGCAACCTAGGATAACCTTTGAGCTACTTGAAGCACGCACGGCTTCAACATCGTCATTCAACAGAGAACGAGAACTGTCATCCATTGGCCACAGCATACGTAGTGCAGAAGATTCACTAGAAGTGGAGCCATCAGAACCACGCGCAGACGACACTTTGGGCACCTGCACTAGCCGAAGAGCAAGTATTATAAATAACATCATTTACAAAACTCCTTTCCACTCTCTCATAATGTGCCCTATCGACAGTCATCAAACGAAAACAATTCTAAACCTCATGAGGTGCTCTTTTTGACTCGCTCCTCGAGGAGGCCGATATAATGGAATCCTTCCCAACAACATCTCCTTCGCCTAAAACCTCGCCTTCACTACCAACGGTAGTCTTCATAGCATCACGGATCTGTCTAGGTGAAGTAAATGTTAGGCTCAAGAAGTATGTAAGGAAATAAAACCAGAATTTGAAAAGAAATCATAGCTAAGCAAGCTTTTCAACTACAACCCATCGAGCGGCTTCACGCCCATGATCACGCCAGAACTTCATAGCAAGGCGCCATGCAGCGGCACCAGCTTTCGTGGATAAGTTATCCTGGCATCGGCGCCAATCGGAAAGTCTCGCCGACCTATCGCCTGAAAGTGATCATAACCCTCGCGTTCTAGAAGTCCAAAGGCAGCTTCAACAGTATGGAGCGACCCATAATTGTTACATTTGTCCATAACTCTAGGCAAAGCGCCCAGCTTAGCCTCAAGCCACTAGAAAAAACACGGCCTCATGCATAGTCAACCCATTGTTAAGAGACATAGGCTCCGCGCCTACTTGATTCAGCACTTCGTGGTATCAGTGATGGGCGGCAATGGCTTGAGTACCAAACCCGTAGTTGCGACTCAATGCATCATGCTTCAAGGTCTTGTTCTCGTCTTCGAGTACAGCCACTCTAGCCTCAGCGGGTTCCAGATGTTCTACAGACTTTTTTTTAACTCATCCACCTCTGCTTGCAAAGTCTTCAACTCATTTTGTGCCCGCGCGACATCGAGGGCAGCTTGATCTTTTGTGGTCTGCAATTCAGCATTGTGTTCTTTCAGCGAAGCATTCTCTGATGCATACAACCCCTTTATTCTCCAGTGATGCTAGCTCCAACGAACTCTTCTCAACAGCAATGCAAGCAAACATGTGAGCCCGAAATGAAGTAACAAGTCAGAAAAATGTGCGTGAAAATAATCAAAATTACAAAACAAAAAAAATAAAACTCACGCACATGTCTTAGGATATGAGTGAGGTTAACTCGCAAATCTTTAGCTTTGAATTGTTTAGCACCTGAAGCCATCAAAGCATCTGATACAGAGCACATTTCAGCCCATGCTTTAGGATCAGCAAAGCCTTCACACCCTTTGGGAAACATTGACCTTTTGCCAGTAACCCTTCAAGCGGTGTCAACCAAAGTTAAGTCACGACCCAAATCCTCAGTCCCTGATTCAACAACAAATTTTCCTTTAAGGCCAGCTAGAGTGTTTGCCACATCTGCATCAATTACATGATTGGCAACACCAGGAGCATCATCACATGCAGGAAGAGTAATATTCGGGCTCGAAGCAAGAGGGTCTGAAAGGACCGAGTGATCGAGAGGGGGGTGAATCGGGAACTCGCACTACATACCAAATTCGCCAATTCCTAAAACCGACCACTCAAAAACAACTCCTATGCAATCCTAGTGGTGATCACACTAGCAAGATAATGAACCTATGAAAGGAACAACAACCTAAGCATACTAGTGGATCACACAAAGGCAATACAACTCCTGTGCAAGCTAGTAATAAAGAAATGCAAAAGCACACCACAAGCTAGCAAGGGAACTTACTCATGCAATTCTACAAGATAAGTAACTAGTGCACACGAGCATGAGTAGTACAACACATACAAGGGTAAGCAATCAAACCAATGCAACTCCTATACATGCTAATGATCAAATGCGGAAGCTCAAACACTACTAGCAAGTAAAGAGCCTATTCATGCAGGTCTACAAGGGAATCAACTAGAACAAGGCAAGCACACAAGCATGAATAGCACGGTATATAAATGCGGAAAGTAGTGCATCAAAGTAAGGAGTAGAGTAAGAGATGGCTCATGATTTTTTTTCTCGAGGTCTCGGAAGGATGGCGCCTTCCCCTAATCCTTGTTGGACCACTCCCGCCGGAGTCCTGGTCCCTCCGGCCATCAAATGGAGTTCTCGCCCACAAGCCCACAATCACTCCTAGAGTGAAGACACAATGGGTGTCACCGCTGCACAAAGCACAAGCTCGCCTCCCTCGAGAACTTGCTAGACTCCTCGAGCCGACACGGGCGCTCACTAGCGATACCCCTTTCACCGGCGGGCTCAAACCGTGTACAAACGTGTGACGGCCTTCACAATCGATCATGATAGGCTCGATCACCAACACCTAACCGGTCTAGGTCTCACCATAGACCAAGAGTAACAATCTAGATCACACACTCAAGGACACCCTAGCCTTAGATCTGCAAGATGCTCAAGTTACTCTCCACTAGCACTCTCAAGATATGCAATATCTCCTCCTAGTGCTCTCCTCTTTTCCTCTTGGACCTTACCAAATTCTTTCAGGTATTCCACTAGCCAAAGAGGTCTCCAAGACCCCAGCAACAAAGTTATATAGGCTTACAACCTCAAACTAGTCGTTGCTCCACGAAATCAGCTTTCTGGGCCTATCGGTGCAATCTCTGAGCCGATCGGCGCAGTTGCAACAACAGGGGAACTGATCGCCCTGACAACTCTGTCAAGCTACAAGGAATATACCAAGATAGAAGCTGCAACTCTGGACAACCACCTGAAGGAATTCGAAGGTAACTTTGCTAAACCAAAGGGGGATAGGACATTGGCGAATGCTAAACCACTTGATGAATTTGAGCCAATGGACTGGATTCCTATTGATTTTTTGCAAGAATTGCTCAATATGAGGAGATCCTTCTGTCCGCAAGACGCCTCTGAAGCTGGAATTGAGTCTAATTTCCCAAGTAATCGCTTCAAGTTGGAAGTTTTCGATCAAGAAATTATTGGGAGTCTTAGGAAAGCTTTACAAGGATGATATAGAGCTTGATGGAACAGAGGTGAAACAAGCAAAGAGATTACTAGACAGTTGCTTTGTGAAGATGCATCTAGGTCCCCTAGTGGGTTTTGGTGATTAATGACAAAAGATTAAAATTGTACTAACATGCTTATAAAGAAAATGTGCAGATCATCAACAGAAAAGTTAATTACCCACTAATGTGAGAAAGTCTATCCCTCAATAAAAGTGAAAAGAAAATGGCTCATAGCGGTTCAAGTTTAGCTTTTATGCTATTTCTTTTGAGTCATAGGTATGCCGAACTATCAAGAGGGGTAAAACTTATCTTGCTAGTAAGGGAAATATTGTGCTCAAGATCTAAATCAATTCGTTTGAAAACCTAGCCAACAAAGCCTAAGAATCAACCTTTTACTTAGCAAGTTAGAGAGTGACGGAAGTTTCGTGAGTCCTCTCACGGAAGTTCCGTCAGCGTCGGGTCTGGACATGATGTTAACCGGAGAGTGATGGAAGTTCCGTCACCTAGTGATGGAAGTTCCGTCAGCCTCGGGTTTCTACCTTCTGCACACTCGAGAGTGACGGAAGTTCCGTCACCCCACGATGGAAGTTCCATCTCCAAGAACCTCTTTGGCTCTCACGGAAGTTCTGTGAGCCTCCTTCCAGTCTAACCGAGAGTGACGGAAGTTCTATCACCCCACGACGGAAGTTCCGTCTCCAAGAACCTCTGTGGCTCTCACGGAAGTTCTGTGAGTCTCCTTCTTTCTTGTCGAACCGAGAGTGACGGAAGTTCCGTCACCTCTTGGCGGAAGTTCCGTCACAGCATCTTTTGCTCTCTGCCAGTGCTTTACAACGGTTAAATTTGAATTGACAGAAGTTCCATGGGTAACCACGAAAGTTCCGTCAGACCCAGAAAACACACTAACGACTAGTTTCTGAGCTCTCACTATAAATAGAGTACCCCTTCCCCCGTGGGAAGGGTTCGATTCTTTGCCATTTCACTCACTCCTCAGCCAGAGCTCTCCTCTCTTACTCCTAGACTTGTTCTTAAGATTCCAATCCAAGTGAGAGAGATCTAAACACAAAACGATTGAATCCATCCACTCAAAAGCTTGAGCACATCTTTCCCTCCCCATGAAGATTTGATTTGCTTGTTACTCTTGGAGACTTGGTCTCCTAGACGGCTAGGCGTCATCCTTGAACTCCCAACTTTGTGTGATGAGTCAGGGACGTTTGTGAAGGTGTGATTCGCCTCCGGAGGAAAAGAATCAAGTGGAGAAAGAAATCCAAGCATGATCTTTGTGATTGCTTGGCGGGGAAAAGGGTTGAGATAGACCCGGCCACTTTGTGTGGCTCCTCAACGAGGACGTAGGAACTACTTAGTGTGGTTGCCGAACCTCAGGTTAATTCTTGTGTCTCTCTTTACTTTTCCGCTCTTATATTTGTGCTTGTTTATTTCTTTCATATTATTGTGCTTGTATCATTTGTTAATTATGTAGCTATTCTTCATTCAAGAATTCTAGGCTTACATTATATTAGCTTCACCTCTACCAAGCTAGTGTTTCCTTCTCTTTGTTATCCGTGTTGTTCATTGCTTAGAGGAAGGGTAGTGAGAAGTTCTGTCATTTCCGTGGCGACGGAAGTTCCGTCGATCCCGACGGAAGTTCCGTCACTTCTGGTTATTTGATTATTCTTTAGTCTTTTTTCACGATTATTTTTAGATTGCCTATTCACCCCCCCCCCCTAGGCAACTTTCAATTGGTATCAGAGCCTAAATCTTCTACAAGGCTTGAAAGCTTGAAGATTAAAAGATGTCGAAGCCGGGAGAAGGTGACAAGCCTCAAGATTCCACTTCAACAAGTAAGGGAAATGAGTTGCATGCATCCATCCCTTTCAACTATGCTGATGTGGCAAATATCCATGGAAGTGGAAGTGGAAGATTTCCTTACTTTGAAGGCAAAGATTTTAGTTGGTACAAGCATCGTATGAAGATGTAGCTCATGTCAATTGGTCCACCAATTTGGAAATTGTGGAGAAAGGATACATCTTGGAAGACAAGGACAATCCTACAACTATGGACCAACTCAACATACATTGCAATGCTCAAGCGGTGTCGGCCATTCTCTCTTCCTTGAACCCTAAGGAATATTTAAGAGTTGCCGGAATTGAGAATGCCCGGAAAATGTGGAAGAAGCTTATATGTGCCCATGAGGAGTGGATGTTGTTAAAAAGTCAAGACTTCAAGTTCTTAAGAATTAATTCAACTTCTTTGTGATGAATAAGGGGGAAGAGCCTCAACAAGCTCATGATAGGCTCATGGACATTGTAAATGAGATAAGATCCTATGGTGATAACATCAAAAATGAGGAAGTCAACTATAAGCTCCTCATGGCTCTTAGGATGTGGAACTCCACACTTGCACCATCATTGAGGAGAAAGATGGTTTCGAGAGCTTCACAACGGATGAAGTCATTGGAAGAATAAATGCCCACAAGAGTCACGATAACGAGGGCAAAAGAGTGAATGTACTCATAGGAGAAGAGAGCACAAGCAAGAAGTACTTGGCACTCAAAGCCAAGAAGACTCATGATGATGATGATGAAGATGAAGAGAATGATGATGAAGAAGAAGATGATGAAGAATTTGCCTTATTTGTCAAGAAATTTGGCAAATACATGATCAAGAATGGTTTCACCAAAAGAAGCTTTGACAAGGCAAAAGCTAGAAGAACAAGTAGAAGATGCTATGAGTGTCATGAACAAGGACACATGATTGTCGATTGTCGAAAATTGAATGGCAAGGGCAAGAAAAATGAAAAGTACAACAACAAGACTAAGCCCTACAAGAAACCATACAACAAGGGGCATGCTCACATTGGCCAAGAGTACATCTTCGATGATGATGATGAAGATGATGAAGGTGGTATTGCTAATATCGCCATTGGCTTGCCCCCAGCCAAAAGGTCACTCTTCAACAACCTCACCGATGATGAAGATGATGCCCCTCGTTGCTTCATGGCCAAGGAAAGCAAGGTAGCTCCTCACACCGATTTCAATCTTTCTTATTGTAGCGATGAAGAGGAGGATTTGGTCTCCTCTATGCATGAAATGGTAAAAATGCTAGATAAGCTACAAAGGTAGTTGGACAATCAAGAGAGGATCATTGATAGGCAAGAAGAGTTGCTTGATGAAGAGAAAAGCATGAATCTAGAGCTCACCAAGCAACTAGAGTAAGAAAAGGAGAAGAACAAGACCTTGACCAAAGAACTTGAAAAAGTCAATGAATCAAGTGAATCAAGCACCTCAACCTCCAAGAAATATCAAGAGAGGTGCAATGCCTTGCAAGAGGAGAACAAGGCCCTAACAAAGGCCTTTGAAGATCTCAAGACTAAATCACAATCATTATTGAAGAAGCTTGAATCCTCACAAGCTTCAACAAGCAAGGGTTATGGAAGGTGCCACAACATTGATGTTGATATGGTTGCCAAGCAAGATGCAATCATTGAGAAGCTAACCAACCAAGTCAATGAGCTCAAGAAAAAAGCTCAAGTGGAGACCACGCCAAGGTTGGTTGGTGAACCAAGAGCCTCTCATGACAAGAGAGGATTAGGGTACAACAATGGTGTACCCAAAAGAAGGCACAACAAGAATATCAACTTTGTGCATGAAAGCAAGGGAAAGCAAGTGGTGCAAGAAAACGCAATTAAGCCAAAGAATGCTTCCCAAGTCAACAAGAACATGAAGACCCCTACCATATCCTTTAATGATTTTGATGCCTCTTATGTGCTAACCCGTAATTCTTATGGTAGAGTGATTGCTAAGTTTGTTGGGCCACATGATGCAAGGTGGAAGCCTTGTGTGTGGGCGCTCAAGGTTCTTGTGTCTAGTGTTAAGGGACCCAAACCAACTTGGGTGCCTAAAACACGTGCTTGATTTCCTTTATAGGAATACTCCTCTGGTGGGGCGATATGGGTGCTTGATAGTGGATGCTCAACTCATATGACCGGAGAGAGATCAATGTTCTCCACACTTGATCATGACAATCTACCAAGTGGAGGCATATCATTTAGAAATGACAACAAGGGAAAGGTAATTGGTCATGGACGGATTTACGTCACCCATGACCTTTCAATTAGTAATGCTTATCTTGTAAATGGTCTAGGATACAACTTGATGTCCGTTTCACAACTTTGTGAGATGGGCCTTAGTTGTCTCTTTGACAATGATGGGGTGACCGTGTTTAGGAAGAAAGATTCCTCAATAGCTTTCAAAGGGTATTTAGAGGACAAGATCTATCTTGTTGATTTTACCAACAAAGAGGGATCTAACCTAAATACTTGTTTGGTTGCTAAAACCACCTTGGGTTGGCTATGGCATCGCCGGCTAGCTCATGTTGGGATGAGAAATCTTTCCAAACTCCTAAAAGGCGGTCATGTTGTTGGACTAAAGGATGTTGCTTTTGAAAAGGACAAAATATGTAGCGCTTGTCAAGCCGGAAAGCAAGTTGGAGCAGCACATCCCTCAAAAACAATGATGACAATGACAAGACCGTTGGAAATGCTTCACATGGATCTATTTGGACCGGTCACCTACATAAGCATTGGCGGTAACAAATATGGCCTTGTAATTGTTGATGATTATTCTTGTTTCACTTGGGTATTTTTTTTGAAGGACAAAAGTGAAACACAAGGTATCCTAAAGAGGTTCTTGAGGAGAGCCCAAAATGAGTATGAAGTGAAGATCAAGAAAATAAGGAGTGATAATGGAACCGAGTTCAAGAATACACAAGTTGAAGAATACCTTGATGAAGAAGGCATCAAGCATGAATTCTCCGCACCATACACTCCACAACAAAATGGGGTAGCCGAGAGGAAGAACCGCACGCTCAGAGAGATGGCAAAAACAATGCTTGATGAGTACAAGACACCGGACACTTTTTGGGCCGAAGCCATCAACACCGCATGCCATGAAACAAATAGACTATCTTCACAAGATCTTGAAGAAAACACCATATGAGCTTCTCACCGGTAACCTTCCAAATGTTTCATACTTTCGTGTCTTTGGGAGCAAATGCTTTTTTCTTAACAAGAAACCCAAATTCTCTAAGTTTGCCCCTAAGACACATGAAGGTTTTTTCCTTGGATATGGAACTAACGTCTATGCATATCGAGTCTTTAATAAACACACCAGTGTTGTTGAAATCACCCGGGATATGCAATTTGATGAATCTAATGGCTCTCAAGTAGAGCAAGTAAATCCAAGTGATATAGGTGATGAAGCTCCTTGTGATGCAATAAGGAACATGGCAATAGGAGAGATAAGACCACAAGACCCAAACTCAAGGCAAGATGAACCATCTCCACAAGAGCCACTTGATGAACAAGATCAAGGGAGAGACCAAGATCATGGTGACGATCATGGTCAAGGTAACAACCAAGATCAAGCTCAAGATGGTGGGGATAGAGACACTCAAGATGATATCAATCAAGAAGAAGAAGATGCATCTAGGCCAATTCATCCACGAGTACGACAAAGCATTCAAAAGGATCACCCCGTAGACAACATTCTTGGAGATATCCAAAAGGGGGTAACTACTAGATCTCGAATGGCCACCTTTTGTCATCATTACTTGTTTGTTTCCTCTTTGGAACCTCTTAAGGTGGAACAAGCCCTTCAAGACTCAGATTGGGTGATGGCCATGCAAGAAGAGTTAAACAACTTTGAAAGAAACAAGGTGTGGTCGTTAGTGGAGAGACCCAAGCAAAATGTTGTAGGTACAAAATGGGTCTTCCGCAATAAGCAAGATGAGCATGGTGTAGTTGTGAGAAACAAGGCAAGGCTCATCGCAAAAGGCTACTCACAAGTAGAAGGTTTGGACTTTGGTGAAGCTTATGCACCCGTAGCTAGGCTTGAGTCAATTCATATTTTACTTGCCTATGCTACTCACCATGGCTTTAAGCTTTTTCAAATGGATGTGAAAAGTGCATTTCTTAATGGCCCTATTAAAGAAGAGGTGTATGTACAACAACCTCCGGGGTTTGAAGACCCAAAGAAACCAAACCATGTGTACAAACTTCACAAAGCTCTCTACGGCCTCAATCAAGCTCCTCGAGCTTGGTATGAACACCTCAAGGGATACTTGATCAATAAGGGCTTCACAATTGGCAAGGCCGATCCTACTCTCTTTACAAGAAAAGTTGACAATGATTTATTTGTTTGCCAAATATATGTCGATGACATCATATTTTGTTCTACTAATCAATCTTTTTGTGATGAGTTTGCCAAGATCATGACTAGGAAATTTGAGATGTCCATGATGGGGGAGTTGAAGTTCTTTCTAGGCTTTCAAGTTAAGCAACTTGAAGAGGGAACCTTCATAAGTCAAACCAAGTACACACAAGACATACTCAAGAAGTTTGACATGGAGAATGCTAAACCTAACAAGACTCCCATGAAGATAAACGGACACCTTGGGCTAGATGTAAACGGTAAACCCATGGATCAAAAGGTATACCGCTCCATGATTGGCTCCTTACTTTATCTTTGTGCATCTAGGCCCGATATCATGCTTAGCGTGTGCATGTGTGCAAAATTCCAAAGTGCTCCAAAAGAAAGCCACCTCGTGGCGGTGAAAAGAATTCTAAGATATTCAGTTCACACCCCAAACTTAGGATTGTGGTATCCCAAGGGCACCAAGTTTAAGCTAGTCGGGTATTCCGATGCCGACTACGCCGGATGTAAAGTAGATAGAAAAAGTACCTCCGGGACGTGCCAATTCTTAGGTAGGTCCCTTGTGTCATGGTCATCCAAGAAACAAAATTCCGTTGCCTTATCCACGGCCGAAGCGGAGTATGTGGCAGTCGGAAGTTGTTGTGCTCAACTACTTTGGATGCGACAAACTCTAAAGGACTTTGGATACACTATGACCAAAGTTCCATTCCTATGTGACAATGAGAGTGCTATCATGATTGCATATAACCCCATGGATCACAATCAAACCAAGCATATAGATATCCGGCACCACTTCTTGAGAGATCATTCTATAAAGGGGGATATTGATATTAGCTATGTTAGAACCAATAAACAACTAGCCGATATTTTTACCAAACCCCTAGAAGAGAAACAGTTTTGTGAACTTAGGAGCGAACTAAATATTCTTGACTCATCCAACTTGGAGTAGAATCTTGTGCTTTGATTGGTGTATTGATCATCCAAAATCTTTCTTGAAACCAAAATCTTTTCAAAAATCTCATATTGTTTTTGTTTTCAAACAAATTTTTTGATCGCTAGATCATATTGTCAATACTTGTGAATATGCTTTGATTGTTGATTTGTTACTATTCACAAGTTGAGACAAGCTTTATACTCCATATGTGACGTGTTCATAAGTTCAATCTTGCAGCAGTTATTGCCTCTTTCCTGTAAATGATGGAACTTTCGTGACCATTTCACGGAACTTCCATCGTCCACGGAAGTTCTGTCAGAACTTCCGTGAGGACAGACTAAGAAGTGTTGCAACCCGAGACTAACGGAACTTCTGTCGCCCAATGACGGAACTTCCGTTAGTCCCTGGTTAGGTCGAGCACGAAAGTTCTGTAAGAACTTCCGTGAGAGAAGCTTGCAGCGCGTCTCAAACCCGAGACTGACGGAACTTCCTTTGCCCAATGACGGAACTTCCATCAGTCCCTAGTTAAGTCGCCCCACTCTTTCTTTCTTCTTCCTCCAACCGGCCACTCTTCTATTTTCTCCTCTCTCTCCTCTCCTCAAACCCTAAGCGGCAATTTGTGGTGATTTGGAGATCCAACCGGCGTTTCCCTTGGATTTTGTGGAGATTCAACACCTTCCCCACGGAAGTTTTGTGATCTCCATCAACTTTCTCATCTCCATTGCACTAGGTATGAGTTTTGACCCCTAGATCTTGGTTCTTAGGTCAAATGTTCAAATGTCCTTTAGAGTCCCTTTGGCTTAGGTAGAATAGTTCCTTTATGGTTGTTCTACTTTCTCTATGGTACTCTTTCCGTAGGATTTGGGAGTTTTGGGGTAAGTTCATGGGCAAACTGCAAAATGACGGAAGTTCCATGATAACTTCCGTCATGATGGAACTTCCGTGACCCCCACGGAACTTCCGTCACCTATAGTTCAGTGCCCTGAATTTGTCTCCCTTCTCACTCCTACTTGTGACTCATTCCTAACTAGTCTCTTATTTCCTGCCTCTTAGGTGTGTGAACATGGTCCGCACCAAGAATGCCTCCAATGATCCAACCGTCCGTGAGGAATCAAGTGAGGAGGAACATCAAGCCTCTCCCGACAATTCCTCCTCCTCCCACGATGATCTTGTACCACTTGACAAGAGAAGAAAGGTCATGATGAAGAGAAGGGCAGGACAGGGGAGCAGTTTTGAGGCTCAAACAGTTTCAGTTGATCAAGGAGGCGCTCTTCCTCCTAGAAGGGCACTTGATAAAGGGAAGAAGCCGGTCAAGGAAAACCACCCCAAACCCCGCCCCAAGCCACGCAAGAGCAAGTCAACAAGCAATGAGCCCTTGAACATTGTGAGGGATCTTCGAGTCCATGCTCCCGTCTAACCCCCTCATCACGATTTCAAGGACTACAAGAAGGATGTCGAGGCACTGCATACCACAAGAAGGCAAAATCAGTATCTTGTGACTGATAAAGAGGCCAGTGATCCCCGGTTCCTCACTTGGTTTCACCAAGACTACTACATGTCTATGATCATTGACACGAACCGGAAGAATCGGTTGGCAACTCATCAGTGGATTGACTGGAAATACATGGAGGACAAGGATGAGTCAACCTTCAATGAGATAGTGGGGGCTTGCAAGGCACGGAATGTGTATGACCTCATGGGGTTTACTTATGATTGGAATGAGGAGGTCATCTGTTAGTTCTACTCCACCTTGTACATTGATGGACAAGGCTATGTTCATTGGATGACACAAGGTGTGCAATATGTGGTATCCCCCGCTCGCTTTGCCACTTTCTTCTTTTAGGATGCTGAGGTAGATGATGCAAGGGATAGGCTCTCCTGTGAGCCTGTGTTGAAGGACTCTGAGCTGACATACATGTATGAGGACCTTCAACCCCAATATCTGGGCACTACTCATGGCATGCACAACTTCTTCTTCACACTCAACAGGCTGCTCCGGGTGACTATTGCTCCTAAGGCTGGGTATGCCACTTCTCTTGTTGAGCACTCCAGAAATGTTCTTGCTAGATTCAGAGATGGAGCTGCAGCCTTCAGTGTGATGGACCTCATTACTCAGGAGATCTACTCGGCCTCTTTGGACACTCCAGAAATGTTCTTATGAAGATGATTGAGGCTGAGACTAGATTGATCTTTGAGAAGGAGTGCAAGCATCAGCCGTTGAGACCCCGTGTGCCTAAGCTCACTCGCCCTCATCATGCGACTATCCGAAGGGAATTAGCCGATGAATGGGCAGCTAGGGCGGCAGCAGTCGCCCCTTGTGCTTCAGCCTCCACTCCTCCACCTGGAGCATCTCACCGCCGTCCATCATCACCTATTGCTGCTATGCTCAAGACCATCTTGAATGCTTGTTGCTTCAATGCTAAGGAAAACTGGGAGAACAAGAAGCGCATTAAGAAGCAAGTGTGGCGCTACAAGAGAGACCAAAGAGCTCAAGGCCATGAGGTGTCTCCGGATGGCTCCGAGTGTGAGCCCGATGGTGAGCCACCGGTCTTTAAGGATCCCCTTGCAGGCTATGATTGGGATGATCTTGCTCCTCCACCCGCTCCTGCACACGATGCACAAGAAGGCGAGGACGAAGGCCACGAAGACGAGGGTGCTGCCGAGGATGATGAGGACACTGCTGAGAGCACCGATGATGATGAGTAGTACCTTTCTCTTATCTCCTCCTCCTCTCATACTTTTTGGTGCCTTGATGCCAAAGGGGGAGAGATGAGTGAAAAGGATGTTTCAAAGGCTTTGTAATAGGATAGTGATGAACCTATGGACTAGTTCCCTCTCTATTTGCTTTATGTGTGAAACATATTTATGAACCTTTTGTAATAACTCTATTATTCTTATGTCATGTGTGGTGCTTGTTTCTTCTAATTTATAGTTTGGTTGTGATGCTTGTTTATTGCTTTATCACTTTGCTTCACACTTGTACACCTTTTAGGCACCCCACTTTTTACAAAATATAGGGGGAGCTCCTTCACATGTCTTTGTGAATCATGCATATCTTTAGGGGGAGCCTCACTATATTTTGTTGTTCTTTCTCTTGATTATATTTCTATATCCTTTTAATCTATTGTCATCAACCACCAAAAAGGGGGAGATTGAAGATGCATCTAGGTCCCCTAGTGGGTTTTGGTGATTAATGACAAAAGATTAAAATCGTACTAACATGCTTATAAAGAAAATGTGCAGATCATCAAGAGAAAAGTTAATTACCCACTAATGTGAGAAAGTCTATCCCTCAATAAAAGTGAAAAGAAAATGGCTCGTAGCGGTTCAAGTTTAGCTTTTATGTTGTTTGTTTTGAGTCATAGGTATGCCAAACTATCAAGAGGGGTAAAACTTATCTTCCTAGTAAGGGAAACATTGTGCTCAAGCTCTAAATCAATTCGTTTGAAAACCTAGCCAACAAAGCCTAAGAATCAACCTTTTACTTAGCAAGACAGAGAGTGACGGAAGTTCCGTGAGTCCTCTCACGGAAGTTCCGTCGGCGTCGGGTCTGGACTTGATGTTAACCCGAGAGTGATGGAAGTTCCATCACCTAGTGACGGAAGTTCCGTCAGCCTCGGGTTTCTACCATCTGCACACCCGAGAGTGATGGAAGCTCCGTCACCCCACGACGGAAGTTCCGTCTCCAAAAACCTCCGTGGCTCTCATGGAAGTTCTGTGAGCCTCCTTCCAGTCTAACCGAGAGTGACGGAAGTTCCGTCACCCCATGACGGAAGTTCCGTCTCCAAGAACCTTCATGGCTCTCACGGAAGTTCTGTGAGTCTCCTTTCTTTCTTGTCGAATCGAGAGTGACAGAAGTTCCGTCACCTCTTGGTGGAAGTTCAGTCACAGCATCTTTTGCTCTCTGCCAGTGCTTTACAACGGTTAAATTTGAATTGACGAAAGTTCCGTGGGTAACCACAGAAGTTCCATCAGACCCAGAAAACACACTAACGGCTAGTTTTTGAGCTCTCACTATAAATAGAGTACCCCTTCCCCCGTGGGAAGGGTTGGATTCTTTGCCATTTCACTCACTCCTCAGCTAGAGCTCTCATCTCTTACTCCTAGACTTGTTCTTAAGATTCCAATCCAAGTGAGAGAGATCTAAACACAAAACGATTGAATCCATCCACTCAAAAGCTTGAGCACATCTTTCCCTCCCCATCAAGATTTGATTTGGTTGTTACTCTTGGAGACTTGGTCTCCTAGATGGCTAGGCGTCGCCCTTGAACTCCCAACTTTGTGTGGTGAGTCGGGGACGTTTGTGAAGGTGTGATTCGCCTCCGGAGGAAAAGAATCAAGTGGAGAAAGAAATCCAAACACGATCTTTGTGATTGCTTGGCGGGGAAAAGGGTTGAGAGAGACCCGGCCACTTTGTGTCGCTCCTCAACGAGGATGTAGGAACTACTTAGTGTGGTTGTCGAACCTCGGGTTAATTCTTGTGTCTCTCTTTACTTTCCCGCTCTTATATTTGTGCTTGTTTATTTCTTTTATATTATTGTGCTTGTATCATTTGTTAATTGTGTAGCTATTCTTCATTCAAGAATTCTAGGATTACGTTATATTAGCTTCACCTCTACCAAGCTAGTGTTTCCTTCTCTTTGTTATTCGCGTTGTTCATTGCTTAGAGGAAGGGTAGTGAGAAGTTCTTCCGTGGTGACGGAAGTTCCGTCGATCCTGACAGAAGTTCCGTCACTTCTGGTTATTTGATTATTCTTTAGTCCTTTTTTAGGATTATTTTTAGATTGCCTATTCATCCCCCCCCCCCTCTAGGCAACTTTCACTTTGAGCCATATCACTACGAAGGATTATATGGTGTGTATGCTATAGGTCTCACTGAAGAGCAAGAAGAGGAGTCGTACATACCATGTGAGATATCGGGGAAGAAATTTCTGAAAGCCTTGTGTGACTTTGGTTCCCGTGTTAGCTTGATGACTTACGATGCATTCATGAGCATGCCTTATGAAACTCAACAGTGGCTGATGGGGACTGAACTTGAGCTCGTCATGGAAGATGGAAGGAAGACCAAGCCACTGGGAGTGATCAAGAATGTTGAGGTAGAGATTAGCTCAAAAACAATACCAGTGGACTTCTTCGTTCTAGATAATGAGGAAATTGGAGTTGAAGACATCATTCTAGGGAGGCCATTTTTGAGACTAGTACAAGCTGTTATGGATGCTGGGAAAGGTCAAATTACACTACAACTCGGAGGTGAAGAAGTGCAATTTTAATTTAATGATCCGTCTCATCAAGACCCTTCTTGCTATCAAGAATTCTACCCAGACGAGGATGAGAAGAAAGGGATGGATATGGGTGACCCACTAGACCTCCTCATGCGCGGAGCTGACAAGGATACTACCAGTGCCGATCGGCGTGATGCTTGCGCCGATTGGCTCAACCAGGAAAATTCTTATTTTGAACCTCTGGGTGAGCTAGATCCAGATGAAGCACCAGAAGTAGAACAGAAGGAACTTCCAAAAGAGCTATGCTATGAATATCTAGGAAAAAATAAAACATATCCAGTTATTTTGAATAACACCCTAACGAAAGAAGAAACAGAAAAGCTGCTTGCTATGCTCAAAAGGTATAAGAAGGCCATTGGTTACACATTGGATGGCATCAAGGGAATCAGCCCCGCATTTTGCACCCACAAGATTAACTTGGAAGAGAATACTAAACCAATGGTTGAAGGAATGCGAAGGTTGAAAGAATCAATGAAGCCAGCGGTCAAAAAGGAGATTTTGAAGCTGCTTAATGCAGGTATGATCTACCCTGTTGCTGATAGTGAATGGGTTAGTCCAGTACATTGTGTGCCCAAGAAAGGAGGGTTGACAGTAGTGCCTAATAAGAATAATGAGTTGATTCCTCAAAGGACTATAACTGGATGGAGAATGTGCATAGATTATAGAAGTTTGAACAAGGTGACGAAGAAAGATCACTATCCTCTTCCGTTCATTGACGAGATGCTTGAAAGGTTAGCAAAGAATACATACTTTTGTTATTTGGATGGATATAGTGGTTTCTTTCAGATACTGGTAAGACCAGAAGATCAGCAAAAAACTACTTTTACTTTCCCTTTCGGGACATATGCATACAGAAGGATGCCTTTTGATCTTTGCAACGCACCTGCCACATTTCAAAGATGCATGAATGCAATATTCGTTGAATTCATAGAAGATATTATGGAGGTATTCATGGATGACTTCTCCGTACATGGTGCTGATTTTGATAGTTGTTTGGAGAATTTAGAGAAGGTTTTGAAAAGATGTGTTAAATGTGACTTGGTTCTTAATTGGGAGAAGTGTCACGTCATGGTGACAGAAGGAATAGTACTTGGTCATGTCATATCAAATAGGGGGATAGAGGTTGATAAGGCAAAGGTATCTACAGTTGAGAAATTGCCTCCCCCTACTGAACTTACAACTTTGAGGAGTTTTCTTGGACATGCCAACTTCTATCACAGATTTGTTAAGGATTATTTGAAGATTGTTAAACCCTTGACAGAATTGTTGAAGCAAGATACAGAATTCATTATGGACGATGAAAGACATTTTGCCTTCAGAAAGTTAAAGGAAGCTCTATGCTCTGCACCCATCATGCAGCCACCTGAATGGAGTTTACCTTTTGAAATTATGTGTGATGCAAGTGATTATGCAGTTGGAGCTGTTCTTGGACAACGGAAAGAAGGTAAAGTGCATGCTATTTATTATGCTAGTAAGACTCTGAATGAGGCGTAGATCAATTATACAACAACTGAGAAGGTGATGTTAGCTGTTATATTTGCTTTTGAGAAGTTTAGATCTTACATTCTAAATTCTAAGGTGATTGTATATATTGATCATGCTGCTATAAGATATTTGGTTTCAAAAAAGGAATCTAAGCCTCGGTTAATGCGGTGGGTATTGATGCTGCAAGAATTTGATTTGGAAATAAGAGATGAGAAAGGAGTGGAAAATTCTATAGCAGATCATTTGTCTTGACTTGAGTCATTATCAACTAAGCCAATAAAAGATGAAATACAACAAGAGCAGTTGTTCGCCGCATTTGATCGTAGAGAGAGTTGGATGACGGATATTATCAAAGGTTTCAAGGGACAAACTGATATGATGAACAAGAATACATGGAGAAGAGTTAAGAGAAAAATGAGAAAATTCATATGGGCCGACCCATACTTGTATAGGTATTGTCAGGATGGAGCAGTGAGAAGATGTGTACCCAGAGAAGAAAGAGCGAGCATTTTGTCAAAATGTCATTCTTCGGATTATGGGGGACATTACGGCTATTTCAGAACATAGGAGAAAGTATGGGCGAGTGGATTCTATTGGCCTACTATGCATGAAGATGCAAAAAGGTATGTTGCAACATGTGCTTAATGGAAATGAATAGGAAATGTTAACAGTAGGAATGCAATGCCTCTTAAGTACAAACTTCAAGTCGATATCTTTGATGTATGGGGTATGGATTTTATGGGACCATTTGTGAATTCTCATGGTTGCGGATATATATTGGTTGCTGTTGATTATGTTTCCAAGTGGGTTGAAGCAATGGCATGCAAGTTCAATACTACAAGAGAATCAAGGAATATACTTCAGGAGCAAGTTTTCCCAAGGTATGGAATATCAAGGGTAATAATTACAGATGGAGGATCACATTTCACATGAGGAGAATTTACTAGGTTTTTAGCAAGATCTGGGGTTGAACACAGAATTGGAACAGCTTATCATCCTCAGACAAATGGACAAGTAGAGACGTCAAATAAGCAATTAAAGGGGATTCTGCAGAAGATAGTTACGAAGGAAGGAAAAGATTGGGCTATAAAGCTTAACAGAGCATTATGGGCATATAGGACGGCATTCAAGACACTAATTGGTATGACGCCATATCAATTCGTCTATGGAAAATCATGTCACCTACCGGTGAAATTGGAACATAAGGCTTATTGGGCTATAAAGGAAATGAATTTGGATCTTAATGTCGCCGGTATGAAAAGGAAAATTCAAATAAGCGAATTGGAAGAGATGCAATTATGTGCATATGAAAATGTGACAATATATAAGGAAAAGACAAAGAAGTGGTATGATAAGAAGCTTTTGAAGAAGGAATTCAAGGAAGGAGATTGGGTACTCCTATTTAATTCGCGATTCAGATTATTTGGTAAAGGCAAACTGCAAAGTAAATGGGAAGGACCTTATCTTGTGAATACGGTGTTACTTTCAGGAGCTGTTATTATAATGGATGGCAAAAGGAACAAGTACATGGTGAATGGACAACGTCTAAAGGTATATCTAGAACCTGACACTTTTGAATTAAAATCTTTTGATGTGTACTTCACTGCTTAGTTCCCTGTGTGGTCGAGCTTAACGACGTAAAACAAAAACCCTGTATATGTTTTTGATTTTCATGATTTTTCTGTTTTGATTGGGTAAAAATAGTGTACCGCGCTGTGCTACGTCGATCGGCGCAACCCTGCACCGATCGGCGCAGCAGTGTCTTTTTGGTTTTTGAGTCGGTTTCGGACCTTGCCTTGTTAAGACAGTTGAATTCCGTAAATAAGAGATAGAGTCCTAGTCTAATTCGAAATCAAGGGATATAAATATGAGAGGGGAGCAACCCCACAGAATAACTCGCATTACATACTCACCAGAACAAAGCCCTAAAGGCAGAAGCTATGGAAGGCGGCGCGTCGGGAAGCAATCAAAGTTGCGTCGATCGGCGCAACAGTGGAGCCGATCAGCTCGGCGGCGAATTTCTGCAGCTTTCTGAAATTTGGTCCTGGGACAAAGTTGATAAAGTATTGATGCCAACACGAGATGATCCAGTGGTCTGGTCAGATCTGAGGAAGAAGTTCATGAAGGAAAGCAAAGCTGATGCATGGAACACCAACAAGGTAAAGATGGACAATGAACTTCGGCAGATTATGAGGAGAGTTTTGTTGCGCAAAGGAAAATCTATAGGACCTATTGGAAGTGAGGTCGTTTCTCAAAGGTACACCTTGGAAGGTCTTCTTGATCTTGCTAAGCCTTTGTCATATGAAGATTTCTTGTCTTTTGAAAGATTATTGACTAAGCAAGAGAAAGAGGAACTAGATGAAGAGAGCGCTCTCACAATCCATAAGTGTCGGCTTTATAGCAAACATGATATTGCTGCCAAGTATGAACTCCAGATGCACAAGGAAGCCGAAGAAGCCATGTACCAGTTGGAGGCGGAAAAGGATCTTCAAGCTAGACAAGATGAAGCCTCTCCCAGGGTTCTTACCGATTGGGAGGGTTTTCAAGAAAACAAGATTCATAGGGATAGTTGCATCGAAGGTTGCAAGTGTCTCTTTTGTGCTAAAGATCTTCAACATAAGGTTGAACTCCAATTAGCAGAAGATCCAACCTTCATACCCAGAGAGGTTGTATATGATGATGGCTATCACGCAGTTCCTGGAGGGAAGACGCCTAAGGAGATTAATGATGAAATTTTACGAAGATAGCAAAATAAGGGGATTCATGACCGTAACCTGGATTGGTAGAAGCCGCCAGCTACGCCGATCGGCGCAACTATGGAGCCGATCGGTGTGAACTGAAGATGACTGAATTTATTGATCTGACGGCTCTGCCAAGTGAAGACGAAGAGCCTGCTGCAAAGAAGTGTAAGACTACATCAGAGGTTCACAAATCTGCTAGACTATCGGGTAAGCTAATTCAAAGGTATTCTGAATAGGATAGCGACTTTGACACGTTAGATTGTTTGGAAAATTTGGAGAGTGGTGATCCTAGTATGTCTGGATATGCGGGAGATGATTATGATATGCAGAGAAGCTCTGGAAATCCTAAGTTTGAAAATTGGGGAACATTTGCAGAATGTAACAATGACAGGGCGGCAGGAACTTCAACAAGAGTTAATGGTAATGCAGAGGGAAGCGAAGACAATCGAAGTGAAGAAAGAACACCACCGCGCCGATCGGCTCAGCCATTGCGCCGATTGGCTCAGAGGGGTTTAAACAGTGTCTCCCCCTACAGTGTTGAAAATCATAGTCTGCAACCACCAGTTTGCTGTCCTGTCTACCGCCGAAATATTGAAAGATTGTATCAAGACAGGGATCGTGCCTACAGGCATCAAAGGGATGTGGATCGGAGAATCCATGATGCAATCGAGATGAATGAAGCAGATTACACTTTTCTCATAAGAAACATAAGATGGAGTCAAAATCATGAGCAATTAAGTGGTCTCCATGATTAGTTGAGTTTCTTCTCTTGCAATGAGGACATTGCAAATTTTGAGTGTGGGGGAAGGGCTTCCATTAGTCATGGTCTTTAAGTGTTTTTAAGTTTAGTTTTGTTTGTTTTTCTTATTAAGTGTGCTTAAGAGAGTCGTGAGTGGTGTTGAGAGTTGCTTTAAAAGCCTTTATGTAGTTTGAATCATTGCATTGTCTTTAATAAAGTTAGTGTCGATTGCCAAATTGAAAGTGCCCCATATTATTCATCTTATCTTTTTGATGATTGATCGGTTGATTACTTGAATTAGTTGGTTACCACTTAACTTTTAAGCTTTGAATTTGTGAAAACTTCTTTTGACTCATCCGAAGCCAAAGCAAAAGCAGGATATGATATGCCTACATAAACCAAGTGAATGAGAGCAAGCTACACTTTTGAATTAATTGAATTGTAAGTAACTTGTCAACTCTTTGCTCATGATTTTGACCAAATTAGGAAAGGATGATCTATTTGTTTACCTCTGTATTTCTAGCCATTCTTATCCATATAAATTCCTTGCTATCATGAAAACCATATGTTTTTGCTTCTCTCTCCTCCTTGATATAACCTATATTCTCAATAAAGAGAGGATTCAGAAAACATTTGCTGCTGGTGCAAGGTAGAAATTGCCGATCATATTGGGAATAGAATAAAGAAGAAGAAAAAGGAAGAAGAAGAAAGAAAAAAATAAATATATAGACTATGCCGATCGGCACAGCTGTGGAACCGTTTGGCATAGATAAAAAAAAAGAGAAGAAGAAAAAAAGAGACAAAGAGAAAAATTATTCCCTGAGATGCAGCAAGATTATCAAAGAAAGTAGCTTTTTGATTATCTCTTACTCTTTGCCATTATTCTCATTGAAACCTTTTTTCCTTAGATCTCCTTTGTTCCTCTTCTCCGTCATTAAAATTTCTTTTCCTAAAAAATCCTTTCTTAGTGAGCATGATTGAGCACATTGTTGACATGGTTAACTTTATGGTTTAATTAGTTATGTAGCCCTCCAAGATCCATATACAATCATTGATTAGATATGAGAGGGAAGGAAATACACTTGAGAGATTTAGAGAAGACCAATTGCATGATGCTCAATGCTAAAGATGAGTAAAGAAAACTAAATTTGTTTTTGAAAAGGTTTTGTGGTAATTTGATTAAATTCAAGTATGAAGTACCAATTGGTTTGAAAGAGGGTGAGAGAAAATCTTTGTGGGGTAAGTAAAAATGATAATTGATATTGATTGAAGGAGAGGTGATGTGAAGATTCTTGCTACATATTTGATTTTGTATTGCTCTAGGACTAGCAATGATCTGAGTCTGGGGGAACTGTTGGTGGTTTCTAGCTACCCATTTTATCTACCAAAAAGGAATGTTTTACGTCTTAATTTGGTGGTATTGACTAACAATTCACCCCATATTTGCATATATTTGTAGTTGTTCTATTTTGGATGTAATTGCAGAAAACAGGTATAAAACAGGGCAATTATGGATAAGGAATCAAAGAGCAACAAGGATGGGCCAGATATAGAGCCGCGCCGATCGGCGCGGGCCTGTGCCGATTGGCGCAGGAGGGTAAAAGACAATGAAAAGCATAATTCGGTCCAAGGACAGAAGCCCGGCCCAATACAAGTCAAAGTCGGTGGAAGTTGACCTAATCTCGCCAGATATAAAAGGAAGACATCTATCAAGAGCCAGGAGAGGAGAGGAGAGATAGCAATCGTGATATCCAGTTGTTAGAACTAGGGCTTCAGGATATTGGCGGCGATGGTTGGTCAACATCGACAAGAACCACCAGAAGGGAGGTTGCGCCGATCGGCGCGACGGTTGCACCAATCGGCTCGTGCGTGTTCCAGCGCTATTTCTCACCCTTTGCTATGCTTAGCAGGAGGATGAGCGAGTAGTCTCATATTCTCTTCTCTGGTGCGGGGATCTGGTCATGTAACTCTCATACTTATTGATACTCTCTTGATGAATTCAATCTATGTAGTGAACTCAATTGTGCATCTATTTCATTAGTGTATCGGCTGGTACACTTCTGCCCATTGCATAGTGCAAAAAACCAGTGGGGAGCTAATAACCTCTGTAGTGACAACCGGGGCGAACGAAACCATCATGTCTTGTAGAATATTGGAATCATCATCCGAGTTAATAGGAATAAGGTTGCATGCTAGTGAACCAATCCGAAGGAGAGAATCCTTCATTATCCTATTACATCTCTTATAACATTCATCCACCACTCTCTCACCATCATCATTCACACCAACCCAACCATTGCAATCTATTAGTAAGCCTTTAATAGTAATAGTCCCGCTCGTTCCTTGTAGATTCGATAACCTTGGAATACTCTGAGGGAAAAAGAGCTACAATTGTACACCATCCTCTTGTGGTATATAAGTGGGTGCGTAACTACGACCAACAAAAAGGTTTCCTACACGAACAACACTCATGTAGATATTAGTCATATTTCATGTTTGTCATTCATCACCAAAACATCATGCCCTGGGGTGACCTCAATGGTCATGATCCTTACAGGGTCCTCGACAACATTCACCGTAGTAGCAGGCAAAAACATGACCACTTCTTCGTCATTATAATCATCGCTACCGAAGGCATCCGTCATAGCCTCGGCAATCACCACAATACCAACAGCACGAAAACCAGGGGCCGAGGAGCTTGAAGAATCGCGACGTGGCTCAGTAGCAAAAGCACACTTCGAGGGACCCTTGGGCATGTCTTCGTCCATGTTCATCTTGCCAGCTTGAGCCGAGGGTCCGATTGTGCTTTTCCCTTTTTTGCCTCTCCTTGCCCCCAGCGACTTCAGAGCTAGTATTCCCAGGAAGTCGATTCCTCTTTAGACGAGGTCCAGGCACAGTACAAGCCGGATACTCTATACTGGCCAAAGTCAGCACACGGTTGAGCCGGCCACTATGTGAAGTCCTCTCACTAGTATTCTTATGCTCTTATCGAGTATAAGGACCCACCATGGCCTCACCAGCATGGCTCGAAAAGACTAGAAATTCGTCAGCACCAAGTTCCCGTATGTCCACGGGGACTTCAGGAAATGATATAAAGCGATCAGGCTAGATACAATTTTCTTTTGAATAAAGCCTGAGATTGAGCACCCTTCACATAGAGGCCATAGGTTTGGCAGCCACAAACTCTTCGACAAGGTCTCGACCGCAAGAGTTATAAGTGGCAACACGGAGCACTGCATCATTCTTGCATGCTCGGGGCACTCTACCCTCCTGGACCGAGGCTCGTAGGGAGTAAGGCTCGGAGCCAATGGAAAAATCTCCACGTCCTTCCCATCCACAATGACAGTCTCCAAGGGAACTTTAACATATGGCCAGCTCTTATGCCACTTATCGCCCCAACGATTGCGACTCCACTTCACAAACTGATTTGTCCTCCTGAAGCGGGGAACAAAAGTAATGCACCCAAACTCAGCCTCATGTGCCACACCTTTGATCTTGATAATTTTCGATTGATAGTGGGCACAGTAGTACTTGCAGAACACCTTTATATCAGGCTTCCCTTGATAACTCAGCATACCCTAGGTAAATTTGCTAAGCATAGCTATCCTACAAGGCCTAACCTGATGAAGCTGCACATTAAACCTATCTAGGACATCTTTCACAAACGACGAACAAGCAAAGCGTAAGCCAGTAGTAAAGTGTTCTTCAAAGACAACAGCTTCATCGGGCCTAGGGCAAGGAATTTCTTATCAACCAGCCAACTAAGCTCCTCTGGCTGAAAAGCAGCCTAGTTTCACAAGCTTGTGTAAAGCTGGGGCTTCGAGCCACGATTTTCCAAAGGTAACGGTTTGAGGTTTCGGCTCTTCATTCTCCTTGTTTTTTTCCTTTCCGGCCTTTCGGTTGGCCAAAACCGATCACAGGTAGCAGATCCCTGATGTCAGCCTCGACATCCTACAAGATATCCTCATTAGGATCTGAGCTTTGAACCTAGCAACTCGATCCCTGCGCCTGAGCATCCACTGTGGCTTTCTCGATGCCCCAGGGAACAAATTCATTGTCGCCCTCTTCCTCTTCATCTTCTACGTCATCTTCCTCCTTGTCCTCAGCTTCCTTGCAAGCAGCCTCAGGGGGATCGTGATTCACCCTCGGAGTCAATCTGAGCAACGCTTAGGGTTTCTGCTAAGCTCCGAGTGAAGGCCGCATCGGAGTCAATCTGAGCTGCAGCAATCTTGGTGTTTGATGGAGGTTGGCTCCCTTCCGAAACATCATCATCGGCCCACGCCGTATTTGCCACTCGAGCCATACCTTGAGATCCTAAAATCAAAAGAGCCGCAAAATTAACAAGGGCGCAAAAGTCTACTTCAAGTAGCACAAAACACTCCCCGAAATGAAACCTACCCTGAGTAGCTCAAAACACACTTTGAGGTGAGATTTACTCTAACTAGTGCAGTCATAGCGCACAAAACCCTAGAAAAAGCAAAGGAAAACAAAGGCAAACAACCCCTGGCGCAAGAGAACTTTCTAGATTTTCATGCCCCCCCCCCCACCCCGCTTATATAATCAGGTGAAAATGGATCAGCATTTACTACGAAGGCTTGAGAATCGAGAGCACAATAATTCAAGGATAAGAACATAACACGAAGAGCCACGGTATCCATAGTGATTGACTACTACCTTCGAGGGAGCTGGGAGAGCTACCAGAAGAGGATTCGCTATCAGAAATAGTCACCGTTCGAACCAAAGTCATAATCACAGGCATTGCGGAGGCGCAAGGTTGAATGAGCAGTAAAAATTATTTTCTATCACGGGCACTATCTTTTTATAGGTAGAGACCTCAAAAATATTGTCTAAACCCTACTTTCCATCAACAAACACCCTTCGCACAGCCTAACTTTGATGATTGAGGGTGGCATTTTGGAGAGAGATCCCATCAAAGCGAGGGTTTCAGCCCATCAAATTTGGATCCACCCCTCGAGGGGCTACTGTTAGGGGATCAACTTGTGAGGCACCCTCCGAAGCCCACCAAAATCAGGTTGTGCATAGGATCGAAGCTAACCATCAGGCCTTTTCATCTATATTGCCTTCGAAGTGCAGGTACTCAATGGAGGTTTCAGAAGATTGGAGTTCTCCACACAAGGAAAGGCGGGCAAGTCCCTTCGAAGGTCACCAGCAAGCCTTCGAAGGATGGAACAACACCCAAACCGAGGACTGGCACAATGTACGATGGATGACACATGGCATCGCGGGTCATGTTGTCTTGTCAAGCAAGGAAGGTTATTGGAGGATCTCAAATGACCAGTTTGCCCTTTGTGACAAGTTTGTACAGAATATTCGTAGAATATAGTTGGTAATCAAGGGTAAAATGGTTATTTGCATATGACCTAAGTACGGATCTATAAATAGAACACCCCTGCTTACTTGTAACGGGATGAATGTTCATGGAATATACAAAGTAGGCTCACTGTCTGCTACACACTTTCCGTGATACCTCGTTTTTACCCTCTTCTTGTTTATGGCACCGAAGCTCGTGCTTTGTGACACCAACAAAATCAATGTTGATCGGGCCATTAAGCTGCAGGGCTGTCTCTAAGTTTTTGAGGTCCGGATGCGAAACATTAAATGGGGCTCTAAAATTTGAAAATTCACATAGCCAAAAATACATTTATAACTAACTATATAACTGCAATACATGTTATTCTTTATAATATTCAGAAATGTATCAAATGGTAATATCAAAAGAGTAAAGAGAGTATTTGATAAATAATTTGATGTCTGACCTTATGTTCTACTAAAAAGCAATATCTTTCTTGTATTTTTTGAGGTGAAGTCTTCAATTATATATCCGTACTTAGTCTGCTCCAAGATATCACTTTTAAGTGTTATTGTTGTCAATCCGATGTGTCTTTCTTATGTCATAGTAGAACGCAAATAGGATTTCACTAACTTAAGTTTAGAAAAGCTCCTTTCTACAGATGCAACAGTTACCAGACCAGTTACATAGAACCTCACGATGCTAGATTAGAAAAAGAACATACCTGACTGCTGCTTGCCTTAGGGCTTCACGCGTGAGCACTGAGCCGTGAGACGTACTCCAATTCAGGCGCTGGTCTCTTGTTCGGAATGAACATCGAGCGTTGGTCAGTTGTCACTTTGTGGAAACTAAAATCGGCCTTCAGTCCAGGCGTCCGTCTTGCTCATTGCTGCTTGCGATTTTGGGGGATTGGACATCAGGGAAGAAGAACGGCGACGTGGCTTCAGATTGAAGCCAACGAGGAACAGTCTGCCTGTTTGCTTGATTTTTTTGGCTGTGTTGGGCCTTTTCTCTACCAGGTTGTCTCTATGTGGACCGTAAATTGGGGGCTCCAAACATTTGGGAGCCCCGCCTGCGCAACCAATTACTTGAATTTGGAGATCGATAGGTATGCCTATAGATCAGGAGAAGGTCGAGAAGAGGCTAAGGGAGGGGGGTCTCGTCGTTGACGATCGACACTTTGCCATCACCATCTCTCTACAACACTATGGAGCACGATGATAGCTCACGCACTCGGCTGGAAGGGATTTGGTGTGAGAAAAGCAAAGAAGTGCCCGCCCAACGCACGGGAGCGGTAAACACGCGGGAAAGCAGGGAGCGCGCGTCGAAGGACTGCGATAGAGCGGGGCAGCCGGGATACAGAGGGAGGAAAAAAAATAAGGGCCTCTTTGGGTCCCTGGAAATGAATCTATTTCCAGGAATTACTTTCTCAGGAATTGAATCATATGGAAATGAAACAGCTAAAAAGTGATTCAATTCAATTGTTCTTGTTTGGGTATATACAGAATTGAATTCGTGGAAACAAAATCAAAAGGTTGTTTGGGACTTTGGGTACTTGCATCAAGAATCAAGTGAATACAGATTAGACACACCACGTCGATATCAACAAGTATGTAACAGGTCTGCATACAAAAGAACCTGTGTCAAGCCACAAATACATTACGAAAATCCTTTCTTAACCGCAGCAACACGCACCCAATTAAAAAATCGATCTAGGCCTCGGATGAGTTGCAAATGTACTGGAAATGCACAAATTGCAGCCACCAGATGGGCCAGGCCAACCGAGGCCACGCCATACTTCATCTTCTTGCCTACCACGCTAGATCTAGCGACAGAGAGGGGAGGAGGTACCTAGCGCATCCGAGAGTGTTGCGGTCCACACAGCGAGACTGGGTCGCAAAGACGACAGCTCTGATTGTGGACGAAGGCGCAGGTCATGGACCAAGTGAGATGAGGGTGGAGAAGCTTCCTGCGCCGGCGGCGTCACGTCGAGTTCTGCAGTTTGGCGGAGAGCTCGACAGATGGGTGACGGTGGCTAGGGATGTCAACGGGTACCCGTTACCCGACGGGTAAAAACCCTATCAGGGGATGGGGATGGGTTAAGATTTTACCCCGCAGGGAGGATAACGGGTAAAATTCTTTCCCCGTTGGGTATGCGGATGCGGGTATGGGATTGCATTCCCGTCCCCATTTCCCCGCACACCCGCTAACATAATGGGTTGCCTCTCCTCTCAAGACCTCAACCCAGCCCAGCAGCCCAGTAATACAACCGCCTCTCTCCAAAACATAACCCTAAAATATAGCCGCCTCTTCTTCTCCTCAGCCCTCACGCGACCGCCTCTTCTCTGTGCTCACGCGGCCGCCTCTCCTCTGCCCTCACGCGACCGCCTCTTCCCTGTGCTCACGCGGCCGCCTCTCCTCTGCCCTCACGCAGACGCGACGGCTTCTCCTCCCACGTCGGAGCTAGCACAGCGGCTCGGCGTCGCCTCTACGCTCACACGGCCGCCTCTCCTCTTCCCCATGCCCAGCATCGGCGCGGAACGTGCGGTAGCTTCTCCTCCCGTGCCGGTTGCTACCACACCGGCTCAGCTGGCGTTGCTTCAGCCTCCACGATCGGTGCGCATTCGGGGATGATTCCCTGTCGGGTACCCGCTCCCCGCGCGGGGGCGGGCATGGGTGGACAGGGTAACTTGTGCGGGGGCGGGGACGGGAGCGTTCTACCCGCGGGGATTTTCCCTGTTGACATCCCTAACGGTGGCGATGTCGACGGTGAAGAGGACAGCCTTGACGAAGGTGCAGTCGCCATCGCGGATGAAGGCGACCCAGGCGCACGGACGGTCTCTGGCGACGGTGAAGAGGACAGCCTCGAAGGAGAGGCTGCTCGGGTGGATGCGCGAGAGAATGACAACGCCGAACACCCGCCTGTCACGGCGGCAGCAGTCATCAAGTAGCACAAGCTCCCCTCGGCGCAGCGGCACGAGTCCCCTTGGCGGCAGCATCGTGGAGTTGAGAACTCGGGACAAGGCGTCATGGAATCTGATGGGAAAATTTTGAACGTTTCAGACGTTTTTGTTCGGAATGTTAAACGGGCTACAGATTCAGTGGGTTGGAAATGGGCCGAAATGTATGATTTGATTCCAGATGCCCCCAAACAAGCCAGTCTCTGGAAACTAATTCAATTCAACCCGTTTCAGGGAATCCAAACGGGCCCTAAGAGGAATGTGCTATATTTAGAAGAAAAAAAAAGAAAAACTTAGAGTTGGGGAGTTTGACACGACTCATCTCATCCATGGTACTGTTACAAGTTGGTGTTGTATCAAGCAATGCGCAAATTCAAAAATTCCTGCAGTTGGGAGTTCTCGAAGCTGCTCATAACCAACTCCAGTGAAGCTGTAAATAGATCAAGGACATTTTGCTGAGTCATTTTTTTGTTTTAGATTAAAATTTATTTATCCTATAAACTGCAGCATCCCTCTTTAGGTGAAACCTTGTAGTCTCATGTTCCGTAGAGCAACTCGATTTAGCTATGCAACCAATATGTAACGGACTCCATCATGTATAAACGTAGTTGGATCCAACTATACCAAGATTTCATATTCAGGTGACCTTAACGTTTTGTGCAGACAACATAGAGGAGCATGGAGTAGAGGCGAACAGCCAACCTCTGGCTATCTATACATTACCAAGTATATCTGAAGATACATTACCAAGTATATCTGAAGGTACACGATTCCACAACTCTGACACGTAACCGAGTTGTGTCAGCACTGTTTATTTCCTATCATCACCACCAAACTCTGTCGAGTTGCCATTCCAGAAAACATTTCTATCATCAGATGAACTTTGTTCCTCGCTCCCAAGAGTGTGAACATTGGCACCGAATGGTCTAGTGCGCCTTCGTAATGTATTTGCACGGCTCTCCTGAGTTGCTTCTTGACTCTCCATACCAGGATGACTCCATTGATCAGAGCCGGTCCCTGTATATGAGATAATTTGCATTGGTCAGAATTCATAGATGGAAACATAATTTTAAACGAAGCCCTGTATACAATCACTCCCACTCCAAGTCAAATAGTATGACAAAACATCAGTGTCTGAGATTTTACTCAGAATAAGATAAAGTTAAGGAGACGTACTATTTTGCTGTTGATCTTCATTTGCTTGTACTTCTGGATTAGAAGTGGGACTTCCCCTAAAATAGGAGAGCGGATTTGCATATGACAGGACTGTTCTCAAGTAGCCAAAATATCCCCCACCACCTGAATTCCCACCAGCATCATAAGATCGTGATGACGACTGGGGCCTTGGCACTTGAGCAGGTGGACGATGTGGAACAACCATCATAGCATGCCGATTTTGAATACCCAGCTCACACAGTGTGGCTTCCATATCTGATCATGAAATTGGTGGTCAAGGTCAACATAGAAGCGGCCAGGTCCAAAAGATAAAATACAACAGAGAAACGACCAGAAATGTAGGAAATATTCTAGGTAATACTAAAGTGTCATGAAAAACTTGCACGCATAGAATGCAGCATCAGCACACATTTTAAATGGTCACAAATGAAGATTATTTACCATAACACAAATATAGCTGTTCCGTTCAACCCTCTTCAAAAGTACGAACAATCTTCAAATTTTCTAATTCAGTATTTTGATAAAAAAAGAAGTGAAATGGCTACCTTAAAAGGACATTGATTGTACCTTGCAACCACTCTTACATCTTACAAGTTGCATGGTAAAATCTACAGATGATTGCATGAGTGCCCTTACTTTGTACATCAATTTATTTGCCCTTATTTATTTTTAACTTTGCACCACTGCCCCTTTTGACCAAGTCATTGTACCATTGACCCTACTTTGATGGTAAATCTGTTTCTTTTTTTTACCTAATGTATGCTTACCTCCATCCCAGATTTGATGGTAAATATGTTTCTTTTTTTTATCTAATGTACACTTACCTCCATACCAGATTTTTATACAGTTAAAGGGCGACCCTGGTGCAGCGGTAGAGTCTTACCGCCCGTGACCGGAAGGTCAAGGGTTCGAGCCCCAGCCTCTGCACATTGCACAGTGTGTGGGAAAGGTTGTCCGCTGACTCCCTTCCCCTAGACCCCGTGCAGTGCAGGAGCCTACGGCACTAGGGTACGCCCTTTTTTAAGTTGCATAATAATATCACAAATATATTAATGAAAAAATTGTCTTCCAATAGATCAGCAAAAGCTGTATGTCATAAATCAGATATTGATATAGAACTGCGGTCCCTAAATTAATTTGGCTGTGTCATATAGATCCCTCAACTATTAATTTTCATCTTCATGTCCCTTACATTCGGTTTTTTTTTTTTTTAGGGAGTGTCTCGTAACTTGTTTACTGGCTCATTCAAGATCCAAAATTCAATAACAAGAATCTCATTTGTCTACATTGCATGCTCACTAAGTAAAATCAGTAGTAATATCTTCCTCTCTTATTTCTCATCCTATCCACCAGCACACCTGTTGAAAAGTGACCTTGTATAGGACTAACAGTAATATAAGTTACGAGTAGGCAAATCTAGGAACATGGACGCCACTAAAACACCAAGTAGATGAATCAACATTAATTAGGCAGGTTTGGATCTTGAGTGAGCCTTTTAGCGACTTCAAGGACATGAAACTGTAAAGTTACAATTGAAGGACCTAAGTGACACCCATAAACGAATCTAAGGACTGCTGATTAGTCCACAAATAAAGGTGTCTCCTGATGTCAAGGACTTTTCGAATTAAACTCCACCAAAAAACATTACCTATCCAGACAGGACGTTAGAATTGTATGAATTAGTACAACCTAACCAGTCACAACAAATAAAGTCAACACATCGGTATGCTTTGTTGGTAAAACTGAGTCATCAAAATATCTAATTGTCCGGTGACACTAGTTAGTCAAATATCTCACCCTAAATATTTTGTATTAAACAAGGCAGTCAACCACTTCTCAGCCATCTGGTTCATGGGTTTTAGAAAAAAAAAACTGAGATAGAGATATTTGACAATTCTGGTTCTTCATTTTTTTTTTTTTTGGTTCAACTGAAAATAGGGCAAGATGAAAGAGGAAATATTTAATGCACATGCCTAGAAAATGAAGCCAATTGAATTAAAGACTGAGTTTGCAGTGACAAGCTGATGTGAAGACAAAAAAGGCCTAACAGAAAACAAGTCCAGTACCTTGTTCAGTGAAAACTCTTTTTGGATAAATCATAGAGAGATCATATGAGCCAACCCCACTGCCGAGGTTTTCATCTACAAAATTCTTCACCTCCCGTAAAACATCTTGTTTTGTCAGTTTGATCTCTAGTCTATATCCACTTGGCATACGAATGCTAAGATGAATATCATCTGATTTCACAGAATTTAAGCCTTCATCAGGGGCGCTACAAGTTGTTGCCTTATCTTGTTCCACAAGCAACTGGGAAGAGTGTCCACTACCAGTAATTGTTCTAGGAGATGCCTCCGAAGGAGCTTCAGTGCAACTTCCATCGACTTTGTTCTTCCTCTTCAGGAATTGTTTTGGATCTGAGGAACTGCCTTTATTTGAGCTTCCTAAACTATCAGGCATACCAGTTTTAACTTCAGTACATGCTGAATCTAGCTTCTCAACAGTTCTGTCAACTGGATCTGAAACTGATTCTGAGCCTTCTTTTTCATTTATCCCTAGGGCTTCCTGTTGCATATTAGCAATGTTCTATCATATTTATAATGCATTGCTTGGGATGAAAATTTCCATTGAACATAAGGATATAAAGAAATACGAAAAGGAAAAATCAACTTACATCATGGGTGGTTCTACTAGGAAGCTGTGACACCAAATCAGTTGGATGAGCAACTCCACTGGCTCCAGATATATCTACAGGTTGACTAGATGAAGCAGAAGTGTTTTCAGAAGTGGAAGAACCTTGTAGATGAGGCAAAGCTGTGGAAGTGGTATTCACAGATTCAGCATTTCTTGAAGCGAGCGAAGCAGTTAGCAAGGTCGCTGCTGTCTCCTACAAAACGTTTACAATAGATATTCAAAAGTGTGCTAATGATAGCAAAAAAGCTGAAAAACATACACGTGGTATTCACAGATTCAGCATTTCTTGAAACGAGCAAAGCAGTTAACAAGTTCACTGCAGTCTCCTAGATAATGTTTATAACAGATCTTTAGAGGAGCACTAGTGATAGTAAAATGATGAAAAGCAGACACATGCAGTTTTTATCGTTAAGAATTTTGTAATAGAAGTTAAAAGGTTTCGTTTTCCTCTCAAATATATGATTTACAGAAATGCATTCTCCTTAACAATATGCTTACAAACATGATGCCAGTTAAATGCTTACAGTTAAACAATGGAATATGAAAATTCCATAAAGGTGTGGTCACATGGAGTTATCTTAACTATACTAGCATGCTTATATGGACGGCAGTGTATTTACATCTGGAAGCAATCCAGATGTAAATGAAGATTCAAAGGTCAGCTTATTTAATATACGCCCTAAAGCATGCAGGCTTCTAGTTCAGTTGATAGGTGTCTCTAGCAGCGCTCAAGTCATGGGTGCACTCCCGGCAGGAGTGAATTTCAGACGAGTTAAAAAAGTTCCACGTATGTCCCACGTCAAAGAACAGATCTAAGGCCCTGCCAGGTTGTTGGTCGTCTCACAGGCCACGGCGCTGCTGTTAAGGGTGGGGCAGGGGGTTGGGGGTTTTCTCGACCTGCATAAGGTTTTCACTTGCAAAAAAAAAAAAAAAAAAAATCCTGGGGACTGTCTTACCCCCCCCCCCAGGTCAAGTTTTTTTTTCATATAAGCCCTAAATGAATCACCTGATCTTGATATGCCCTGAATAAGTCAATTTGAGGGGTTTGATGCATTAAAAAAAAATGATATACCCCAATTAAAAATGGTTGATGGTGATGGAATAAGTCTTGTACTGTTTGGTCTTGGTCTTTGTTTGATTGCTGGTCCTGTCCAGGACAGCATATTAGTCCTTGTATAGGACAGCATCTTGGTCCTATATAGGACAGTAGTTAGGACAGCATCTAGGACTGCAAGTGCTGGTCCTGCACTTGCTTTATGCTTTTAGACTAGCATCTTAGACCAGCATTTTAGCATATGCTGGCCCTTGGCCAGCTATAAATATGTATCCACAACCCCTTGGGTTGGTATGGCATTGTGTGAGTTGTGTGAGAAATAAACCAGAAAATTGCCCCATCTCCTAGTGTCATCCTCTCTCAATGAGAGTTACAGTTCAGTTTCTAACATCTGGTATCAGAGCCGTGTTGTCTTGTAACCTAAACATCTCCTGCTCATCTCCCTCCCCAGCCTCTCAGTCAGCAGCAGGAACATCTGCTGTCCCTGCACATCTCCCTTCCCCTGCTCAGAGCAGCAGCAGCTCGTCAGGGGCAGCCTCTTCCCCACGCAGCAGCCCCCTAGTGGCGTGCCATGTCCGCAGAACATTCTCGGCGTTCGGTCGCCTCGAGCGAGCGACTTCGGCAGGAGGCCGAGCTCGCCGCGGCAGAGGAGCGCGAGCGTGCAGCGGCAGCAGCCGCTGCGGTGGCGGCGAGGGCGTCAAGGCTGGCAGCGGCGGAGCTGGCAGCAGCAAGGGCAGAGGCGGCGGCAGTGGCGGCGGCGGATGCAGCGCGTGCGGCCGCGGCAGACCTTGAGGCTCTGCGTGGTGGCAGCGTTGGCGGCTCTGTTGCTGATGGGAACATCGACGAAGAGCTCAGGGAGCTAGAGGCGGTGCGGGAGCAGGAGGCCGCACAGGAGCGGGCGGCGCGGTGGGTGGCTGCGCACCCCCACGGGCGTGGTGGCGGCAGCCCAAACGGGCGTGGACGTGCGGGCAGCGTTTCTGGAGGGGACGCGTGCGGCGGTCGCACTCCTAGTGGTGGTCGGGTCGACGGAGATCGTGGCTCTCACAGGCAGCGCGACTCTCCCTCCCCGGACCGGCGCTGTGGACACCACGGGGTCCAGGCTATCATCAGGGAAGTCGGTCCCGGTGGCGGGTGGCCTACCCTCACCAAGACCAACTACGTCGAGTGGGCTGCGGTGATGAGGGTGAGGCTCCAGGTGCGGCACATGTGGGATGCAGTCCGGTACGGCGATGTTGACTACGACGACGATCGACGGGCACTGGATGCCCTCATTGCCGCTGTCCCGGCTGAGATGCAGTTCACGCTTTCCAAGAAGCGGACAGCCAAGGCAGCCTGGGACGCCATTGCTGCGGCACGCATCGGCAGCGACCGTGCCCGTAGGTCCACACTGCAGGCATTTCGCAAGGAGTGGGAGAACCTGGCCTTCAAACCAGGTGAGGACCTTGATGATTTTGCTTTTCGTCTCAACACTTTGCTGCACAAGATGGTGCAGTTCGGCGATGACACCTACGACGAAGAGAGAGCTGTAGAGAAGCTCCTCCGCTGCGTCCCCGAGAGGTACAAGCAGATTGCTCGCTCGGTCGAGTCAATGTTGGACCTCTCCACGATGTCGATCGAAGAGGCGATAGGTCGCCTCAAGGTCGTCGACAACGACGAGCCACGGCCTCACTCGGGGCCTATCACCATCGGCGGGAAGCTTCATCTCACTCGGGAGCAGTGGGAGGCTTGCCAGCGTGACGAGAAGAAGGGGGAGTATTCCTCCTCGACAGGCGGCCATAGGCGTGGCAAGCCGGGCAAGCCCCGTGGAGGCGCTCAGGGCGGAGGCGCCCAGGGCGGCGCCACCGGCAAACGAAAGCCGGCACGAGACGACATCTGCCACAACTGTGGTAAGACTGGCCATTGGGCTAGGGAGTGTCGGCAGCCACGACGCGGCCAGGCTCAGGCTCAGGCCCACGTCGCACGTGTGGAGGAGGAGCCAGCTCTGCTTCTGGCACACGCAAGCATCGAGCTACCTCCAGCAGCAACAGCTCTTCTCCACATCGACGAGTCAAAGGCAAGCGCCTTCCTCGGCGATGGCTCCAACGACGACAAGTGTGACGGGTGGTGCCTCGACACCGGCGCCACCCATCACATGACCGGACGGCAGGAGTACTTCTCCGACCTTGACACGAGCATCCGAGGCTCTGTCAAGTTTGGGGACGCCTCCGGGGTGGAGATCAAGGGTGTCGGCTCCATTCTTTTCACCGCCAAGTCCGGTGAGCATAGGCTCCTCACCGGAGTCTACTACATCCCCGCGTTGAGGAACTCCATCATCAGCTTGGGACAGCTGGACAAGAACGGCTCGCGTATGGAGATTGAGAATGGCCTCCTACGGGTCTGGGACCCCCGGGGCCGTCTTCTCGCCAAGGTAAAGAGGGGGAGCAACCACCTCTACATCCTTCACATCGAGGTAGCACAGCCACTCTGTCTTGCAGCAAGACGGGACGACGACGCGTGGAGGTGGCACGAGCGTTTTGGGCACCTCAATTTTGAGGCCCTGAAGCAACTCGGTGTCAAGGAGATGGTACGGGATCTGCCGCACATCGACCACGTGGAGCAGTTATGCGACGTCTGCGTGCTGACGAAGCAGAGGCGGTTTCCTTTCCCTCAGCAGACGAGCTTCCGAGCCAAGGAGCGGCTCGAACTCGTGCACGGGGACTTGTGTGGCCCGGTGACTCCGGCCACACCAGGAGGACGGCGCTACTTCCTGCTGCTCGTCGATGACCTCTCCCGCTACATGTGGGTGATGGTCCTTGGTAGCAAGGGAGAGGCTGCAGACGCCATCAGGCGTGCGCAGGCTGCTGCAGAGGCGGAGTGCGGCCGCAAGCTGCGCGTGCTACGCACAGACAATGGCGGCGAGTTCACGGCGGCTGAATTCGCGGCGTACTGCGCGGAAGAGGGCATTCAGCGCCACTACTCCGCACCGTACAGTCCACAGCAGAATGGCGTCGTCGAGCGGCGCAACCAGACGGTTGTGGGGATGGCTCGGGCCCTCCTCAAGCAGAGGGGGATGCCGGCTGTCTTCTGGGGAGAGGCGGTGGTGACCGCTGTCTACATCCTCAACCGTTCGCCCACCAAGGCTCTTGATGGTAAGACGCCGTACGAGGCTTGGCACGGGCGCAAGCCGACGGTCTTCCACCTGCGGACTTTCGGCTGTCTCGCATTCGCCAAGGAGCTCGGCCACATCGGCAAGCTCGACGACAGGAGCACTCCAGGAGTGTTCATTGGCTACGCGGAGGGCTCGAAGGCCTATCGCATTCTCGACCCGAAGACACAATGTGTGCGCACGACGCGCGACGTAGTGTTCGACGAAGGGCAAGGATGGGCATGGGACAAGGCGGTGGATGACGGCTCGACTCCGACGTACGACTTCACCATCGAGTATGTTCACTTCGAGGAAGCTGGGGGAGCAGGCAGCTCCCCCTCACCAAGCGTTCCCGAGCCTCCACCGACTCCAGCGCTCACTACAGCGACTAGCTCTTCGTCGACACTGCCACAACCGGCGTCCCCGCGCACTCCAGCACCGACAGCCACTCCGTCGGGCACGTCTACTCCAACACAAGCTCATGTCGAGCAAAGCCCGGTGGAGTTTGCTACTCCGCTCTCCCGCGACGAGGAGCGTATCGACGCGTACTACGACAGCGAGCCGTTGCGGTATCGTACGATGGAAGACATCCTCGGCGATCAACCAGTGCCGGGACCGGCGCTTCGTGACCTGAAGGCACAGTTGCACCTTGCGTGCGATGATGGTGAACCTCGGTCTTTTGCAGAGGCCGAGAGAGACGGCGCATGGCGTGCCGCGATGCAGTCGGAGATGGACGCCGTTGCGGAGAACCGCACTTGGGAGGTTGCTGACCTCCCTCATGGGCAACGTGCGATCACCCTTAAATGGGTCTTCAAGCTGAAGAGGGATGAAGCTGGTGCCATCGTCAAGCACAAGGCCCGCTTGGTAGCTCGTGGCTTCGTGCAGCAGGAGGGGATCGACTTCGACGATGCCTTCGCCCCTGTAGCACGGATGGAGTCCGTGCGACTTCTCCTTGCACTAGCTGCCCAAGAGGGCTGGTGCGTCCATCACATGGACGTCAAGTCGGCGTTCCTCAACGGCGACTTGAAGGAGGAGGTTTACGTGCACCAGCCACCGGGATTTGTGATCCCCGGCAAGGAGGACAAGGTGCTGCGTTTGCGCAAGGCTCTCTACGGCTTGCGGCAAGCACCGAGGGCGTGGAACGCCAAACTGGACTCCACGCTAAAGGGGATGGGCTTTGAGCAAAGCCCGCACGAGGCGGCCATCTACCGGCGGGGCAATGGAGGCAATGCCCTGTTGGTGGGTGTCTACGTCGACGACTTGGTGATCACCGGCACCAAGGATGCGGAGGTGGCGGCATTCAAGGAAGACATGAAGGCCACTTTCCAAATGAGCGACCTGGGGCCTCTCTCCTTCTACTTGGGGATCGAGGTGCACCAGGATGACTCCGGGATCACGCTTCGACAGACCGCCTACGCCAAGCGCATCGTTGAGTTGGCCGGGCTCACCGACTGCAACCCAGCACTCACTCCGATGGAGGAGAAGTTGAAGTTGAGTCGCCACAGCACGGCAAAGGAGGTGGATGCTACACAGTACCGGCGTCTTGTGGGGAGCCTCCGCTACCTCGCCCACACACGGCCGGACTTGGCATTCTCCGTTGGTTATGTTAGTCGGTTCATGCAGCGACCGACGACGGAGCACCAGCAAGCTGTGAAGAGGATCATCCGCTATGTTGCGGGGACTCTCGACCACGGTATCTACTACCCGAGGTGTCGTGGAGAGGCACACTTCATCGGGTACAGCGACAGCGACCACGCCGGCGACATCGACACTAGCAAGAGCACCAGCGGGATACTCTTCTTCCTCGGCAAGTGTCTTGTTAGTTGGCAGTCAGTCAAGCAACCGGTGGTTGCTATGTCCAGCTGCGAGGCCGAGTACATCGCGGCTTCCACCGCCTCGACTCAGGCGCTCTGGCTTGCTCGGCTGCTTGGTGACCTTCTCGGCAGAGACACTGAAGCAGTGGAACTTCGAGTGGACAGCATGTCCGCTTTGGCTCTAGCAAAGAACCCCGTTTTCCACGAACGGAGTAGGCACATCCGGGTGAGGTACCACTTAATTCGTGACTACCTAAAGGAAGGAAGCATCAAGGCAAGCTACATCAACACCAGTGACCAGCTTGCGGATCTGCTCACCAAGCCCCTTGGGAGGATCAAGTTCCTTGAACTCTGCTCCAGGATTGGGATGGTTCAACCTCCTCACAAGACAACGCACAAGACTTAGGGGGAGAATGATGGAATAAGTCTTGTACTGTTTGGTCTTGGTCTTTGTTTGACTGCTGGTCCTGTCCAGGACAGCATATTAGTCCTTGTATAGGACAGCATCTTGGTCCTATATAGGACAGTAGTTAGGACAGCATCTAGGACTGCAAGTGCTGGTCCTGCACTTGCTTTATGCTTTTAGACTAGCATCTTAGACCAGCATTTTAGCATATGCTGGCCCTTGGCCAGCTATAAATATGTATCCACAACCCCTTGGGTTGGTATGGCATTGTGTGAGTTGTGTGAGAAATAAACCAGAAAATTGCCCCATCTCCTAGTGTCATCCTCTCTCAATGAGAGTTACAGTTCAGTTTCTAACAGATGGCCAATGATACACGCAACAAACTTTTAAAGTTTATATAGCACTTCAAAAGTTTCAAACAATAATTTGTCACATAAAACTGGGGCGCACTAAAATCACAGCTAAAATTGTTCGTTAACCGCAATTTTAAGAGTGGATTCCTCCAGGCCATTGTAGAGACCTAAAAATCACGGGTATGGCAGTTTTCAAGAGTTTTCCTAAGAAGTTTTAAACGGCTGCCTGAACAGTAGAAAAGAGCCTACTATGTAGTTTAGGGCCTAATCAGACTTGTAAATGGTTGACCCGTTTAAACAGTCAACAGCTCCATTTAGGAGATGGCGACAGAAGAGCGGGAGATACAAATCAGGAGCAGGAAATCAAGCTGGATTTTGGGCTCTTTGGCAGGCTGACCCAGCAGCATTTGGCGGCAACATATAGCACTGATGCCACCTTTTCTCTGTTGCCAGTGCCGCCACCGCCCAGGCCGAGCAAACCTACCGCGTCCAGCCCATCCCGACTCGTGCGCAGAGGGGTGCCCCCATCCTCCATTACAGGCCCCTACACGCACCGCCGCACCAGCTTCATCCTCGCCACGCGCTGCCACGGAGGTTCTCCGTCCTCTTGTTGAAGCAATGTCGTCCTTCTCTTCCTGCCAGCAGCACATCCTTCTTGTGCCACCAGCAGCACATCCTTCTTGTGCCACCAGCAGCACATTAGAAACCGAGAACCTAGATACCACTTCGTCCAACACAGGATTCAATTTTACTTCAAGAAAGTTAGTGAAAAAGTATTTATTCTTGCTCAAAAATATGCTACAGTACAAACCATTTAATCCATTTAAACAGCAATTAAACATCATCTAAACAGCCTAAACACTAAATATGGCCCCACCACCTGTCTACTGTTTATGTTTCATTAGTTTTGAATTTTGATGCATGTGCATATAGGAGGCGCCGGTGCATAGTGGGGTTCTAAAGAGAGATGCTAATGTTAAGAGAGGTAGGGGCCGACCTAACTTGACTTGGGACGAGTCAGTTAAGAGAGACCTGAAGGCGTGGGATATCCCTAAGGAGCTAGCTATGGATAGGAGTGCTTGGAAACTAGCAATAGATGTGCCGGAACCCTGATCTTTTTTTTCCTTCCTTCTTGCTTACTCGTTTCTTCTTTCGTTTGGCTTTTGTTCCCTTTTTTTTTTTGGCTTTTGTTCATTTGTCTCTTCTTTTTTGGGTTCCCATGGGTTTCATCTCTAGCCTACCCCAACTTGCTTGGGATAAAAAGGCTTTGTTGTTGTTGTTGTTGTTGTGTATATAGGAAGTTTAGGAACCTGTTCCTATGAACACATTTGTCAATTGTTTTTCATACTTATAAATTGAGGGAAAAAAACTTGTAACATAAGAAAATTAGCCTCTTACAGTTGCAGTGATAGATCATGTTGAACAACACTATCAGACATTATGACTGAGTGGAAGTGTCAGTTGCATGCTGATGGTATTTAACAACACCAGTTGTTAGAGTAATATGTATTGAGCCCATAGGCTGTTTATATTTGGCCCATAGAGGCCCATGTATAGGGATTTATATACCCACCCTTCTAGGGTTTGGAGCACACGGGCCTCGGCATTGCCAAGGAACTGGGCCTCAAGAGCCAGCCAGGCCTCACGCGCGGTGTCCGTATACCTCGCCCTAGAACAACAAGGCTGAGCGGATGATTCGCACCACGAACGATGTCGTTCGCACCATTCTCCTTCAGGCCTCCCTTCCTGCTCGTTTCTGGGCCGAGGGTCTACACACAGCCACCTACCTACTCAACCGCCTACCTTCCACTGCCTCACCTGACACCACCCCTCACCACGCCCTTTTTCGGACCCCTCCTCGGTATGATCACCTTCGGGTATTTGGATGCGCCTACTATCCTAACACCTCCGCCACTGCTCCTCACAAGTTAGCGCCTCGCTCGACTAGGTGTGTCTTCCTTGGCTACTCCCCTGACCACAAGGGGTACCGTTGCTTTAACCTCTCCTCTCGTCGCGTCCTCATCTCCTGACACGTCGTGTTTGACGAGTCACCCTCTCGTGACCCTGACCTTGAGTCCTTTTTCCGACTGACACGGTGGTCCAGCCTCCTACTTCTGTTTACCCGTTTCTGGAGATCTTAGCTGTGCCGCGCGCGGCACCGACGTCTTCTACCGCGCCACGCATGGCCACGGAGCCTTCGTTCGCAGCACCGGAGTCTTCGTCGCCTGCGCCACGCGCGGCCTCGTCGCCACCTCCTACGTCGCAGTCACTCCCTGCGTCGCGGGAGCCTCCGGGCTTCACTGCCCGCTTCACCAAGCCGGTATAGGTCTACAGGCGCTGTGCGGCGCCGGTCCCGGAGCCTGTGGTCTCTCCGCCACCACCGCCACCGCCTGAACCGGTGGTCTCTCTGCCACCACCGCCTCCGCCTGAGCCAACGGTGCGCTCTCGAGCTCGCTCTCGACTCGACCCGGCAGTGTACCACCCGTCTGTCGTCCATCGAGATCCCGGGCACACCCATCCCATGGTGACACGACGGGCGGCGGGTGTCCTCTCTACCGTTGGGGCGGAGCCGAGCGTCTCACCCGTGCCCTCCTCCGTCCGCGATGCCCTGGCGGATCCTCACTGGCGTCGGGCTATGGAGGAGTACGCGGCTCTTCTTGTCAACCAGACATGGGACCTCGTACAACGTCCGTCTGGTTGCAATGTGGTGACCGGCAAGTGGATCTGGACGCATAAGCGCCGGGCTGACAGCTCTCTAGAGCGCTACAAGGCTCGTTGGGTTCTTCGGGGCTTCACCCAGCGACCTGGAGTGGACTACGACGAGACCTTCAGTCCGGTGGTGAAGCCGGCCACAGTGCGCACGGTTCTCTCACTGGCTCTCTCCCGCTCCTGGTCCGTGCATCAGCTTGACGTGAAGAATGCCTTTCTACACGGCACTTTGACCGACAGTCTACTGCAGTCAGCGAGCAGGGTTTGTGGATTACAGTCATCCGGATCTCGGGCGTGGTACTCTCGTTTTGCCACGTTCTTGGCCTCGTTGGGCTTCACTGAGTGCAAGTCTGCCACTTCTCTATTTCTCTACCGCCGGGGCTGTGAGGCTGCATATCTACTGCTCTACCGAAGGGGGAGTGTAGTGGTAAACACTACACCACTACACTCCCCTTTCTCCTCAGCTTCACTTGCTGCACCACCTCTCTTTCTATAGCACCAGACAGCCCTATGCCTTGCTCATGAAGACTAAGTCTTTGACTTACACACTAAGGCAAAGACTTGACCTGCACTAAGAAAAGATTTAACCCAAACTAACATCCAACAAGAATTAAACTAACAGGTGAAGCATGAGGCATGTTGGTGATGCCTTGTGGGGGTCATAGGGTATGGATAGTGTATGGGGCCCATGTGTCGGCGCTTTCCTGTGGTGGGGTGGTACCATCCCATTTTATAGTAGTGAAGATAGAATTTGAAAATATAGAAGCATTGCCCTTGATGCCTGTAATTCTCTCAATTAGGTCCCCTTTTTTTCTTGTGGACATCACAAGGCCTTTGTCTGCAGCACATTATAGCCCGAGAAGTTGTAATATTCAAGTTGTAATTATGTGTTTTTGTCTTATTTCAGGTTCTAATATATTTTGTGCATTATTCCTCAAAAAAATATTTTGTGCATTAAGGTTAAAAAAAAGTTGAAAGTATTAATTTCCTCTGCTGCAGTGTGCCATGGACAAAGGCCGATTTCACAGTCTCCATGAGCCCAAATCGAGTTTTGCAATGTGAGACAAGACCACAATCTTTTTGGTGTTTTGTAGACAAAAATCCCTAGCAGTCAAGTGTATGATCAATCACACCTTCCAGTAGAGGCGTGTTGTATGCATTGTAAGCATATTTCGGACAAGGAGAGAACTCATGCATTATCAAAACTATCAGTTGAGCAACACTTTTAACCAGTGATTCCAAACAGATAAAAGATGCCTAGAGACTCCATGATTACGAAACACTTTTGGACCAGACAAGCAGATAATTATAAGGGGTTTGCAATGTAGATACCTGAAGATGAAGGGCAGCCCAAGCCTTCTCAATACTTTCTTTCAGATTTTCAGAGATGACATGTCCCTCTAAGAACAGCACACTCATTAGCACGAATCCAGAAACATCACTTAAATGGTTTTGTTTTCATTTGAGAAAAATCAGATAGCATTTTCTGTGTATATTGTATTTTATGTTCTAGTATAGTAGTACCATGATGCCATAGCATAACTCCATTCAGTCCGATCACAGATATACTTGGTACGGACTTCTGGGGATCTGGTTTCAGATATTTAAGGATAAAACTATAAGAATTTAATTAGAACACGCATAATGGAAACATCACAGTAAATAGTTAACAGGCTGTAGGACTTGCTCAGTATTAACTTTTTTAAGATTGAAGTAAGAAAAATAGTTGTATTATAGGATGCTGTTAAACATACTGAACACAGCCAAGATATGAAGAAACAAGCGGCAGATCAGGTACAACAAAACAGATTATAATTTAAGCAATGCACAAGTTATCTCAAAATAGTTATATGGAATGCAGGATTAGCATGCTGAGAAAAGATAACCAATACAAAATATCAGCAACAACAGAGGAAATCAATTCCTGTAACATACTCTGAATTCAAGGGCAAAATCAGCTAGTCACAACAATAAAACATCTGCTATTTTTCTTGCTAGATCTTTATTTTATCAGTGTTATCTGTAGCAAACACAAAGGATTAATAAATAAAAGAAGATAAAAGGATACAGATAGCTGAAAACTGTGCTGCATCCACATTCCCTTGCTTGAGATGCAAGAAGATGCAACATCTGCCTATTACTTCGACCACCTGACAGTTTAAATAAACAAAAATACTTGAACGGGGGGGGGGACCTAATAATCATAGCAGAAACGCTACTCATAATGGAAAGAAGAGTTGTAAGAACAACATGTTCGTCAACCAGTGTTGACTGCTCCAAACTACTGGAAGCCTCATCCTCTCCTGAAAAGGTGCAAAGATATATCATTCGATCAATTGGATAGACTGATCGCAGTAAGATCAAAGTTCATGACAGAGAATAGCATTAGGATCAATATCGATATTGCCATAAATCATTAGGAAATCAATGTAACGATGACTCTAACAATATTCTTAAAGTGGTACACAGCACAGCTAGAACCTAGAAGCAATTGAGTATAAACACCTGATATGTAGACTACAAAGAGCTTTTTCTGTTGTCTTGATTGATTGATTGCATCAGAAATAGAACCTTTGTATGCCAAGGAATTAACTGTTCGTTCCATCTGCAGTAGAAAACGAGAAAGTGCATCACTACATGAGAACAAAGTATAATTCATCAGGAGAGTGGACTACAGAACTACAACCAACAAGGAAAATCTATGTACTCTGTTCTTGCTAGCAAAAGCATGTTATTTCACTAGTTCAATGTGTAACTTGCCTATTTACTATCACCAATATAAAGTTTAAAAACGTGAACTGAAACTTGAACATTATATTATAGGCCCTTCACAATACGTAAGTGCTGAGCATAGCTAATAATAACATGACAGCAAGAACCCTCACAGAGAACTAGAAGCATAATTTTTCTAAAACTAAATCCCATAAAAATTGTCGCCATGAATGCAATCCAAAGTAGGAGGGAAACATAATTTCAGCACTCGGATTCACCACCAAATCCAGAATCAGATCATATTTGAACAGCAAACCAGTTACCACTTACCAGCAAAGGCATATTTTAATACTAATACTTGAGTTCAGGAAACCATATGGATGTGAACCCAAAAAACCGTTACTTTTTTTTGTTTAACTTAGGGCCTGTTTGGTAGGACTTTTCTAGAAAACAGCTTCTCTAAAAAAAAATGTTTGGCAAAATGGCTTTTTTGTGTGCTCAATACTAAGATGGGTGGAGAAGCCACGAGAAGCTACATTTTTTATGCTTTTGGATTCTAGTACAAATTTGAGAAGTGATTCTATGAAGAGGGAGCAGAAGCTGTTTTTTTTTCTTGGAATCGTTTGGAAGGCTTCTCCTACAATCCGGAGCAGAAGCACTTCTAGAAGTCCTACCAAACAGGCCCTTATTTTTTGCCACGACAGCAGGAGAACCTCTACGTGTATTTTCTATGTTCAGCTGGCAAGTGCATGACAAAGAAAGACCCTAACATTGAATACTACAGAAACGTACTTAATTAAATTCAACCAGAACCTTCTTTGTACTTGGTTTAGCCTTGAGGGAAACCAAAGCAGTGCGTCCAATACAGCTTCACTTTCAAGTTCTCAAATCACTTGATGAGACAACCACAGGAAGCACAAAAGCAACTGAATTTCGAGTCAGTAACTAAGAACAAAAAAATCATGACAGGATTGTTGTTCTACAATTGAGAATAATTATGAGAAAACCATGTATAAAAGCCCAAAGGGTTGCAACTTCTGACACTATCACCACATTGTCACAGCTCATAAAATACTACCCCCTCCATTCCAAATTATAAGGCGTTTTAGCTTCGGACACGGGAATTAAGGAGAAGTGAAAAAGGTAGGTACATAGAAAACGAGAAGGAGAGAGATAGAGATAAGGATGTCTTGGGAAGAGAGAAAGATACATTGGGATACGTGGGTGTCTTGTAATTTGAGAAAACTTGAGAAGACTAAAGTGTCAACGGAGAGTCAAAGTTTTCAATCTTCTTCAGTCATATTAGCTCTTATTGAAGCTGAAAAATAGAAATATCTCACTTCCACACCGCTATCAGTCCTACCACAAAGTTAGCTACGTTGGAAAGGAACTAAGAAATGGAAACATCTCAACCCACCCCGCTACCACAAGTATGTTATATTCACCACAACTACTGGTGGCAATACTGTGCTCAAACCCAATAACCGAAGTACAGAATGAAGACAAGGACCTTCTGGGACTAATAGATGGGCCAAGTGCAGATGATGAAGACTATAACGAGATAGATACAGAGCTGACAAATATGACGAAGACCAAGGGAAACGTCAGTTCCATCACGAGACAAGCAAAAACGGCTCATGAACCTATCTGATTCGCTGACCAGGAGCACTCGGTCCACCCCCAGACGAGGAGCTCGGACACACAAAGGTCTCTCGTCTTAAAAGAATCACAGAAAAAAAACAAAACGAACGGAACTAGCAAGAACGCACCGTAAACTAGGTGCAGTTCCAGATATTGGCTCGTGCACGCACGCATGATGCCCTACACGAATTTACCACGAGATCACCAGGCCACTCACCCAGTTTCCAGTAGTGCCCAACTCCGCAGAAGAGTAGAAGAACCCTATCGGCTAGTCGAATTAATCGAGGAGCGAGGGAAGGCGACAAAGAATCCGACGGAACTGACCGGACAAGCCAATCAGGGGTTCATCAGGGAGCGGAACTGAACCAGTGATAGGCAGGCTTACCGCGAGAGGCCGATCCGGATCCCGCTGCGGAGGAGGCGAGGGAAGTGGAGAAGCAGCGGCCGGTGACCGGCGGAGGGGGCGAGGCTGGAGTGGGGGATTTGGATCGGCGAGACGGTGGCAGCTGGTTCATTGAAGGGGCCGGCCGTGGCCCGAAAAGCGGATTGGGCTTTGCACCGGTCTGGGTTTCGGGCCATAGGTTGCTGGCTGGGTCAATTTGGTTAGATTAAGTGAATCCAGTAAAGCATTGTGCTAGACATGGCACGATGTGGTATGTTAATAAACCATGTACTTTTTATAATACATTATATATTCTCGATTGTGCCTAACTGGGTCGATGGCTAAATGGGTTGTGTGTATGTTAGAGCTGTCTAAATAGGCTGGGCCTAGTGGGCTGGCCCAAAATCCTAAAAAAAGCATGGCATAAGCCCGGTATAGGCTATTGAATTTAAGGTCCGTGCCGGCATGGCCTACACCTGCGTGTCGTGCTTTGGCCAAGCACTAGGCCCATTAAAACCTTATAAGGTCACATCAGACACGGCCTATTTAAGTATACTTACTACTTCAATTTTGATATAACAAGACCCTCTAATCTGGTGGAAAGATTCAAATCCTTAATGCAATATCATATTTTTGATATTTTAATTACTTTAATTTTAAATGGGCCATCAATTTAATTCACCCGTCAGACTTAGTGGGTCGACCTGGCACGAATTTATAATTTACGACCGTGTCATGGACCGATAGGTAAGTCCTAAGACCATCTCGACACGGCCGACGAACATGCTGGGCTTTTTAAGGCCCGGACCATGCTGAGCCGAGCCGTCCATTTGGACAGTACTAGTCCATGCCCCCGTCGGGTCGTATCTTCAGCCAAAACACGGCATGTGGACTCCTCGAGGTCCCTCCGCGGTTCCTCACCCGACCTCCCTTTGCTACTACGGTCCTCGCTCGATTCCCTCTCTGACAAGGTCCTCTTGACGAGGTGGCTGCTGCGGCCCTGTCCCGATCTCCCTCCTCTGTTGCGTCCCTCACCTTCCCTCTCTGATGAGCTTCCCCAGTGAGGTGGTGGCCACCGAGCGAGATCTGAGCATGCTAGATCAGCATATCTACTCTGACGACCACACCTGATTCTGGGAGCCATCGGCGGTAGCAAAATCCTTCTTCTTTGACCTCGTAGGAGATGGTCATACACTTGTAAGGTCGCCCAGGAAATAATTTTTGCCCAACCAATTCTCCATTTTGCTTGTTTTGGACTAAAAGGTTTGATTCCCTCAATCCAATTACCAGTAGTGCAAACCTGAACTTTGAATCTGATTCAGTCCACGATGAACTGTTGTATTGATTCAGTCCATGATGAACTGTTGCATGTAGCGTTATTTCTTGAAGGAGTTATGGGCTACGGTGTTTGAAACTCTAAACTGAATTGGATGGTATGTCCCATGTTGCGTATTGTTTTGGTTTGTTTAACTGGATTTGTATCCGACTTGAACTGATGGAAATAATAATCTAAAGAGGTAAAGAGATACGATGATGAAAACAGACTATTTTTATTGGGGGCAGAATAAGAGAGAACGACATCACCTAATTTTGTTTAACTGGATTTGTATCCAACTTGAACTGATGGAAATAATAATCTAAAGGTAAAGAGATAACTATTTTTATTGGGGGCAGAATAAGAGAGGACGACATCACCTAATTTAATAAGAGAACTAGCAAAGTGCCCTTGCGTTACTACAGACTTTAAAAACAAAGAAAAAAAATATTAATTACCCGTTTAATCTTGCACTTCCTTGCTCATTGGATTGTTGTTGAAAACTTTATAAAGATTGTCGGTTGTATCACAAACAATATTAGTATTATCATCTTGATCAACCATGAGACAAAATATTTTCATGCATTGAAAGAAAAATTAGCACTAAGAAAAGTCAAATAACTGCATGGTCGTGGGACTCTTGTAAATTGACTCAAGGAGGCAAAACAATTGCATATGTGCGATCACGGTGCATTGTTAGAGGCACAATACATGTACGTCTTGGATCATAATTAATATAAGACATATAATCTCTACATATCTATTAGGATTAGTGTCTATTCATTGTTAGAGCATCTTCAATAGACTTTGTATTCTATTTTGTAAAATTAGACCTTTTTACCTCTTTTGTAAAAATAGAAAGGCTTAATCAATAGGGTAACCAACATCATCTTAAAATTTGGGCTTTCTATTTTTTAAAATCTCCTCCACATTGACTGAATCAGTAGATTTTCTTTTTTTTTCCGTATCTTACCTATCTCTGCCTTGGCACTCGCGGCCACCAGCTCCTGAGTCCTGATCATCATGATGGCTTGGCCGCTGTACTTAGTTCCTTGATACTGCATGCTGCGATTAGTGCTATTACGGCTGAAGACCTGATGTGATTGGCTCCCGCCGTTGGATGTTGGCTTGGCAAACAGGTGGTGCAATCAGCTCAACACACCTATCCTGGCTGCTGCGATCAACCGCTACACTCCTTGCAGATGGCCTGCCTATTGCGATTAGCTGCTTCTCGGGCGCACGTGAGCAGGGCAACATGAAACATGCTCATATATGGCCCAATAGCAGTCTACGTAGGTAGGCCCAAAATAAATCGTTCTTCTTTCTCCAGACGGGCATCCATCGGCACCAGACGCCATTACCGCCAGGATGAGCTCAGATATAAACGATATTACACCCCATCGACATCATTGGATGAGTAAAACAGATTCTAAATGATCTTCTCCTTCTTGAACAAAAATTTGGAGCAAATTAAACTCATCCCTTTCCTATAATGTGTGGCCGTGTTCTCCTCATATCAGGTCGAGCTCAACGCTGACTCCTCCTTAATTGGGTTCCCCTGCTAGCGATCCGATCGGGATGAATTCGGAAAGAAAATACAAAAAAAGGATTGTCATGTGAGGACGTATGTGATGGACTCTTGGTGGAACCGAGCCATGCAACCAACGAAGAAACATGCCCAACTACGACACAAACAAATGACGGGGCAGGGGCAGAAAAAACTGATGGAAGAGTCGATTGCACTGAAATTAATAGTAGTAGAGATAGCAAAGTATCCGTAGCAGTTGCTACGGACTTTTAAAAAACTCAACAAAATAAACACTCACCTTGCATGAAACTGGGAAACTCAGCCTCAAGTTGAAGCGCACGACTCTCCTTGTTGCCGAGGAACTCTTCATCAAGGCGAAGCCAAGCTGCCCGCGATGTGGTGTCACGGAGCATAACAACTGATAGGAGATTAGGTGATATTGTATTGGAAATCCAGGTCAACACCATGCAGTCCATGCGTGCCCAATCAGCATGAACAGAATGAGTAGCATCAGACAGCACGTGGTCCTTGAGTTGGTACTTGCCGAGGACCACGAGAAAGAGCTCACGCCATTGGCCGTTGCTGTTGGCACAACCACCGCCTGGGCATGCAGAGCAGCGACTTCATTCGCAAGAACGATGGCACGCGTGGCCTCCTCACGCGCGACATGATTTGCTTCTTCACGAGCCACACGATCACCTTCGGCTTTGGCGGCGGCTCCCTCCGCGGGAGTCATCGATGAGAAGCCGGCGACGAGTCAGCGACGTCTAGGATCCTAGTGAAAGCTAGTAGACCAGACTGGCGAGTAGATCGCAACAGCGGCGGGTCGGTAGTTTCAACGACGGGGTGGACAAGCGTGCGGGGATCGCACGTCGGATTAATAGTTAAAGGACCGGTGATAAGCAGGCGACGAGGAGACCTCGCGACGGTGGCTGCCAGAAGATTGGCGAAGGTCTAGGTTACGGAAGCGGAGCAGGATCAACCTATTCTAATGCATTGATCTGTGTACAGATGATTTGTTACATATATATAGGCAGGGACATATCGTATCCAACTGGGCTAATAGGAACGATACGCACACACACGCAATACATCAGCCAACACACGCTATAGTAAAACTGGTAGTATGGCAGAATAAGGCGGACGACGCCATGTAATTTAATTAGGTGTATAATATAATGTAAAGACTTGCAAAGTACCCATAGACCTAAAATACAAACAAACTATAGTACCATATATTAAAAAATTTAGTATATGATGCATAATAACTTGCGCAGGCATCGAATCAATTTACACTGCACATGATATAATTTGTACAAATCAAAGAATCAAAATCCATTTGCCATTCCTCTTGATGACCACGTGATGGATAGCAATGAAAACAACCATATGCAAACACCCTCCTAACCTCGTATGCATGAGTACACATACACATATGTAAATGGACAGGGCAGTGGCGACAAACCTGATATGCGCATCCGCAGGCAAGGTTAACATAACCGACCGGGCCCGGTTCAGCGGTTAACTGACCTAACCGACCAGCTAACCGACCGTAACCCGAGCCGCAGATCTCCGCATCGAGGCCGGCTAGCCGCTATTCGCTCCGGCCGGGCGGTTAACCGGGAGAGGCAGGCGGCTAGCCGGGGTGCCTCCTGTCTCGGCCGGATGCGCCCGCCGGCGCTCACTGTGGCTGACGGCAGTGACGATTCCGGTGACGATTGGGGGCGGCGACTCGGGGCGGACGCGTGCGAGGTAGAGTTGTGGGCACGGGAGCGTTTGGATGGGTGGATTCCAGAGGATAAGGTATGTTTTTTTTCTTTCTTTTTTTTTCTTTTTTTATTTCCATCATTTTTTTCAATGTCAAATGACCTCGAATTTAGATGTTCTCTTCACCATAAATATTCATTTCATCTCTAGTTTTTTACCAAATTTTTCATACAAATTTTTTCAAATTTCAAAAATATTCAAATTCGGACCGGGGGTTAACCGGCCGACCGGTGTAACCGGACCGCACCGGTTATCCGATGGTCGGTTAACCCCGGTTATGTCAACCCTGCTTGGGTCTCGTGATCATCAAGAAGGCTGTCGTCCAAGCACCAAAGTGGGCGGCGCCCATGCAACAGAGACCAAGACCAGGTTCATTGGCTAATCGAAATAGCATTATTATAAAATGTGAGTTGAAGACTCTTTGAATCCTTGATGGCATTTATTGAGTTGGCTAATGTCGTAGCCTGCACACATGCATGGTGACTGATAGCTATCACATCAACACCAGTGCGTAGCTCTATATGCATGTAGACATCAAAGCCGGTTGCAGCAGCGGTGATGCACAGTTCACTTATTCTACAGCATCCTCAACTTTCCTCAAGCATGAAGACAAGTCATAGTTGAATGACATGTCTCTCCACGGAGAATGTGATCGACGAATGGCGGCATGCGGCGATGATGAATGATCTCCATGGTGGTGATGCGATCTTTTCACCACTCCTTTGTACTACCTCTGTCCAAAAATATAAGCATTTTTAAGTTTGATCAAAGTCAAATATTTTAAATATTTTTACACGGAGGGAGTAGGAGCAAACAACATCGTTTGGAATTGGACTCTGCTTCTTTTTCTCATGGTTTATAGAAACTTTATTTACAGAACAGACTTGGATTCCGTAATAGGCTTGGATCCTTTTCTTTTACTTAACAGACTCAACCAAAAGCTATTCAGAATAACCGAGAGGGGCAGAATAACAGGAGGCCGACGCCACCTCAGATCATTAGTTGTAGAGACAAGCAGATTATCTCGTGACATAAGCAATGAAGTCATTCAGGTCTTTTCGCGATGAGCCGCCGTCAGTGCGGGAGGCACGGACGGACTCTCCTAGCACCTTCGCTCGCTGTCGCATTGCCATTCCTTTTCCAGAAAGCATGACGTCCTCGATGACCTGTCTCATCGCGGCCGCCGGCACCACCTCATCGTACTTCTCCCAGGGCCGCACGAGCATTCCGACCTCGAGGTAGTTGCACACCAGCTCAGCGTCCCATGGCTGGTCGCAGTGCATGGGCCAGGCGAGGATGGGCTTCCCGTGGCTGAGGCTTTCCACGATCGAGTTCCACTTCCACCCGCAGTGGCTCATGAACGCCGCTGTGGCGCCGACCCGGTGACCACCAACCCCTTTCCTTCTGTTTGCTTGGTGAACTCGGCAATCAGCTCCGCGTGCCGGCTGTTGCCGTGGTGCTCGGTGAATACATTGCCGCGGTCCGCGTCACGCAGCACTCAGATGAACCGCTGCTTCCTGCCGCGGCGAGCTCCGCCACCTGCTCTGCTTGCAGCGTCGACGTGGTGCGGAACGACACGTACACCACCGACGCCGTCGGCTGCTTGTCCAGCCACTCTAGGCACGCGTGCAGCGTCTCGCTCTGCTTCGCGTCGTCGAGGAGCAGCGGGTTCAACAGCCCGACGGCGAAGAGCTTCTTCCCGTCAACGGCCACGTCGTCAGCGACGACGTCGATGAACTCGCCCTCGCCCGCGACGGCCTGGACCGGTTGATGACGGCGCGGAGTACTGAGCCATAAAGGTTTGGAGGCAGAATAACGGCCGGACCACGCCACTTAATTTAATAATAATATATATACTAATTTGTGCGTTACTAAAAAAACAATAATATAATATAGATGATTTTTTTTTGGACGGAAGGTTTTATGGTTTGACCTTACTTTACTTCACCTAGTATGTCTTCATTCTAAAGGTTTGCTATGTGATAATGCTAAGGAGGCAAGAGAGGAAATACTTGATTTAACCTTATTCTTACAGCTCAGAGAGAATTTGGTGTTGTAGTTAATGACATAAACCTTAGTGTTGCATGGACAATTATTGTATAAAGGATGTATTAATTATGTTATGGTGCATTGTCTTTTGTTATGGTTGGAATAAGTCGTTGGGTCATGTAGAGTATATAGAAGACTGCTTGAAAGAAATTTATGTAGATTTAATGATAAGCCAAATGTTTTGTTTTTCAATATATTGGGTTATTTACGTAATTATCAACCCTACATATATAAGTCACTAGCAAAATACCCGTGTGTTGCTACGTGTCTTTATTAAAAAAAATTTATAGTTAGAATGTTTTTTATAACTGTAAAAGGTTTTCAATTAATCAATTTTTTTGGCTTGAGCATTTGCTCTATTTTTATTTTGCTTTATTTTTTTTAGTTTTTTTAAAAAAATATTTATTATAATAATTTTAGAGTGAGTTATTGTTGGGATTCTTGTTATTAGTTTCCATTCAAAATATGATGGCAAAGCAATAGATGATTAATTGTTGATAGTATGAAATATCAAATTAAAATCGAAGTCTAATTCAACAAAGTATTAGAAAATGGTTCAAAAACACCTCAAACTGATTGGTGAATCATTGTAGGATACAAACTGAATACGACAATATTACGAATACATCTGGACACGAAAAAAGTGGTCTAGACGCCCTCATCTCAAATAATAAGTTGTAGAGATTATATTATCCAAAAATATAATGTTAAATTAATAGATGATTAATTATTGTTAGTATGAAATATTAAATTGAAATCGGAGTCAAATTCAACAAAGAATTAAAAAATAGTTCAAAAACAACTTAAACTAATTGGTGAATCATTGTAGAATACAAACTGAATATGACAATGTTACAGACATATTTAGACATGAAAAAAATAGTTTAGACGACCTCACCTCAATTGATAAGTACAAGTCATTAATAATCAAAATATCAATATATTTTTCTTGTGCATTGTACAATATATAAAGATCAAAATTGCAAGGTAGAAATATAATTTTCAATTGTTGACACACAAATCAAACATTGCCATCCACATCGTGAGTTCACTACGCCCTTTCCCACCAGCGGCTGTCCGGTTGTGGCCCCTAATATGCCGTTGTCGAGTTTTTTTCTCTAAAATTGGATAGGTATCGTTCTAGACGCTAGGAAGAGCTCATCTGCTCCCTTTTCTCAATCGATTTAAACATTATATCATTGCATATTTTATGTTAACATATTAATTAACAATATATAATTACAGTTTGAGATTGAGATGTACGGTCTGTCTTTCTCAGACACATGCTCTTAACTAAATATCAAAAGTCAAAGATTGTATTATCCCAAAAAGTTAAACATTATTTATCTGGCAAAATGAAACAACTAATACATGCAACGTCGTTATTGCAATGCTGGTTGTTGGGCCGGCCCCAACCAAAGTAAATAGCAGTGTCGAAGTTTGAGATCAGCAGTAAAATATATAGGGTTACGTCGAGACTAAAAACTACGATGATAACACAAGACGCCAAGTTATACAGGTTCGGGCCCTCTCGATGAGAGTAAAACTCCTACGTCCTGTATTCTGTGTATTGTATTGATATTGTGAGACTTGTCAACTTCTGTCCCTCGATGAGGGGTACCCTGCCGCCTTATATATCCGGTCGGCAGGGGGTACATGAAGAGTCGTAGATGTAACCCCTTAAGGTTTACATAGAAAGTCTATCTCTACATGTCTTGCGCTCTAAGTTGAGTCGGTCGGCTTCATTGCCGATAAAATACTCGATCGGCTACCGAATTAGTCTTGTATGAGGATACCCGTAAGGCAAGTATCCCACAGCAGCCCCCGAGTGCTTCATGATTTTGAGCTTCAACTCTCCAACGATCTTCAATATAGATCATCAATTAGGAAGACCTCTTTATCGAAGTTCCTGATAGATCTGGTGCACCGGTTAGGTGCACCTGATCAGGTGTACCCCCGACTCTTATATAATTTAGAGACTTAACAAATAATGTAAGAGCCTAATTATATTAGCTCTTATTATTTTGTATATATTTTACTCAAACCATCAAGCTTGAGCCTAATAATCCTCTGGTCATCAAACCAGTAAGTTAACTTGCAAAGCTTTAGATTTGCCGACCGATTATCACATAGGCCGAGTGACATTCATCATGTCCGAGTGACTGGTCGGTTTGAAGTTTATGATTTCAATCATATTCAATTCAGGTGGACCAATATGACATCAATCATATGAGGGTACTAAGCCAAATGACATCAATCATAATATAATCTTTCCCTGATAATTAGTCACTCTAATTATCCATAAGCCCAATTTTGACAATTTGGTTATCGACTTCAATCAATACCATAACCTTTGAACTTATATTCATATGACCATCAAGTCCTTTGCTATATGATCATCAAATCATATAGATATGGCTAAATAATTTTCAAATGCTTCGCATCAAAGAAGCCTCCGAGCATTATTTCTTAAGGGTTTAGACCCTAATCATACTTAAGATCCTTAACCAATCTTTGCTTAAGCAAAAATTTTCATCACTGTACGGCCCACCTCGGCCCATGGGACCCTTAGGTCAAAAAGCGGGAGTATAAAAGGCAACGTCGGGTTGACTATCAGTCCATGCCGCATTTATGCACAAACCTTTCATCTTCCTCGCGCCTCCTCTGTTCTCAGCAGCTCCTCAGCTTTCCAGCTAGGGTTAGCACCGCCACTTCCGGTCGCCGCAGATCTTGCCGCGCTTAGCCCCCAAGCCTTTGCTAGGGTTCAGCATTTGATCTGCCACGCCCAAATCCATCATCGCTATGGGTCGCAAGAAGGTTTCAACCTCGATCCCTGCCACTCCCACTGCCGACGCCGCGTCCTCCTCATCGGAGATCGACATCCCGGAGCAGCTTCGGGAGTTCTCGAATAGCAACCTCTCCCAGGCCAACATGAATCAGATGGTGGTCGATGGCATCCTTCCAGAGCAAGTGCGGATCAACTAGAAGGTACCCCGTAAATCTTGCCCCATCCCTATTCATAAATAGATAGTTATATTCCGCTCGTTCTTCGAGCATGGCCTTGGAGTCCCCTACTGCAGCTTCTTGCGCGGGCTCCTTTTCTTTTTATGAGATTGAACTTGTCAACCTCAATCCCAATTCCATCCTTCACATCACCATCTTCATGCACATGTGCGAAGCATTTCTGGGAATCCTCCCTCATTTCAATTTATTCTGCCATCTGTTTGTCCTCCGTCCGCTGCCGACCAAGGACAATCAAGTAGCTATAAGCGGCGTTGGCTTCCAGTTGTGCAAGAAGGAGGCGTACATAAATGGGCCATTGAAGATCGGGAACAAGAACTGGAAGGTTGAGTGGTTTTATTGTGACAACCCTCCCCCTGTTCTTTCTGATTTCACCGGTGCCAAGGCGATTCCTCTGGCGCAATGGACAGAGAAGCCCGATCCGACCGATCCTTAGGTGGTCACTCTGCTAAAGAAGATAGTTCACAGAGTGTAGCCCCTAAAGCTACAGAGTCACTCGGCGTGGAATTACGTCAATAATGATGAAACCAGAGAGGTGCCTGACCCGCCGAATGGTGAACTCCGTAAGAAACGCCTGTCAAAAATGTTTGAAGGAGATCTCCTTTAGGATGACTCGCTAATCAAGAAGGCGTATAACAAGGGCACTATGCGGGCCCAGGTAAGCCTTAGTCTGTTTTGAGCAATCCTTTAAGTTCTTGTCTTGATGCCCTGCTTGATACTTTGATTCCTGTGCAGGTTTTGGATACTTATATTTCTCATCCTTCGCTCCCTCCGACCGATTCCGAGGGACCGGACTATGTTGAGAAGACGCAGCAGACCGGCACTGGAGGCTCGAGCTCTTCTGCAGGCGCTCGTCCTGACCCGGTCTCCACCCTGCCTCCCCCCGGCCGGCGAGTAAAGCAGACTGTTGGGCGCCGATGGCAATATATAGGAGATCAGGATGATGACGAAGAGTTGCCGTCTGCTGACGCTGGTCATCACACCCCCACTCCCTCCGACCGACCTTCAAGCCAATCGGAGCCCCCGAGCCAAACTCAGAGTGATGCGGGGAAAGTGGATCAGACTGACAAGGCAGAAAAATCTGCCCTGAAGAGGAAGGAGACTGATTTTCAGTCGACTTCTTCGAAGAAGAGGTTGTGCCGAATTAAGCTCTTGAAGGCCCCTAGGTTAATTCTTTACCCTTATGCTCCTTGTCTCTTATTGCCATCCGTAACACATCTTAATCTCTTCCATATTCATTTTGACAGTGGTCGGACGAGTGATTCTTAGAGTGCCCAAGAGTCCGGAGACACTTGGTCTGGACCTCCTCCTCGCCCGACTGATGTGCCCAAGTCGGTCGGCAAGTCATAAAACACGCCGACCGAGGTGGATAAGCCAGTCGACAAGGCAATTCATGTCCCCATTCCGGTGCCTGTACCCCAACCTGCTCCTACCGTCGTCCCTTCACCTCTTGACAAAGGTAAGGCGACATTATCTACAGATTTACTCGGTCGGCCCCAGGTGGAAGACGTGGAAATCATGCATCAACATCGAGAAGCTAGCAAGGTACTTCAATACCCTGCTTTTGCTTTGCCTTAATCTTGTCTTTAAGCTTAACCCCTTTCTGTATACAGAAAATGTATGCTCTCGTAGAGAGAAAACAGGCTAGGGTGGAATACCTTGAAGCCAAAACTTTTGGTATGTCCTAAACTCTTTGGCCTTCGAGTCTTTCAATAAGACTAACACTTTACTGGTGTTTTGCTAGTCACCGGTAAGCAGCTTGCCAAAGCATAGAAGGAGATTGAAAAGCTGCAGACCGACCAAAGAGAAATAACCAAGGCTTTAAACCAAGGTCGAGAAGATTTAGCTGGTAAGATCACTCACCACCTGTTGTTTAAATAACCAACCAATCACTCTAGCGCTAAAGATTCAAATATTTGTCTTTTAGCTCGTGATCAGAAGGTTGCCGACCTAGAGAAGTTGACTTCTAATCAGCAAAGGTTTGTCAATGCCTTAAATACTGAGAAGGAAAACCTCTCCAAGTCAGTTGAGGACCAAAAGGCCGAGATCACTTGGCTACAGAAGGAGCTGAAGGAGGCTGACGCCAGGATAGAGGAAGCTAAGAGAACCTCCAAATTCTTCAAATATAAACTTGCCAGTAAGCCCTTCTTTATTTCTCACATCTGCTCGATTACTCTTTTGATCATACTGACCAACAAATTATCATTTGCAGCTCTATCTTACGCTGCTCGAAAGGCAATGGACTATGTTCATGCCAACCGAGTGGAGCAGTCTGGCCATTCCTTGGAGTACTTGCTGGAGCATTCGTCAGAAGATATTGCTCATAACACTTGTCGAGTGGCGACCGAAGCTAGGAGTGAGGTTTTGGCTATTTGCCAATCTTGGTCTCCGCTCTGCCATTGGACAAGATCAAGGAGGGCTTCAACCCAGACTTGACTGATGACCAATGCCAATTGCTTTTGGATTCCATGCTGGAGACTTCCCGAGCTTTGGTCGACAATATAGAGATCAATCCGATTGTGCCTACTCCCCCAGCAACTCTTGAGGTTGAGCGTCGAGCTGAATCTTCCTCTCCTTCAAAGGAGCTATAAATCCTGTAATATTAAAGATCATTAGCAGTATCTATGTAATGAAACAATGTTACCTGTATGTAATCTAGTTTCATGCTTATCAACTTTAAAAGATTGATAAAAAAATGTCATAAGTATGTTTCTGTCATTGAGAAACTCAAATTGTATCGGTCTATCTTAACATTTTAGGTTGTGACTCGTAACCGCGTAACAAGCAGAGTTGACCAATCGACACATGACCTCTCGTACTTTGGCTCTAGGTTTAGTGTAGTGGTAGTCGGATGTGCAGTATAAAGTATATAACCATAATGTATAGACGTTAGACCAAGAAAATAAAGACCGTATTCAAAGAGAAGAAATCGGTTAGAAAGTAGTCCAAAACCAAAATACGGTTAGACTGAAGTGGGACATTATTGCTAGCCTCCTAGCTCGATTGTTTAATAAAATAAATTAAGGAATCGAGACAATATAGAATGAAAATCATCAAAAAGACCGAAGTTTCATTCATGAATAATATATAAATATACAAAGGAATAATTAAGTATAGAAATGACGTAGCTGATTTATGTTCCAAGACTTTGGTATATCATCACCGTCTTCATACATCAGTCGGTAAGCCCCCGGGCGAGTGACTTCCTTCACGACATATGGTCCTTCCCACTTTGGAGAAAGCTTATGCTTGTTCTTCGTTGACTGTACTCGGCGAAGCACTAAATCTCCAACTTGGAAGTGGCGATTACGTATGTTTTATCATAATAACGACGTAAGCCTTGTTGGTAAAGTGCTGACTGAAATAGAGCGTGATCACGCAACTCCTCTACTGCAATCAAATCTATCTCTCGATTCTCCTCAGAAAATTGTTCATCATATGCCTGAACCCGTGCCAAAAAAAGGCTGACTTTGGTCGGCAGCATAGCCTTTGAGCCGTAGACCAATGAGAAAGGTGACAGACCAGTTGCCCGACTGGTGTTTGTACGAAGCCCCCAAAGAACCGAAGTCAATTCTTTGACCCACCGACCGACATAAGCCTTAAGCCTGTCAAATATCCGAGGCTTCAATCCTTGGAGAATCATACCATTGGCCCGTTCGACCTGCCCATTGCTTTGAGGATGAGCCACTGATGCAAAGTGGATTTTTATTCCCATCTCATCGGCAAAGTCACGGAACTCCACTGAAGTAAATTGAGTGCCATTATCGGTAATGATATCATGAGGAACCCTGAACCGAGTGAAGACATCCTTGACAAACTCAATAGCCTTCTTTGATGTAATCTTGCCGACCAGCTTTGCTTCAATCTACTTGGTGAATTTGTCAATAGCAACAAACAGATAAGTGAACCCGCCTGGCGCCTTTTTGAAAGGACCGACAATATCGAGCCCCTAAACAGCAAAGGGCTAAGTCACAGGTATCATCTGAAGTTGCTGTGAAGGCACATGCATTTGTTGAACGAAGAATTGGCAACCTTCACATGTCCGAATGACCTGGTGTGCATCTTCAACCGCTGTGGGCCAATAGAACCCTTGTCGGAAAGCTTTGCCGACCAAAGTCTTGGAAGCTGCATGATTGCCACATATCCCAGAATGAATTTCTTCTACCAACTTTTGGCCTTCTGGTATCGAGATGCATCTCATCAAGATGTTTGATCCTCCTCTTTTATAGAGTTGTTCTCCCACTAACAAATATCCTCGGCATCAGGACTCCAACCTTCGTTGCTCATCAGGATCAGAAGGCAGCGTTCCCTTATCCAAATATTGGATGAGCGGGTCGCGCCAATCAGTCTCCATGTTGTCATCACCAACAAGATCAGTAACATCACTCATTAATACATTCGACCGAGGAGAAATCGTGGGGGAATCTAGTGTGTGTAAGAAAACACCTGGCGGGACCATAGACCGGGATGATCCCATCTTGGCCAATTCGTCAGCCGCTTGGTTATTGTCTCGAAGAACATGCGTGAACTTCAATCCATCGAATTTGTCTTCGAGCTTCCTTACTTCTTGATAGTAAGCACTCATATTGTCATCCACATAGTTCTAATCCTTAATGACCTGATTAATAACCAAAGCCGAGTCACCAAAGACGTCGAGGTGCTTGATGCCGAGTGATGCGGCAATGCGCAGACCGTGTAGAAGGGCTTCATGATCTGCAGCGTTGTTAGACGCGCGAAACATCAACTGAAGGACATATCGAAGCCTCTCTCTAGTGGGTGAGATAAACACGACTCCCGCACTCGCTCCTCGAAATTGAAGAGACCCATCAAAGTACATTTTCCAATACTCAATGTCTTATGCAGTAGGTGGGTTTTGAATCTTTGTCCACTCAACAACGAAATCAGCTAGCGCTTGTCCCTTTATAGCCGACCGAGGCATGAACGTGATGGTATATTGACCAAGTTCGATTGCCCACTTGGCGATTTTGCCTTCGGCTTCTCGGTTGTGTAGCACTGTGCCGAGTGCGAAGGAGGTTTGGACTTCGATCGGATGAGCTTGAAAGTAATGCCTCAACTTCCTAGAGGTGACCAACAATGCATACAACAACTTCAAGATCTATTGGTATTTTACCGTAGAGGCACCAAGGACCTCACTCACAAAGTAGACCGGGTGTTGTACTTTTTGTATACGTCCCTCTTCTTCTCGGTCGACCATTAAAACAATACTCATAACCTGAGTTGTGGTCGATATGTAGAGCTGAAGTTTTTCTCCTAGCTCCGGAGGCACCAATACTAGAATGCTACTGAGGTAAACCTTCAACTCGTCCAATGCCGACTGCGCCTCTGCAGTCCGAATGAAGTCTTCCTGCTTTTTAAACAGTCGGAAAAGTGGTAACCCTCTAACCCCCAGTCGGGAAATAAAGCAACTCAAAGACGCCATGCATCCGATCAGCTTCTGTACATTCCTTTGAGAATTAGGTGGACCCATACCAAGGATCGCCTTGATTTTATCCCGGTTAGCTTCTATACCTCGTTTCGAAATGATGTAACCGAGCAGCTTTCCCGAAGGAACCCCCAAAACACACTTCTTGGGATTCAACTTTATTGAATAATGCCTCAGATTGTCAAAGGTTTCTGCCAGGTCAGAAATAAGTTTTGACGTTTCGAGTCTTGACGACGATGTCATTAACATACGCCTCTGCGTTCCGACCGATCTGAGCGGCAAGGCAGCGTTGAATACCTCGTTGGTAAGTCGCGCCAGCGTTCTTCAGACCGAAAGGCATTGTGATATAGCAATAGGCACCAAAGGGTGTTATAAAGGAAGTTTTAATCTGATCTTCGACCTTCAGTGGGATCTGGTGATAGCCTGAATAGGCATCCAGAAAGCTCAAGAGCTCACACCCGGCTGTCAAGTCTACAATCTGATCAATACAAGGAAGAGCGAAAGGGTCTTTAGGACAGACCTTGTTGAGATTAGTATAATCAACACACATCCTCCATTCTTTATTCTTCTTGGGTACAAGGACTGGATTTGCTAACCAGTCGGGATGATACACCTCCTTTATAAACTTAGCATCTAATAGTCTAACTATCTCCTTCTTCATGACGTCCTTGCGATCTTGCGCAAATCTTCTGAGCCTCTACCGAACGGGGGTAGCCCCTGGGGGTACCCTTAACTTGTGCTCAATCTTTTCCCTAGGAACTCCCGACATGTCAGATGGTTTCCATGCAAAGATGTCCCTATTTTCCTGAAGGAAAAGAGTGAGCGCGAGTTCCTATTTCTCGTCGAGGTTGGCCCTAGCATAAGTTACCTTATCGGGGTCCTCAGGATCGAGCATGATTTCCTTGGTTTGGATGTCATCGGTCTGAATCTTGTCTTTGGTAGGCTTCATTGTTGGAACCTCTGCTCTGGTCTGCTCCTCCGTGCTGACTGCCTGCTGGATCTCCTTCTGGTCGGACAACATCAACTGTTTATTGGCCATTTCACAACTATGTACGTGCCAATCAAAAGAATTCCGACGATCAGAGTGGAGGAAGATTATTCTGTTCGGGCCTGGCATCTTGAGGGTGAGATATGGATAATGTGGGATAGCCATGAATTTAGCCATAGCCGATCGACCGATGATAGCACAGTATGCTGAGTCGAAATCCGCCACCTGGAAGAGAATACACTCGATCCTAAAATTCTCACGGGTCCCGAAGGTGACCTACAGACTAATCTATCCAATTGGAACTGAAGTCTTGCCGGGTACAATCCCGTGGAAAGGTGAAGAACTTGGCTGAAGATCATTGATTGATAGACCGAGCTCTTTGAGAGTCTTGGTGAAGATTATGTCCAAACTGCTTCCTCCATCAATGAGTACTTTGTTGAACTTCACCTCCTTCATCGTAGCAGCAAGCACCAGCGGGTGTCGACCCAGCTTCGGGATGTGCTTGGGGTGATCCAATCGATCAAAGGTGATTGGCATTTCAGACCATCTCATGAATTGAGGTGCAGCCGGTTTCATCGAGTTGATCTCCCGAAGCTCCAACTTCTGCTTGCGCTTGGACACATAGGCATCCGAGCCATCGAAGATGAAGTTGACTTCCTTGCGGGGCTCCTGGAACTCTCCTGAGTCATCCTTGTCGCCATCATCATTGGTCTTGTCTTTGCTATTGTGCCTCGAGGGATCTTTGGCCGCCTTGAGCGCAACTGTTGCAAATCCCTTCAGTCGATAGCAATCCTTTGCTTTGTGGTTTCCCTTTAGGTGCCAAAGGCACGGACCACTCAGCAGCTCGTCCGTGGATGGTTGGCTCGTTCGAGGGTTCTTCTGAAGTCGGTCCACCGTGTGAACCACATTATCAGGCTTCCTCTTCTTGTCCTTCTTGGAGGACTCGGGCTTGTCCGACCGCTTCTCTTTGCCTTTTCCCCGGATGTCATCCAGTGCCGACTCACCAGACACGAACTTGTCAGCGATCTCGAAGCACTCTTGAGCGGTCAGCTTGAGGTCATGATTCCTCTGACCGATCTCATGAGCCAAATCATCGCTACGGATCCCTCCTTGGAAGGCGGCAATAATTTGTTGGTCCGGAACATTGGGGATCTCAGTCTCCTTAGCGTAAAATCGCTTGATGTAGTCACGAAGAGGTTCGTCGGTCTTCTGCTTGATCCAAGTGAGGTCAAAGTGGTTGCCCGGTCGATTGCAGGTAGCTTGGAAACTTTCTATGAGCTTCCTGTTGAGGTCTCCCCAAGATGTGATTGACTCCTCTGGAAGAGACATGAGCCATATCCGAACAGCTGGATCCAGGTAAACCGGGAGGTAATTAGCCATTACAAAGGAATCACCTCCAGCCTACCGAATCGCCATGCTGTAAAGCTGCAGCCACTCTCGGAGATTGGTCTGACCATCGTATTTTTTGATGGGGACCGGCTTGAATCCTTTTGGTCATCGAGCTATATGAAGCCTAGGGAGCTATACGTGAGCCATCGATCTCATCGTCGGTTGGCGTCATCGACCGCCTATGCCAGTCTGGAGACGGGGTTGCACGGCGGCCGTGTCGCGGTCTAACGTCGCCATCATGACGACGACGCCGATGGTCGTTATCCTCATTATCGCGTCGATCCCGATCGTCTCATCGACGTCGGTCGTCACGATTGTGCCTTGGAGGGGGATCTTGACGGTCCTCTCGTCGGACAACCGATGTCCCATCGATCGTCCGTTCTCCAATCGCGGCTTTCTTCCTCATAGCATCGGTTGTGCCGAGTGCGTTCCTCATAGTGAGAGTTGATGGTATCTCGTCCATCATCGAGGCTAAGAGAATTTCTCAGATCTTTACGCCTTTGCCATCGTCGTGAAGATACGTGACTAGAGCTTGTGACCGACTAAGATTTCACGGCCTCTTCAGCCACAGCGGCCTTAAGCATAGCCACCGCCTTCTGCATCACGGGGGTCTGATAATTCGCATCGACCATTAGAGTGTCGAGCAAAGTTTTAGCCCCTGTGATATTGTTCTGAGGGGTGTGGTAGACCTTTATGCCATCCACTTTGAGTTCTGGACCGAGGTCCAGTCGGCGTGCATTGCGTGAACCACACGACCCTCTTGGTCAACGACGGTGACCGACCGATAAGTCATCAGCTGGAGGGTCCTCCTCCTATTGACCTCCTTCAGCCAGTTGATTTGGATGGCCATCAACGGGGTTATCTTCGTGTTCACCGTTTTGGTCACCATCCTGGTCTCCATCCGCGGGATCTGCTATATCCACCATGTTGATAGTATGGGGATATGGGTAAGCGGATCCGACCGAGTCCTCATCAAAGGACCGATCCGATTTTGAATTGTTCCCGAAGGAAGGATCTTCTTCCTCAGATCCGAGTGGGGCCAGCGCAGGGATCATGCCAGACGAACTTGGTGATCGTGCCATAGAGATGGCTGCGGCCGAGTCAGATCTGTGGTTTTCTAGACCTAGGGCTCCGTTGTCACCGACTGCGAAGTCGAGCGATCCAAATGAGATCTTGAAGTCCGGTGAGTACTGGATGGTGGGAATTTTGGCCATCGTAGTCGACGGAGAATCCTGGCGAGCCTTGTCCCCTTCCTGGCACGCCAACTGTCGAAGCTTGAGATCAGCAGTAAAATGTATAGGGCTACGTCGAGACTAAGAACTACGATGGTAACACAAGACACCGAGTTATACAGGTTCAGGCCCTCTCGATGAGAGTAAAAACCCTACGTCCTGTGTTCTATGTATTGTATTGATATTGTGAGACTTGTCAACTTCTGTCCCTCGATGAGGGGTACCCTGCTGCCTTATATATCCAGTCGACAGGGGGGGTACATGAAGAGTCCTAGTCGTAACCCCTTAAAGTTTACTTAGAAAGTCTATCTCTACATGCCTTGCGCTCCAAGTTAAGTCGGTCGACTTCCTTGCCGATGAAGTACATGGTCGGCTACCGACTTAGTCTTGTATGAGGATATCCGTAACGCAAGTATCCCACAAGCAGCGTGGTATCAGCTTTCCTTCTTGCTTGACCGATCCAAGTACAGAGTACCCGACCATCTCTCTCTCTCTCTCTCTCTCTCTCTCTCTCTCTCTCTCTCACCGGCCCATAGACGGCGAATCCAGGCGGTGCCGGCGTGATCTGACAAGCTAGCGTCTGGATCCGAGCATGGGTTATAGTCCGACAAGCAGGCGGCAGATTCGAGCAAAGGTGTAGTGCAGCAGCAGCATACGATCTAGGCACAACACAACGATTTCACTCCTTCGCGGCAGCAGGGCGGCAGCTACTTCATATAGTAGTTCGACAGAAGGTAGGGATGAAAGCAAAAGTGGTAATAATCGGTTTACCGATGCTCGTTTTCGTATTTTATCGACCGCAACACGCAAAAATGATATTCCGAAGAAGTGGAAGCAAAAATGGTAGTAATTCATAGAAGTGGTAATGAAAATAATTTTGAAGTCTTCCGATCGTTTCCGTAAATTTCTATTTTAACGTGAAAATTACCGTAGAGTATTGTAGGTAATTACCGTATTCAGTATTTTTTTTGTAGCAAATCTCTCTAAAAGGCAAGTGATTCTTCTAGACTAAAACAAATCATAAATTTCTCAACATAAATTTTATATATTTTCTATTTTTTGCAAATGCAATTTTTCATATATGTACATACAATTATTCAATAATCAATATGCTATAACCAATTTATCATTGTTCCTGTGCCATCGTCGAGAGGCAAAGAAAGACACCTCCAATTTCCCTGTTTTGTTAGTGTCATACTTTACAATTCATATTTTCGATTGTTAATATCGATTCCCGATCGATACCGTTCATTTTAGTTGCAATAATATCAATTCTGACTTTACCGAAATACTGGCGCCATATTCATTTCCGTCAATACCGTTATTGATTTCACTTCCAAAAAAAATATGGAAGCAAAAACAATTAAACCTTCTTCCAATCATTTCTGACCGCTTTCATCCCTAACAGAAGGTACCTAGCAGGCTAGCAACTCGTGTTCAAGGAAAAAAGAAAACTTCCTTCACTGGATTTACTATATATATATATATATATATATATATATATATATATATATATATATATATAATATATATATATACAAAATAATAAGAAGACTAGCAAAATCCCCCGTACGTTGCTATGGGTTTAAAAAAATAATACACTCTTTATAATTTAAATATAAATTATTTACACAATATAGTTGTTGACTTTTTACATGAAAGATCATATTTATATTATTATTGGTGCTTCTTAGTGTATCATTTTATATGTCATAAGTAATAATTTTTCTATCAATTTTCACTGTATTTTTATTATAAATATTTTTTTACCTTTAATATTAATAATTTCCACATGTAGTGTCGTTTGAGTGCTATGTTGCAAAATTAAGTGAAATAATATTAAAAAATGCTCAAATATGAGTAGCACCAATATAAAACTCAATTCGCCATGTAAAGAGGAATTCTCATAAGCTCATGACGCCTATAAGATAATATTGGACCTCTATGAAGCTCAACATGCAAGACCAAGGTCATGACCCAGCCTAAAGATTTCTAGAAGTTTTATCCGATAGTAAAAATTAATTCACGCAGAATAGAAATAACACTGCATTACAACATAATTTTGGACTTGAAAACATGCTCTAATGAGAAAAGTTAAAACACAAAATTTGTAGATCTCGTCGAGTCTTTTTTAGAATATATGTGGATCATATGATTTGTACTTTGGAGGTAGGAGATGTGAGCCCCGCACAGATACCAGCACAAAGGAGTCTAAATCGAAATAAATATTTTTGCATCATAAAGTTGGAACCCAAAACAGCGAAATCTTGACTTCTATTGAATATCAAAGTTGTAAAACTTTTCGAGCGCTACACGATAGAGTCCAAGTTTGCCTCATTTGAACTACGGATGAGGGATTTATGATTTTTTAAATTTGGTACTTGATATGAAAGGTACGAAATAGATTTGGATTCAATCTCTAACTTTGTGGGCTTGTATTCGGACCAACACCAAAACACGGGGTATACGGACTCACCTAAATTAATAAGGTGTACTAGCAATATACCCGTGATTGCTATGGGTTTAAATGAATAAAACACTCTTATAATTTAAACATAAATTATTTACACCATATAATTATTGATATTTTTACATGAAAGATCATTTTTATATTATTGTTAGTGCTTCTTAGTGTACCATTTTATATGTCATAAGTAACAATATTTCTATCTTTTTTACCGTATTTTTATCATAAATATTTTTTTACCTCTAATATTAACGATTTTCACATATAGTGTCGTTTGAGTGCTATGTTGCAAAATTAAGTTAAATGATATTAAAAAAATACTCAAATATGAGTAGTACAGATATGAAGTCTAATTCACCATGTAAAGAGGGATTTTCATAAGCTCATGACGCCTACAAGACACCACTGGACCTCTATGAAGCCCAACATACAAGACCCAATGGCTAAAGATTTTTAGATGCTTTATCCGATAGGATAAATCAACTCACATAGAATAGAAATAACACTGCATTACGATATGATTTTGGACTTGAAAATATGCTCTAATGAGAAAAATTAAAACACAAAAGTTGAAGATATCATCGAGATCTTTTTGGAACATATGTGGATCATATTATTTGGACTTCGAAAATAGGAGTTATGGGTCCCGCATAGAGACCTGCACAGATAAGTCCGAATCAGAATAAATATTTTTGCATCCTAAATTTAAAACCCAAAAAGATGGTATATTGATATCTATAGAATATCAAAGTTGTTGAAATTTTTGAGGGCTATGCGATAGATTCCGAGTTTGCCTCATTTGAACTCCGGATAAGGAATTTATAATTTTTTGAATTCGGTGCTTGATATGGAAGGTATGAAACTGATTTAGATTCAATCTCTAACTTTGTAGGATACGGCAGATTCCAACCGAATTGTATTCACACCAACACTAAAACACGGGGCAGACGGACTCATCTAAATTAATAAGGTGTATCTATACAACTTATTATTTGAGGTGAGGTCGTCTAGACAACTTTTTTCGTGTTCAGATGTGTCCGTAACGTTGTCGTATTCAGTTTGTATCCTATAATGATTCACCAATCAGTTTGAGTTGTTTTTGAACCATTTTCTAATCCTTTATTGAATTGAACTCTGATTTTAATTCGATATTTCATACTAACAATAATTAATCATTTATTATTTTAACATCATATTTTGGATGGAAACTAATAATAAGAATTTCAATAATAACTCACTCCAAAATATTATAATGAATATTCTTTTGAAAACTCAAAAAGGTAAAGTAAAATAAAAATAGATCAAATACTCAAGCCAAAAAAATTGATTAATTGAATACTTTTTACAGTTAAAAAAATATTTTAACCATAAATTTTTTTAACAAAGACCGTGGCAAGGCACGGGTATTTTGCTAGTAGATATATAGATTAGATTGGGGAAGAGATGGATCACCTGCAGCGGTGACAATGGACACCGGACGTGTCCTTACCTAAATCAAAACAAAAATCCCTCCTTGCTCTCATCTCGTTTTTCCGTCCATGCTCAACCTGCTGTAACATGCACAAGGCCCAGCCGCATGGCCGCCAAAAGTACATAATAATGCAAAATCTATCTAGATCAAGCATCAGGTAAGAACCCGGTCTTCTAAAATCTGATCCTACACTATCTTGCAGCGATCTTAATTAAATTAAAGCAACCAGACAATGCAATCAAGAAATCAGAGGCCACACATATGGAAGATGGAACCAGACACTGGTACTGCGATGTGTGATCAGAGGCCAAAACAAACATCATGTATAAGCGGTCATCCTCTACTGTGGACATCAATTCCAAAAAAACTTAAGAACACAATGGAGGCAGCTGCGCAGTCCTTGCCACGCTTTGCCGCAGCCCTGCCCACCATGCTGTTCTGTAGGCCATTGACCACACGGCGACACGCGACGGAGAGGACCGATAAGTGGCAAAGACGCCGGGATTGGACGGGCTGGGTGACGTGACGTTTAAGTAACCTACGGGATTGGAGTCGCTATCAACATGTTCACGTCGCGGTTGTCCAATTGAATTGGGCGCTGGGTTCTTCAACGATCAAGAGTTTTGCTTGAGAACATGGGAACGGTAGAAGAAGAAATTACTCTCGGTCTCAGGGTGGACTACGTGGGGGTGGAAACCAATGAAAAAAAAGTGGACACCAAAAGTGGAAGACCACACCTGTTTTATTAAGTAGTACTAGCAAAGTGTCCGTGCGTTACTACGGACTTTAAAAAACAAAATATTCTTTATAATTTAAATATAAATTATTTACATAATATAATTATTAGATATATACAATATTATTAACATTTTTTACATGAAATATTATATTTATATTATCGTTGGTGCTTCTTAGTATATCATTTTATATGTCAAAAGTAATAATTTTATCATCATTTTTTACCATATTTTAGAAGCTTTATCCGGAAAGAAAAATCAATTCATGGGGTCTAGAAATAACACTGCATTACAACACAATTTTGAAATTGAAGACTTGCTCTAATGAAAAAAGTTAAAACACAAAAGTTATAGATCTCGTTGAGACCTTTCCGAAACATATATGGATTATATTATTTGGACTACGGAGCTATGAGATATGAGCCCTGCACAGAGACTTGCGCAGGGGAGTCCGAATCAGAACAAATATTTTTACATCGCATATTTGGAAATTAAAACTACGGGATCTGGACTTCTATTGAATACAAAAGTTGTAGAACTTTTTGAGACCTACGCGATAGAGTCCGAGTTTGCCTTATTTGAGCTCCGTATGTGGGAGTTATGATTTTTGAAATTTGGTACATGATATAGAAGGTATGAAATCGATTTGGATTCAATCTGTAACTTTGTGGACACGAAGTGGACGACCATACCTCAATTAATAGATTGTAGAGACTAGCAAAATGTCCGTGCGTTGCTACGGACTTAAAAAAACAAAATATTTTTTATAATTTAAATATAAATTATTTACACAATATAATTATTACATATATACTTTAATCGTAAAAAAAATTATTACATATATACAATATTATTGAAATTTTTTATATGAAATATTACATTTGTATTACCATTGTGCTTCTTGTTATGTCATTTTATATGTTAAAAATAATAATTTTATCATCATTTTTACCATATTCTAGAAACTTTATCAGGAAGGAAAAATTAATTCACGGAGAACAGAAATAACATTGCATTGCAACGCAATTTTGAAATTAAAGACTTGCTCTAGTGGAAAAAGTTAAAACACAAAAGTTATAGATCTCATCGAGGCCTTTTCAAAACATATGGATCATATTATTTGGACTATGGAGTTAGGAGATATGTGCCCCGCACAGGGACCTACGTAGAGGAGTCTGAATTAGAATAAATATTTTTACATCATATATTTGTAAACCAAAACGGCGAGATCTTGACTTATATTGAATATCAAAGTTGTAGAATGTTTTGAGAGCTATGAGATAGAGTTCGAGTTTGTCTCATTTGAGCTCCGGATGTGGGAGTTACGATTTTTTAAATTTGGTACTTGATATAAAAGGTACAAACCAATTTGGATTCAATCTCTAACTTTGTGGACACGAAGTGGACGATCGCAACTCAATTAATAGATTGTAGAAAAAGATAGAGAAGAGATGTAAAGATAAAGATAACAAAGATATTTTGTTTAGACGATTTCATAATACTCATCTGATGCAAAAATATATTTTATGTAGTTGGAAAATTCTTGCTATTATATTCTACAATATAAAATTTGAGCTGCAATTAGTAAAACTTTGTACGAGACAAAATTAAAAGAAAAATCAAATAAGACATTATGGTTCAAAATAAATAGTTACAATAAACAACTATTTGAATTAGTTTTCTCAGTCCTTACCATTGCACCTTCACAGGTTTTGTAATTTACACGTTTTTTGCAAAAAAATTGTAATTTACATTTTTATTAGATCTAACACACGATTTGTTCCATAACAAATTATTTTATGATATTACTATATTGTAAGGTGCATTACATATTTATCTTTATATTTTTATGAGCATTATTTAGAGTGCACGTGGCAAAAAAAAAACATCAATACATGAAACAATTGCTTATTTTCATTGCATTGTAGGTTGATCATAGTACTTGCCACAGAAGATCTCAACTGGTGTGCTGTCCTGTCATTATTTATTATTACATTCGGTGGATATCGCGCAGGGAGGATGCATGAGTTTCCCGATCGCCGATCTCAGACTCTCAGTATGTACTATATCTTTTTCTGACTGTGTGGCGTAAGACCTGTATGTTTGTCAGAGTGTGTTGCCTCGGTGAGATGCAGGGAGCAATACAGGTGTTGTATTCAATGAACTACAGGCTGTTAGGCTTTCTGGAGCTAGCATCATTGATCTGTTGAGTATGATTAAACAATTGATCAAATACAAACTTTTCAGTATTGAATTTAGGAGATAGACAATTCACACAACAGTTTAATGGTCTTAAGTGTTGTTATTTGATTTTTTCAACTCGGGCAGCTACACTTCAAAATCTGCGTATCGAACATTTTTAATGGGTCGGTCACCTTCGAGCTGTAGCGCAGAACTTGGAAACCCTAGACACCAGAAAGTGCAAATTTTTCTTATGGTTGACGATTCGTAATAGGTGCTGGACAGCAGATCATTTAGCCAAGCGTAATATCACACATCCAAGTCAATGTCCATGTCCCGTATGCGATCAAGAAGATGAAGATATTCAACGTCTCCTTACCACATATGTGTTTGCTGAAGCTCTTGTCCGGTGACCAGCTAGCTCCCGTCCGGTGACTAGCTAGCTCCCGTCCGGAGATGTGAAGATCGCGTTTGAGGTGATCGTGAGGGTGAGGATCATCGGCGCGGTGCCTCACAAGGCCCGGTTCTGGTGGTCAGAGGTGATTGCGGCCGCGGCTCGCCGCCGTGATCTGGTGATCTGGTGCGCAAGGAGGACTTAGCGGCTGAACAAGCAGATCGCAAGAATCAAGAGGCAAAACAGTTCTCAGAGTTATTCGGTTTTCAGCCACCAGGAGCAGATGATTTCTCTCCTTCTTCCAAGGATGAAGCACTTGCTCCGATCAATGGCCGATTCTGGTCAGTGGATGAGTCAGATGATGATGAGGGCCCTACTCTTTGTGACCTCAAGGTGTTGTCAACGTCAGAGTCATTCTCTGTCAAATCGTCGAGTTTGCTCAACTCGTCGGAGGCCGATGCAGGGGCACGAAGGCAAAAACAGTCGCATCTTCAGCTACCTGCACAGCGACAAAAATCGAAGCCATGGAAAGAGCCTCTGACGAAAGCAAGAATCTCGCCAAGCCGCACCCTCAATGACTTTTTCCCTGAGGTGCTCTTGCGACTGGAGGCAGCTAAGGCCGATCACTCACTGCCGGCCATGCAAGTCGACGTAGATGAGATCGCCGGTGAGTTCGATCCATACTCCAGTCATGATCCGGATTCCCCGCATTTTTGGATTCGGGCGGATACTAAGGCCCAATTTAACTCCAGGTTTGATATTCTCCCTAGCATCGCTTGATTACTATCCCAACTCAATCACCAACCCCACAAACGCGCATCGTTCCTGGCGGCGCTCATGGCTGGAGGTGACTCAGTCAAGGAGGTTGGTGGTCGCAGGTTTGATCAGGGTGATAATCGGCATTCCTACCAATTGCATTTCGTTCCAAGAGGATCACAAGGTGGTAGAGGAGACCGGGGCCATGGTCCACCGGACCGTGTGCCGTCTTACGGTGGCAGGGACCATGACTCAGGCTTCAATCGAGGTAGAGGAGCGCATGGCCGACAGGGCAACTATGGTTCCCAGGGTGGCAATGCTGCTTCTCGCAGCTCTAATGGCAGGCATGGTACTGGTGCCGGCAAAGGCGGAGGAGGTGATGGCCGTTGACGATCCGGCGACGGCCATGGTCTCACGGGTGCGGGGTCTCACAAGGAGATGTCAGAAGCTGATCAGGGAAGAAAAAGAGCTACTGATAATGATACTTCTGAACAGGCACCGGAACAAGGAAAAAAAATAGAAGGAGATGACAGGCATTTGACATCTAATTGCCCCATATATCTGGGCCCTAAGCCACATGCAGTTTTCTGTGGTGTTGATGGTGCAGTTGGGGGATTTTTTTTAATTCCCTAGTTTGGAACTCCTGGTAGAGCACCAAAAAAAGATAAAGCAACAACATATATTACGATCAAGGAAGGGAACATCACTCCTGAACTGATTAAGAGTGAACTCCATCGGTTGATTCCTATCAAGTGGTCGTGGATAGTACAACAACAAGGGATGGATTCCTTGTGCCATTTCCTAGTAAGGTGGAACTCGACCGGATGGTGGCAACTAGATTCGTACACACCTTTGGAGGAGAAGGTATAATGATAATTAGTGAGTGAAACCACAAGATTGAGCCCCGGCACTATCTTCAAAAGGCTTGGGTAAATGTTTATCGGGTTCCATATGAAATTAGATCATGTTTATCTCTTTGGGTTATGGGCACCATTATTGGGGTTACGCAGAAAGTGGATACAAAATATCTCAAGAAGATGGGTGTTGTTTGTATTTTGGTGGCGGTCATTGATATCCAAGGCATATCGGATTCTACTGAGATTGCAGTTGGTGAGGGACTACATGATATCTTCTTCAAGATCGATGAAGTCTACCGGGATGGAGCTTGGGTTGATTACACTCATATATGGTGATGACATGGATCAGGATGACTTGTTGGATGAGGAGGAGCAAACCGCAGCTGGTAAAGGTCAGAGTACACCTCAAGCCAATAATTCTAACAAGGATAACACTTCTGAGATGGCAAAGGAGACGAGTCACCGGAGCCTAAGAGCACTGTGAAAAAAGGATTAGGGACATGGTGGAGGAGGTCCTAGACAATGTTTGTAACAAGCTTCTGGTCGAGGCGGCAAATAAGGTCATTGCGGAAGATCCACCACTCAAGGAGACCTCAACACTAGGGGAGTGCATTTCTGGTTCTGCCCTTGAATCCCTTCAGCTTGATGACAATAACAATACAGGTCTTGATGCCGGAGACAATACAGGGGTTGAGATGGCTGACCGGGTGATCAAGTCTAAGGATGATGCTATTTCAGACATTGTGCTGCCTGCTCGTGTTGAGCTAGTTTCATTGGGTCACGATGCCGCTGCTCCAGCGGGGTCAGCTGCGGTTTCGCCAGCTGAGGACGTGGCTGACCCGGAAGCTTCGGATGAAGCGGTTCAGGTAGAGTCGGCTACGGCAGTGCAACAGCCATCTTCGGGTTTGGGTGCTGCTGCTGCAGATCGCCGGCAGTGCAGCAACCATCTTGTTTTGGCGCTGCTACTGCAGATCGCGAGGTCGTGCCAGCAGTATTGCTACATTCTCTTGGAGTGGAAGCCGATACCCTGGCTGCTTCGCCAACAGCTGATTTAGAAGTGAGGTCGGAAGATATCACGGCTATTTAGAAGGAAATACAGAAAGAAACCTTAGACAAAGACTCTACTGTCCCGGATTCTATTCATCAACCACTACCACTCCTGATCAGACACGATGCTGTTCGAAGTGGAAACCACTGTTGGTCACTTGGATTGTGGAGGCCCTGCTACACTTAACAGAACCCCCATAAACACCATTGACACCTCTGCTTGATGCTATTCTGGCTCAGGTGGAGGCGTCAAGGGACATAGAGGATTGTAATCCGTGGTTCAATGGGTCGCGTCGCTGTTCTTCCGTGTCTATGTATGCAACAAGTAAGGGTAGCATTATGCCTGTCCAAGAGCAGGAGGCCCCAAAGGTAGCGCTTGACAAGCTACCATACCGTGTACTCCAGGAAGTATGTAAGCTTAATGGTATTCGTGCTAATATCAAGACTGTTGAGATGATTACAGCACTAGAGGGTGTTAGCAAATTAAAGGAGGACCTGGAGAGGCAAGTGTTGCAGGCCATTCTTAAGACTTCCACAGCCAAGGCGTCCCTATAGAACCATGGACAAAAACATCAACTAAGGCAGAAGGAAGATCAAGATATGATGCTCAAAGCACAAGCAATGGTGGCAAGGCGCAGTCTGGATGGAGGTAATAGCCAATCCTTCTCCTCTCTCCATCCTTCTTCTCTAGTAACTAATATCTCCAACTTAGGTGTTTCATTGGGACATACTAATTTAAAGGTTTTTAATTCTATTGAGACCTTAAAATCCATAGAAAGAAATCGATTAGATAATAACCTTCCTTTGACTAATCCTATGGTTAATAGGCAGGGCCGGCCCAAAGGATTTGGTGGCCCGGTGCAAGATGAAAAATGGAGGTCCCATTAACGACAAAAGTAATAAGATAATATATCAACTATAGAAATAAGGCGCGATAATTTGCCGTGCTTTGCTTTTATTCTTTATAGTATGACCCCTATTTTGTATACTTTTGTTTGTATATACGTCCAGAAAATCCAAACTGTTGAGCAATACCAAAGCTGCTATTTTAGAGAAGTGCTTCGGTGAACCTGATTTGCAACTATATTACTTTAGTTCATCAATAAAATCCGTTACCACTGACACAATAATTATGTGCGAAATATAGCATAAAACTACAATTTTGAAAAGCTTCTTTTAGCTCGTGCAAGAGTCGCATGCATAATAAACAAGGTTCGATGAGCAATGAAAACACTTTTATCAAATTTAAGTAAGAATCTGTTAGTTCAATATCATGCAATGACTCCAAAGTTTTTCAGCTTAGTAGTTCCGAATATACTTTCAAACACTTTGAGTTCTTCAAATCTATTTTTCAGTGAGGTTGTCGGTTGTCGCCACATCAACTATGACCAAAAAAAAATAATTGACATCAAAATTCACTACAATCAGATTCATCAAATTCTTTCTTTCTAGTACTTGGCGCTTCAGTTGCAAGTCCTTTTGCAATTTTCAAAATGTGCAGGCAAGGCAAAACCGCACGGACAAGTTGTGCACTAGGAGATGAAGGCAATTTTCAAGCCATCAACAAGGGCACAAGGGCACGGGAAATCGATTGCAGGCCTGATTGAACGGAATGGATCGATTTACTAGTCCAAAAATGTGCTGCTGATTCGTGTACGAAATGAGGCCTGCACATATTTCGGCAGAGGAGCTTCAGCCTGTGTTTCATATTTGGGCTTCAGCTAGAATTCTCAATGGACAAATAGATTAATGGGACAGGCCATAGACTAACATGTGTAGTACATGTATGGTTGAGACCAGGCCCCTTGATTTTTGGAGGCCTGGTGCGGCCGCACTGCCCGCACGTGCCCAGGGCCGGGCCTACTAATAGGGAGGATATCAATGACCTAGACCAGACTCTTAATTACATTTGTAGAGACATAAATAAGAAGACGCTTGATGTGAGCTTGGATCATTTCCTCTGTGATCTAGGTGACCAAAAAGAACCCGGAAAACAACAATTATCGGAAGGCCATGGATTGGTTACTCACCACCATGTCCCCCCCCCCCCCCCCCCCCGCCAAATAGTTTCCAAATGAAGGGTGTTTTTTGAATACCAGAGGTCTTGGAGACTTGGGTAAACACAATACTATCTCTAACTTGGTAAAAGAACACCGTCTAGATTTTCTAGCTTCTCAAGCATTTGGCGCTGGGGGGGGGGGGATATGATTTCCTTTGGCATAGTATGTCGCCTAAGGGTAGGTCTGGAGGTATGCTTCTTGGGGGTGAATATGTCGACCTTCAATGTGGAAGTAATTGATGAGGGGGATTTGTACTCAAAATTCCTACTAAAAAATAAAGAGGATGGATTCACTTGGGCGTTGTATTCTATTTATGGTCTAGCACAGAATGAAAACAAGGCTCAGTTTCTCACTGAGTTTGCACATGTCTGTAGCACCAAAAGTCACCTGATGATTATTGGTGGTGATTTTAATATTATGAGATACCTGGAGGACAAAAATAATGATAACTTCTGTCCTCGTTGGCCAAGCCTCTTTAACTCAATAATTGATACTTTAGAATTGAAAGAGATAGAGATGTCGGGGCAACAATATACATGGACAAATGATCTAGACCCACCTACATTTTAGAAGCTTGGTAGAATTCTCATGAATACAGAATGGGAGTCATGACATCCTAAGGTATCTGTCATAGCACTTGATTGGGGAAAATCGGATCATACTCCACTGCTCATTAATACTGGACAAATAGGACAACATGGTAATTAATATCAATTCAAGTTCGTGCTTGGTTGGCTTATCCGAGATGGGTTCTTTAATATGGTGTCTAACATTTGGCATCAAAACCATGGTGGTTGAAGCGCCATTCAAGTTTGGCAAAACAAGATAAGGGCCCTTCATCAAAACTTTCCATACTCATTGATTCTTTCGATAAGAAGGCAGAGAATACCATTCTCTCACAAATGAATTGGCTCTCAAACATTATATGAATGAGAGACTCTCAGACATGCTACACGAGGAGGAACTCAAATGGTACCAAAGAGCCAAAGTTAAAGAGCTACTGAAAGGGGATAGTAATACTCAATACTTTCACCTAGTGGCCAATGGGAAGTATAGGAAGACTAGGATTTACAAACTTGAGAGTGGGGAAGGCACCATTATGAGAGATGCCAATCTGAAAAGGCATATCACACAATACTATAAAGGATTATTTAGGAAACCCGAGGATACAAATTTCATTTTGGATGAAACAATCATTGCGGATATACCACAGGTAAATAAGGAGGAAAATGAGATACTCACTGCTCATTTCTCTGAAGAAGAGGTGAAAAATGCAATATTCCATATGGAACATAACAAAGCACCAGGCCCAGATGGTTTTCCGGCTGAATTCTATCAGATTTTCTGGGAAGTCATCAAAGCTGATTTATTGGCTCTCTTTGATGACTTTCACGAGGGAAAAATTGCCTACATATCATCTCAACTTTGGGATCATTACTCTTCTACCCAAGTTAGATGAGGCAGAGAGAATTCGGGACTACCGACTGATCTGCCTCCTTAATGTCAGCTTTAAGATACTTACCAAAGTGGCAACAAATAGGATTGCTTCGGTTACGAACAAAATAATACGACAATCACAAATGGCATTCCTGTTCGGTAGGAACATTATGGAAGTGGTGATAATTCTACATGAGACTATACATGAATTGCAAAGGAAAAAGAAAAATGGAGTCATCCTAAAACTCGATTTTGAAAAGGCTTATGATAAAGTTCGATGGTCATTCCTCCAACAAACCTTGAGAATGAAAGGATTTTCTTCTAAATGGTGTGACTGGATCCAAAATTTTATCATGGGGGTCATGTTTCAGTTAAGGTAAATGATGATACTAGTCCTTACTTTCAAACATGCAAAGGACTGAGACAAGGTGATTCCCTGTCCCCAATTCTTTTCAATCTGGTGGCTGATATGCTGGTTATTCTAATTGCCAGAGCTAAAGGGGATGGTCAAATTTTTGGGGTAATTCTCGATTTAGTAGATGATGGATTGTCCATTCTACAATACACGGATGACATGATCATTTTCCTGGATCATGATATACAACAAGCGACTAAAATGAAGCTCTTGCTCAGTGTTTTTGAACAATTATCTGGTTTGAAGATCAATTTTGACAAGAATGAAATATTTTGTTTTGGTGAGGCTGAACAGTGGGAATCACAATATACTACATTGTTTGGTTGTAAAGTGGGAGCCCTACCTTTCAAATATCTTGGTATTCCTATTACTCATAGGCGCCTAAGAAATAGTGAATGGAAAGATGTCATTAATAGGTTTGAGAGAAAATTGAACAAATGGAAAAAAAACTTATGTCCTCGGGAGGCAGGCTTATTCTCATCAACTCTGTTTTAAGTAATCTTTCAATTTTCATGATGTCATTTTTTGAATTCCGTGAGGGAATTTTACATAAACTAGATATGATTCGCTCCTGATTCTTTTGGGAGGGAGAAGGCCACAAGAAAAAGTATCATCTTGCAAAATGGGAGATACTATGTCAACCCAAGGAGCAAGGTGGTCTGGGGATTGTCAATCTGAAAATAAAGAACAAATGTCTCTTGAGTAAGTGGATTTTTTGACTACTCAATGAGGATGGTTCTTGGCAAAGGCTTTTGAAGACTAAGTACTTCAGCAATAAGACTTTTACCCAAATGTAGAGCCGACCAGGGGATTCTCACTTTGGAGCGGTATCCTAAAGGTTAGGGAGGAATTCTTCTAGTAGGGTGCTTTCCAAATTAGGGATGACACACAAACAAGGTTTTGGAATGACATCTCGGTGGATAATACACCACTAAGCCATCAATTTCCAGCTTTATATAACATGACAAGGTGGAAACAAGTCATGGTACGGGAAGTTCTCCAAAACAACACACCAAACCTTACTTTTAGAGACCAATCACTGGAGATAAACTCATAGAATGGAATGCATTGATGTCCAAAATGGCGAATGTTCAACTTGAGGATACTCCAGACTTGTTCAAGTGGCATCTACATCTGAATGGCACTTTCTCAGTGCAGTCGATGTACTTGGCAATGTTGACAAAACCACATTCCCATCTTAAACATCTTTGGCGCATCAAAATCCCCCTTAAAATCAAAATCTTCTTATCGTACTTGGAAAAAGGTGTTACTTTAACCAAATTAAATTTGCAAAAAAAGAAATGTAATGGTAGTCTCAAGTGTAGCTTCTGTAATCACAATGCGACTATACAACATGTCTTTTTTTAGTGTCATTTTGCTAAGTCGATTTGGCGCATTCTGCAAATTACAATAGGCTTGCCAAAACCCAACAGTATTTCTATTGTTGGAACTTGGCTTATATCCTAGGGGGAAAGGCAAAAAGAATAGTAATAGTTGGGATTGCGGCTATGTTCTAGGCCATTTGTCTTAGCCGCAATGACATCGTCTTTAACAAAAAAGTCTTTGATAAATATGATGCAGGTTATCTTCAGGGGCACATATTGGTTAAGACAATGGAAACTTTTACAAAAAGAGGAGGTCAGAGATGTCATCACCCAAACTTGTCAGCATCTGGAGGTGGTGGCCATGGGCATGTTTTCTAGAAACGGATGGCCAGCTCTTTATCGTATCAATGCTTAGTGTTCGTGATTAGTTTTGTTGATCACAAGACTTGTAATAATGACCGAGCCGGGCTGTATGCATAAACAATGTAAAAAGGCGGAACTTGTTTCCATTATCTAAAGAAAAAATGTATGTGTTTGCTAGACAATTATGGCACCAGATATTGACTCCACTTGAGCTAGAATGACATGATATTCCAAGACGACGATAAGTCTTCTTTACTGAATGCTGGAGGAAGCAAAGCATGAAATCGTAGAAAAATAAAACAAAGGGTTTTAACTCCCTTATCATTCTTGGAGCATGGTCAATTTGGAAGCATCGCAATGGTTCTGTCTTTGAGGGAGCTAGCCCTTGTTTGGATCAAGTGCTTAGATGTTTGGAGGAGAGAAATTACTTATGGGGTCTTGTTGGTGCATGAGGGCTTTCAGCCCTCGGTTTGAGCAGGTATACGAGCTCCAATAATATTTGTGCTTTGTTTATGTCTAGCTTTTACTTAGGTTTCTTATATAAGCACTATCCTTTAATGTACACAGTCCTCCGGAATGGGGTGGCAAAGTTTGTAAGAGACCGAGTTGTTTTCTTTGTTCTTAATACAAATATATGCAACTTTCCTATGTATTTGAGAAAAAAATTATTATTTGATTTTCTGAGAAATAAACATAACTGTCATTACTTTTTGATAATTGATAATACAATAAGTAACTTTAAGTAGTGCTGTCACAAAACGGAACTTCAAGTAGTGCTGTCTGACTAGAAAATACTAAGGAATCTATAGCATCGAACTCGGTCAGGACTCGGGGGATACCCATGCATATACCTTTAGAAGTCTCAAGTAATAGGTTCAACTGCACATGCATAGTGCTAGTAGGAAGTTCTTATGAAAAGGAGTAACTCATTACAGCATTGAGCTAAAGTGGAAACGAAAGATTTATGCTCAAAATCGGTTCTTCCACAGTGTACTGCACATTTTGTTGCAAAAATAAAGTCCGACGAAAAATATTGCACTTAACAAATTATCACAGATCCATATTATCCAGAGGTTCAGGGGTTGGTGGCCATACTGAACTCAGAATTTTATTCCAACCGCAACACGAGTGGATCTGGTGCTGTTACTCTGTTTTAGGGCTCTATAACCTGCCAAATGAATAATAAACAACACACTGTTAACGCTCCATAGCAGACAATCACATGTATTGTATCAAAGGAGAGGTGCTCCAATTAATGAGGAGCAGTATCCTAGTAACTATTCATGTGTTAGTCAAGTATAGGGAAATTAATTATCTAACAACATATGCAAGCACTTTGAATAGCACAACCAGGGCCCGGGTTCCTGATTTCAACAAAATTTAATCTTTCAGCAGAATGAACCAGTGAATAACTGATGACTTCTATTATTGGAGCTACCAGCCACTGAAGGTCATCTAGTAGGAGGTTGATAAACTAGGCAAACAAATGAAAAATTGCTCTGCTGTGGCTCTGTTTTTAGTAATAACATGAGAACATGTCTTTAAGTATCTATACAGTATAAAAACAAAAGTATTTACCTAGACAACAGGCGACAATGCCATTTGTCATTCGTAGTATACTATTGTCATTAAGAAAACTAGTATAATACTCAAACCTTGCATCGATTTGCTTCTAGAGGTAGCAGTCAGTTTAGTAACTTATCGTCTTACCTGCTCTGACAGCGTTATCTAAGGAATATGTTGTTAGCATTTGTGAAAACATAGAAGATGATGCAAAAAAAAGATGATAACCAAGGAAGCTTTTCTTTTTCAGTCAGTTTGCGCAAATTTATGTGCTACCTAAACAGTAAAGCAATCCTGCGTGAAGATGATGTATAAGTATAACGTTATCAAGATATTACACAACATACACTGTTCATGGAATAATAAGGATTCTTGAACCACAGTAATCAAACATGAAAAACTAAGAAACTAGCAACAGTGGCATATGGGATCCATTTTTACTCCAGAAAGTTGACAATCATTCATTACTTGCATATCCTGAGAAGGAAATTAAATTAACATGAGTGTTAACGAGGACTATCTCAGTTTTCATATTTCCTGGAGGTAAGCACCTGCTGAGTTTGTAAACTGAAATGATAACAAAAGATACTAATATACAATTATGTGGTAGGCAACAGGAAGAACAAATGTACTCCCTCCGTCCTATTTTAATTGGCACTTTTGAGTCCGGCACGAAAATTAAGAAGAAGTATAAAAGGTAGGTGTAAAGAAAACAAGGAGGAAAGAGATATAGATAGAGATGTATTGGAAAGAAAGAAAGCTACATTGGAAAGTGAGAATACCAATTATTTTCGGAAAACTAAAGAGGGCTAAATAAAGTGCCAATTATTTTGGGATGGAGGGAGTAGTATTCTTGTTTCCATTGGACGGTGATCAGTTTAGGTCCCTAAATACCATGTTTTGTTATTTCTCATGCAATATATGTGTAATAAGACCTGTGAACGGATTCAAAAGGCATCAAATTTGGATAATTCTATATTTGTATCTTAGTCAGGTGAGAGCTATTGTCCCCCAGCGTGCCTCCTTCGCCAATCCCATGATGACACATAAGAATAAAGGTTTTGGGTCCTGGTCCCGTGTTTGACTCAATAAGAGCATCTCCAGTAAAAGGTTAAAACATGAAGACCCAAAACTTGTTTTAGGTAAGAGAGAGAAGATAACTGAATCTATTTTGTCCCCCTATGAATACCTATAATATTTTTGAAAAATAAATTAAATTTAGGGGGTATTCTTTAAAACAATGATACACACAAAAAAACTAAAAGATATTACAGAATTTCAAGAGGATGTCTTGCAAAAATGTATGAATATGGCTCTGATCTTCTCGTTCTCCCCCATCTCCACTTGCCATGGCCAATAGAGTGTTGCAATTCATGGAGTATTAGGAGGGTCAACGAAAGCGGTGGAGAGCGAGAAGAAAAGCCATCCTTTGCCTCTAATCCAAGAGTTGCCACCCCTTGAGCTCCTTTTCCTCCATGATGTGATGGTCATGGCCTTGGCTAAGTATTAGGGGGGGGGGGGGGTGTCTCCATCGACATGGAGCAGGGGGGTGAAAGTCCCTGGATGTCACCTAGAGGGGGGAGGGGGTGAATAGGCGTTCTTGAAAAATTACACAACTCACAACGGGATTAAAACTACCAAAATCGGATGCTCTAGTTTAGCAAGTCAGGCCCTTCGATTTTGTCAGCGAGCTTAGGATAAAACAAGAAAACAAGTAAAGAGTCCAAGCTCTGAAGACAAGCAAGTGCTCAAAACAAGCACATGAACCATCCCAAATAAATTCACAAAGAATTAACCTTAAAAGATAGAGTCCAAAACCGAACACACTGGTTTTTCAGGCATCGAGAGCAATTAAGGATCTACATACAATTTATGCAACCTAAATAAACAATCACCTTTACCAGAAAAGAAACACGGCACAACCAAAATATAGTCACCAAGACTCCACACAATTTAATAACTACCAAAACCGGACCCACTGGTTTAGGAAACTGAACCCTCTGGTTTTCTCGGGACAGAGAGACTAAAACAAGAATAGTAGCATCCCACAGAGTTCAAGCAAGCTTAATAGATTCTAATGAGGCACACAAGATCTAGCACATGTAACCACAGATTAGACAAGAACAACTAGTCATGCAACCTAGTGAGTCTTAATAAATAAAGCAATAACTTAAGAAAGCATACCAAATGAAGCACACATGGATTTGTTTACCGAAGTTCAATAGCTTGCCCCCATGCTGTCTACGTCTCCGTTGAGGAAGCTTGAGCTGCTCAACAGCACACTCCAAGCCAGGTCTCTTTCAACCACTTTCTCCGATCCACTAACTTTGCTTCTTTCCTTACGGAGGCAAAGCATACCTTCACAAACTTTCCCAAGGCTCACCACAAGCTTGGGAGCTCTAGGATGACACCTAACCATTTAGGAGGTTTCACCTCCAAGAGTAACAAATGCTACATGGATTAACACCACAATGCTCAAATGCTCAAGTGTGTGATTTTCTCTCTTGTCCTCTCAATGTCCCTCAACCCAATACTTAGGATTTCTCACAAATTACTCAAACCACACAAAGAAGTTTTGGGGAGAGCTCTACAAGGCTTTGGATGTATTTTTTTCATGCATACGATCAGCATCTTCCAAAGAAGGGGGAAGGAAGTACTTATACTTGTCCCCCAAAAACTAGCCGTTACACTGAACTAGTCAAAACCGGTCCCTCCAGTTTTTCTGAACTAGCCGTTAGAGATTTGAACCCAAACTAGTCCCTCCAGTTTGGTAAACCGGACCAACCAATTTTTTCCGAGTTAGTGAGACTTGTGATTTGTGTGGCCATTGTGTTTCTCTCATCTCACTAGGGTTTTTTCTTAGAGCATTTAGACATTGTAAGCAAACCATGCAACATCCCTCTTGATAAAGCGGCATGCCTAAACTCTAGATTGAATGAAAAGACAATTCTTCTTCATAAGCTTGCATGATAACGAATTTTGCCACTTCTTCTCTTTTATGCTCCATGAGGATTGCCATATGTGCTTTTGCTAAGCATCATCACCTAGAGCTTGTGACTTAGAATTTTGTCATTCATATGATCCATTTGCACCTTTTGGTTCACAAGTCATATTATGTCTTCATATTCCAATAATGATTGATACTTGGAAATGTATGACCACTTATAGCTTGCTCGGTCCATCGCGATTGCGCTTCACCTGTCCTTCACCATGGCTTGGGTCCCTCGGCTCCAATACTCCATCTTGCCCTTCTTCCTTGCATGGTACATCGCAGCCAAGTCATGCCAATCCTTGACCATCTTTCTATTTTGAGCCTTACATAACTTTGTATCATTGTTATGCCTTCACTTGAATTCTTGTTTGAAATATTGATTTGATCAAGTTGCTTCCAAGATTAATAACATAGAAGACTACTACTTGATCACTTCTCTTTCTTGTCTAATGATGACTTCACCAACCTGTTGAGACCATCTCATATCAATGGTTCTTCATGTCCCATATTCATTTCAAACTTTGGCTTGTCATAATATTGCTTATGTGGACCAATTTATTTGACACTTCTTCTCTTAATCACATAGGCCTATTTTTCTTTATACAATTGTACATTACTGAAGATGATCATTTGTGTTTATACTAAGTACATTCTTTATGTACAACATGCTCATATACTCACAAAGAGGATTAGTTCTTTAATCATGTTATTATACAATACACCAAACCCCACTAGAGGCATAGATACACTTTCAATCTTCCACTTTTTGGTGATTGATGACAACCTTAAATTAAGCTTACAAATGATATCTATTTATTAATAAAAGGAGATGAACTTTCCACCATGATGCCTAGAAAAAAGATAAATTGTCTAGAAATTCTTACAAAAAACAAAATATCTGACCCTTGATCTCCTCTTTGTTCTATTTTTTATTTACATCTGGCCCTTGATTGTATCTCTCTTGCACCCCACTCACAGCTACCTCCAATGTTTTGAAATACTCTGACCCGAGTTTGACTCCTGTCACCTTTAGAGGCAAAAATGTATATAATATGTTTTCCAACCGTGGGATCCCACCAGTCTTCTAGAAGAAAATATTTCTCTATCTCTAAGCCAAGTCTCACATATTTAAAAAAACTGAACCTATATCTGTAGAAAATATATCTCCAAGTCAGGTTTGATTTTCTTTCTAAAAGATATATATCTGAAGAATTTCTCAGAACCAGCAACACGACAAAGCCTTCAGCAGCTAACGGCACCACCGGAAGGCTCTGGCCATTGATCAAGCTAGCGTCTTCAACTGTACAACATGCATTGTCAAAGACCATCTCAGCACCATCGATACATGCGCGAACGCTACACCGCCCAAATAGGTATTCTATTAAATATACCTTACTGAACATGCCGTTTCATCTAAAAACAAACTGTCATAGCTTAAGAAGAAATTTTTTTTACTAAGAAAAGTTTACACTGGATAAGAACGAGTGCCTCCTCTCCTGGCAATCACAAACGGACGGTTCTCCAGGTGTTGGTTTATCTTAATATATCAAACTTTCACAACCCTGGTCTAGGTTTCTTTAGCATATAAGGAACAACTTGATCTGTGTCTATTCCATTGGAGATATAGGTAGTGCAGAACCCAAGAGCCTAATGAATGATGGATTGCAAGGCGCAATGTGCAAGTGGCATGACTTCGCCTTGCTCGCCGGCTTGCCATAGCACATTGGCACACCAGTATGTTTGATTTGCAAGGTGGATGTGGATAAGCAGAGGCCCGGTAGCTTCAGGAAGAGAAACCGTGGCAGCAAGGTTTTGATGATTGGATTCTAGACACGATCGAGTGCATTGAGTTCATTTAGTACTGAGGTACTGTTTCAGATTGGGTAGTAGATTAAAACATCATCAAGCACTACGATGAGTTAAGGTCATAAGGGCACTAAGACTATTAATTGTGTCGTCTTCCGTTGTCTCAACTTCTTATAGAGGTAAGGGCCAGATTTCCTTTTTTCTCCTGGCCTACGATAAGCATAAAAACACTAACACTGGCAAGGAACAAGCTGTCTGACTTCTTGTGCTGGAAGGGAGGTCTCTGCTATGAAACACTCCAAGAGGTGTCTGATACTTTGATGTAATTTAGAACATGTTAAAAAGGTATGAAACCAACCTAAATTACATTAAAAATACTAAATAATCGTTTGAGAGAAAAGAAGGAACTAATTTAATATTCGGCTTCAATTGGATGATTGATCACATGTACATAACATGTTTAGTATACTATGTGTTTGTACAATTACATAAGCAAGGACTGACATTGATAGCAGTATGCCTAAAAAGATTATATACTCTAGTGATGACTCGAAACAAAGACTGTCGATACTCATTTTGGATTGTAACATTTTAAGAATATCACTGCATAACTTGCACTTATCATCTATGTTAATTTGCTCTATTTTTTTAGAAAAAGGTCCAAAGTTTTAGAGGTAACATTCTATTTGAAAAATATTATGAAAGGTGTAAGATGTTACAATCCTTCTTAGAAATATTGTACTTAACGTTTCAAGAATAATGATGGACCTAAAAAGTATTGGACATTGAGCACAGTTTAATACTTTAATTCAATATGATATGGGTAACTTTCTCAAAGAAGAAGAATCATAGTACTGCATCACCAGGCCATTTGAATTTTAGTATTATGATACCGTGGAAATATTTTTCCAATATAATACTAAGGAATTGTGGACACCAAAACAATAGTCACATTTTAGTATGTTAGTGAAGTATTTGAAAGTTACTTGCATACTAGCCCGTGCAATTGAGCGGGCAGAATAATCTAGTTCATAAAAGAATTTTGAATGCAGACATATCGGGTTAGCTCCCCCTAAAACTGTGCATATGAATGAAATTCACCAATTTTGACCCCATATGCCAATTGCACATTTTGTAATAAAACCATGAGAGCTCCCCCCCCCCCCCCCCCCCCCCACAAATGTGTGTATTCATAGGGTGCAACAAGTGTGTGTGAATAATTAATACGTAATGCATATGACAAGAAAAACATAGAAAAAGTAATCAAAAGAATCATATATGTTGTCTAGCAAAAGCGGTTCCTCCGATTTCTTCAGACTTCACATATTCACTAGAAACAATACATCAAATCATCAAGCATCATATAATAGCACAAATAATAAGGTCTTATAAATTTAATACAGGGTTCAACACGCCAAACCATTCATTACAAATAATTCTCAAGTCCACGAGATAAAAAACAAAGGAAAGTGATACATTGGTTTTGTCTGGCCAAACTAGTTGCTCCGGTTTGCCAAACCGGAGCCTCTGGTTTTTCATACAGACCAAAACTGAGAATAAAAGCCGATGAAGACTTGGAGCTTTAATATTTCTCTCCCCTTTTGTCATCCAACACCAAAAAGGGAGTGTCCTCAAACATGAGTGGTCACTCGATCTCCTTATCATCGTCGTCCTCATCATCTTCTTCCTCATTGTTGGGTGGAGGTGGTGGAGCATACGGATGTGGAGCTTGTGAAGACTCGCCTCCACCATAGCCAAAAGCAGACCTGCTAAAGCTAATGTTACCAAACCATGAAGTGTAGTTGTTCTCCTGCTCATAGCGACTCAGCCTCGCCTCAAATGACTCAATCTCTAGCCTTGCTTCTCCCTCACCATGGCCGATAGAGTGCTGCATTCATGGAGTAGTAGGGTGCACAACAGTGGTGGAGAGCGAGATGAAGAGCCATCCTCCGCCTCTAACCCACGACTTGCCACCCCTTGATCTCCTTCTGCTCCTCGATGTGACGGCCATGGCCTTGGCTATGTATTGGGGGGGGGGGGGACTTCGACATGGAGTAGAGGGGGGACTCGCCACCAGGCCTCCAAGCTCCTCTTCGTGGTGCAGAGGAGGGCTCGTTAATAGACTACTACCTCCTCAAGCATGGGAGAGTAGGGCGGCACCATGTGCAGGCCGGGCATATACAGGGACAACACTAGGAAGTCTAGCAGTTGGCGACAAGACTTGGTGGCCGGCGGCATGATCCGGTGGTTGGGATGGGGAACAAAGGTAGTGATGGAAGCTTTTGATTCTAGTGGTTGGAGTTTGCGTGCGAGACTGGAAAGTTTAGGCTGTGGCCTAGTTGAAACCTATATTTCGGTCTCCAGAAGAGAAATTTACGTTTCAACCTAAATACTTTAGGTATATGTATCCATTTAGGTCTTTTGGAGCAGTTTTTCAACCATTTTGGTAATTTTTACGTATTGATATCCATTTTAAATCTTCTTCTAGTTGTGCTCTAAGCCTGCTGCAGAGCTTATGATCCATAGTCAAGATGGAAAGTAATTAAAAAAACCCGCAAGCAGCAAACAACACACACCAACCTTGGATAATGTCTTGCAGGACAATCATAAGTAGAAAGAAAACATTATTCCCATATCTCAGAAATTTACACCCGTCTGAAGTTAAACCCTTAGTGCTAGGAGAAAATACTCTAGCAAATACTGTCCCTTGAAGGAGCAAAAACACTTCACATTATTTTAGAACCTTTGCCTTGTCTGCGAACTAGTTCCTGGTACTTGTATACCATACATATACATTCATGATATTTTCTGTAAAGATCAAGAGTGGACCTAAATTTAATGCTTATCTGATGCAACTGCAACGAAATTGCACTCATCTATATGCAATCAAATCATATCCACATCGGTATGGTCTTCAAAGTAGCAATGCAATGCAGGTGGGCATAAAGGTTCAGATGCTAACACATTCATCAAACTGTTCACACATATGCAACACGGCTACTATTTAGACAAACCTGCTTATACCAACAGCTTCCAAATGCATCTATGCGTCAACCATCGGTCGATCGACCTGTCACACAGAAGAACAGACGACATCAAATCAAGAGGCTGTCCTGAAGAATTAATAGGCAAACATTTATTGGATTCATGCCCCAACGACCAAAGATAGAGGCGCCTCTATTTATTGTTATGGTTGACGCTGGTGAGCGGAGGAAGAGCCCAAGAAGAGGGGAGGGTCGTCAGCCCAACAAGCCCTATTTATTCCTTTCCTAATGCTGCCTCACCTTTGGCCCTATATACATTTACTTACTGCATGGGTGTTGGGGTGGTGAGCAAGACGTGTTTTATTATTGCACACATCCAGCACCAGCTCTTCTCCTCCTCCCTCGCTTCCTCTCTTTATTAGGATTAGGGTTAGGGTGTACATGCAACGGCCATGAATGCTCACCCACAAGAAGCAGTTCATGATTACTACCACTTCTACCACAACAGATTTAATGGTGTAGGTATAGAAGCCATGACGGTACCAGAGAGGCTTTAAGGCATGAGGCGCTCCGTAGCATGAGAGATTCAACTCTATCTCCATGTACTGCTCATCACCTTTGAACTCTTATCATGAATGCAATCCTCATCATCCGGTGCAAGCTGAGGCGCATGAGCCCTACTCTAACGCGCTGTTAATTCACCACAGAGAGCAATAGACTGGAGACTACAGTTATTTATACATAAAAATATAATAGAGTGGCATTATTCCTAGTATGCAGCAAGCATATTCCTATAGTTCTGAGCTAATAAACTCGATCGATGCGCATTTTCTTTTCTTGGACACAATCGTATACGATCGAGAGATCCAATTAATAAGTTCCATGAAGCTTTGCATGCGTGCATCGTTCCTGGCTGCATGCGGTCATGCAAGCGCACACGCGAGAGCATATGGATGTTCATCACCCTTACTCTTCCAAGCCAAGTAAGCTTCCGTGGGATCAGAAAAAAAAGTAAGTACACACCGCTCCCGGAACAGAGAGGGGCCTAGCGCAGGGCCGCAGCGCAGGCTCCCAGCAAGATCGTATCAGACGGCAGGCAACTGGTTTGATGACGGGCTACGTACGACGTAGCCAGCTGAGAGCCCAGCGGCGCTCAGCCCCCGGCCGGGTGGTGCGGCGTTAAGGCGTGCAGCAGCAGCAGCAGCAGCAGCCCCGGCCGGCCGGCCGGCAGCGCGCGGAGGAGACTTAAATGGGGATCGAGGAGGTGGTGAGATTTGAGCTGAGCCCATTTAAGGTCACTCTACTTGCCACCCTTTAATGCACAGACTACTGCACTCCCCTCGCCTCACTGTGGCGTTGGATGCAGCCCCCATTTATTGAGAACTCTTCCTCTCCTCCCCCTTCCTCACCTCTCCACGACCACTATAAATTGGATATCCCTGTGCGCTATCAGGGAGGTTGCAGTATGTAAACTCTCTCACTCTAGCAAATTAAAACCGTCACGACAGCAAGAGAAGAGGGCTGTGGTGGAGTTGCTTACGGTGGAGATGGAGGTGCAGCCGGAGCTGTCTCTGGGACCGACGTCGCTGGCCGTGTCTGCGGGCTTCGGCAAAGTGAAGAGTCCCAAGAGCTCGACGTCGGACTCGGATGGCAGCAGCGGAGGGAAGAAAAGGAAACAGTTCTTCTGGGATGATGCCATCTCCCACGCAAGCAGCCTGGAGCTCCAGCTCGGAGATCCTTTGCCCCTGGACTGGGAGCAGTGCCTCGACCTCCATGTGAGCATATAAATACACTTAAATTCTTCGTTACTAGTATAGTAGGGAAATATGTTGCATTCCAAGGTAGAAACTACTATACAAGTTGCAGAAATTAAGATGTCGCATGTCTGTACTACACACTCGTTACTACTATTATAGAAAGCAGAGAGCTTAAAGTGGTGCCAACATGACACTGTCCATTGCTTTAACTGACAGAAGCAGAGCAGTATTTAGATAGGCTGGCAACTCGTAAACTTGCTGTATGCATTGCACATCAGCACACAAAATGGTTGCACTACCGATGCAACTCGAGACCTTGATACTGTTATATTTTGCTCTATAATATTTTCATTTTTTTTTGTTTTTCAATGACCCTTTTAAATGTTTATGATTGTGGCAGTCTGGAAGGATGTACTACCTGAACAGGAAGACCATGAAGAAGAGCTGGGAGAGGCCCAAGTCTATGGAGGAGCAGGGCACCCTGAACCTGGAGCTAAACATCTCCACAACTCCGTCCAGCATTGACAGCAAGGCAAGCCCTTTCACGTTTGGGGACAACATCAAGAGCAAGATCACCAGCAGCATAAGCTCCGGCAACCACATGGTGGCCGTGCCATGCGTCAATTGCCACCTCCTCGTTATGCTCTGCAAGTCCTCCCCGGCGTGCCCAAACTGCAAGTTCGTGCAGCCCTCAGTGCCAGCGATGCCGCAGACGCCTCCACGCAGGCTCCATACCATCAAGTCTCTTGAGACTCTGAGTCTCCTGCACTAGATAGCTCGCAGGCTGGTGACTGTAGAAAGGAAAACTGCAAGTGAAAAAACAAATGAGCTACTACTCAATACTAGGGGTGATAGATGTGCTAGATGCATGGGGCTGTGTGGACATAGCTGTACTGGTGCACATGCTATAATGTTTGAAAGCAAACGAGGCGATCAAGTAGTTATTAAGTGAAATTAATTTAAGCATCCTCATCTGACCATTAAACACATTGGTCAAGGATGGAAATGTTCCTTTTCAACACAAGAAACAAAACTTATCACCCTAGATCAATACAGTATGGAGATTGGAAAGTGAAATGTAGCATATCCTATTTATTGGTATCCATGTATCAATATGGTTAAACACTGACTCAAGCGGATAACTACCATTTCCCGAAAAACACAAGCTTGAAGGAACAATAGAAGAATTTAGGTAGCAGGGTGGTGCTACCTGCTGCCGATGTTTACCTTCGTACTTGAAGGCAACATACATGTTTTTTGTCATGTCATCTTTGTCTCAGAACCAGCCACCTATAGACTCGGTATGAAAAACAAAAACAGGCTGACTAAAGAAACCTATACTACTCCACTGAAGTAATCATATACTCCCTCCGTTCTTAAATTGTTGTCATCATTGATTTTTTTTAGTGAACTTTAATCATTTATCTTATTCAAAAAAATTTAAGTTATATCATATATGTTAACATTGTTTGTTTTATTACCAAAGGAAATTTAAGCATAACTTAAAATTCTGCATATTTAAAATAATGTTTTAAATAAGATAAATAGTCAAAATTGAATAAAAAAGTCAACGAAAATAACAATTTAAGAACAGAGGGAGTACAGTAGCAATGACACGGAAATGCGCCAACATGACGATGTCACCGCTCACAATGACATCTGCAGTGACGGACATCGCTCACAATAAGGTCTTCAGTGATGGCCGACAGAGGCTATTTTGAATGTGTAAAACATTTGACTGCTTAGAAATAGCCCATAATTTGGTAACACAGAAAACTAGGCCACCAAAATAGCTGCAGCCCATAATTTTTTTTTGGCATAATAATCCAACCGTAATCGGCAAGTGTGGACAATAAATCTTACCGAATACATAAGTCACGACACTCTTAGGGTGTGTTTGGTAAGGCTTATGCTTATGCAACAAATTGCTTTTGCTCTAGCTTATCTATCAAAAGTGTTTATTCAGCTTATTTGACTTAAATAGCATAAAGAGTCAAATCGTTTGGCAAAAGTGCTTATTCAAACAGCTTATCTAGAGAGTAAACATCAAAAAACTAGTATTTGGTGCTAATACAAAACTGCTTATGCTAGTACAAATTCTAAAACTGCTTATAGCTGTTTATGTCAATAAGCACTTATGGGTTCAACACATTTGGCAGGGCTTATGACTTATTGCTGCATAAGCAGTTCTATAAGCCCTGCCAAACACACCAGAAAGCTTAGTGTTTTTGATTGCCGATCAATGCAAGTCCTTCCTAAAGATGCACACAGTACTCCGGTAGTTTCTGGATCCTACACAAGAGAAAAGAATAGCAATCAATGCATTAAATGATAGAAAATAGATTAGCTCAGCACTAACTATTAATGCATTTGATAGGGCGTTAATTGGCTGTTGTTGCATGTGATGGTCCAAGTCAAAATAGAAGTTAGGATCCAGTGGAACTGTCTTTTCAATATATGACTTTAAGTTGAGTACAATGATAATACTACATAAGCAGAGTTGGGAACAAATACAATAAAATATAAATATGATTTGAATTACACAGAAAAATCTCCTGTTCCACTATTGCATATTATCTGCTCTGCAGTGTGTAGTGACACGTAGTAAAGAAGACACATTTTATAACCTTAGGTCCTCTAGTACAAGAGATGATTTTCTTTATCAAAGTTACCCTCCATTAGGAAGCCAATCATACTTGTTGCAGCCTGAATTTTGCATGAGTGGCATAGAATTCATAGCAGCAGCAACTCTTCCTAATTTTGCATGTCTGGATCAAACATAACTCGTTGATGTTCAAAACAGTTTGCTAGATGGTAGTTTGTACTACTAACTTGGCCATCATAATAAAGAGTATTTATGAATACTAAATACTCCTTAGTGCTCCACTGTACTAGTGCGTATTAAATGGATCCAACACAACTGCTACTTCTGCGCATTAATGTTTTCCATACACTGGTTCTCACTGAATTTCAAGACAAGAAACAGTAGATGGAAACATCCATACTACTGTTGAGTGCCAATGTATTTAGAATAACTTTTGCTTAAGATAATTTTAGATTGCAGTTAAATAGTCACGAAAAATTAGGTAAAACAATGAACCACTACGGGAAATCAGGGCTTTGCCGAGTGCCCAAAGCACTCGGTAAAGGCACTCGGCAAAGACCACATAGCGACAAAAGTGTCGGCAAAGTAGTCTTTATCGAGTATTTTTCGTCAGGCACTCGACAAAATGTTTGCCGAGAGCTGAGGTGGTTCTCAACAAAAAAAAAATTCACTAACAACTTGACTTAATGGTGACAGTTAACCTTTATCGAGTGTCTCTGAAAATGCACTCGGCAAACTATTCACTCTTTGTCGAGTGTCAAGTGGAGCACTCAGCAAAGAGCCAGGGCCTTGACCGAGTGTCGTGGCCATAACACTCGGCAGAGAATAGTATCTTTGCCGAGTGTTACGGCCATGACACTCGACAAAGAATGGTCCCTTTGCTAGATGCCCTAACCACTACACCCAGCAAAGAACGGTCACTTTGCCGAGTGCATGCCCTAACACTCAGGCAAAAGTGACCCTCGAGAATGATATTTTTTTTGTTTCGGCCATATTAACCAATAAACATCATCATAGACAGTTCATATTAATAACAATATACATCATAGATAGTTAAATTTACTGTCATAATCCACAATTAACATTATAAATTGTTCAACAACACATAACTTTATAAAAAAACATCACAAGAAGTTCCATACTATCCAATTCCACAAATAAGCATCACATGTAGTTCAACAACAGTTGATGGTCGCCAGCCAATGATGTCGCCCGACTCATGTGAGGGTCACGTGGACCTCTTTGCCGAGTGTGTCGCCTTTGCTAAGTGTCGTGGACCTCTTTGTCGAGTCTTTTCCACGTGACACTAGACAAAGGAGTTGTTTGCCGAGTGTCAGAATTGTGCCGAGTGTGTTTTACAGTGGACACTTGGCAACGAGTTGTTTGCCGAGTGCCTGACATATTGCACTCGGCAAATGTTAGGGCACTCGGCAACAGCCTGTTCCCGTAGTGAACTGTCACCTATAAGAAGGGATTTTTCGTAGCAAATGATTATTGTACAATAATAAATAGGAAAAGCAGTCAGTACAACATTAACAAATGAAACAAGATAATGTTATCACCCGAAGAAGGTATGATAGGATACCTACTACTCCCTCCGTAGTTTTATTGTTGTCGCCATTGACTTTTTGAGCTATGTTTGACCACTCATCTTATTTAAAATATTTTTAAAAAATTCATATATTTTGTTATGGTTTATTTTATCACTAAAGAAAATTAAAGTATAACTTATAATTTTATCTTGTTTGATACACAAAAATTTCATACTTTTGTTTGATCTATAAATAAAACAGAAACTATGGAACTAGAATACCAAAAACATACGAAGAAAAAGTTGCTAGCGACAAGAGAATTATATCTTAATTGTTGAAAAGCAGTTGCACAACCTGTATATGATTATTGGAGAATTATATCTCCAATACTGGCATTTAAAAACTCTGCCCCATGCCTATTTATCATGCATAACTAAGTTCCCCGAAATTGAAGATTAGGAAAAGAAACAAACAAGTTATGCAAATCGGGCTAACAATTTATTTCCTATTCATCTTGTGTTTATAGAAGTACTTGGTCCTTGTCTGTCTACTCCTTTACTTGAGATATCTTTATTTCCTGACAGTTCAGCATCCTTCTAAACGCAAACTCTGCACCCACGGAAACTCTGCACTCTTTTAAAATGAAAATCTGTAGTTGCATGTTGAGACATTTCTGCCATTATGGGCTAACAAATGCTGAATTAAACTAGACAATTGTTGTCCAAATAAAGGCCAATATCTGTTAACTGATGTTCCCGACTGATTTTTTTCCCCATTTCTTCTGAACCGTTTGCTTTGACGCTTATGAAACTGAAACTCTGAAGTTATGCTGACAGTTTACACTTGTAAACTTGACAGTGATGCTTATTCACATGTTATTGGGTTGGTGTTCCCTTCTCTGCTCCATCCAGCACTTGGGCAGCAATGATCAATGGTGCCTCAAGTTTGTGTTGTTTTGTGGCTTTAAAACATGAAGATAAGTTGTTAGTGAGTGTATTTTAGTTCTGAAATGGATCATTCTTTGTGTTTTAAGGATAAACTCCAGTACATGTGAAATCATGTTGTCTTATAGTGTTGATACAATGTTGACATCAGGTTGCATATGGTACAATGTTCAGCTGTGTTGAAGTGATGGTGCTAGCTTCGTCGTTGCATTATTGCATTATGTTGCATTAGAGGAATGGTCAAATGTAATTAGAAAAGTAAACAACAACAATAATTTTGGAACGGAGTAATAGTTTCTTTTTTTTTGAATCATGAGTTCTTTTCTCTTTTGTAATGGACTAATTTGAAGCATTATGTTTTCCTATGGCCAGCACTAGGTGGCACTACCGAATCCGTCTCTTTACCAAGTGTCAAGGACACTCGGCAAACACTTTGCTGAGTGTAATACTTGGCAAAGAGCACATGACAAAAAAAGTGTCAGTAAAGCGCTCTTTGCCGACTCTATTTTCAATTATCTTATATTATACCTCTTTGCCGAGTGTTTTTTATCGGACACTTGGCAAAAGGTTATTTTTTGAGTGTCAAAACCAATACACTCGACATAGAAGTTCTTTGCCGAGTGTTAAAATAAACACTAGGCAAATAAATTTTCCTGTGGGCTTCAAATTTTTTTAAAAAATTATCAGACAAATTTCAAGAATAATCATATTTTGAAATGCTATAATTTATATAATTTATGATCTATACAAAATGATTCGAAGTCAAATTCAAATTTGACAATCAATTTGACTCCAAATCTTAACGACTCATTCTTAACACTAAGGTTATTCTTTGGAGATTCTCTATTTTATAAGCAACGTACATGATAACTTGTGTAAAATCTTCTCTAATTTTTATCGTAGCCTCCCCTTGTAATACCACCACATCATGACAAATCTCATGATTTTCAGACATCATTTTATTTTTTTAAAAAAAATTTAAAAATCATTCGGACACATGTTACTATGATCATATTTCTTAAACAAAACGTCAAATTTCTTTTTATTTATGGGAAAGGTCTCAAATTGGGCTAAATAACATGAACATAATTTTTATACTCATTGATTTTTTAATTGGAGTCACTTGTAGTTCAAATTTATCTTTATTCAAAAAATTGCTTGAAATGTAATTAATTAACTAAATATAGCAAACAAGTATGGAAAAAATGCCAATTTTATCATGGACTAACACTTGTTGTATGTGAAGAGTACAAAAAGTTTTGAGACTAGAAAAGGAAAAAAAAATATTTGTTTGTCGAGTGTCTCGACAACTCCTTATCTTTAACGAGTGTAAAAAATAATACATTCGACAAAGAAGGCTTTGCTGAGTGCCAAAGAAAACACTCAGCAAATACTCTTCTTTGTTGAGTGTATTTTTTGTAGCACTCATTAAAGCATTTTTTGCTTATTGTATTTATTTTACCGAGTATTTTTTGTACGGCACTGGCAAGGGCGTTTTTTGCGGATTGCTCGGAAGAAATCACTTGGCAAAAAGGAGAACACTAGGCAAAGATTGATTTTCCCGTAGTGTGGACTCTGGGCGTTGTGCAATTGTGGCCTTGTTGTTTTGCATGAATGGCTCGTAATTTTGTTTGATGAAATGCCCCTCGTCTGATTTGTTTGGATTAATGCTTTGTTTGTTTGATGTAGCCTTTTTTGCTTAACTGTATTCCTTGGCTTCAAATCTATGCCCTTTATCTGTAACAAATGTACATATATTTTAATTGATCTTATCGTTGACTTGAAGCAAAATGTAGTTGCATTGGAGTTTTGCTTGCATGACGAAGAAGGTGTTAGACAGAAGCGTTCTATTAGATCTCGGCAAGGCTTATTGGGCTTCTGTAGTGGGGCTCGCCGTGTACGGCTCACGTACGGCTCCCTCAGTTGTTTTTTTACATAAAAGAAGGATTATATTAAATAATAACTGAGTATATTTTCATATTATAAATACTTTGAAATATAGAGATATTATAACTAAGTGCACTTAGTATATAGCTCTAAAACTTAATTCTAAACCTATATAAAGATTCAAATAGATGACCACATAGACAAATACTTAGCAAACAGACTAAGAACAGGTGTCCAAGGAACGGCGGCCAATATTTCTGTAGGTAGAATTGAGCATAATCCTCTTCTTTCTCATGTCTTCTTTCTTCTTTCTTCTGCCACTGAAGAAGAAGAAAAAATATTGACCCTGATCTCATAAGCCCTTCATCGCGGTTAGAACTAACCACAATAAAATGGAGAAGGAACGGGAGAATTTTATTCCACGCCAACAACATCATCTCCACCTTGATGTCGCCGTCTGAAAACCTAAAACTCTATGTCGCCAAGACATGAAAGTTATTGACGATGTCGCCGCCGCCATCATCTTTCTTGATGCCGCCATGGAGAGACCAAATCCACCCTTTATCCTTGACGTGACCGTCAAGAAAAAAGAGGAAACAAATTTCCAATATCAAATAACTCGATATAGAGAAGTCCTTAACCCTAACCTAGGATTCGAACTAAGAAAAAACAACTATGAACTAAAAAGAAAGGTAGATCCCTGCTCCTTCTTACCACCAGTGTGGACATCGGAGGAGGAGGGGGACCAAGTGGCGCCGGCAGGTGGGCACTTCTGGCGGCGGCGCTAGGTCAGGGCGCCTCCGTGTTATGTTGAGTCACAGCTCATACTATGTTAAGCAAAATCGTTTCTGGCTCCCTCAGTTGTTGATCAATTAATCTATTGCGTGAGTTTATTCCGTTTTCATGGTATCACTACTTCACTAGTGATTCACTTCTGCGATGTTCGCTTCCGGTTACCCTAGCCGCCGACCCTCCACGGTACCCCACGCCGACCTTCGCAAATCCTTTGACGTCATGCCTTTTCCCTGCCACCGCTGTCCTTAGCGATCTTGCCGCGGCGTGTCCGAACCTCCTGTCGCATCGGCCTCATGCCGCCCTTCTCCTGTGCCGCTAGCTCAAACCCCTTCTCCCGATGTCTGCCTCCAACAGGAACCGCCGTTGTTGGCAGCGGAACGATGGCGTATGGCGATCGCCCTGGACGTCCTTCCGGTAGCAACAGCAGTCTGCATGATAGCGCGCTTGGCATTCGTTCACTTGCCCCTGTACCATCTGGCCCAGCCCGACGTATGCACATGGTGCAGGCCAACACATGCCTCTCGTTCGGCCACCCTATCTCGTAACGGCCCAGCAACCCCATGCTCTCATCATGGGCCACACAAGCATTCATCAGGCGCAGCTCCCCGGCCCACATGCGCACCGGTGCCACACCTCCAGCATTATGGTACCAGCCGTGGACGTGGGACTCTCAAATCTTTGGCAAAGTCGCTCCACATGGTGACGCGTGCCCCTCCTCCGGCAATGGACTCAGGGTGCTTCCTCTCCTATGATATCAGACTCCGGTCCTCTTATAGATTCCTATCCACCTAATTCTTTTACTCTATCTAATATCATTGTCGGTAATGAGTATTTGTTGGTGACAAATTTGTCCTCACACTATTAAGGACATTATCTCAGTTTGTCGGTTTACCATTGATAATAAATGTTTGGTTGAATTTGATCCTTATGACCTGTCTATGAAGGACCGGGCCTTATAACGGGGAATGTGATTGTTAGACTCTTTTTGTAAGAAAAGAGCTGGAAACTTTAGGTCTTGGTCGTCATGTGCGTCTTCCTTTTTCTACGTCCAACTCTCATGTCATCAAAATTTTTGATCTTATACATTGTGATATTTGGACATTTTTCATTGGTAGTGTCTTTGGTTTTATCTTGTCATTCTTGATGATTGTTCGCATGTTTTATAGAAATTTGACACATTTTCAACCCTCTATAATTTTTTTCTCTTATGTCTACACCCAGTTTGGCACCACCATCAAGCCTGTCAACTCCTCCACAAGCACTTTTCTCCTTACTCATGGTGTCACTATTCATATGTTCTGTCCACATACTTCTCCCAAAATGGTAGAGCCAAGTTCTACTTATAATATTATGTGCTCCCTTATGTTTCTGGCAAGCCTCCCAACCACCTATTGGGTAGAAGCTTTCCATGCCACGACATATCTTCATAACCTGCACCCAACCAAAACACTTAATTTTCAAACACCATATTTTGCTCTATATGGTGTACACCCTTCATATGATCATCTACTCGTCTTTGGTTGTAAATGCTCTCCTAATCTCTCTGTCACTGCTACACATAAGCTCGCTCCTAGGTCTAACCTTTGTGTATTTCTTGGTTGCCCGTCTGAACATAAAGGATATCATTGCCTTGACCTTGCGACTAACCGACTCATTATTTGTCATCACGTGACCTTTGATGAGTTGTTGTTTGCTTTTTGCCAAACTTCCAGCCCGTCTACCTCCATCCAACTTTGATTTTCTCTCGGAGTTTTGTTGGTTGTTTGTACACATCAATTTATATACCGCAAGTGAACGATGTATATTATTATCTTTTTTCCTCAGAGTATTCCAAGGTTTAATCGAATCCATAGAGGCCAGTGGGAATTAAGCAAAATTTTTAGTAAAAGTTATAATCTAGCATTCTAGTGATCGACACAGAGGCTTTTAGTGAAGGTTGTTTAATTTCATAGAAAGACTTATGAAAGCTGTTTAGTGAGTTAGCCAATTTCTTCTAGTTGAGATCGTAACCACAAAGAATAACCAAATAGCATCATAAAAGGAATTAGCTGGATATCAAGAACTGAAGATCGATAGAAAACTGATGCCTTTCTGATAAGCCCTGTCATGATCAGTTACCGTAATCAGTCTACCACTTTCTACTCTACACACATCTACTACCATGCATAACTAGATACACATGCAAATATGACGCATACAAGATCCGGAGTACTACCCTAATCAACACAATTAAGATAGCATCTAAATACTTAGCCTATGTACTAAGCATTAGAACAAGAACATGTAAGACCATAAAATTCAGGTAATCAAATAGCCAAAACCATTCATCAACATATACAATCATACTTTGATATACAAGACACACCACCATCTAGTAGGCCTACCTTGATGGATCACCTCAAGCACCAGTGGTTCTTGAACATCCAAGCCTTCAATCTTGCTATTGTCGACTTGGCTAGGTTAGCTAAACTAAGCCCTAATAACTAGAGATCATGAAGAAGGGGGCAAAGCCACGATGGCTCTAAACTCATGAAACAAGACAAAGTCGGTTTCTTGGGAAACAGGCCACGTGCCGATCGACGTGTCCCGCATCCTAGGGTTTTACAAGTAATTATAGGGTTGTGCCACATGACAAGGTCAGTTTCTTGGGAAACATGCCACATGCTGATCAGCATAGAGTGGGTGCTAATCGGCACGACTCGTGTTAAGCCTGTTATCTTCTCCGAGTAGGTTTCCAAATCTTCTATAGCTTCCATGTAGGCCTTCTTGTCAGGTTTTTTGAAGTATAGCCTTGCATTGCATGTTTTGAATCTTGGAAGTTTCCTTTTATCTCTTCGTGATGAATATCTTCAAAGATTGGCGCGAATAACTTTCTTCTAGAAGAACTGGCAAGTGGGCTAGGCTTGATTAGCCCAAATTACTCTTGTGTTGATCGGCGCAGGCTCATGCCCATCGGGACTTGGGCCTTTTCTGCTATAATGGCCTCTTCTAGGTCCAAGTCTGCTGTTGTGTCCAGAATGTCGTCTTGTCTACCTGTATCTGCAATAAACTCTCAGAATGACATATATATGAATATATTGGTATTATCAAAGACTAGTGACCTAAAATGGTAGCTTTTGTGATCTAAATAGGATGCGATTCACATATAAAATGGTGCTTGAATTGACATTAATAGCTCCCACACTTAAATCTTTGGTCGTCCCGAGCGAGGTCAAGAATGAAAATCATGTTGTACATAATCATATTAATCATAGCATTGTTTCATTCAAATCTACACGAGTTGGGTACTTAATCATTGTGAGATCAGATTATATTTAATATTCAACAAGTAATTTCAAAGTATGGGTATTGAGCTTGAAATTTTTTTTCCAAAGCAAGTCTTAAAAACATTCAACTCAATGATTATAATTTTTTCACTCATGTAAATCACCTAAAATGTATTGTGAGCAAAAGAACTTTTCTTCTCAAATGATCAATTAAACAACTCAACTTCCTTTCACTCACTCGAAAGACTACTTTATTGATATTTCTATGTAAGAGCATCTCCAGCAGTAGCCCGCATATAACCCCCCATCCTAAAATTTGCATGCAAAGTGAAAAAAATCTTCTCCAGCAGGGCTCCTATTTAGGCATGCATTCTGCATGGGCTCTCAAATTGTTTCATCCCAGCCTCAAGTTTTGGAGCATCCTATTTCCCCTCAAGTTTTGGAGCATCCTATTTCCCCTCCAAAATGTGGGCCTCACATATTTTTTCTATTCTTTTATTTTTCTTTCATTTTTTTCTCTCGTGTGACCTCCCCCCCCCCTCTCTCCCGTGTTGCTGGCAGCGTTGGGGGTGGGGCTGTGGCGGAGCCAGGGTTGGGCCAGCGGCGCGGCCGGACGCGACTCGGCGCAAGCGACGCCGGGGACGAGGTGGCGTGCGGTGGCGCAGCCGGTGGGCGGAGCTGCGGCAGAGTTGGGGGCAGGCCAGCGGCGCGCGGTCGCTCTCGGGGCGGGCTGGCGCAGCGTCGAGGTTGGGGTGGTGGCGCTGGGTCTGTGGCGAGCGGGTGCAGCACCTTGGTTGGGGTGGTGGTGCCGGGTCCAGGGCGAGCGGGCACGAGCGTGGTGGAATCGGTGGCTGGCGGGGCTGCCAGAGTAGCTCGCTGGGCAGTGGCGGGCCGGAGCGGAGGCGTGCTGGGCAGTGACCGTCGGAGAAGAAGGTGCTGATAGTGGGTCCCACGAAGAGTAGTGGTCTGGTTTGCTTGGTTCCAATGGAGTTTACAGCCCATTTGAGGGCCTCCTATTTTTCAGGCTGGTCTATAAATTGATTTTGTGGGCTCTAATTTGCAGACCTTCATTGGAGTTGGTCTAAGGCAACATGAGTAGCTTGGTAAGAAATTTCAAGGAATAAAGACAATGACTAAAAATATATTGTGAAGGTAAGAAAAAACTCTAGTTGGTTTTATTAAGACTTGTCAGAAAGGCTATTAAAAATTAAACTATAAGAGAGAAACTCACACTTTTAGATAGCTGGACATACACATAGCAGGAATTGTACATGGTTTGAAAAAGAGAATCCTTGGCTAATTGGTAATTTTTCTTGGATTTTGAAGGAATTCTCTCCTCCACGACTAAATCTTTGCTAGTCCCGAGCAAACCCGTGGAAGTCATTCTACATCTCCCTTTTCTTTTATTGTTGTGCCGATAGGCACGGGGATCTGCATATTAAATTTTGCTTTGGATCCACTCAGTAAGGCACTTAATACAAATGTGAGCCCAGGATTAGGTGGGATATAGCCAAGGACTGATGTGGTGTTTCAACGAATTTATGGCTCAAGTACCGGATCATGCATTTCTGGCTAGAAGGTATCACGATACATAAACGATTACCGTAAACACTCCTCAAAATAATCATACATATAAGCATCATTTTATTTTTAACATAAAAAATCACCATCATATTAATATGTGAAGCTCGAACTACATGGTGATGAATTTCAAAATGAAACAACTACTAATACTATTACTACTACTAGCACAATTGCACAATAAAAATTCAAAAATAAACTAACACACCTGATACAACGTTTCCCAACCCACTCACACATAAAAAATAAATAAAAAAGATGCAAAGAGTGAAATGAAAACATAAACCAGAAACCGATATAAGTGTTACTCAAACACAACACACTACTCAAACAAGAGTCTTCGGGGTTGTCAAAGCCGTAGTATCCTGCCTTCAACTGCTCAAACTCCTCGATCATCTCATTGGTGTTGTTTCGCATCTCATCGACCAAGTTGTCAATGCGGTTAACGTAGTCGAGGCTGTTATCGATGAATCGATGCATAGGGGTGAAGTCCACCTTCGGACTTTGCAGAAGCAAAGTGGGATGCCCAGGATTAGGTGTGATATAGCCAAGGACTGATGTGGTGTTTCAACGAATTTATGGCTCAAGTACCGGATCATGCATTTCTGGCTAGAAGGTATCACGATACATAAACGATTACCGTAAACACTCCTCAAAATAATCATACATACAAGCATCGTTTTATTTTTAACATAAAAAATCACCATCATATTAATATGTGAAGCTCGAACTACATGGTGATGAATTTCAAAATGAAACAACTACTAATACTATTACTACTACTAGCACAATTGCACAATAAAAATTCAAAAATAAACTAACACACCTGATACAACATTTTCCAACCCACTCACACATAAAAAATAAATAAAAAGATGCAAAGAGTGAAATGAAAACGTAAAACGGAAACGATATAAGTGTTACTCAAACACAACACACTACTCAAACAAGAGAGTCTTCGGGGTCGTCAAAGCCGTAGTATCCTGCCTTCAACTGCTCAAACTCCTCGATCATCTCATTGGTGTTGTTTCGCATCTCATCGACCAAGTTGTCAATGCGGTTAACGTAGTCGAGGCTGTTGTCGATGAATCGATGCATAGGGGTGAAGTCCACCTTCGGACCTGCAGAAGCAAAGTGGGATTCCCTCACCCCCCCCCCCCCCCCCCCCCCGGTTGGTGCTGAGGGTACATAGTGGGCCTCCTAGAGTACCTGGCATCTGTGCGGATCGACATGTAGGCTACACCAATATGTGGAGGCTCCTGCCATGGAGTCTGCTGGGGATGGATCGTGTAGAATCTGAACTCCCTGGCCTTGTACTGCCGCGCTCGCTGAAGTCCTGCCGATGCCTTCCTTCCTCCCATGCTTATTCTTCACTACCATGGTGCACTCGCAGAGGTCGACCTCGATCCAATTTCCCCCGTTGAGTTTGTGAGGGACGAAAAAGCCAAGGTCAAAACATGGAAGCCATATATTTGTGTCATACACATAGTAGCCCTGCTTCTCGCTACCTGTGATGGTCTTACCGCGTGTCATGGTCTCATTTATAACAACCGGCGGCACTCACTACTGCGGATCAAGGATGACGTTGCCATGGGTGATGTTGAAGATCATCGTTTAGAGGTAGCTTCCAAAGGCTAGCCTTCCCATCGCGTGGTTCAGTAGACAGAACCATCGCCACCATCACCGGGATTGGGTTGCACTTGAGAGGACTGTCCATGCAAGAGATGTTGGCGGAGTCGATCCGCCCGATGGTGCGAGCGATGATCCATCAGTGCTGGAGTTGGATCGTGGGGTGCTTGATGTGCCCCCTCTTGCGCTCCTCTACATCAGTGATGCATAACCAGAACACATCGATCTATTCCTTTGTTGTGTCGCTGTGGATGGGGGACTCCCCATCAAATCCAAGGAGCGTCGTGAGCCCCTCGACCCTGATGGAGTAAATCTCATCCCGTACATAGAAGTTGATCACATTACATCCCTCATCGTCCCTCTAAAGGCACATGGTGGTGGCATGCTCAATGCCAATATTGAGGGACAAGCCGCTCCATTGATCGTGGAAGATCTCCCACTCGAGGTTGGAGAGGCATCTTTTGATGTCAGGTCAGACCACATCCGATCCTCTCGAGTAAGTTTTTGTCCATGTTGAAGTTGGGACGAAGCAGCCGCAGACGGAGTAGTACAAGTGTTCCTCCTCTGCGCTCATAAGGGTGAACCCCTCTGGTACTACCTACTACACGTATGCCAACAGTCGTGAGGAGGCCTCCTTAGTCATCCCATTGACTACCACCGCAGCAGCGGTTGCTCTCCAATGTTGTGGCAGCCGATGTAGAAGTCGTCCTGCCTTGCAGCCCTTGGTGGCATCATCTCAATGGGGGCCTCGTGGCTGTCGCCACTGATGGAGCTTGACCTTGAGTTGGCAAAGTCGAAGTGGCCATGGATGTCTAAGTTGTCGGAGCCGCCGAAGTTGGAACTCCAGCAAACCTTCTTGCCAACACGCCTCTTTGCTTCCATGAATTTTCCATCTCCTACCAAAATGGAAGTGAAATGCAAAAGTGGGGTGAGTGGGGAAGTGGAGAGAATTACCAGGAGGTTGTGGCAAGAATCAGGGGGTAGTGCCCTCCTTTTATAGCTAGCCAAGGCCTCCAAAGGATGGAACACCTTCAGTTCAAATTACTATAGTACTGATCGACACATTTCAAATTTTCTGCACCTTGGCTGCCACGCCTTATTTTCCTCTTCCCCACATCTAATCTTGATACTGAATGTCAAGAAACAGGGGAGCAGCTGCAAAATCTGCATCTCTTCCGAGCGGTGCTGATCAGCACAAGTCTGTGCCAGTCTGGCACTTTTGCTCCTTCTCACGTCTAGGCGTGTCAATGTCCCTCTGTGCCTAACCATTGTGTCGACGTCAGTAGCTTTTCTTCTTCCCCACGCGCTCAGTGTTTGGTGCATTTTTGGAGGCATTGGCACACATGCCGGTCAGCACTACTACCAACAGCGCCTCGTGCAGCGTCAAAAGCTACAAGTCGTTGCTGGTCGTTTGTACGTACCAATTTATATACCGCAAGTGAAAGCTGTTCACGATAGTCTTTTTCCCTTAGACTATTCCAAGATTCAATTGAATTCATGGAGAACAAGCAGAACTTAGACTATTATTTAAGAACTACTAATGTTATATAACAATTGTGTTTATGAAAGGTAGTGAGCAACTGGAAACAGATGAACAAATGGGTTTGACCAAGGTTATAAAAGGATTTCCTCCTATGGTTCAGGTTACTAGCATGCAACTTACACTATTGGTTCATTTGATATATTTAGTATTCTACGTGACATGGTGGTTTTGTTCAGCCTGACCGTGTCACTCCAGGAGCTAATGGCTTCCTACTGGTTTCTTGCACTTTGTGATCTTTGATAGCATAACTAAAAGTTTAGCCACACTAATAGATTCATATATAAGATCATCAACAATCATATATGAAAAAAGCAAATCACATAACTGAACGTATGAAACAAATTTCATAAGTGTTCAGAGTTTACATAGCTAGATTCCCCACGCCAATTGAGAGAATATGAGAACTACTCTGGCATCCTACTGTAATCCATTGACATAATTACAATTGGATGATGAGGTGCAATGTAGGATGCACATGTGCCGATCGCCTCAATGATGCGCCGATTGGCACGCTCCTCCTTTTTGGTGGTGGTGACTAGTGTCTGCAGTGTTCGCCACCGCTAACTCTCCATCTCTCATTGTTCGCCTTTTCCTTGCAATGACATATTCATTTTATACTCTTTCTGATTTTGGGGATTTGTTGCACCGACTCTGACTCTGTCGATGTCTTTGGGCATCCTTTCCTCCGGTTTGTGGTGCCGATCGGCACAAAGGCTGTGCCGAGCGGCACGGCCTTCAAATCTTCATTCTTTGGCCTTTTGTCATCCTTGGTCCATATATTATCTATTTTTACCTATTTCCTGCATAATTCAAATAAACGAGACAACTATGAATATATATATATATATGACAATTAGGGTTAATTGTTAGCAATAATAGTAAAATAAAGCATTGAAAACACCTTATTTACTATGTAAATTGAAGACCGAAATGAGGTCAACAGTCACCAAAAATTTCAAATTTCCTATGGTTGTCATGTCTTCTGTGGCATCGAGATTCTGAAAAGCATATTTTCTTGTTTGTGCCAATTGACATGGGGCTGTGCCGACCGCCGGTCAGCACGAAGCTTCTTTGCTTTGTGTAGCCGCCTCCTCTTTCCATAGGAATTTTATAATATTTTTGTGTGACAATACAACACGAAAAACACGGAAATTTTCTCAGGACAATTGATTTCGTTTATCTTTTGTAACTTTCCTTCCTTGAAAATCTCATTTTACTTCCTTATATTACCCTATGGATTTTTATCAAATTAGGGATTCCATCTGGAACATTCGTCGGAGTTCAGGCCATGGTGCCGATCAGCATGCACCACATTTTTTTTGTTCCTTTTCTTCCCTTGTACTGTTAATTAACAAACAAAAAAGAAAAAGAAAAAGCTACAGAAAAGTGATTAGACAGCACAGGGGTAGCACACAGAGAATATAACAAATACTAGGACTTGCAAATTTTACTCCCGGAGCATTATTGATAATTTCAAGCAAACAATTTAGACACTGGATGACCCTCCTGGCCAGCACTATTTTTCTAAATTAGCAAGTTGCCCTCCCGAAAGCCCTAACACTAATGAATTCAATCTATGCCTTGCTTCCCGGACCTTGGGTTGCCTCCCAAAAGCACTATTTGTTTTTTAGAGGTCATAAAGCTTGACCTCCGTATAGTAATTATTCCTTAGCATCGCTATACGGGTACGTGATTTTGATACTGTAAAGTTCTCTATTCGTTCCTCCTTTAGTTTGTTGAACCTTTCTTTAATTTCCATCCAATTACCATTGATTCCTTTATGATATGTAGATTTGTATCTCTCAATTGCACAAACCATGCAACGTTCTTCTCCCTTAGTGCGAAACTTGAATATATACCAAGTCCCAATTATATCATAGCTTATCTCATCACTTCCAATATCAATGTTTGCCTTTGATGTTCTCAAGAATGGCCGTCCAAAAATAAATGGAGTCTTTGTACTTTGATCCATATCCAGCATGATGAAGTCCATAGCAACTACATGATCTCCAATCTAAACGGGCACATCTCTAGCAACACCATCAGGATAACAAACTGATTGATCAGCCAATTCCAAACATATAGTCGTAGGTTCTAGTAGGGCAATTCTAAACTTGAGAAGGCATAGCGAGGCATGACACTTACACTTGCACCGAGATCGGCTAGAAACTTCCCCTTCATCGACCTATTTCATATTCAACATCTTGCAACAATGCAAGGGAACGCATAGTATCCATGTTTTGGGGATGATGTAAAGAAATTACTGCACGAATTTCATACTTAAGACCCTCTAAGAAACGTCAAACAAAGAAAGTGCTGCTAGCTGTGGGATCATGAAAAAGAATTTGATGTCTCGGATCCTCAAAAAGCTCAACATACTTGGCCACCGAGGAGGTTTGCTGTAGCCCCAAAATCTGAAGGATAAAAGTCTGATGTTGATCGCGTTCCCAACAAGCAAACACTAGCTGACACAACTGCTCCCAATCCTTCACCCTACTCTAAGTCTCTGCAGTCTCCGATCGAAGTGTAGCATGCTCTATGAATTTCAGAGTTGCAAAGCGTGTGCATAAACTCTCTGGAACCCTAAATATATAAAAGTAGACCTAACACTTGCGACGCCAAAGCTTTAGGTTAATCCCTTTGAACTTAGGAAAATCTAGCTTGGGTACGTGTTGACATTTGTTAACGTCATATAAAAAATATTACTATCCTCGGCAATGGCGTCAGAAATGCTTATTGACATATGCTAAGTCACACCAAATAAATAGACTGGGCAAGGCGGCAGAACTACTTGTAGGTAGAACTCAACAGATGGTTAGTGTGGGCAAGTTAAATCCGCAAGCGCACGAACATCTCGTTGTAGCATTTCACCACTGAATTACTCTAATGGCTGTCATTTATAGTTCTCCCAAGGGAAGGTGATGGTCAAGAGATAGCATGTTCATAATCATATAACTAATAATATACCAAAGTCATAGATAGGGGTAAGGATAATAAATGATAGTGGGTAGTGACACATAGAACAATCCAATCTAACATTAGTCCAAAGTCTAGGTTAAGTGGATTAGGAAGAGTGTTGGCACTTCCCAAGTGTCCCTTTTATATGTGAATATTATCCCAGTTAGAGCATAATTGATACTAATTTAAGCCATTTACCTATGATATTGCCTATATATTTGTATATGCGTTGTTTTGGAGCTTTATTATAGAAATAGGTAAAATTGGCGATTAAAGTGATGCTGGAGAGGACAGGAGTCTAGAACCGATGAAAAGCACTAAAGAAGCCCAGTGCACTGATCGGTGCAGTCCATGAGCCGATCGGCCCAAGGGTATTTTGGTCCACAGAAGTGACCAAGGCCCATTCCACATGCTTATGGAAGTTTATCTGCGCAAGATACTTGGAGATATTTGCCTGGAAGATTTATGGAACTTCAAGATCTTGACTTGCAGTACAAGACTTTATTTCGAAGGAAAAGGCCCACATGGCAGCTTTGGAAGAAAGTGGAACCGACTCGGAAGAGAAACCAGAGAAGACACGGCTTACGCCAATCGGCGCAACCGCCTTATTGGCTAGAAACCGAGTCCTTTACGAGTATAACCTTTATAAATACTTGTAAACCTTGGCCGTGACTAGGAGGAGAAGAAAGAGGCAATAGAGGGATAATAGATCCGTGAGTTAGAGCTACCGGGGCTTGCCCCGTTAGAATAGATCTCTAGTTGAGTTTGAAGAACCATTGGTGTAAGAGTTGATCCGTCAAGGTAGGCCATCTCGACGGGGATGAATCTTACTCTATGTATCTCAAGGATGATTGAATATATTGATGATGATTTTGGTGATTTGTCTATCTTAATTCTATAATCATGCATGTGCTTATTCCAATTGTTTAGTTCTAGGCTAAGTAAGTAGATATTGTATTAACCATGGTGATTAGGATAGTATTCGAACATTGTATCGATTATGGTTGCTTGATGATACTAGTAGTGTGGTTTAGTGATGATAGCACTAAGCCTGTGCAGCACTATTGGATAGTTAAGTAGGGTAAGATACTTGCGCGATTAAGGGTTTTCTCTCGACAGCGATAAATCGGGAGCCGCTCGGAAAGGTTTTCATTGATCCATGTAATTACCCATTATGATGCTATTTAATTATACTTTCTGATTACAATCTCACTAGTAGATATTTGGCTACTCACTTGTAACACCGTGATTTTTCAAAATTTGGAATATTTTAAAATTTTCTATAAGTAAGTTAGAAATATTTTGCTAAGAAAAAAAACTATATTCTAAAGAAAATAAATAAATATAGGTTTATTTATTTATTTATTATTATTATTTTAATTTAATTTTAATTCTGTTTGTTGCAGTTATATTGATTAATAGTTGTTGGATTTTATTGTGTGTAAAAACCTATTTTAAAATTTGATTAGAAATTGTTTTAGATTTGTTTTGGAAATAGAAATAGAATGGGAAGAAGAAAAGAAAAAGGGAAAAGAAAAACCCTCTCAGCTTTGGTCCTCTCCCTCCTTCCGGCCCAGCCTCCTCCTCTCTTTCATTTTCCCTCTCTCCCCTTCGGCCATGGGCCAAATCCTCTGAGGCCTAGTTCCCCTCCTCACTTCCCGCGGCCCAGCTCGTCCCTCCCCCTCCTTCTCTCCCGTCCCGCCTGGGCCAGATCCTCCCCGCCAGCCGCCACGGCCCAGCCAGCCCCGCGCCTCGCTCGGCCCACCCGCGCCCCGGCCCACGCGCGCGCCCGAGCCCCGCCCCGCACCGTGCGCCGCCGTGCCCCGCCCCCGAACCCTAGCCCCCCCGCCGCCGCCACCTAGGCGAGCACGCCCGGCCGCTTAGGGGTCCGCACCCCTATAAATAGGGCGGGACCTGCGCTCGCGCTCCCCTTTCCCCACCGCCTCCCGTGCCTCTTCCGCCGCCGCCTCGCTCCACCCGCTAGCCGCCACGGGCCGCGCCTCCGCCGCCGTCGCTCGGCCTTTCCCGGCCACCTCCGGCCGCCACGCACCCTCGGGTGAGCCCCTCTCGCCGCCCCGCCCCAGTCTACCTTCCCCCGGGTCTCCCCGCGCCGGAGCGGCTCGCCGTCGAGCTCCAGCCGCCACCTATGGCCGCCGCCGCCGTGGTCCACCGTGGACCATGGTCCATGGGGTCAACCCCGGTCCACGAGGGCCATAGACCCGGTCCACGGGTATTATAGGGTTTTAGAATTAAAATTAATTCATTAATTCCTGATAATGTAACCCTTTTGCGCATAGGCCCCTGGACTGTAATGAAATTAGGTTTTAAACTAATTTTTCTGCAGAACTTATATTTAGGCCCCTAAGTTATTAATTAATTATTTTTCTTAATCCTATAATTTTACAAAAACTCCCCTATACATATTTTAATTATATTTTAGTTTTGTAATATTACATAAACAACCTTGTACCTTCTAGTAATTTTATTTTAGACCTAATTTTTTGTAAGTAATAATTTAGGTTGGACATTTTACACTTAGGCCCCTGAACTTATAAATAATTATATTTTGGCCCTGTAAATTTTATAGTTAGCCCCCTGAACTTTTCCAAAATTACATTTTAGTCCTTCAATTCTTTATAAATTATATTTTTATATGTATCTTTTAAAATTTAGTCCCTGTACTTTTTATAAATTACTTTTTGAACCCTAAAATTTTTATAAATTATATTTCATATGTATATTTTATAATTTAGCCCTTATATTTTTCTAGAATTACTTTTAGGCCATTTAACTTGTCTGTTTTGACGTTTTAACTCTTGAAACTTCAAATCTTCATAACTTTTCAATCGTAGCTCCGATTTAAGAAATTCTTTCACCAGAGCGATCGTAGTGTTTAATATTAATTATTCATACTATTTTATAATATTTTACTAATTTATTATTTTAACCCTAGAACTTTAAACCTTCATAACTTTTTACTCATAACTCGGATTGAGGCGATTCTTGCGCTCACGCGATCGTAGCAACGCGTACTTTTTCATAGTATTGCTTTCTTTGTAGTTTGCTACTGCGTGGTGTGTTGTTTCTTAGTATGTTTGTATGCTTATGTTTCCTGTGTGATGTTGAGTAGACGAACCGCTATTAGAGAACTTTCAGGATCTCCATCTTGAAGACTTTGAGCAGCAGCAAAGGGAACCAGGCAAGTATCCTTGATGCATTTTGAACCTATGTTTTATATTCTCTCTATCTCTATGCATGCTTGTTAATATTGAATCCCATGTGTTATATCCTGTTCCATATTATTCCTTGTCGCCTGGGTTCTGGTGTAGCTTATTAGTTGGGTACGTCATGCTTAGTTTGCTATGTCGGGAATGAAAGTGTCTGTTGTTAATCTTGACTAATGATTTACTCTAACATAATGATCATGAGGGATGGGTAATCCTTCGTAGCAACATGGAACCTAGGTGATCCAAGTAGGAGAATGGCAAGGATGGTGCGGGTATGCACGTGTACTCGGTATAGTACTGTGGGATTATGGTGGTACCTGCATGGGATCATAAGAGTAGTTTGTGGAGCGGCCACCCAGGAAAATAGCGCAAAGCACAGGGCTGATATGGGTAGGCTTGGTTTAGTATTGAGATGTCTTCCCAGTTCTATGAGCAGTCGAGGAAGGAGGACGGGACGGTTTACTCTCGGACTTAGGCGATGGACGGTTTACTCCTAGCCACGGCGCTAGAGGGTGCTTCTATAGGAACGGTTTAATTCCACAGCGGTGAAACCTTAGTGTGGATTGTTAGCAAGCTGGAAAGCGCTCTGAAAGACCTTGTGGTGATCTCTTGGCCTCACAGCTATGGTAGTGTGATTTGGGCAACATGGAGACTCTCTAGTCACTGCATAGTGATGAAATCACCAACCTGTGGGTAAAGTTGTGCAACCTCTGCAGAGTGTCAAACCGTTATAACAGCCGTGCTCACGGTCATGAGCGGCCTGGATCCTCACACGTTTAGGAAGGTGTTCTATGGGTGGACTTGGTGGGTAGCCAAGTTTGGTTTGCTACAGGCGGTGTAACCTGTAGTGTGGTTTCATATGGGCGGTTTAACTCATGGTTTGCTACAGGCGGTGTAATCTGTAGTGTGGTTTCCTATGGACGGTTTAACCCATGGTTGGTTACAGGTGGTTTAACCTGTAGTGTTGGACAGATGAGATAACTGGTGGAAACTTTTCACCTAGTATATAGGATGGCTTTTCTACTAGGTGTAGGTGCTCATTTATGCAAATGAACCATTGTTTTAGCCTTTCTTCTATTAAGCTTGCATGTCATGTTTTTCCTATTTTCTAAGTACGGCATGTGCTCACCCTTGCTATTTCTCTTTGTTGTTGTACTATAAACTGCTGCTCAGAAGATGGAGATATGGACTACATTGATAAAGACTACTACTAGGCGCGCGTGCCCCTGGTCGATTGCCTGTGGAGTTATGGTGTTTTTCCGCTGCTATTTAGTTTGAGAGTCATTTCAGTCTTTAAAGACAATTACTTATGTAATAACGGTATATTGTAATAATGACATTGGTTATACTATTATTCACTTTTACTGTCGATATATGTGAAACTTGTTCCTGGGCACACATATGATAAGCACTCGGTTTTGTCCTTAAAACCGGGTGTGACATCACTTAATAGCATAGGCTTAGATTCACCAGTGTGTCGATCGGCTTGACACCTGCGCTGATCAGTGCAATAACAGCTTTACTGTCTGGCGCACCTTTGCGCTGGCCAGTCTCCCCTTATACAACTTGAATTCGATAGTAGCTTTGATTATATCTTTTACTGGTAACTTTTTTTTAATTATCCCTAAGGTCCCAGTGGATTCGATAAAACATTGGAATACTCAATTCAAGGGAAAAAAGTGCTACAATCATACATCGTCCTCTTGCGGTATATAAGTGGGTGCATAGTTACGACCAACAAAGAGTTAGTTGGGTCCCTATATACTTCTATACTCCTATCTGTAGGTTAGATACATGGAACACATACAAGTCTAAGTCCTATACCAAGCCGAGACAAGGAGGATTAATAAGCACAGCAGGACTTCCACCACCTGTTGGCAATCCTTTACTAGGACACGTGACAAAAGGCAATTAAGTCCTTACCGCCACACCTATTCCTATTTGTAGGGCACCCATGCACTCAAAGATATTTACCAACCTAAGCACCATGCTTACATTGCTAAATAATACTCTCGATTCCCATGGAACTTTGGCCTTTCGGACCAACAAGTCGAAAACAGGAATATACTTAACTCTAACCCGATGGAATAAGGCAAGTATTAGAGAATGCATAACTTCGACCCTATGGATCAGTAAGTCAAGGGCTAAGACATGCATAACTTCGATCCTACGGATCATCAAGCTAAAGTCTATAGCACACATAACATTAACCCTACAGATTAACAAGTTATGGCCTAAAGCATGTCTAACCACATTATGCATTAAATTGCAAAAGCATAGACTAACTAGTATGAGTATGTGAAGCATAAAGCAACCAAACATAACTAGGCAACAACCATATAAAATGCAAATGACTATCACACTAGTATAAATAAATAAAGCACAAGGAGTAAAGAAGGTAATTCCATTTATAAAAAGGACAAGTCTTACTAGAGAGGGATAGTGTGGACTTATACCCAAGACTCCAAGACTAGATCAAGGACCTCTAGTAAGCTCTCCTCTACCCTAAACTCCACTAGGGCCTAAAGACTAAGTACAATGCTAGAGAATGGATTCTTCTTAGTGTGTATTGAAGTGGAAGGCACTCCCCTCTACTTATGGGGGCCATAAGTTGGTACTAAGGAGTAACCGCCACAGAACCGCCATGCATCGATTTCAGGAATTCACTGAGGAAGCACCACGTGGAAGCACGCCCGAAAAGGCCTCAAAACCCGGATGGCTGACCAGAAGGCCCGATCGCCCAACCTGGACTTGGGCCCGTTGGTCCTTTGCTTTCTTTAGGTGGCTGACAGGTGGGTCATCTTTTAATTTAGGTCGGTGTTCTCTGGAGGAATTCTGTGCAGCCATGTCATTGATCTGTGGGGAGTCCGATTGGCGCTCTCCTATTGGTCGGAATGTTATTTCACTGATCTTGCTCCATTTCTCCACTCCTTTATACATATTCTCTACATGCACATAAATGTCAAAGGACAGTGGAATCTTATTAATCCTAGCTAACATGCTTATATGAAATGCTAAGCTTGCCTTATTTGTGGCTATATTGATGATCAGAATTGGCATTTAATGACCGTCAAAAGTAGGCCTTTCAGAGTTGGAGTTGGTGTGGGTTGTGCAACGTGTGATGCATCTAAAGTTAGTTTAGGTTCCCCGAGAGGCTCAAAATACTTCCCAAGAACTGGATATGTATGAATATTAGGGGTAGTGGGAGCATAATGTGGCACACTGGTTTCCGAAGGACGAGCTGGAATATCGAGTATCCCTCCTCTAGTCCTTCGGTTTTCTCTACCGACGTGGTAGCCACCGGCCTGAGGATTCATCAACCACTCAAAGTTGGTGAAGATTTCTCTGTTATGGTCTCCACAGTCGGGGGAGTAACATGCTTGCTAGCCTCCTTCTCCAACTCGTTAATCTGTTGTGCACTCTCATCGGGCAAGGCTTTTATCACCTTGATGGCTGCCTCGACCTTCACCAGCGCCCGTGCGATTTTCCACCGACTCATCGAGTAGCTGCTTGAGCATCGCTTCGACCCCTTTACTGTACTTCTCTGCTTGCACCATCGCCCGCTCAAAGTTTGTGGTCTTCTTTTTAGGTGCTAGATCGGCAGGATCTGATACCAAATGTCACGATCTTGCTTGAGTGGAGGGATTGGAGAGGGAGATCAGGACGAGACCAAGACGAGGAGAAGGAACATAAGTTCTGATTTGGAGAAGAAGAAAGAGGGAGGCACAAGTAGATGCAGGGCCGGCCCTAGGGCGGTGCGAGCGGTGCATCCGTACCGGCCCTCAAACATTTAAGGGCCTCTACTGAGATAGTGAGATCCCACTACATATGCGGACACAGTCAACAGGACAAAGTTTGGCAACATTTCTACATAACTCCGCCGATTACCTTCTAGCACTAATCCTTTGGAGTTCCCGTGCCAGTGGCTCTGGCTGGCCCTCCGCTGCTCAACGAAGGAAGAAGACCAAAGAAAAGACATGGGCCTATGAGGCCTAATTTAAGGAATGGGCACATATTCATCAGTAGGACAAAGAGTTGCTCCAAAAAAAAGCAGTACTGAGTCCCATTACGTAATAGAGATCCTACTTGGGAGAAAACATTCTACTAAAGCTTACACAACTAAATGATTATTAATTATTTTTATACAGTATTATTTTGATTTTGTATCTTGCAACGCTCAATTTTTGTTAGCGGGATGATCTAGGAAAGACTTGACAAAAAGAATTTTAAACAAGGCCAAAATAATATATATTTCTAATTAAGAGTTTTGAGGTGTATTGTGTTATGGTATAATAAATGTTGTAATTAAAATATAATAGTATATTTTAATAATAACAAATTAAATATGGCAAAAAGAAACGGGCTGCCAACATGTTTTGGCACCGGGCCTCTAAATAGTTTGGGCCGGCCCTGAGTAGATAGGATTAGTTTATTACTAGCAAAGTACACATGCGTTGTTACGGGTTTAAAAAATAAAATACTCTTTATAATTTAAATATAAATTATTTATATAATATAATTATTAATATTTTTTACATGAAAGATCATATTTATATTATTGTTGGTGCTTCTTAGTATACCATTTTATATGTCATAAGTAACAATTTTTCTAATATTTTTTACTATATTTTTATCATAAATATTTGTTTTACCTCTAATGTTAACGATTTGCACATGTAGTGTCATTTGAGTGTTATTCCGATAGAAAAAATCAATTCATATAGAATAGACACATCACTATATTGCGATGCGATTTTAGACTTGAAAATATATTCTAATGAGAAAAGTGAAAACACAAAAGTTGTAAATCTTATCGAGACCTTTTACGAACATATATGGATCATATTATTTGAACTTCGGAGGTAGGAGATATGAGCCCCGCACAGAGACCTATGCAGAGGAGTCTGAATCAAAATAAATACTTTTACATCGTAAATCTGGAAACCAAAACAACTGAATCTTGACTTCCATTGAATATGAAAGTTGTATAACTTTTTGAGGGCTGTGAGATAAAGTCCGAATTTGCCTTATTTAAACTTTGGACGAGGGATTTATAATTTTTTGAATTTGGTGCTTGATACGGAACTGATTTGGATTTAATTTCTAACTTTGTAGGTGTACGACAAATATTTTAATGGCGTGAACGTTTCCACCTAAATTAATAGGAGTATAAGTATAGATTCATCTTTGATTCACCCATCACCACCCGGTGTCATATTTAGCAGTGCAACAGAATCAGAATTCGGATTGCTTGATGACTAACGTTAAAGGTCCAAAGCCCACAATACTTGTATCCTATTACAAGGCGCAAGATCCATGTCCTCATAGGCTTCATCGAGTTGATCTGCATCCCTGTCTCGTCCGTGACAAAAATTTAGCAAAGGAACCCACTCAGATTCTCTTGGACTACAGGCCGCGCCGCCGCGAGGCGGATGAGTACCCAAGGAAAGAAAATGATGATGCAATGGATGCAGGTAGACTGCTTCTTCTGTAGGCAAACTCAACCACGAGCTCGAAATTTGAGGTGTATCACGTCCATGGTTCTCAACCATCGTCAATGCCTCAAGAATACAGGATAATTTCCTTAGTGCCACTGTAATTCTCGCCAAATCCTTGTTTGTCATCACAAATGTTCTTATCTCTTATATGTCATCGGTTTATAATTCCTTACCCATATATACCATCCACGTCATTTTATTATTTTTCCCAATTATGAAAGGACGTAAATGTCCATGCCTTCTTTTCCTCCTCTCCCCTGCCATTTTTGTCTGAGCTCACCCGACGGCCATGGCCATGAGGGTGCCGGCAGAAGCCGACCTCGCCCGCGTGCCTGGCATTGGCCATGGCGGAGCTCCGAGCTCCTGGCCATGGCGGCGGAGCTCCGAGCTCCTGGCCATGGCGGCGGCAGCAGAGGGCGAGGTCGCTCTCGCGCCCGGCCATGGCGGAGCTCCGAGCTCCCGGTCATGGCGGCGGCGGCGGAGGCCGATGTACGGAGGGGCGGGGGAGGGTGGTGGAGGAGGAGGGGGTGAGCTCTAGCCGACCACCATGGCAGGCTGGATGAGAGAGAGAGGAGAGATTGAAGATGAGGACATTTTGGTTATTTTGAAAAAGTTTGGTTGCAAAAAAAGTAAACTGATGATGTGGATGTCATATAGGGGTTAAGAAATTGCAACTCAATGACATAGAGGGGATAAGAACATTTACGATGGCAAATAAGGGTTTGACGAGAATCGCAGTGGCACTGAGGGAATTATCCCGAAGACTATTTGATGCTGAATTGCATCCGGGGAGATGCTTTGAGAGCAACCAGAAGAGGTGGATGAGCGCGCATGAAGCAGGCGGAGGCTGTGCCGTTTTGCCACATCCGGGGAGACGCCTACAGAGCATAACGTCCATGGTTCTCAACCATGGCTGGCACTAGTGTGCCGACTAATTTGCATTCGAGAACGAGGAAGGAAGATGAAAAAAATCTGTTGTGGGGTCCATTTGCTAGTTTTTTTTTAATTTTTTTTTTGCCTCAATAGTCCATTATCAGATTAACGGCCCTAAGAGCATCTCCAAAAGCTCCCTAAAAAATTAATTCCAAAAGAGTATTTTTGGAAGCAGCCCAAAAATTATTAGAAAGAAGTTTTTTTATCTCCTCCAACAGTTCTCCCTAAAAATAGATTAGAAAAACTTTTGATTGGGCCATGTCAGCATCTGGAACCACAACAATATTAATTTCCATCTAAATACAAGTATTGGGGTCCCCAATTTTTCTCTTATTTCTAGCTGTAGATAAGGAGAGTTTAGGGAGAGAATAAGTCTATCATTAGTTATTTAAGAGAGCTGTTAGAGATGATTTTTTAAACTAAATACTATTAATTTAATTTAGAGAGAGTTTTTTTAGAGCTTTTGAAGATGCTCTAAAGCCAGCTAATGCTAAAAAGCTGACTATCTGCATTGAGTACTACAATACTGTACTAATGCTGACGATCTCAATACGCCTAGCCGGTGTCCGTCTTCGGTTCGTCGTTGGTTAATGTAATCTTGGCGCCGACTGCAGCCAGCCTGGGATGGCATCGTCTCTTCTATTCCTTATTTCCTTGCCCAAATCATGCTCATCTTAACTAGTTGACGGAGCCGGATGACATGCCATTAATTTGGCCAAAACTTCTATTCTTTTTTATATTATTCTGGTCTCAAGCATATTAAGACACCCTCAATTATTTAGTGCATTCCCTCCTCCTGGGGATGTGTCCATAACAGGATCTAATATGTTCCTTTGAACATCACCAACATAGAACTAACCACTTGTGACCTATTAAAAACCATCTCATTTCAGCTTAATCAAATTAACCAACATGTGTGACAATTTTCATTCAAAATTCTCACATGCAGTTTCTTATCGACTCCTTATAAACAATCATGAAAGAAACTTGCACAACTCTTCAAATAAGTATAGCTATATGTGACTGACCTGTTATGGTGCTTGATTGGTACCTGGGGAGGGTACCTCCCCCTCAATTAATCTCAACCATTGACACTAAATTTTTTATTGCGATTGTAACTAATTGCAATCAGGGGTATTTGGATAATTGCATTTCATTATTTTGCCGTATACACATCCGATTCAGTTCAATGTTCCTTGACTTCATCATCGCCGACCCCCACCCATCCATCCTTAAAAAACTCGACCTGCCGGGGGAAGAAGCCCCCCCCCCCCTCCACGGTATTTTGTGAAGGAGAAGAGCCCCTCACACAGGCCGAGAAAACCCTCGAACCCTCCCCCCAACCATACACAGGGACTCAACTGGCCGTGTGAGCTATGACGCGAGTCTTTACCTATACTTTGATCGGGGAGAGCGAGGGGACTTTTTTTTAGGACAAACCCCTGCGTGACACACCGAGCCAATTCCAGAAATCGAACTCGGGCAGGCGAGCTGCCATCCCGACGCTCAACCACCGAGCCGTTGGCTCCTTCACCACCCATCCATCCTTACCGCTGCGTAAGCCCATGCTCAAGTTCTAGGCTGATGCAGACGTGAAGCGCTCCCTGTCCCTTGAATGAGTAGGTAGCTGGAGCGGTTCGGCTCGCACCAGAAACAGGCACGCTCTCCTGTGCGGCCACATCAGCGTGTTCGTGCCTCACGTCGTCGACCCACATGTCATGGCATCCGGCTGTTGCAAGCCACCGGCATGCTGCTCTGGGGATTTGTTTGGCCGGAGTGATGACGGCTGCGCTGGAATTAGGTTGGGAGTTCAGAACAGTTGCAGGATCGGCCGTAGATACGTAATATGTACAACAATATGAAGTCATTAAATTATCCTTTATGTAATTCAGAAAATAAAATATTGCATGACAGGCCCACTTTCTGATACCGATCCACAATTTGAAGTACCTCTTAGCAGGAACCTCCATATTATTAACCGTTAGATCTCACTAAATAAACGGTTCATAGTAGTTTCAAACACCATAACAATCTCGTCGAAAAAAGTACTGTATAGATTCTTGAAGATTACAAAAATAAAATTTTACATTCCCTTTACACTGTTGTTGTGGTACATTATGTTTGAAAAGAATTTCTCCTTTAATCAAATACCAAATTTTGATTTTTGAAGGGAACTTAAAATTTTAAATAATGTAATTGCGTCATAGAACATTGGGAACAACAAACCCTCCATATACATAGAGGGTACAATAAAATTCTCCCATGATTCCTTTTCATTAACCTCCCGTCCAAATGTTTAATACTATATCTCTGGATTTTTCTGTTTTTATTTCAATCGCTCCTTTTAATCCAACCTGAAGATATAGTGCCAATCGAAGCACAATTCATTTTAATCAAATATTTCTGACAGGCACTGAACATTCTACGTACGATGCTAAAAGGCATATATATAAGGTTTATTACAATAAAAATAAATATGGATCAATGGAACACCAGCAATGTCGAACACGAAGTAGCTTGCATCGCAATGATTTAACTAGAAAGCAGATGCTAGCATTTTGTGTTAACAATCTTTGAACCGTACTCGCCATACTCGTCCTTTGAGATCCACATGTCTTTGAATGTGCTAAGAGAGCTGAGGATGGACCCACCTATCCAAACACTGTATTTCCTTTCAGGCGGTGCTACCACCCTGATCTTCATACTGACTGGTGCAAGGGGGGTGATCTCCTTGCTCATGCGGTCAGCAATCCCAGGTAACATGGTTGAGCCACCATTGAGAATAATGTTGCCGAAGAGGTGCTTCCTGATGTCCACATCAGTCTTCATGATTGATTTGTAGATGAGCTCGTGGATCCCAGGATAGTAACTACCAATCAGATGAGGATGGAACAGGGCCTCACAGCAGATGAATCTCTCTGACCCCTGGACAGTGATCTCCTGCCCATCAGGCAGCTCATAGCTCTTGTCTATAGATGGGTTCCCCTTGGCAGTCTCCAGCTCTTCATCGTAGAACAATGCCATATATGCAAGCTTCTCCTTCATGTCCCTTACGATGTCCTGTTCAGCAAAGGTGGTGAAGCGGTAACCTCTTCTATTGAGGATTTTAACCAGTCCTTGAGTGAGGTGATGACCACCAAGGTACAGGCGAAGAATGGCGTCTGGAAGGGCGTACCCTTCATACACTGGCACAGCATGGGTCACACCATGACCACAGTCGAGCACAATACCAGTCGTGCGGCCGCTAGCATAGAGAGAAAGTAGACCCTGCATAGAAACGTACATGGCCGGAATATTGAAGGTTTCGAACATAATTTCTGTCATCTTCTCCCTCTTGTCCTTGGGGTTCCGGGGCGGTTCTGTCAGCAGCACGGGGTGCTCTTCAGGCATGACATTGAGCTTGTCGTAGAATGTGTGCCGCCAAATCTTCTCCATGTCGTCCCAGTCGCGGACAACACCGTTCTCGATCGGGTTGTTCATCGTCAGGAGACGACGCAGGGACTGGGCCTCATCGCCAACGTAGGCGTCCTTCTGTCCCATGCCCAGCATGGCATCATTACTGCGAGGGCGCCCAACTATATTCCCGAACTCTGTATGCACCGAATCGTCATCAGAGAAACCGGCCTGTAGATCATACAAACAACATTCTGCTATCAGCATACACCACGGAGGCGAACCCAGCTGCTTGTTATGAATAAATCGGGAGCAAAACAAACCTTAACCATGTAGGAGCCATTGTCGATGACAAGCGGCCGGACATCCTCTCCGTCTGCCATTCGAATAGTGTTTCTGTAGCAAACGGTTCACTAAGAAACTATTGCAGGCATTGCTCCATTATTTCTTAGCGTTATGGATCAATATATCCTTCTCCCAGTTTCTGAAGGAGTAAGAAGTCATTCCCTACATTGTCCTCTGGAGGACTTTTTTTCTAATGGTCCTCTGGAGGACTTGAACTAGTCAAGTCCATAAAAAAATTAATATTTTTGCCAGCACATTGAGCCCCATTTTCTATTGCTTTGGTTTCATGGATCTATCGGATCCTTCGTAATGGCACACAGATCCCTATAACTTATTCAATAAATGGTTTGGTCTGTTAAAAGGAAGGACCAAAGCTCCATTATTAGCAAGAACACCTTTTTTTATGTTGGGCTTTTTGGTTATGTAGGACTAATATCGTTTTTGTCAAAACTGATATTCAAACATGTATGTAGGTGCATACCGGGCCAGACAGATTCGATTTTCGTTGCAACTATAAAAATGTGTTGAAGACAAGGATGTGACATGCCATACTTTTGAGACTACAGTTATGCATATTTGCTCTAATCATGGATAAGGATTTAGTAATATGATTGTTGTCTAATAAGTTTCTTAAAACTTTAGTTGGTTCGTCTTTATTTTGTTTAACAATAGGTGTGTATGCAAACAGATATGCTGCTGTGATGTAATAATCAGGTTGCATTTCGAGACAAATGCCTAAAACTCTACATTTATGCAGATTTCTGCCAATTATGGATCAATAGCAATATGATTGTTGTATTATAAATTTTCTAAAAATCTTTAGTTGGTTCACCTTTATTTTGTTCAACACATTAAACAAATGTCCTGCTATGATGTAATAAGCAGCTAGCCTTTCAAGACAAAGGCCTAAAACTTTATTCTATGATCTTAAAAAAAAAATCTCATCTCAGAAAGAATTCCATGTCTCAGTTTTCATGGTCCTAGTGCTCCATGTTGGGCAGGTTTTGTATTACGTAGTTTCGAGCAGTTTAGAGGAAAAAACTATAATGATACTCTGATCTGTTTGAACGTTGTTTTATAGCGCCAAAATTGTAAGGTGGTATCCCAATAAAAATATTATGTGATTTCTATAAAGGGGGAAGTCCTCTTGTCGAATTGAAAACAATTCCATGCGGCCAACGTGATTCAGATTCATCATCAGCATGGCCGTGGCAGCACGTCAACCGTTCTCAAATAATTTATGTGCAAAACAAAGTCACCGTTGACATATGATCTCCGATGGGCGTTAAATGTGTTCATGGTTCGTGGTAACTGGGTGGAACTAAGTTATCGTGGCCACTGATTTACGTTGATGATGGCTTTTACTGCACCCGCAAAAATAAATAAAGGCTTTTACGGTGGCAGAAATCTGGCCCCACCACCTAATGAAATGACTTTCTGCAGACCACAGTTTAGGGGGGAATTTTTCTAGGAAGCAGAATCTAACGCAATTCCCCTGTCATTCAATTGTATTGCAAACGCGGAACCAAACATCACCTTAGCTCGATCTGTTTGAAAACAATTGTTGGATTAATTGGACATTTAGGTCTCTATTTTTCAATTAATTATAATTCCAAGCCCACAATTAATGCTATCAAGGTATTTAAGAAATAATTAGGCCTGATCTTGCACTATCATACCATGGTGTGTTTTGTGCTGATCAATTAGTGGTGCATATCATTTACTGGTCCCTAACGGTGAGTAAGGACGTTAGTTTATGCATGCACCGGTTACTATAATGTGCTTAATAAGAATAACAAAGCCCTAGCATGACGTTTAACTCACTTCCTTCCGTGAGACTATAAATTGGAAGGTTCTCTCTACGAGAAAAACGAGTCTACAACCACAAAGCGTGTCTACTCTAATACCTATGTCATATAAACACATTTATGAAAACGTATCTACAAACATATGTATCATTTATAGCATCTCAAGCAACACATCTTGTTTGTTGGTAGACATGTTTTCAAAAAGCATATCAACCAAGCTCTCACACAGTACGTGCGGAGATGCCTCGGACACGAATTATAAAAACGTATCTATATTTTGATAAAGATGGTATAAGCATATCTAAACCCAATATAAAGCGTATCTATAGGGGGTGTTTTCTAGTAGTGTGGTTGACGACCATTCTGTAGTGGAATAAGCTCATGAGATTCAAACACTAGCAAAAGAACTCAAAACTTTCCCATGTGTGTTACCGGATAAGTTTTTGGTAGGAGGCATAAATCGCTAAGCTGCCACCTTCTTGCAGGGTTTTTGCCACTTCTCTAAAACATAAGAGACAAGAGTTCAGTGTGGCTGATCTTATTGGATCTTTTGATGCTGATGAGAATGCGAGGGCAATAGACAACTGTGGAAAAGGAGATGATGGGTCCTCAGATGCCAATATAGTGTACAAGAAAAACTCCAATGTCTCAAACAAGAACAAGAACAACAATAAATAGAACAATAACCAAAAGACTAAGCAAATGACAACCTTCAAAAGAAGAACAAGAATAAAGAGAAGGGTAATTCTTTCATTTATGGCTAATTTGGTCATTGGGTCAGCTAATGCATGGATAACAAATGGAACCAGAATAAAAAGGCTACAAATATGGTTATTAGGAAGGATGAAGGAACTTTGGCATATGGTAATCTTTTTACTTACTGTTCTTTCAGTCTATCATTCACCTGAGTAGTGGGTTTACACTAGGGCTAATATTCTTGTATGTTCTGACATCCCCTTGTTTTCATCTTACTAGTTTAATGGGTCTGGATCATTGTTAATGGGGAATGATTCACTTGTAGTTGTGCGGGATGCCCATACAGTTGATCTCAATCATACTTCAGGAAAGACCGTTTGGCTGAGGAACATACAACATGTCTCATCTATCAAGAAGAATATTGTCAGCAGGTCTTTACTTTGTAGAGATGGTTTTAAATTAGTCTTTGAATCAAATAAATATGTACTATCTAAGTATAGGACTTTTATTAATAAATGTTATGATAGCGGAGGCTTGTTCTGCTTGCCTTTATTTGATACATGTAATAATGTTGTGCACCTTGTGAGTAATATTGATGAGTCTAATGTTTGGCATTCGTGACTTTGTCATATTAATTTTGGTTGTATTATGCTACTTGCTAGTTTGAACTTGATTCCAAAATTTACTTTAGTCAAAGGTTCTAAGTGTCGTGTGTGTGTGCAATCTAAAGAAACTCCAAAACCTCATAAGAAAACAGAGGCGAGAAACTTGGCATCATTAGAACTAATTCATTCTAATTTGTGCTAAATGAATGGTGTGTTGACAAAAAGTGGTCAAAGATATTTGATGACGTTTATAGATGATTGCACTAGATTTTGTTATTTGTATCTCCTAGAAAGAAAGGATGTAACGTTACATTTATTTAAGATCTACAAAACTAAGGTACAAAACCAACTTGAGAGAAATCAAAATGGTAAGATCGGATCAAGGTGGAGAATCCTTTTGAAGGACCGAGAAGGCGACCAGGGGGGGGGGGGGGTTAATGGGAGCCAATTAAAATTCTCTGAGAGAACTTGGCCTATGTCCCAATTTCAACCCGAGCCAACCTCAAAACGGATCACCAAGATTACACACACCAACTTGTGATGTGCTAACCCTAGGAGTGATCTATGATAGATAGCGAAAACAAAGGAGAGCAGATAAGACTTGAAACAGTCAAAGAATGAACTCGAATCAGGTCACTGGACAACTATCGACAGTACCGATCATAAGTGAAAGGATCGTAGTGACCAAGAGGGGGGGGGGGGGGGGGGGGGGGTTAATCAGGAACTACCACTACATACCAATTTTACCAATTACAAACTACCGATAGCACTCAAATCAACTCCTACACAATTCTAGTGGTGATCACACTAACAATATAATCCTATGAAAGATAAGGGCACTCTATGCATACTAGTGGATCACACAAGTCACTACAACACTTATGCATTTCTAGTGATCAAACACACCAATGCAACTCCTACTCACGCTAGTCATCAAATGCGGAAGCTTAAACACTACTAGCAAGTAAAGAGCCTATACATGCAAGTCTACAAGAAAGTCAACTAGTACTAGGAGAACACACAAGCATGAATAGCATGTTATGTAAATGCGAAAAGTAAAGCATCATAGTGAGGAGTAGAGTAAGGGATGGCTCATGATTTTTCCCGAGGTCTCGGAAGGATGGCGCCTTCCCCTAATCCTCGTTGGACCACTCCCACCGGAGTCCCGGTCCCGCTCGCCACCAAGTGGAGTTATATGCTCCAAACCGCTTGGAGTAGCCTAATATCAGTTAAGGACTTTGGTGAAACTCATTTGCACAAAATTGACAATTCAAGGCATTGTCCATTATTCAGTTGTGGATGAGTGAAACCCTTGTTATCTTAGATGGATGTTCAACTTAACAGTCTCCATTGAAACACTAGTATATCAACAACATTGGAACTGAGAGCATATGCCGTGTACTTTAGAACTTGGTAGGGATTGTTGGATTTATTTTACATCTTTGTCTATTTCTCAATTAATTATAATTTCATGCCCACAACAAATGCAATGGTTGTCTTGCACTGTCACACGATGGTATATTTTGAGCTTTTCAATTAGTGGTGCATGTCATTTACTGATCCCTAATGATGAGTAAGGATGTCAGTTCATGCATACACAGGTTACTAATGTGCTTAATTGTTGACACAAAATCATACACGCGTGACCTAGGAGATATGCTTAACTCTAGTGTAGGATAAATACAAACCAGGGTGTGCCCGTTGAGTTTCCCTACAAACCAACAAAGAAAGCAAACAATCAAATTCCCTAGGTCACCGTCCCTAGGCTAGCCAATGATCACAAGGAGTGAAAACCAATTGATGGTTAGTAACTATGATAATGAAAACAAGATCTAATTGGCAAGCTTCCTGTCACGTATCCGACGTCGACTCTGTATCAATGACGGCTAGGCCCAGTCAAATTCCATTGCCAACATCAATGAGAATAACAAAGCACTTGTGTATGCATCAGTTACTTGTTCTTAATGCGAATAACAAAGCACTAGTGTGCATTGCGTGAGTTACTAATGCATAGCGGTCAACTCTCTTCCTTCAATGAGACTATTGTAAGCTTCAAGACCATTGAAGTGTTGAAACCCCAAGGTATGAATGTTTTGGTGATTGAGCAACAACATGAAATATGTGCTAACATCTACACAGTGTTGTGAGTGGACCATCTTATAATATTTACGTGATCTTGGTGATTGGTTGCCTTGGTGATTGATGATTACTCAGAGGATTACCATCAAGATATTGATGAGGTGTCATAGTGTTAGAGATGGATCAAGGCTAAGTACTCCTAGGTCCAAGTGTGTTGTGATCACTTCGCTAGGGTATAGGCTTGTTTCCATATGAAGAACCAGATTATCAAGATGGCATGAGTCATTCTCTTAGGTCTCACTAGTGTTAGAAAAGTTGGGATGCTCGGTAAGTCTCTTGGACACTAGGGGAGACAATGGAGATGAGAAAAGACCAAGGTGATGAAGATTGAAAATGGGATCAAGTCGAGGACATGGTGTTTCAACTTCAGGTATGGTCACCATAAGGTATAGTGAGGTCACCATTTAAAGGTTGCAAGGGTAACATAGAGAAGGAGTCAGGTAACCGAGGTTGCCGTATGATCAGAGGATGGGTCACCGTATGGTATGGTGACCTATGAAGATGTTGATCAGAGAAGAAGGTTGTTGAGTAGATCTAGGATTGCCACACTTGTGTGTGAGTAGATCTAGGATTGCCACACTTGTGTGTGAGTAGATCTAGGATTGCCATGGGCTTGCATGCTTGTTGATTGGCTTTGCAAATGGTGTTGGTATTTTTAATGATAGTAGATAATCCACGAGAGCACAGATAATACTATCGTAGAATTTCATTCGGAAGTATTTAGGGCATCATAATTAGTTTATCCCAAAGGAAGACAAATGGATTAAGACGGTCACTATGTTCAAATGTTCCTATGTTGTTTTTATACAACTGCATAGTACATATTTTACACATTTATACTAATGTATAAGCAATGCAAGACAGTCAAATCATCACACCCTCGACAAGGATTTGTCCTACATCTATTGTTGATTCCCGCCAAGAGCCATAGTCGAACGTGTAGGATTTCAAAGGACAGAAAGGGTTGTCACCACATACTGTCTATCTTTAGCAATCTGTGGACTACATGACAAATAGTGCATTCTATTGATCTAAGTACCATGCTTATGTCTCTATAACAGCACCCCTAATCTCCTAATGATAGATCATAAAAGGATCAATTATATTAGAGTGAACACTAATCACATGGAAATGATCTAAGTCAAACATTAGTCATCCATCGTATGATGATATAAATAAAGACTATAGTAATGGCCTATGTCTAACAAAGTAGTATAGCCACATGCAGGCACAAAAAACACATGCGAACATATCATACAATCAAACAAGAAACACTTGACCCCAACACAACTATATAAAAGGATTAATATATTAAATAGAACAAAGCTTTCCAAACGGACAAAGATACAAGATCCATATCACAACTTTAAGAAGACTTGAGAACTGAAGAAGACTCTATTCTAAGACTAACTCAACTAAAACTAGAGAGTAACTCAAAATATTTAAGTGTGTGTTGTGGAGTGAAGCCACACCCTTCATTTTATAGGGGTCCAAATGCAGTTGTAGGGTCAGTAACTCGGTCCCTAATGGGAACAACCACCTTTGGAGAGTCGGCGGACAACCACCAAATGAAGTTGGGTCCCATTGAGCCTACTCCATGTTCGATCGAACAGATCTGTTCGGTCAAACGGGGGTGGGGCTCAATGTCCTCTAGGCCTTCTGTTTGTCAGTTTGATATTGTAGGTGGGCCATTGGATCCATGGGAATCCCTGTTGGTGAGTTCTAATTGGTCAAGTTCGCCGAATATGTGTGTTTACTCCTTTATTCATTATTTCTCCTACATATGGGCATTTCTCCAAGTACAAGTAGAATCTTATTAATTCTAACTAACGTGCATGGTGGAAATGTTGAATCCTCCTTTATTCACAGTAATATTGATGGTCAAAAATGGTAGATAACGACTGTCAACAACCATTTGTTGATGGTCGTTAAATACCAATTTTGACCATCAATTTAATTATAAAAATAGGAATACTTTGCATTTCATACTTGCATGTTAGTTATAAATAATGGAATTCCACTTGTCCTTGGTGATTCATGTGCATGTAGGGATTCTATACAAAAGGAGTGGGGAAATGCTTCGTGATCCGTGGCATTACCATTTCGGCCAATAGGAGAGGGACAACTACACATCAAACGAATCCATGATGTGGCACAACAAGATTCCCTAGAGCAACACCGACTTAATACCAACCAGGACCCACCTGGAGGCGACCTGGAGAAAGCACACCCCAAGGGGGACCACTCTCAGGTCGGCCGACCAGGTCCCTAGGTCGACCAACCTTGAGTTGAGCCCTTCTTGGGCCTGCTTCCACGTGTAGGCAGATACAATGGTAAAATGCTACAACGGGATATCCGTGCGCTTATGGATTTAACATACCCACACTAACCATCTACTGAGTTCTACCAACAAGTATATCTGGCGTCTTGCCTAGGTCTATTTGTTTGGTGTGACTTAGCAGATGTCAACACCATTGACTTGTTGATTAATCTTGACCATCCCTATGGTTTTTAACCCTAATATCACTATAACACTTCCCACAATCCACAATAAAATTCAATGGCTCCTATTTTCTATGATGCCTTCGTTGTCATCGAGCTCCTGGCCATCATCGTGCTCGCCGAAGCCCCTGAGTTGCTCGCTGTCAAAAGCCCTCGTGCGCCTTCCTGTTCGCCACCGTAGAGCTACTGCTCTCGTTTGCAGTGCCATGCCATAGCTCCACCATACCCCACTCTAGCGCTTGCGCTCTCCACTCTCGCATTCAACAAAACCACCGCTGCTTGTCCCTACATTGCTGGCTAAGTCATGCCATGCCGCTGTTGCCTGCACCTGCTCACCTACACGCACACCACCTGCCCGTGCTCTCTTGCCCGTGCCTATGCGCCACCAAGCCTAGTGCAGCCTTACACCCTAGTGCGCTGCTGCTTCCATGGTTGTGATTTCCGTCACTGAAGATCAACATTAAAGTTTCATCTTTTTTGGTGTTTCCTATTCCTCCATGTTCCAGGGCTTTGAGCCTTCTACGTTCATTAATCAAGCCCTACTTTGTTGCAAGTACCTAGGATGTCATGCTAGTAGATTAATAGTTTGATCTTTCCATGCATAGCTTGGTTAATTGCTTGGTCATTGTTGCCATAAAGTTCTCTTTGTATTTGAGACTAGAATAATTCCACACATAGAGTCGACGATCACAATTGCTCACATTGCTTCTTTTGTTAGTGATCATGTCCTCATTTTTGTGCAAGCGTTTTTGCATGCGCTTTCTTACCTAGCGGTGCTTTGCTCAAAGATTATACTAAGATATTTTATACCTTATTTGTTTTTTATCTACATGCATGCAGCAGTGAGCTGCTATGTCCAGAGGCAAATACATTGACAGAGGGAAGGGTACGGCAGCCGGGTCGATGCAAAGGCCCAAGAGGTAGAGATTGGCTGAGGCAGAGAGGACCTTGAGGGTTGTAGAGAGAGAGAGAGAGAGAGAGAGAGAGAGAGGGAGAGAGAGAGAGAGAGAGAGAGAGAGTTTTTCATACAAGGAGAAGGGGTAGTTCCTTGACTATCCCTAGGTTAGTTGGACAAAGAGCTCCTGCGGTATGGTTTGGGTCGTAGTTAGCTCTGGTTCCTAGTAGATCGTCGAGACCTATGAGGACGACTGGCAGGAGGAGTACAGATGAGCAGTCCAGTTCTATAGCAGGAGGCAGCAGGGAGCAGCTATTGAGTACACTGGAGACGTTCACTATCTCCAGAGACACCAGCTACCCTTCAGACCATATATTTGCTAATTTCTAAGAATAGGGGGATCATGACACAGGAACAATATGACGGCCTCCCATTGTAGACTGATTAGTACCAACCCGTGCCACCGCAGGAGGAAGTTGTCATGGACTATCACACCATCTGAGAACAACTCCCATAGCCAGGAGAGTCAGTACAACAGCAGCGAGTTGAGGAGGAGATAGAGGTTGAGTAGACAAGGGGAGTTCACACAATTGAGGCTAGCAGTTTAGGACCACCACCAACCACCCACATAGCTCCACAAGCTACCTCTCTAGAGAGGGCCAGTGCACTTGCATAGATACAACTTATCAATGCATCCAAGGCAAGAGAGGCTTAGAGATTTGAGAGGATCGAGGTGAGCCCGATGAGACTCGGGTATGATGGCTACCACTCACCCATAGTTCTAACAGATGGTATCTGCTATCTCCAGTTTTACACAGGGGCAACCAGAATATTTTTCTAAGGAAATCTGATGTCAAGGCCAACAGGGAAATCAAGAAGAAGAATCCTTAAGTTAGAAATCGACTCATATTAGATTCGATGAGAGACTAAGTTGCGTTGATCCGTGCTAAGACTCTGCCGATCAAAGCATCACCAACCATGTAGCAAGTCCCACATAGGGCCTCATTATACCCATATAAATATTTTTAACTCTCCTACATGCTGGATATATGTTAGACAACATAGACAATCGAGTTTAGAGTCACCAGTGCTTTGTTTCGATTAGTCTCTAGTAGTATAGATGTTTGGTCATTGGGCACACTACAACCCAGAAGATAGAGCTACTGCTTTTACTTACAATTTCCTTGGCAAGTCCATGTGCATAAATATTAAATCTTACAATATTCTAAGGAAAATGTTACGATCGATCCATGCATTAGGGGTGCTAACTTACGTCAATAGGTATAACCTCAACTCCTCAAGGGCTGAGCTCATGACTCTCTGGCCATGTTTCTACCTTGTGATGTCATATGGTTCTAAACCCGCCTAGGCCCCCCTTACGTTTTAAGAGGACCATATGCACCTACCAACCTATTTACACTTTCATTGTAGCTTCACTTAAAATGGTTAATTCAAGATTGATAGTGTTGGATAACCTAGAGTTATATGTTGGCCTTTCTCTCACTAGACTAGTAAGATTAGACTAAATTCTTACCCTCTTATGCATTCAAGTGCTCATAGGACCTTATGGACCTAATATCCATGGGTTGTAACATATCTCCTCAGGAAGCTTAGGGCATACATGGTGTCCTGGACATCTGATACTTTTCCTAGTAGCATTTTACCTACCAATCTAGCTCGACAAGTATGAGATGAAGTGAGTGCATGGCTAATGCCATGGCCATCCAATGATGGATTGCATAATCTGACAAATTAAAAAGGTTGACAATACCGAATTGTCACTTATAGATGATGTAAAGAAGGAGACATTACTAAGAACTAGTGAATGGACTTAGCATTGTCAATCCTTGGTAATAAAATCATCCATAAAGTAAAGTGAATTGTGGATCATGTGTACCCCAGGTATTGAATCACTCGGTCAGGAGTGACAAGGAGCCCGGGGTCCAAACACATCATGATAAAGATGGGGACCTTCAAGACTACTACTCGGATGATTACTTGGAGTAGGAAGCCAGTTAATATTAGAGATATATATATAGAATTTGTTGTAATCGACTATATATCTTTCTATGCAACCCTGCCCTCCGAATATATAAGGAGGGAAGGGGGGCTTTAGTCGATCATAGGAACTCATATTGAGAACCCTAGCCCTCGTGTGATTCATCATCAATACAATATCACGATGGACACCTCAAACAAGACGTCCACGGAGGCCTGAACCTATATAAACCTTGCATCTCATGTCCATGGAGATCTTGAGCTCATACGCACACCTAGATCTACTACTAAGTATATCTCTCGACAATTGGTGCCCCAGGAAGGGGTCACGTTGAGTTTCACCTTGTCAAAATTGATGGATTCCTTGGACATCAAGTTCGAGCCGTGAGATCAGATCCGCTTCATATCTTTTAACTTCGTTGCTGACAAGTACGGAAGTCTTGTCATGCAACGCTTGACCTCTTCATCAACGCTTGTCAAAGCCCCCTCAAATCTTGGTGGGGGTGGGTTAGCACCAGTCATTAGCAAGTTGAAGCCATTGCCCATGTTTCCTCACATGCTCGGCGACTCTGCGATAGAGTTTCAAGCTTTATAGATCATGGCTCACTCGATTCTCCTGAGCAATGGCTCAATGTCGCCCTCAACAACTCGGTCATCATGCTTAGAGGACCCCAAGACGGCTCCGACTGACTCAGCGACTCTTTCTCTAGAAGAGTGGGCGATGATCTTGATTTTTTTAAGCATCACGACTAGTGGCAACAATTGGTGCTGATTATAAATCAATCTTGGATATAATCAACAACCCGAGCGATTGCGAAATTCTTGCTCAGAATATTGCAATGAAGTCTTCATGGTCCAGCCCACCAACCCTCTGCTGGCTGGCAATGCAGAACAACATGACGGCGCCTCACAGACCCATCGATAGATGAGCAGGACAATGACACCACTGAATACGCTTGGCAGCGGGATCGTCAAGCCACAACTAAAGTCGCCTAACAACTCACCTTGCAGGTAGATGGTCAGATGGTATACATGACTCCATAGAATAACATCATGGCGGCTTCGACCCTCTTGGATGTGCTTGAGTCAGTGCTTGAGGTAAACCCCGCAGCAATCCATAGGTCAAGAAGATCCAAGCACACCATCTGGCCACGACCGTTCAGGAATAGCAGGCTAGCCACGTAGGTTGCTCCATCTAGATCAGCATCACGGAGTATGAGCTCCAACCCAATCCAAGGTGCCTAAGACCAAAGGCGCAACACACCGCCTCAATGAATAACTACATTCCAACATTGATAGCAACATGATAAGCAGATCCACCTAGTCGATCAAAGGGTAATGACTATTAATCCAAGCATGGCAATGTGGATCAGGATCATCCACATAGGTTGTTGTGCATGTAGCACGTTTCAACAAATTAAAGTCTAAGAAATTAGGCTATATTCTGGTGAGTTACTTTTGAATCATTGTCTGGAATATTTGATCAGACATGGCAACCACCATCCATATATATGCAAGAACAACTTAGGATCCTTATACTGGTACAATTCTTGAAACGAATCAGCAAAGAGCGTTGATAGTGCTATAAGTTACTATTGCCCATAATGCTTAGGTGAGCGAGACCGTCATATGTACAATGTAAGTTATATATGCTAAAAAACAGAGAACTTAACTATGGCACATGTAAGAGGATAGACTCTTGATTAGAACTCGGCATCAACCCCATGATGTGCATAGAGAATCTCCAACAGGTGAGGGGCTCCCTGCCTATTATTTCTTTTTTAGTCAATAGAGACACTCGATCCCGATGGGAAGCAACACCATGTGCTCTCTATGATTGATTTTCCTTTCTATGTGCAATCTTCCACACAATTGCAATAGATTTGAGTGAACTTGCAGCTTAACAAAAGATATGAATTATTTACTGAAATGCCTCTATTTTTCTATGAATTAAAGGGGAAACACTAGATTGGGTCTCATACTGTAAAATATGAAGAAGGCAGCTGGGGATACATCCAGGCTGTCAGATTAGGTGGTGGTGAACAAAATTTAAGTGTGCAGTGAAGGGTGGTGATGGACCAAATCTATGTAGGACAACAATGGTGAAACACTATTGTTAGGGTTAATGCATCAAGGACAGAATATGGGGGCAGATGCCCATCTCACAGCAGTGTTGGTCCTAGTCAACACCTCACGACGATAGACAGCATGGCATTGTGACAGATGAGCACCAAAATAAATGTGGAACTGTTTTTTATGGGCTCTTGAAGGACATGGACAACCTGTCTCAGCCATGCTAAAGTAGTCGTCACATTAGTCCATCGCGCATGCCGAGCCAAGTACTCCCTCTGATTTTCTTTTATTTTGCGTTAGCAAACTTACATCAACAAATAAAGTCTGGAGGGAGTAGCGCGTGAGCACCAGTGGGTGGAGTTAGGCTGGAGGAAGATTCGTGTCATTATTGGCCTACCAAAATGCCACGGCTCCAAGATCTTAAGAGAAGTCGTGATGGTTGGATGCTGGACATCTTGGTGTCACAGAAATAGCATAATTTTTTATAATGGTAGCCTGTCCATATAGCAAGATGGCAGAAGTTTTTCAAGGACGACTTCACCCTACAATCTACGTGTTTGTTTTATCTTTTGGGTCATTGCTTTTCACAACATAGATTTTGACATATATTTTTACAATCTAATATATTCTTAGAATTTTTATCAGAAATAAACAGACCCATGTGCCTCATCAGTCAACCAATCATGGAACAGGTTGCAGCCAGGCATGCTTAGACACAAGAAAAGTTAGCTCAACGTAGCAACCAAACACACGTACTGCGCCACACGCGCTCCAGAAGATGCTTGCCATTTGCCCCTTGCGTTGATGTACAGTGCAGGCATATGCTAGGTCAGCGTTAAGGCATGTGAACTAATAGCAAAACCGAGGCGTTGATGATATTCGATTCTCCGCGGTACACCACTTGCATCCAGGCCATGTGACCGATCGCTTCTCAGAATACCATGGATCATTCTTGCTCCTATAAGAAATACTTCTTCTATCCAGAAATGAGTAGTTCAGGTTTGAATAAAAGTTAAACCATTTCAATTTTTATTGCCAATAGCAAAAATAAATTTTAAAATTGATAATACCAAACTATGTTGCTAGATTCGTTGCTAATTAACCAAACTGCTATAACACAATTTTCGTTATAACATATTTTTCATAGAACAGAAAGTACTTACATTTAAGGAAGTAGCACTTGCTTCGCTTAAGTTGGTCTCTATTAAAAGATTATGAGGACTTTAGTGAACTCGAGACCAATATTAGTTATTAGTTTCTTAGGGCCAGGAACGTGACTGCCAGATCTGTCATCGGCCAGGAATGCAAGTGGTGGATTTAAAGATCAACGGTTCTCCATGTGCTCAATGTATATCAGTGTTTGTGCTGTAAAGATCAATGTTCTCCATTTGAGCAAACAAAGTCTTTTCCAAGAGCTTTTTTTTAAGGACATCCACGTCGGTAAAATTGTTTTGAAACCACATCTGAAATAAAGTTTATAATGTATAATTTTATTTGGAGTTTTTAACTATATATTATTTCATTTATTGTCTATAGTATGAAATGAAAGGCTTTTCTATAATGCTAATGTCATAGTGTATCAACTCTTACATCATTACCTAGATTTGATATACCATAACATTAGCATTCTAGAAAATAAAAAATACTATGAAGATAAAACGCCCATTGGGTAGTTTAAACAAAGCGGTTCGGCAATCCACTACTCTTAATTATTCGTGTCAGGTTTTATAGTAAGGATAGTGACAACGCCGGCTGCCGGCTCATACTGGTGCCAGGTCAGTTTTAACTTGCTCGCCACGAAGTACTCGCATAATATAGGAGCGTGCTGCTGGCTACCGAGCTGGCTGTTGTTGGCTTCAATTGTATGCAAATGCTGCTATTTTTCTCGTGTATGCTGCCTCAGCCCGGCAAAGAAACAATCACGGCTCCCTTTTCTTCTCACTCTTCCAGGTACGATTTTGATGATATGGACAACTATTTAGCCTGCTGACTATGACTCACATTATACTTTTTTTTTTTTGCGAATGGGCTCACATTATACTTGCTCTTATTGATCTCGCGTTTTAACTCAACACTCTCCTAATGTTTTGTCACAGTGATCAATATTCTTATTTCCAATGGAAACCTAATGGTAGCTTAGAAACATCACTCTAGTTTGCTTACATATACTCTTTTTGAGAAAATAAATAAATATTTGCATGTGCGTCAGCCAGTTGTCATTGACTTCACACATATAATTACTTGTGCAGACGTCAGTTTTTAAAATGGAGGGATGTTTGTTAAAAAGGGGACAGTCTTTGTGCTAGTCTGATTTTTTTTTGTTCTTTTGGGACTGGGACTTGTTCAACCATCGTGTTGTACGAAGATCAGTACGTTAATTAATCTGTACCGATGTCGCACCATGTGCATCCTGCTCATACGCAGAAGCATTAGTTCGTTATCACTCTGACAAAAAAATTCATCGTTACACGTATCGGAATTTTGTTATCTGCAAATACATGTATAGTTGTTATTAAATTGACTTATCGTCTGGGTGATCTAAGGTCCCCAGGCACGTCATTTCTTATTTACGCGTCCGATCCTATTCTCTCTTCGGTTCCTCTTTTCCATTCGTCATAGTCAGTCTGAATCTATATAAACCCAGGCTGGGATACGGTGTACTTACAATTTAGTTGTGGACATCTCAGATCGCTTTTGGCAGTAACAGTACCGGAGGGCAAGGGACGCGCGGCTAGCTAGCTTCTTCAACTCCAGGTTCGGAACTATTTGTAGTTTTAACAACTTTATTAAGGTGTAATTTCATTTAATAGTCTAATGCTTACAAGTGATACTGTGTACATGGATTTAATGTCAATCTTATATCCTTGAAACTATACTAGCGTTCCATTCGGTCCCAGCATGATTGAACTCCAAAACCCAGATGCTACATTGTCAAGAAACCAAACTTGATTCAGCAGTTCCCCAGTCCCCTGTCTTCCTGTCCGTACACATCATCCAACTTAATGAAATAAAACAAATAAGGATCGTTTCAGATATCGTGAACAATTTACTACAATTTGTAATTTTTAGGATTTTGCGAAATCATGGGTTGACAAGAGCAAAACAGATAACCTCTGATAGACTGAACATTTTGGATACTTGTCCACGACTCTAGTTTGGAACCACAAAATTGAAGGACATTAAAAAAAATATGATCCATGAGAACCATGCAAGATAATATATCAAGAGTATTTCTCTTCTGTTCCGGTACCAATTAAGATAAATATTATTTCCACAATTAACATTTGTAATTTAAAGTCGTCACCTTTTCATATGAAATTAAAAAAGACAAACAAAACATATGAAAATTCTAGCTCGATGAGAGATATAAACTTTTAGTCGGCAGTATTTTCATATAAAAATTATAGTTTTCCTAAATAATTTCTTAAATGCTCAGTCAAAAGTTATAAGAAATATATGTTGCAACTAGCAACATAACTCATGGTTGTAATAATAAGACTCCATGACCATCTTGCTCATTATGATAGCAACCTCAAAACATGAGTGCATAGTGGATAATATCATATTTTTGTTCCTTGTGGGATAATAAAAATCATGGAGCTCTGTCCCATCTTTGGACAAATGAGTTGAGGGAATAAGGTTACAACCTTGTTCCCTCAACTCATTTGTCCAAAGATGGCCCTCAACTCATTTGTCCAAAGGTTGCATTGATATGCAACCTTATTCCCTCAACTCATTTGTCCAAGGATGGGACAGAGCTCCAAGATTTGTGACTTGTGAGTTGTGACTTGCAACAGGCACTGTAGAATAGCTTATTCAGTGTTCTCTCTCTGCTTTCGGAATTCTTGAACACATGAAATATGTATGAATTTGTATAACAGAATACTTCATTCGTAATTAAACTGTTTTTATTTCAAAATATCTATAATATTATCAGGCATATATATTTATAAGAAGAAACATAGTTCTTTTTGTGAGAGGCTTAAACAATTAGGTCTGCCTAGGAGCATGGGCTAAGCTGATCAACGAAAAAAAAAACAAAGCAGACTACTCACTAACTAATGATACAATTAAGGACTTCAGATGTTTAGCGTGCCTGCCGCATCCCATAGACAAGCTTCCTCCGTTATGTTCGATATGATCTTGTGTATAGGTCACTCGCTGCATTGAAAATCCTGTCGTTCTGCTCTAGCCTGGTGCTCCACAATATTAGGATGATTAGCACGTGAGCAAGTTCCTTTTTTTCTGCTCCATCATCACGGCTAGTGTGATGTGATTGAACCTATCGCCAATGTTCATTGTTCTTTGTTGCCAGCTGTTTGGGTTGAGACTTTGTAGTTGGAATATATGCGAATTGTCCATCCTTCACATTGCTTAAACTTTTAGGTATAATTGACCGATGCATAGTAAATTATTATGGTATCAAAGCCAGAAGTCTCGAGTTTGAATTCTGATAGATATGATTTATAAAATAAATTGTAGCCGACTCTTATTTCTACGTTTGTGGCATATGAGAGCCTGCAGGTTAGGGGAACTGTTGAAGTTAAATCAATTATTCACTCATCCTCATTATCTTAACCTTTTAGTTTTATAGTAAGGATAGTGACAACGCCGGCTGCCGGCTCATACTGGTGCCAGGTCAGTTTTAACTTGCTCGCCACGAAGTACTCGCATAATATAGGAGCGTGCTGCTGGCTACCGAGCTGGCTGTTGTTGGCTTCAATTGTATGCAAATGCTGCTATTTTTCTCGTGTATGCTGCCTCAGCCCGGCAAAGAAACAATCACGGCTCCCTTTTCTTCTCACTCTTCCAGGTACGATTTTGATGATATGGACAACTATTTAGCCTGCTGACTATGACTCACATTATACTTTTTTTTTTTTGCGAATGGGCTCACATTATACTTGCTCTTATTGATCTCGCGTTTTAACTCAACACTCTCCTAATGTTTTGTCACAGTGATCAATATTCTTATTTCCAATGGAAACCTAATGGTAGCTTAGAAACATCACTCTAGTTTGCTTACATATACTCTTTTTGAGAAAATAAATAAATATTTGCATGTGCGTCAGCCAGTTGTCATTGACTTCACACATATAATTACTTGTGCAGACGTCAGTTTTTAAAATGGAGGGATGTTTGTTAAAAAGGGGACAGTCTTTGTGCTAGTCTGATTTTTTTTTGTTCTTTTGGGACTGGGACTTGTTCAACCATCGTGTTGTACGAAGATCAGTACGTTAATTAATCTGTACCGATGTCGCACCATGTGCATCCTGCTCATACGCAGAAGCATTAGTTCGTTATCACTCTGACAAAAAAATTCATCGTTACACGTATCGGAATTTTGTTATCTGCAAATACATGTATAGTTGTTATTAAATTGACTTATCGTCTGGGTGATCTAAGGTCCCCAGGCACGTCATTTCTTATTTACGCGTCCGATCCTATTCTCTCTTCGGTTCCTCTTTTCCATTCGTCATAGTCAGTCTGAATCTATATAAACCCAGGCTGGGATACGGTGTACTTACAATTTAGTTGTGGACATCTCAGATCGCTTTTGGCAGTAACAGTACCGGAGGGCAAGGGACGCGCGGCTAGCTAGCTTCTTCAACTCCAGGTTCGGAACTATTTGTAGTTTTAACAACTTTATTAAGGTGTAATTTCATTTAATAGTCTAATGCTTACAAGTGATACTGTGTACATGGATTTAATGTCAATCTTATATCCTTGAAACTATACTAGCGTTCCATTCGGTCCCAGCATGATTGAACTCCAAAACCCAGATGCTACATTGTCAAGAAACCAAACTTGATTCAGCAGTTCCCCAGTCCCCTGTCTTCCTGTCCGTACACATCATCCAACTTAATGAAATAAAACAAATAAGGATCGTTTCAGATATCGTGAACAATTTACTACAATTTGTAATTTTTAGGATTTTGCGAAATCATGGGTTGACAAGAGCAAAACAGATAACCTCTGATAGACTGAACATTTTGGATACTTGTCCACGACTCTAGTTTGGAACCACAAAATTGAAGGACATTAAAAAAAATATGATCCATGAGAACCATGCAAGATAATATATCAAGAGTATTTCTCTTCTGTTCCGGTACCAATTAAGATAAATATTATTTCCACAATTAACATTTGTAATTTAAAGTCGTCACCTTTTCATATGAAATTAAAAAAGACAAACAAAACATATGAAAATTCTAGCTCGATGAGAGATATAAACTTTTAGTCGGCAGTATTTTCATATAAAAATTATAGTTTTCCTAAATAATTTCTTAAATGCTCAGTCAAAAGTTATAAGAAATATATGTTGCAACTAGCAACATAACTCATGGTTGTAATAATAAGACTCCATGACCATCTTGCTCATTATGATAGCAACCTCAAAACATGAGTGCATAGTGGATAATATCATATTTTTGTTCCTTGTGGGATAATAAAAATCATGGAGCTCTGTCCCATCTTTGGACAAATGAGTTGAGGGAATAAGGTTACAACCTTGTTCCCTCAACTCATTTGTCCAAAGATGGCCCTCAACTCATTTGTCCAAAGGTTGCATTGATATGCAACCTTATTCCCTCAACTCATTTGTCCAAGGATGGGACAGAGCTCCAAGATTTGTGACTTGTGAGTTGTGACTTGCAACAGGCACTGTAGAATAGCTTATTCAGTGTTCTCTCTCTGCTTTCGGAATTCTTGAACACATGAAATATGTATGAATTTGTATAACAGAATACTTCATTCGTAATTAAACTGTTTTTATTTCAAAATATCTATAATATTATCAGGCATATATATTTATAAGAAGAAACATAGTTCTTTTTGTGAGAGGCTTAAACAATTAGGTCTGCCTAGGAGCATGGGCTAAGCTGATCAACGAAAAAAAAAACAAAGCAGACTACTCACTAACTAATGATACAATTAAGGACTTCAGATGTTTAGCGTGCCTGCCGCATCCCATAGACAAGCTTCCTCCGTTATGTTCGATATGATCTTGTGTATAGGTCACTCGCTGCATTGAAAATCCTGTCGTTCTGCTCTAGCCTGGTGCTCCACAATATTAGGATGATTAGCACGTGAGCAAGTTCCTTTTTTTCTGCTCCATCATCACGGCTAGTGTGATGTGATTGAACCTATCGCCAATGTTCATTGTTCTTTGTTGCCAGCTGTTTGGGTTGAGACTTTGTAGTTGGAATATATGCGAATTGTCCATCCTTCACATTGCTTAAACTTTTAGGTATAATTGACCGATGCATAGTAAATTATTATGGTATCAAAGCCAGAAGTCTCGAGTTTGAATTCTGATAGATATGATTTATAAAATAAATTGTAGCCGACTCTTATTTCTACGTTTGTGGCATATGAGAGCCTGCAGGTTAGGGGAACTGTTGAAGTTAAATCAATTATTCACTCATCCTCATTATCTTAACCTTTTAGTTTTATAGTAAGGATAGTGACAACGCCGGCTGCCGGCTCATACTGGTGCCAGGTCAGTTTTAACTTGCTCGCCACGAAGTACTCGCATAATATAGGAGCGTGCTGCTGGCTACCGAGCTGGCTGTTGTTGGCTTCAATTGTATGCAAATGCTGCTATTTTTCTCGTGTATGCTGCCTCAGCCCGGCAAAGAAACAATCACGGCTCCCTTTTCTTCTCACTCTTCCAGGTACGATTTTGATGATATGGACAACTATTTAGCCTGCTGACTATGACTCACATTATACTTTTTTTTTTTTGCGAATGGGCTCACATTATACTTGCTCTTATTGATCTCGCGTTTTAACTCAACACTCTCCTAATGTTTTGTCACAGTGATCAATATTCTTATTTCCAATGGAAACCTAATGGTAGCTTAGAAACATCACTCTAGTTTGCTTACATATACTCTTTTTGAGAAAATAAATAAATATTTGCATGTGCGTCAGCCAGTTGTCATTGACTTCACACATATAATTACTTGTGCAGACGTCAGTTTTTAAAATGGAGGGATGTTTGTTAAAAAGGGGACAGTCTTTGTGCTAGTCTGATTTTTTTTTGTTCTTTTGGGACTGGGACTTGTTCAACCATCGTGTTGTACGAAGATCAGTACGTTAATTAATCTGTACCGATGTCGCACCATGTGCATCCTGCTCATACGCAGAAGCATTAGTTCGTTATCACTCTGACAAAAAAATTCATCGTTACACGTATCGGAATTTTGTTATCTGCAAATACATGTATAGTTGTTATTAAATTGACTTATCGTCTGGGTGATCTAAGGTCCCCAGGCACGTCATTTCTTATTTACGCGTCCGATCCTATTCTCTCTTCGGTTCCTCTTTTCCATTCGTCATAGTCAGTCTGAATCTATATAAACCCAGGCTGGGATACGGTGTACTTACAATTTAGTTGTGGACATCTCAGATCGCTTTTGGCAGTAACAGTACCGGAGGGCAAGGGACGCGCGGCTAGCTAGCTTCTTCAACTCCAGGTTCGGAACTATTTGTAGTTTTAACAACTTTATTAAGGTGTAATTTCATTTAATAGTCTAATGCTTACAAGTGATACTGTGTACATGGATTTAATGTCAATCTTATATCCTTGAAACTATACTAGCGTTCCATTCGGTCCCAGCATGATTGAACTCCAAAACCCAGATGCTACATTGTCAAGAAACCAAACTTGATTCAGCAGTTCCCCAGTCCCCTGTCTTCCTGTCCGTACACATCATCCAACTTAATGAAATAAAACAAATAAGGATCGTTTCAGATATCGTGAACAATTTACTACAATTTGTAATTTTTAGGATTTTGCGAAATCATGGGTTGACAAGAGCAAAACAGATAACCTCTGATAGACTGAACATTTTGGATACTTGTCCACGACTCTAGTTTGGAACCACAAAATTGAAGGACATTAAAAAAAATATGATCCATGAGAACCATGCAAGATAATATATCAAGAGTATTTCTCTTCTGTTCCGGTACCAATTAAGATAAATATTATTTCCACAATTAACATTTGTAATTTAAAGTCGTCACCTTTTCATATGAAATTAAAAAAGACAAACAAAACATATGAAAATTCTAGCTCGATGAGAGATATAAACTTTTAGTCGGCAGTATTTTCATATAAAAATTATAGTTTTCCTAAATAATTTCTTAAATGCTCAGTCAAAAGTTATAAGAAATATATGTTGCAACTAGCAACATAACTCATGGTTGTAATAATAAGACTCCATGACCATCTTGCTCATTATGATAGCAACCTCAAAACATGAGTGCATAGTGGATAATATCATATTTTTGTTCCTTGTGGGATAATAAAAATCATGGAGCTCTGTCCCATCTTTGGACAAATGAGTTGAGGGAATAAGGTTACAACCTTGTTCCCTCAACTCATTTGTCCAAAGATGGCCCTCAACTCATTTGTCCAAAGGTTGCATTGATATGCAACCTTATTCCCTCAACTCATTTGTCCAAGGATGGGACAGAGCTCCAAGATTTGTGACTTGTGAGTTGTGACTTGCAACAGGCACTGTAGAATAGCTTATTCAGTGTTCTCTCTCTGCTTTCGGAATTCTTGAACACATGAAATATGTATGAATTTGTATAACAGAATACTTCATTCGTAATTAAACTGTTTTTATTTCAAAATATCTATAATATTATCAGGCATATATATTTATAAGAAGAAACATAGTTCTTTTTGTGAGAGGCTTAAACAATTAGGTCTGCCTAGGAGCATGGGCTAAGCTGATCAACGAAAAAAAAAACAAAGCAGACTACTCACTAACTAATGATACAATTAAGGACTTCAGATGTTTAGCGTGCCTGCCGCATCCCATAGACAAGCTTCCTCCGTTATGTTCGATATGATCTTGTGTATAGGTCACTCGCTGCATTGAAAATCCTGTCGTTCTGCTCTAGCCTGGTGCTCCACAATATTAGGATGATTAGCACGTGAGCAAGTTCCTTTTTTTCTGCTCCATCATCACGGCTAGTGTGATGTGATTGAACCTATCGCCAATGTTCATTGTTCTTTGTTGCCAGCTGTTTGGGTTGAGACTTTGTAGTTGGAATATATGCGAATTGTCCATCCTTCACATTGCTTAAACTTTTAGGTATAATTGACCGATGCATAGTAAATTATTATGGTATCAAAGCCAGAAGTCTCGAGTTTGAATTCTGATAGATATGATTTATAAAATAAATTGTAGCCGACTCTTATTTCTACGTTTGTGGCATATGAGAGCCTGCAGGTTAGGGGAACTGTTGAAGTTAAATCAATTATTCACTCATCCTCATTATCTTAACCTTTTAGTTGCAAATGGTTGGTGCACAATAGCTGAATAGCTATGACCAGGCTGCCACCATTGCTAAAAGTTTCTTAACAAGTGGCCTTTCAATGAATATATGCATGGCTATATTGAAAGAAACCCTTAGAGATAGAATCCAAGTCGGTTTTGTACCTTCCATATTAGGCACTGACTTCCAAAAATCTTAACTCCCGCCTCTAAAGTCCAAATAAGGCAAGGCTGGACTCTATCTCGTAGCTCCGGAAAAGTTATACAACTATAATTTTTATTTAAACTTCAGATTCAGCCATTTAGTTTCCAAATATGTGATGCAAATATATTTGTTCTAATTTAGACTCCTCTGAAAAAGTCTCCTTGTAGGGCCCATATCTCCTAGATCTATGGTCCAACTAATATGAACCACATATATTTCAAAAATCTCTCAACGAGATCTATAACTTTCTTGTTTTAAAATTTTCCATTAGAGCACATCTTGAACACACCCTAACTTTGGATAAATATAGGCACACACAGCAGTTGTGCGCGTAAACTCTCTACATGCCCTATATGTAGCGATGTATTTTTTTTTTCATTTTGTGGGTTGGTCCAAAACTGTATAAAATAAAGTAAAATTTCAGCATGAACTCCTCATTGGGTACTCACTTGCATCAATACCTGTAACTATAAGGCTATGAACTTATCTCACCAACTCATTGCGGTTTCATTCTCAAACCATTGTATGCTTATGAGTTATTACCTCTTCCCAACCATTTATTGTACAATATATTGTGGTTTCCGTATATGACGATGCATCTGCACATACACTTTCCGATAAATTCTTCGACATCATTCTAAATCTTCTTTGTGAGATGACAGGTACTTCGGAGGTGGGTGCACAGGTGGAACAAATCTAAGAAGAATACACCACTGGAATATCATCAAGTGGCTAAATGTATAGAATTGGCTGTACGCTGCATGGACATAGACCCACGTAATAGACCTAACGCGTGGGACATAATCTCCGAGCTCAATGAAATGAAAAATAAGAATTATGATGAATTTTCAAATGACCAGGTAAGCTGCTATATGCATCTAGGGAACTTGTCATGCATGAGTCGACTAAAATGTGCTCCATTGAATGGAATGGAAGTTGTTCACCGCAGGGCTCATGTGTTCTCACCCAAGAGTGATACATATGATAAATAGTCATAGAGGAGAGGAATACTTATCTAACATACAGTTTTAGGAGATCATTCAAGTTATATGTCGCTTCATTTGCAACAACAACAATTAGTAGGTTCTTCTTTTCTTCAATGAAAACTCGAGAGCCCTGTTACCACTGACAAGCCTTTGAGAATACAATCGCTCACCAAATATATTGCATGGAATACAATTGGACAGTAGTCACTAATCCATATCTATCTGTTTGCTTTTAGCTTTCTAATGTGGAGGTCATGCTATGTATTGAGCCACTCGAGCTGTACTTTCCATTTGAGCAAAACAAGCAGATATCATGCTCACTGGAGCTAATCAATAACACTGAAAGTTACATCGCCTTCAATATCCTAGTCGAGAGATCAGACCTGTTCTCTGTGCAGCCAGAAAAGGATGTAATTGGTCCAGGATCCAAGCATACTGTCATCATTACGTTGCAAGCACAGAAAAAGGTCCCAGAACTTAAATATTCGACCAATTTGTTCAGTGTGCAGAGCACCAGGGTGGATGAGGTTCTTAAATCTATGCAAATAACAAAAGACGTGTTCACTGAAAATCCCGTTAAAGTGGTGGATATGGTGACTCTGACTGTTGCATTTGATGCACCACAAACACCTGAGGAACACAAACAAGATTTGCCAGTCACTTCACAATCAATATCATCAGTTGGAGAATATGAAAAAACATATGGAACACCACCTCAGGTTAGCATGTTTACTCCCTCGCCTACTTTACAGTTCAAGGCCACAAAATTCCATAGGTTGTGCGAAATTACAAAGTGCATATCGAATTGTCTTTATTGCCTATCTTGTTGCTCCTAACATTATTCAAACATACTCAGCAAAGTGTTATTTCTATTTGGTTCTCAAAGGCAAAATATTATCGATCAGGATTTTTTGATGAGTTTTTGCTCTAGTGAATCCCAGTAACATTGTTGATCCTAACAAAAAAAATGCAGATGCATAAACTACAAACAATGTTTTAGAATATATATTTGTTCTTAAATAACTTTCTCTGAATGTCCACAATGTTTAACACTTGAATGGTATATTTTCTTAACTATTTTTTCTCTGAAATTCTCAGAAAATATTTTGCCTGTACACCACAATACTCAGCAGCATAACAAAGACCTTTGAAAACTGCAACGTTGTTCGAAAAGCACTCCAGTTGCTCCCCATATCTTTTGTTGAAAAGGACTTGTTCGACCGCCCTGATATCTTGAAAGAGTTAAAGGATCTGACAAACGGCAAGCCTTTCAAATTACCGGTTCTGTCCATCAATGGCAATTATATCTACGATGCTCCTAAACTGCTGGAGCTCATCCACGAAAGGGATCTGAGTAGGTTATTTTAGTGGGGTAAGAAGGCAGCAGATAATGATTGTTGTCCACCAGCTGCTTTTATAATTTTCATTTCAGGGCTACAAGGTTTCAGGGCTAATGCCATGATATAATTTTTGTTGTAATAAGCATGGGTAATTGCAACAAAAGGTAATTTTGGTTGCAATAGATTGGATATATCATCATGCTTGCATATGCGTTATAACAAGGGTGACTTTTGATAACGCTTTCCTGTGATTGTTGCAATAAGGTTATTTTGCAACAGAAGAATAAGGTGTTGCAATAAGATATAGCAACAAAATTGTTAGTCGTTGCAACAGTGCATAGATATAGCAACGAAAAGTTGTGTGGTTGCAATAGGGTCTTACATATTGCAACTAAATTGTTAGTCGTTGCAACAATGCATCAATATAGTAACGAACATTCGTCTGGTTGCGTTTGGTCTTATATATTGTAACACAAATGTTTGTCGTTGCAACTATACATAGATATAGCAACGATGGAGGGAGTTGCATTATCATTGTATCGCAACAAAAATTAAACTAAAGTCGCCCAATGGGGTATTCGATCTCTCTGAACATATATTAAGTTAAAGTCAAGGGTTAGCGTGATCACTCGGCCTACTTCGCTCATAATAATTGAGAATATCATTAAAACAACAGAAAACATGAAACATTCACAAGTTAAAATACAATCTGCATGCATAATCATTACTTACAAGTAAGTGTTCCACAGTGATCCACCAAAACAAACTTCAACTAAACATCAAAGACAAATAACAATAGGGGGGGGGGGTGGCTACTTGAAAGATGGGTAGGGGCGGATAAACAAAGGGACTTGCAGTTGCAGAGGTGGTTCGGAATAACGACGACACCAGGTGAAATCGATCATGTCATAGTGCCTGACACGACCGTGGTGATCACCAGCAGGGATCTTCACAATTTTTTCATACATATGGTCTGAAACATACAGATATGGTGGAGCCACTTTCTTATTGTCTTTTTCTGGTACAACAAACCAAAATGAATAATTTGCTCCCAGAAAAGAGAGCGTTCACCCTGCAAACCTCTCAACTCCGTCCATCCACCATCTTCTCTTCTCTCATAAAATGCGACGCCATCCACTATACCGCACACTGACTGGTGGCTCCGTAGTTGCCTATCAGTTGGTGGTCCCCAACAAAATTCTCCCCACAATTGGATGATCATAGGCCAGTTATGATCTGACCGTGCAAGAAACATCGTTGCCTCGCGGTCATGTCTGGAGTACATAGGACGAGCATAAGGGGGACCCTTGACCCATTTAGGAGATTCAGTAATAATGGGCTTCATGGACAGATCCTAAAACTTTATGAAACCATATTGACTGATTGCCACCATGTACCGCTCTTCCTAGTAAGCAGCATCCACATATCTTTGTGTAAGTCGATCTGTATTTGGTAATGCTGTCCACATGCCGTCAGTCTTCTCATGGTACATGATGTTTCCTGAAGAGAATAGAAGGATCACAAAGGGACCACCATCTTGCCTGGGTGTCTTACAGAAAACTGCACGCTCGATGAACAGAGGTCCACGACCATCAGCGTCATCATTCTTCATGAAATTAGGCAACAACTCCTCATTTCTATTGTTGTTTGATGACAACAGTGGCAGTGGGATATTTTTGCCTGTGATTGGGTTGAACAGGCTTAGGGAGAACTCCTCAATAGTGACAAGCCAGTCATCCTTCACAACCAACCAACTACGTCCCTTCAGCACCTCAAGAACTGACTATGATGATGAGGTCGTCATCGTCCCTTGCCCAATAATATGCAGCCCAAAAGATTCCAAAAAAACATCAGGCTCTATCTGGCCTTCTGAAGTGGATGCCGACGTCAGTAGCATAGGGACACCAGGTATCAAGTCATGCTGCTTCATCACCTGCTTGCGTTCTTCCTTTCCAATAGTCATTGGCCTGATGGCTGCAATCCTGTCCACCAATCTGACAATACTATCCGATAGAGCAAGAGGTAGCGAATCTCACCGGCTAACCCAGGAAATTAAAATGACACATATCATCATACAAGCCAAGCTGGTAACATTGCAACACAAAAACTAAAGCAGGTTGAAAGTTACGCTAGGCCCTGATTGGGTGTTGTAGTTTTCCAAAACCAAATTAAGTATTAAGAAACCATAGTTTTAGATGCAGCCAGCGACAAGCAAAACCATGGTTTAGAAAAAAGAGGTGGAGAGTAGAGTTTTTTAAACTCCAAAATACTTGCACTTTTAGCAATTCCATGGTTTCTAATACTGCAAAACTTGTCACATCCAAAGACCTCCCAACCTCCCAAAACCAAAGTATTTTGCTAAACCGTAGTATTCTTGCAAAACTCCAAAAATACTTTATATCCAAACAGGGCCTTAAGTATATTCCTATTGATCTATATTAAGACTCAACATCAAACAGATAGCCCACAAATTAACCAGCCCAAGCCCATGCACACAAAGCAGCCCATGAAAAAATAAAATGTTGCACCACCCTATCGATCGTCTTCCTCGCAAATAACAAGAATATGCATGTATTCCTGAAAGGCTACAACTATGGACGATAGAAATGCAAAATTAAAAGGACAAAAAGAATTTAAATTATATTAATATACTACAATTGAGGGCCTATAATTTTGCTATTTGCACAGGGCCCCCAAAATCTGCGGTACGGGCCCTGGCATGAATTCCACCCTGGTTGAGAGGGCAGAAATCGAACGAGATTGCATGCGTGCGCTAGAACCGAATGCATGCATGGAAAAAGGGGTGGAAAATATAACATACGATTGCTCCTGGTTATAACCAGATCCTTCCGCTTCAGACTCCTCTACACCGAGGCCGCTCGAAGCCAATTTACTCCTCTACACGATGAGAAGTTGGGGGAGGCGAAAAGCGAGAGAAGTTGGGAGAGTGAACTACTAAATGACTGTTGGGCCCTAAAATTGGACCCACTGTTCAGTGAAAGTGTAGGTGAGACGAGGGTACAGGGAAGGTGCGGAGTCTGATGGTCATGCACGCAGAGGTGCAACATGGTGGTGGGCCCGCATGTCCCATCGCCTTCCAGCCGTGGTGAATGGTAAATTTGCGGTTGTCGCACCACTCGCAGACGTTTTACTACTAGTTTTTACACGTCCCACACATTTTCTCGAGAGCAGCGGAGGAAGGCCACGACCACACACGATATGATTCTACATAAATACCACTATAGTGCTCCACATCTCATCACGCACATTAGCTCTCTCATCATGCACTGATTCCCCAAACCGCTCATTCAAGCACATCATAGCTAGCTCCAGCGCTCCATCCAGCCACCGCTCTCCTCCGGCCGGCGTTGGCGCAAGAGGCGAACCTGGCGGCAGCCGTAAGCGTCCCCGTTCGCCGTCTCCTGACCCCCCGACTGGAGGACCCAACCAGTCGTTGAGGACAGCCACTTGTAACAAAGCGGTGGCGAACTATCTTGAGATCGCTCCTGGTGTAGCCTCTTATTGTCTACTACGGCTGAGCATACTAGTTTGGATTCAGAAGATGTATTTAGTCATATATAGTGGCGCTGACTATTTCTTGGGTTTCTCGCTGGCTTCCACTTCTGCAGGTGAAGGTGATCAGCTAGGAGGAGCCCAAACCCAATAAATGGTTAGTCGTGGTTGTGGCCTGCCACTCTCTCTTGGGGCCTGACTGCGGCGTCAAGGTCGCCTTGGATGTAGACAATGATAAGTGCTTCATTCGGTGTAGGGAGGGCTCGCACGCTGATCGGTTGGAATATGAGAACTTGATTCATGTCAATGATGATTGCTACTCTATTAGATTCCTTTGGAAGGAAGTTTTTCAATTGTACAGGAAGGATGCTGACATTCGTGGCGGCTTGAGGGGTTAGGGGAAAAGAGACCTCGTAGACCATAAGAGAGCTCGTACTCTTAGGCCAGAATAAGTGTGATTTGGGTGATGTAGTGTTTTCTTTAGTTTCCTTCTTTATGAACTTTGTTTGTTGAAAACTTAATTTGTAATATCGTCGCTAAGTTAATGAAATTCCCAGATGTACAATCTGAGTGCATACATCATTACAAGTGTTCCAGTGATCCACCAAATTTAATGTAAACACCAAAAAGACTAACAAAAAAAATCACCAGGATAAACATAGTTCACCATAATTAAATGACCATATATATATAGTTCAACACACACGTAGTTCAACACAAGAATAGTTCAACATAAACATAGTTCACCAGGATAATAAGGCTAACACATTAATAGTTCAACACACACATAATTCAACACAAACATATAGGACATAAATTAAGAACAACAACATAATTAGTAACTGATACCACCATGCCATGCATGGAGAGAGAACGAGCGATGACACACCAACAACATGTGCTTCACATCTAGCCTTCGTTCTTGGCGAGATGATGGTGGTGGCTGACCTTCTTCTCATCGTGCTTCGGTGAGTTGGAACTCACGATGCCAAGAACGTGAGACTGCATGCCGGCATAGTCTGTCTTCCGCTGCTTCTTGCTGATGCAGATGGGGCACCAGAAGATGTCCCTGTCATCTGCCGTGGTGTAGACTAACTTGAGGCGCAGTTTGGCACCCTTTGGGATCTTGCCGGTGAGGGGGGTTATCAGAGTCAGTGGAGATGGAGCCGTAAGACTGTTCTGATGACATGGAGCGGGAGAGGAAACTACGCGTCGGAAATGGTGGACGGCCAGCGCATGGAGGCGGCAAACTGGCACGGGCGGGAGGGAACGCCAGAGCCGAATAAGGGGAACGGGCGCGGACGAGGGGCACCGCCGGAGCCAGAGGAGGGGAGGAACGGGTGCGGACGGTAGATGTTGCTGGAGACGGTGAACTGGTCCAGGAAGGCGGCATCGGAGGGGCGGCCAGCCTCTCAGCTGGGAGCATCACCACCCCGGGGTCCGATGGGAACAGCATCAGGGCCATTCCCATTCTCTAGTGGTGGACCATCGGTGGAGGTGGAGGTGACGAGGAGCGGGACAACATCGGCGACCGACTACGGCAACGACCACCACCGGCCTACATATACATCAAATCCAACATTAGGAAAAAACTCATCAACCATAGTCGGATACCATTTAACCCAAAATGAAGCAAAGATTGCCTAATCCTACAAGAGGCGATGATTATGACTCACCGAGGACAACGAGCCCGGAGGAGATCGCCCTGAGGCCATGGATACTACAACGGCGAGGAAGGCAATGGAGACGAAGGAGAGGAAGGGCAATGGTAGTAGAGAGGCAAGGAAGCCGAGATGGGAGTAGTTTATTGTCATACCTGTCGGTGCACGGGGTAGTCTTTAGATTTATTGGCAAGGAAGGCAATGTGAGTGGGTCCTTCTTGGTGTCAATAAACTAAGGCTATTACATTTTGATGTTTCCAAAAGTGCCATGTCATCTTTATTCTCAATGGGTCTTTCATTTGCAATTAATTACATGCCACATCAGCAAATATGATGACATGGCATGGTATTTTTTATGAAGGAGAGGAGATGCCTTTCATCCCCATGAAAGGATGTTGACCCTATTTCTAACACCATGAAAGTCAACTTAAATTGGATTGAGGGTCTTTCCTTTCATCCCCAACACTCTCAACCAATAACAAAACACCGACTAGCAATAACTTAGCGTTCTATGAAATTGTGCTATGAAAGTGAACACTGAGAGATGTACTTTTATTTCATAAAATAAAACTCTAAAAATGACGTGTCACTCTTGGAAACCGTGAAATGAAAGAGTGCACTGATATTGGCTTAGGAGTATCTAGATTGAAATTATGAATGAAACTAACATTGGTGGGTGCTTCGGAAATGAGAAGGAGAGAGATAGAGATAGAGGTGTATTGAGAAGAGAGAAAGGTGCATTGGGAAGCGAGGGTGTCTTATAATTTGAGAAAACTTGAGAAGGCTAGAGTGTCTTATAATGTTGAACGGAGAGATTGCTTCTATATGGTTTTATTGGTTCTCAAAATAATGAAATGAATTACTCCTCTCCAATGCTAGTTTCATGGTGTTTCAGTTTTAGGAAATCGTGTAGACCCAGTTTCATCTAGGTGAAACTCTTCTTATCTCTCTTTAGAAATTTTTTGCCATGTCACCAAATTTGCTTATGTGGCATCTCATTTAATGAAAATGAAACTCCCATTGGGAGTAGCCTAACCACGTTCAACTTCCCGGACGGGTACTATGATGGATTCAATGCACGTTGCAGTCACCACTTGATTGTCTTCACACGTTCAACTTCCAGGACGGGGGCTTTTGGTGTAACCGCGCCGGCAGGGGCTCTTTGTCTTATGGGAACGAACAACCATGCTCCTCACCCTGTTTAGTGCACATAACACAACTCCCGCACCCCGTTCATGGTGCCCACCCACCCAGTGGAACTACAGACGCCCACCCAGCCCTCCCCTGTTCAGTTCCTAGAACCGCCGCGCTCCTCACCCCGCTCATGGCGCCCACCAGCCCGTCCAGTGGTGATGCCGCCTCGCGCTTCAAATGCTCCTCCCGCATGCCGACCAGTGGCAACGCCGCCTCGCGCTTGTAACGCTCCTCCAGCATGCCGACCAGCGATGGCGCCGTCTCGCGCTCCTGCTTGGTGCCTCGCGCTCCCGCAGGCTACACTCCAGTGCACCATGATAGCGCCGCCTGGTGCTCCAGGTCACCGCCTCTCGATTCGGCAGGCTAAGCGGTGTGGCCTGCTCCGCTGCACCCTGAGAGCGCCGCCGCCTCGTGCTTGAAATGCTCCTCCAGCACGCCGACCAGCGGCGGTGCCGTCTCGCGCTCCCGTAGGCTGCGCTCTAGTGCATCGTGATAGCGCCGCCTGGCGCTCCAGGTCACTGCCTCTCGATTCGGCAGGTGGGTGGCGTGGCCTGCTCCGCTGCACCCTGAGAGTGCTGCCGCCTCGCGCTCCCAAACCCTGCCGAGCGGCCGCCTGCCATCAATGCAGATGCACATCGTCGACGTCAAGTTCCACCACCACAACATCAACACAATGGTCACCTCCGATAGCAGCGTCATCGTCCAGTTCCTTGATGAGATTTGGCCGAATGAAAAACCACTCCTCGTCGGTTTGGATACGGATTGGCTAATCATTCCAAAAGTTGATCGTGTGAACGATGAACCAAACAAGACAACCATCATTCTGGTCTGCGTGGGCATGCCAAATGGGAACTAGCTTGAATATCGGGGTCTCCTCTTCCAGGTGTACCATGCCGACAAGGTTCCAGAAAAACTAAAGCATTTCTTGGAGAGCCCTCGGTGCATGTTTGTGGGATCAAAGATCGGATGCGATGTCCATCGGCTGTCCATTGATCACAACATCAGTGTAGCTAGGACGTCGGAGCTACAGGACGCCACACGGGACCACTTGAAGCAAAAATCAACATACAGACTTGGACTCAAGAACGTGTGTAGAGAATGCTTGGTGTGACAATGGCCAAGCATTCTGATGATGGTAAGTTTCAACAAAACTGGGGGGATAAGCACCTGAGTAGCCAGCACATCGATTACACAGCTATAGACGCTTGCATCTCGTACATGCTTGGTTAGAGATTTAACATCAAGCCATAGAAGAAGTGTGGTGTGTGCCGTGTGTGTGTGGCGCCTTCGTGCACATGTACATAAAGTAACTAATATCAATATCACTAAATACTCCCTCCATACTTCAAAAAGAAGTCGTTTAAGACATGATTTAGCATCCCAAGAACTCATTAATTAGAAGGTATTTTCCCTCTCCGTCCTTTTTAAAGATGTCTAGGAACTAACCAAATCAGCAATGTGTGCTCACCCTAGTGGTTGTTGCTGTGAAGCAAAAGTTCTCAACCTATGAGGTTGTTGGTTCAATTCTCCATAACCATAATATTTTTTTGCTTTTCGAGAAAATGACTTGTTTAGTTTAGTTTGCATTATTGCAATACTATTTACATGTTTCATAATTATTATTAATTTGTTTTTATCTTACAAAATAATGTGTGTAAATTGAATTTGTATTTAAGTGATGAGTATAATATGATGTGTGCACATGGACAAAACTATTGCAAAAATAATTGCAGAGGTGGCTACTTGAAATATGGATAGGGCCAGATAAACAGAGGTGTCACCCTAGCTTGAGCGTGCTCCATGGCCGGCAGTTCGAGCTCGTCACTGACCATCGCTAAGACCCAGTCCTCGGGCGAGCCTGAGGAGAAGCGCCATTCCCCCATCCCTTACCGCGTCGGGCTGTTGGACTACCACCCCCCGGTGTACTACGACTGCCTGCAGAAGGCGGCGCTGTGGATCTCGTGGAGCAACGACAACCCCGGACGACGCTACCTCAAGTGCTACAGAGCTCGGGTGACTATAGTTTTGTTCCCATTTGATTGATTTTGAATTCACAGTTGGTTTATTTGGCCTCCCTATTTCTTCATCAGGTTGGAGGTTGCGCATTCATGTGTTGGTATGAGCATCGGCATGATGCATTCTTGCAGCACTGCTCGTAGATTTGCGCAATGTCGTGTGGTCTCTCAAGAAGGAGAAAATGACACTGAACAAAGCTCTTGGTGAGGCAACCGCTAGGGTGGATTCAATGCAGAAGAAGTTGGTGGCAGTGAAGAAGGAAGAAGAGGACAAGGTGGATGCTCTGAAATCTGAAAAAGAGGACCTCAAGGCAGAAGTCAGTATGCTAGAGGTGGTGAAGACCGGGCTGAAGGCGTTATGTGTGTTTTTTGTTGCAATTGTGTTGTTCATGTGGATTGGCAATCAGTAGGTGCATGTATATCCAGTTAGTGTTGTGTTGTAGTTAAGCAGCTCCAGCTGCATGTATGCTGGTTATGTCTCTGAACTAAGTTCATGTATTTGATGTGTGCTGGTTATCTAGTTAGCTATCAAGTTATGTGCAATATCGATGTGTAGATGCAAGCTGATGATAGATAACACAATATAGCAACAAAGTTGGAGGAGCCAGGGTGCAACTCAAATTTCCACAAAAATCATCATCGTCATTTTCAATGGAATCTACTACAGCTAAGACTCCATCAGCAGTGTACATATCATCAGAATCATCGTAGTCATCTTGTAAGTCCTCATCATCCGGTTCTGGCATGGAGGCAGCACGCGCCTCTTCGAGTATAGCAGCATTGACACTAAACACTTCCACGTCAGTCCTACTCTGATTCCTCAATTCCTCAGGTCGCTCTTCAATGTTCCTATGTTCCACTCCTAGCGACGACGACCGAGTCAGCATCGGTATCAGCAAAATTATTTTCATTCTCTTCTCCTTCTTCAGGCATGGCAAATAGGTTCCTAGGTTTCATTCTAAGGACACTGCACCAATTCGTTCTCCTGGCACTTTTCACATAACAAACCTTCTCTACCTGGATCGCCAGGATGTACAACTCTTCTAAATATCGAGTCCGACTGGTATCAATATCGATAATGCCATATTTATCCTTACTATACCCTATGGATTTGTTTTTGTCCAGTGCTAGAACACCAAACCAATCACACTTGAACAAAACAACTTCCTTCTTCATACGATAGTCTAGCATGATAATTCTTCTAATCACTCCGTACCATTCCATGCCACCCCCATGGACGACAACATTGTTGTTTTGTGTGGTTAAGTTTTTCTTTGCTTCTTTTGTCCGAAAGAGAAATCCATTGATGGAGCACCTGTTAGCCACACGAATACGAGCATCTGGACCATGAGCTAGAGCATATATCATGTCACCCACTTCTCCCTTTTCCCATAGTTTCCTTATCTACCTTAAAATAATTTGGAGATATGTTAGGAACACATTGTAAATTTAAATATCATGAACACATTGTATTTGGAGATATGTCTCACTTTTCGCTCAAACAATCCTACAAATTGTTGCTTGTGCCTTCTGTCAACATTCCGTGAGTCGGATTTCCTCAATTCCTCCTCATGCTCACTGCAATAGTAGGCAAATGATCAGGCACCTATAGTAGAAGACAACGCATGTTTCAAAAAAATCAATCACATATGTGACATGCAACGACTTACTTTATCCATTCATTGCACTCATCATAGTTGGATAATATGTAGTGCCTCATCTTCTAAAATTGTTGGGGCTTTGGTTTGTCGAGTTGAAAATGGTTTTTTTAATTGTAGTCCCTACTGCCGAATATGCTCATACCGTCAAAAGGTGGTTCAGTAGCAACGTCTTTCCTTGACGCTCTGACCGATTGAGCTTTGTACTAACATCTTCAAAGAAGCGAGAGCAAAATGTAAGGCGCTCCTCTAAGAGATATCCCTCTGCTATTGAACCTTCAGGACACACTTTGTTCCTCACGTAGCCCTTGAGGGTATGCAGGTACCTCTCAACTGGATACATCCATCTATAGCAAACTGGGCCACCGTACTTAGCCTCCGAAGCAAGATGAACTGGTAAGTGCACCATAATATTGAAAAACATAGGTGGAAAAATCATCTCAAGGCGAGAAAGGGTCTCTCTAATAGATTTGTCAAGTTTTTCAAGTTCAGCACCCTCAATCTCCTTCGAACATATTGAGTTAAAAAACCTGCTAAGTTCTATGATCCCGACCACTACATCCTCAGGCAATATGTCGCGTACCACCAAGGGTTGAAGTTTTTGTAACAAAACATGGTAGTCATGACTTTTAAGTCCAGTTACCTTGCAGGCACTGACATCAACACACCTCCTGATATGGGAGGCATTCCCATCTGGCATCTAAATATGTTGTAGGAAATTGCAAAAAAAATTTGCTTCTCACCTTTTCTAACGTGTACAACACTGGTGGCAAACTGTATTTACCTTTCTCTTGCAATGGATGCTGATCCTTCCATATACCCAGTTCTTGCAGATCAAGTCGAGCCTTCTCACCATCCTTACATTTACCAGCTAAACCAAGCAAAGTCGCTATCAAGCACTAGCAAATATTCTTCTCAATGTGCATGACATCTAGATTATGGTGTATCAGCAATTTTTTCCAGTAAGGAAGCTGAAAAAAAAACACACTTCTTCCTCCTGTTGTGCCACCTAATATCTTCTTCTCGCAGCTTCCTCTTCCCTGCGGTAGTCTTTCCAAAAACATACTTGCTCAAAACTTTCATAATGCTGCAAAACTTGTTCACCAGTTAGCGGCACTGGAGGCGCCCTCTCTTCAACCTTGTCATTGAAGCCCAACTTGTTCATTCGCCACCTATGGCCTGAAGACAAAAGACGGTGATGCCCCATATAGCAATGCTTTTTACCATGTTGTAACCACAAGTAATCAGTATCCTTGTGCAAATGAGGACAAGCAAACTTTCCTTTTGTGCTCCAACCAGATAACATCGCATATGCAGGAAAATCATTTATTGTCCAAAGGAAAACTGCATGTAGATTAAAGTTCTTCTTCGCTTTTGCATCCCAAGTCACAACTCCATTAATCCAGAGATCTTTCAGCTCATCGATCAAAGGCTGCAAATACACATCAAAGTTAATTCCTGGAGATCTAGGCCCTGGAATGAGCATCGACATCATCCAATAAGACTGTTTAAAGCACAACCATGGAGATAGGTTATAAGGAATTAGGAGCACCGGACATGTAGTGCAATTCACATTCAACATCCCAAATGGATTGAAGCCATATGATGCAAGTCCCAGCCTAACATTATGTGCATCCGATGCAAAGTCCTTACACTCGCATTCGCCAATGAGTTGGCCGGGTGCCGAACTTTCCCATCTTTAATGACCAATTCTTTAGCATGCCAATGCATTTGCTTCGATGTGGTCGCGTTCATATATAATCTTTGAAGGCGAGGAATAAGTGGAAAGTACCTCAGTATTTTTTGAAGAAAGAGCTTCTTCTTCTTTACTCCACCATCATGAGTGGCACCACCCTCTGCATGCCCCTCTGGATCAGCATTTTACCACCTACTTTCTCCGCATGTTGGACACTCATGCAGATCCTGGTATTCTCCATGAAATAACACACAGTCGTTGACACAAGCATGAATCTTCACATAGTCCAGGCCAAGTTCTTGAACTACCTTTCAAACTTTTTCCAATGTATCTGGGACACAAAGTCCTTTGGGGAGCAAAAGACATATTAACCAAAGGATCTTCTCCATGGCATTGTTGCTAATGCCGAACATGGACTTAATCTGAAATAGCCTCACAATGAAAGATACTTTTGTAGCCTCCTAACAACCTAGGTACAATTCTTTCTCTGCTTCTTGCATTAATTTGAAAAAAGCCCTTACTAAATCATTTGGCTCCTCGGTATTATTGCTGCTTCTGCTAAGTTTTCCACGTATATTGCACCACTGATCAGTGAGTCCATCAGATTTTTAACAGCGGGGCCATCAAGAGCAGGTTCTCCTTCATCAGCTAAAATCCTGATTATCATCCAGAACCATAGGATCAGCAGCTAGATCACAAAAATGATGTTCCTATGTTATGAATTCCTTATGAAACCCTCTGTGAACCAGGTGTTGTGCAAGCTCAGTCTTTGTTCTATATGCCATGCAACCACACCTACTACATGGACATTTCGTAGTCTCTCCTTGAAAAGTGCCCTCAAAGGTGTCTTTAATGAATTTTTCAACTTCGTCCTGCCAAGCCTTGTCTCCATGTGGCAACATCATCCCACTCTGATCATTCCCAGATGCCATCAATGAAATTAAAGGAACTAATTAACAAATTCCTGAAAGAGGAGAAAAAGGTTGCTGATGGTGGACTAATAAACAAACGACGATCAAAACTACTATCCTAAACAAACGGAACTACTCAGATTTACTAATCTGTCAATCAGCCCCAATCACAAAAAGTATTAGAAGATCTCGACCTTAATTATCTTAGATGGCTCGTGTTCCAGGAGGCGGGGTACAGAGAAGTCCGGCGTCCACAATCCTGGCCGCGCGCGTCTTCTCGCCGCAGTCTTCCCACCGTCGAGTGCCTTGGCCGCGTCACCAGCGACTGTTCTAGGGTGGAGGTGACATTGGAGCTGAGGACAGAGACACCAACAGTAGCTAGTGGATGAACAACATTGGAGCTGACACACACTAGGGGGGCCCATGCTGGTATTATTTTTTTTACGAGGTGGAAAATCCTATTTACCTCCCACCTGGTATGAGTCATATAGTCCCTCTGATTATGTGCATAATGCAACTCGTTTTAGACAACATTTAGCATACAAATCTTATCTTATCTATATTTACTAATTAGAGCCTCCTTTTGATGCCTCCACATTATTCATAGAAAAATTGAAGAAATTTCTCACAAAAAAGGAGTCTACACTCAAACCAAATAAATGGAAAGCTAAAACTGAATGACGTATATGCATGTGCTTATATGTATCTACTATGACTAGATTTTTCCATCCTTGCCATTAAAAAGAGTTTCCGGTCCATTGTTATCAACATTTGCTTGACTGGCTATCTACTCGGCTCTCTAGGAGCTGTTACCCACGTCGCATTGAGTAAAAATACTAGTAGCAGCTGACTGTGAATGGTCATGTCACTTGACTCGAATCAAGGCGAGTGGCGCCGCCCAGGTGTGTTCGTTCCCAGGGGTTCGTGAGTCATGTGCATGCATTCAGAGCAGGTCTTTGGATGCTTCACAGAACAAAAAAAGGAATTTTGTAGGTCGATGTTCATTAGTACTAGCAAATGGGAGCATGGAGATAGAGAGAGACGATATGCTTTGAAACTTTAATACTCCTACATCTAGGAGACAGAGAGAGATAGGGTAGTGGTGCATTAAAGGCTTCTAGGACCCTGGGGGAAAACTTCCTGGTGCATGCAGGCAGCTTCACCAGCCTGAGGTTGGATTTTCTCAACCTGGGTTTGGATTTGATTGTCTGGGCCAGGCAGCAACTCCCAGCAAAAAACCACACAGCCTACTACTCATATGTCAATTGGCGTGAATATACCATCTAGAACTGCCATGGAATTTTATGTGGAAGCGTGTATGCCTCTTGTCACAACACATGGTGCATTCTTTGGCACTCATGTCTTAAACTCCAACTGACTTATGGGGTGGTTTTTGCAATTAACCCAACTTTTATCTATCACATATACCCATTTGCGTCTTAATAGTGCAGTTTGATTTTGTTCTCTATCGGCCAAACTCCTTATGGTATTATTTGTCACTAATAAAGATGTGTTTGGTGGCTAGGAGATACTCCCTCCGTCCATCTATATAGGGTGCATATCCCCCTTTGGTAGGCAGGAAAGCAGTCAGAAACGATCGGAAGAAGGCTCAATTTTTTTGCTTTCATATTTTTTCTAGGAAGCAAAATTGATAACAGTATTAATGGAAACGAATATGGCGTTGGTATATCGGTAAAGTCAGAAATAATATTATTGCAACTAAAATGGATGGTATCAATCGCGAATCAATATTAATAATCAAAAACATGAATTGTGAAGTATGACACTGATAAAACATAGAAATTGGAGGTTCATACTTGCGTCTCGAGCACGGCACAAGGACTATGATAAAATGCCTGTAGCGTATTGATTATTGAATAATAGTATGTATATATATCAAAAGTTGCATTTGCAAAAATAGAAAGTAGATAAAATTTATGTTGAGAAATTAATGATTTATTTCAGGCTAGAAGAATCACTTGCCTTTAGAGAGATTTGCAATATCAAAATATTAAATATGGTAATTGCCTACATTACTCTACGGTAATTTTCATGTTAAAATGGAAATTTGCGGAAACAATTGGAAGACTTCAAAATTGTTTTCATTACCACTTCCACAAATTTCTACCATTTTTGCTTCCACTTTTTTGGAATATCATTTTTGTGTGTTTTGGTTAATAAAATGCAAAAATGAGCATCGGTAAACTGATAATTACCGCTTTTGCTTTCATCTCTACCCTTTGGTACAAAGACCAAGGATGCAACCACTGTGTTTTAATCGCTGTTTCTCCTGATGGCAATTCCGTTAATTGTTGCATTTGACACGGTAATTACTATCTAGAGTTCTCGGCATGTATTGATTAATTAAATCTTGGGCCTACATGTCATATACAGGAGTTTCATTTTCCTACCCCGGTTGACCAAGATCCCACGATGCCGAATCAACTATCACGTGATCATTCAACTCCCGTGCACAACAAACGAAGCAGCTTAACAAAAATACACTTTGTTTTCATGGAAAACTCAAAAACGAAAAGGCGCCCTGTATAGATCGACGGAGGGAGTATACTAGTATGTGTCTATACCGACCATACGCCTCCTTGCATATAGAATGTGCTTGATCAAGTATAACAACTCATTTCATATGGCCCACTGATATATGGGTTCCAGAGGGATTCATCCCAAAAAAGTTTGGAAATATTATATGTAGGTCATATTTCAAAAGGAATTAAACACCAGCGCCACCCTTGCTAATCAAAACGCCCGTGACGAGTCGTGCTCAGGAAGTAAAAGACCGCCCTCGCCAAGAAAAATTGAATCAAAATTTGAGGCCACCATTCTATTAAACTTGCTCTTAAATCCAAAGGGAAATTATATCAATTCCAATGTTTTGCCTTCATGACTAAAAAAAGGAAAAACTTTCTCCTTTCCATTTTTTACGACATACGCTAAAGTAATACTCAGGACTCAAGGATAGGTGGGACCATGTTTAGTGGCCCCATGTTTCAGTGTGTTAAGCATGCTAGTATGAGAGAAGGCGGCTCTCGACCTCATGCCCATATCAGGGGCACACTCCCATTTCCGCCATCAATCCACTCTCCTGCTTCTCATATTCTTCACCGCGCTCAAACCACCTCAGCCCTCGGTCGCCGCTAGCCACGCTCAACAGCCATGGAACCCACGGGGGACTCGAGGGAGCCCACTGGCAACTGCAACCTCCGCAACCTACTCCTCCTGGATTCCGCGGTATGTTCCTACCCATGTTCCATGATTTCCGTATAATTTTAGGTATTTTTACTGTTCATCGACTCTTTACAGACTAGAGGTTCGTCTTCTTCCGTGGCTGGAGCACGCCACGACGAGTCACGCTCGCCTTCGCCAAAGCGCGTCCGCGGCGCTCTGGCCCCAGACATCTCGGCGGCACGAAAGGAGACGGAGGTCGTCCTGGCGGCGGCAAAGGAGGAGGAGGTGGCACCGTCAGAGGTCGTCAATGTGACTGTCGGCGATGACGACACCACCACCGACGACGACAGCGACAGCAGCGACTCCGCCGACTACTACTACTCCCTCGATGGCGGCACACGCATTGTGTACTAGGTGGATTATTCCTCCAGCAAGACCTTGTACTCGTGCCCGGTTTGCCAAGATAGGGAGTTTGAGTACAAGGAGGAGGATCAGGTGCACGCGTTGCGGTTATTCCGCGATAATGTTGGGGTGCCCGACGACATCGAGAGGCACTATTAGATTGCTCGGGACGCGGGATACAAGTGTGCCTTCAAGAAGAGATCGACTTCCTCCTCGATCGTTGTCACCACCGCGCTTTGATTATCCCATTCATAGTCGTTAACTACCCGTACTAGTTTGATGCTTTTGTTTTTTTGTTTCTTTCTTTCCGTGTGCTGATGATGAATAGTATCAATGCATCTCGATCTTCGTCTATGTATATCCAGTGGTGGTGAACTAGCCAATGCTATTTTGTGATGAATGTATATATATATTATTAGATCATATATGTGTCTTGATCGATTTTCATTATCTTCGCCTAAAAAGATGTTAGTTAGGTCATATATTATTAGGTCATATATGTGTCATATATTATTAGGTCATATATGTGTCTTAAATATTATTAAATCTTAGCATATAATCTGAGTCTTTGATTATATGATAAGATTTAATAATATTTATGATATTTGATTTATAAAATATAATTATATGGTCAAATTTGTTAAAACAATTGCAAGGTCAATTTAGCCATTTATGAAATGTTCTCTCTCTTTCATGCATGAGAAGTCATATTATATTCATCATAGTGTCTTTTAATCAATTACCACAATTAAGTAGTATAGTGTCCATGAGCAAAGACTCATTTGAAGAGTGTCCTCTAGAAAAGACCACAAAATAAGAGTGTCTAGCAGCAAATTTGCTTATGATTATTGTAGCTGAAGTGTGTTTTAGCAAATAACCATTATTGAAGAGTGGTTTCTAGCAAAACCAGAATTGAGGAGTGCTCTATAGAAAATACTGTCATTGAAGAGTCATTTATGGCAATTTTTGCCTAGTAACCAATGGATATGGCATGTGTATTTCAGGATCCATGGCGGGATTCATTTCTTGGGGTCTGAATTTTAGATGGGTCACATCAATCATTCGAACGCTAAATACGATGATTAAATATAAAATTAATTATATAGTTGAATGCGCATTTGCATGACAATTCTATTAAGACTAGCAAAGTACCCGTGCGTTGCCACGGGCTTTAACATTTTACACGGTAAATTAATAGTTTTTAAAATTATTATAACAATGTGTCAATTGAAAATGAGATATTGTTATGTCGTCATAGATAGGCTTAGAACATCCAACCTCCTTTACAACATCCTCTAGTATCATGATTGCCTCACTATATATATATATATATATATATATATATATATATATATATATATATATATATATATATATATATATATAAATTATTGTGACCAAAGGAACAATTCAACTAAAAATCTTACAAAAATAGCAAATTAATGAACGCCTATGTTAAATATAATTTTATTCCCTCTTGAAGAAGTTTTGTAGAACAATGCGCGGGTAGATGTTACAGAAATGGTACAGTGTATTGTTCTCCTTACTTCCGCACATCCTGGCCAAACAGCGTGTGTGGTTTGCTAAAAGTTTTGACTTGTGATAATACATGGGCTGGTTTACATATAATTTTGTTTGCAAGTTATTTGAAACCAAGTTTAGAAATCAGTCTGATGAAAGTTGATGGGCCATCCCAAATAGTAAGTCTTCTTCATCCATTGAAGGCGAGGAACGATCGATAGGTGTATGATTTGACAACTAAGTGACGAGACCCTAACTTCTATCCCCCTCCTTGGATCGGTCCAATTCACCTCTCCGTGCTCACATGGCTCCATTCAAACGAACCAGAGGCGTCGTGCGGCACTGACCTCTATTCTCGCTTCTAGCACTGCTTCTAGTTCGAGCTCACCGAGATCTATCCTGACTCCATCCTCGTGCTTGTCCTAGGGCCCACACCAACGATGGCGGCTCACAGCCTGTTGTGTGATGGCTGTCAGCGACATATTCTTCCATCGATGACATATTCCTCCCTGCAACACCAATGGCGACCTCACCTAAATTAATACAAAAGAGTAGAGATAATAAAGATAAAGATAAAGATAAAGATATTATTATCTGGACCACATGGAGTAGAGCAGGTGATCGAACGGGTCAGAGAAAATCCAGCGGACACATTGACGAAATGGACACGACCTGCTTGGAGAAACACCAAAACACTTCAGACTCGGGAGGGCAGGCGGACTCACCTCCTTTAATACATAAAGAGTAGAGAAGGAGTAGAGAAAGTTTAGAATCAGTTTTGTTACGTCTAAGCCAACACCAAAAAATAAACCAATATCAATAACGACCTCACCTAAATTAATAAGGAGTAAAGATTAATTTTCAATTCTTTCATTATATAAAATGATTTTATAATAAATAAGTACGTGGTGCATAATGAGATGTAGGCATACAACAAGTATACAAAATAAATTTTGTTTACATTGCTAACTACCATTGTTGATATGGAAAATAGGAATAATCTTTTTTAATAGAATAAAGGTTTTGTTTATTGAAGTGTATCACAAAAAGAAATAAAACAAATAAAGTTGATTATATATTGTTAAAGGAATCAATGTATACAAGAACAAGTTTATGATTTACACTAACAACCACCATTATAGATTTGAAAACACAAGAATAATATGTTCATAGAATAAATGTTTTGTATTGAAGTTTTGCTTATTTCTTTAGACGGTTGCACATATTATTTTATTGGCCATTGGACAACTGAACATCAGTCCCTTTTCTTCATCTTCCATCCATGGAGTCCAGTGATTCCCGACAACTAGTACTATTTTGGCAAAATTAATACATACGCCAATCTCAGAGTGGTGATTTCATAGGAGTTTCATTCTCAATAAATGACATGCCACATAGGCAAAACTTATGATGTGGCATATTCCTCAATCCATGGTTTCATTTCGTTATTTCCAAGAGTGCCATGTCATCTTATAGTTTTGAAATGGATGAATGAAACTAGATTTCTCAATACAAAGTTTTGTTTCACTATTTCATATGTTAGTGCAGTAATTAAATGTTTCATTTAAATAACCAATGAGAGTTGTAAAATGAGTAGAGATGAAATTAAAACACTCTCAATGGTGTTTCATTTTAGTTTCAAAGTTTTGGTAGTCGTGTACATGGAGTTTCAATCCAATGAAACCCAAATCTCCTCTCTCCTCGAAATTACATGCCACATCATAAGTTTTGCCTATGTGGCATATCATTTATTGAGAATGAAACTCCTATGAAATCACCACTGAGATTGGCCTTAACAACCACCATCAAACATATAGTGATATGCTATGCTCTTTGGTACAGCTTATGCAACATCTTATGAAGTTGTTTTTGACTCAAGCTGCACCAAACGATGAAGTTGTAGAATAGTATATGCAAAGTAGTCATAAGCAGTTCTCCATTTTGCTCTACTTGTCCAAGCTGAAAATAGTAGCTTATCACAGCTCATGCATGCATGGTAGTCATTTCATATATATAATCTATTTCTGAAAAGTTGTTTTGCCCAACGGTTTGACTGTATAAGCTGCATAAGCTAGAATAAGCCAAAAAACTGCTTTTAACTGATAATCCAAAGCTAGCTGTTTTTTATGTGAGGTGAAGCTCTACCAAACAGATACCACTTGGCACGCCTCCGGTCCGATCACTTGACTTTGCTCAATTCTAGTCTCATGGCCCTGCGCGGAGTAATGATAGTAGGAGCTGACTGTGAATGTCACGTCGCTTGACTCGAATCGAGGCGAGCGGTGCCGCCCGCATCGAAATTTACTAGCTCCCTTCACAAAGCCCGCAATGGAGGACGCGAACACACGCAAAGCCTACGGTGGGGAAAGCCAACTTAATTGGATATTCATGTTTAGGTGTTCTTTGTATTTGGCCTTTTGATTCTAGTAAAACCTATATGAACTTGTGTATATTTTTCTTATTATGGTACTACCCAAATGACAAATGCACAATCTCGATCTCGATATGGATCTCGGAGCTCTTTCATTATGAGCACTTTGGCATCCTTCTTCTCAAAGCACAAAGATACGACAATCTACCCCCTCCGTCCTACTACACAGAAACCAAGGGGGAAAAAATTAGAGGGACACAGGCATGTACTGCCTCGTTCAACTCACATATGGTCTCGAGCCAGTTTTGTGCGTTTACATGGTTCGTGAGTCATGCGCATGCACTCACGTAATTGCCGTCGGAGGGAGCAGGGCTATAGAGTACAGTAGTTAGTAGAGCACTCGATAACACTGGCGAAGCTATGTGTAGTACTAGTACTAGTAGACAGCTGTGGGTGCAGATGCACCCATTCCCAAGTGAATATACTACTTTACTGTAAGTACTACTAGTATATTGTGGGAAAAAATAGAATCCCTCAAATGCTACTCCTACTACTACTCCACTAAAATGGGATGGAGGTGAGGTGAGGTGGCACAATGCTAGTGGCTGCACGCTGACCATGAGCTCAAAACACCATTATGGTACAACATTGGTAAAAAAATAAACATGTTTTTTGATGCGTTTTTTTATTACATCTCAATGTGGCATAATATAGATGCGTATAAAAGTGAGACGGTATTAGACATACATTAGTCATATATACTTTTATTTAAAGACATTTTTGACATGCTATTGAGAAATCTAGAAATGTTAAAAGACTTAGAAGACATGAAAACTAAAGAAACAATGTCTTAACTACAATCAAAATTGCTTGCTAGATGAGATGGTTAAATAAGTTTACACTAAACAAACAGGTCATGGGTTCAAATCCTATTGCTTGCAGAAATAACTCACTCATATCAGACAATAACAAAAATATATTTTTTTAAAATATTATGCAAAATGTGTCTATATTAATAGATATGTAATATAATATATATCAATGAAAATCATGTTCAGCTTTATTAACACGTCATAAAAATATGTCTAGAATAGTTGACATGTCACAAAATGTAACTATGAAAAAAGCATATGTAGACGTGTAAACATATTTATATCGTCTCAATAATACATCTCATATGTCTAGAATAGTTCGAATCTTATTCTCTATTGACCAAACTTCTTATATGGTACTATTTGTCACATGTTTATATACCTACGAGGGCTTTTTCCTACGAGGACTTTTGGAATGAAGGATTCATCAATCCTATATCAAAGTCCTATGGATTGTATTCCTTCATGTAAGTTTTGGAGGAAAAAAAGTAAGAGGTCCAGCCTCTTGTAAAATTCCTATGAGTCTATCTCTCTCTTCAGATTCTTGTGTTTTTCCTGTATTGCTACCAAACTCTTGCTAGGAAAATTTCCTGTGTTTTCAATTCCCATAGGAATGCAATGCAAAAATCCTTTGTTTTTCCTGACTAAGAGGGTGTTTGGATCCATCTTGCTAAACTTTAACACCCATGTTTTACCTACTTTTAACAAAAAAAACATCCAACCACTCCTGCTAAAGGGAGATGTTAAAGTTTAACACCCTCAAAATCTTTACTTGGTTTTGAGGTGGTAAAACTTGTTAAAAGGTACCTATCTTAAGAAAAAAACTTGATAAAACTTGTTAAACTTTAACATGGATCCAAACAGATGGATGTTAAATTTTAACACCTTATTTTTTAAGTTGTTAAACCTTAACACCTTGTTGAAATTTAACAAGATGGATCCAAACAGGGCCTAAAAGAAGGAAAAACTTTCTGCCTTCCATTTTTTATGACATACACTGAAGTTCTACTCGGGACTCAAGGACAGGTGGGACCATATTTTGCGGCCCCATGTTTCAGTGTGTTAAGCATGCTAGTATGAGAGAAGGTGCCTCTCGACCTCATGCCCATATCAGGGGCGCGCTCACGTTTCCTCCATCACTCCACTCTCCTGCTTCTCGTCTTCTTCGCCACCCTCAAACCACCTCAAACCCTCACTCGCCGCTCGCCAAGCTCAACTGCCATGGCACCCACGGGGGACTCGAGGGAGGCCGCTGGCAACGGCAACCTCCGCACCCCTCTCCTCATGGAGTCCATGTATGTTCCTGCCCACGTCCCACGAGTTTCGTACAATTTTAGAGTTTTTTCATTAGCTTAATATCTCTATGATTCTTGATAGTTCTTGACACTTTTAGGCCAACATCGGTACTATTTTGTGCTTTGATTTAGTTATGGAGTCGATATATCATGATTTATGGCATAGGGATTTTTTTACTGTTCATCGACTCTTTATAGAGCGATGGTTCATCTTCTTCCGTAGCTAGAGCATGCCACGGTGAGTTGCGCTTGCCTTTGTCGAAGCGCGTCCATGGCGCTCTGGCCCCGGACGTCTCGGCGGCAGTGAAGGAGGAGGAGGAGGAGGTCGTCCCGATGTCAGCGCCTTCACTGAAGCGCGCCCACGGCGCTCTAGCCCCGGATGTCTTAGTGGCAGCGAAGGAGGAGGCGGTCGTCCCGGCGCTAGCGCCTTTGCCAAAGCGCGTCCGTAGCGCTCTGGTCCCGGACGTCTCGGCGGCAGCAAAGGAGGAGGAGGATGTCATCCTGGCGTTAGAGGAGGAGGAAGAGGTCGTCCCGGTGTCAGAGGAGGAGGAGGAGGACGAGGAGGTCGCCTCGGTGGCAACAAAGGAGGAGGAGGTTGCCTCGGTGGCCGCAAAGGGGAAGAGGTGGTCATCCCGGCAGCAGAGGAGGAGGCGCCACCAACGGAGGTTGTCAAGGCGACCGTCGGTAACGACGACACCACCACCGACCACAGCAGCGATGAAGAGCCCCCCTTGACCATCAAATTGCGCATTCCTTCCCGGTCCACCCCCTCCAGCAAGTATTGGTACTGGTGCCTGTTCAGCAATGACGACCAGGAGTACGACTCCAGCATGGCGGTTATCATGCACGCGTCCTGGTTCATCAGCCAACCCCACAACATGGGGAGGCCCGATGCTGTCAAGCTGCACCGCAAGATTGCTCGGGTTGACTGATGAGTCTCCTCGTCGTCGCCATCGTCGCTCATCTTTGTGGATGCTCATCATCCCCTCCTCATCGCGTAGTTAGTTTCAAGTCTCGTTGTCGTCGTCACTTTTTTTTCTTTGTAGTTGTATATTTGTGTTGAACACTTCTGATTGTGTTTTATTGACCTCATGGTTGAACTGTGTTATTTTATCTGTTTGGTAGAGCTTCAGCTCACATAAAAAATAGCTTTAGCTTTGGATTATTAGTTAAAAGCAGTTTTTTGCCTTATTCTAGCTTATGCAACTTATACGGTCAAACCGTTTGGCAAAACAGCTTTTCAGAAATGGATTATATATATGAAATGACTACCATGCATGCATGAGCTGTGATAAGCTACTATTTTCGGCTTGGACAAGTAGAGCAAAATGGAGAATTGCTTACGACTGCTTTTGCATATACTGTTTTACAACTTCATCGTTTAGTGCAGCTTGAGTCGAAAACAACTTCATAAGCTGTTGCATAAGTTGTACCAATCCGGTGTGTTGCTAGCTAAGGGCATGTTTGTTTCCTGGGCCCCTAAAACTGAGGGGCCCCGACCCATAGCATATGCATATACATGTACAAGCAAATTGGACCCATATGTTGAGTTCCAGCGGAGCAGCCATCAAGACTAGGTTCGAGTTTAATTGATTTCTTGCATAATTGATGCATAATTTATAATCAAACAAGAAGGTTTTTTGACTAATTATTTTTACATTTTTATTCAAGTCATGTCAACTAGAAAATATCCATCTGGGCATGAGAAAAGGAGAAAGAAGAAAAAAAAGGAGAGTTCTTGGGATCTCAGAAAGGAGTCGTGGATAAATCATATCAACTAGAAAATATCTCAATATTTCTATTGCATATCGAATCTTATTTACTATGTCCATAACTGTGGCATTAGGTGAAAGAAGCTTCTTAAAATTGAAATTGTTGAAGAACTATTTAAAGGTCCACAATGTCTCAAGAAAGATTGAATGGTTTGGCCACTTTATACATTGAGAAGAAATTATTGGATGAGATTTATAGTAACACTATCATTAGTGACTTTACCACTAGAAATAGTCACAAATTTTTTTAAAATAATATACAATCATTTTTGTATAAATTTGACTTTGTTTTGATTAGTAATAATATTTTCATTCAATTGGCAAAATTTTAAGTGTATATATACACATATATATAAAGGGGCTCAGCTTTTAGATTCACCCTAGGCTCTAAAATACACAGGACCGACCCTGCCAGTGATTGAAACTTATAGCAATGTTCGATTTTTTTTATTTGATGGAATGTCCCCTCCAAACTTTAGGTGCGCGTGGGTGAAAGATTTTCGCGAGCCCGCCTAACTCAACTCAGCCACTCCAAATTAATGTGGTTCAGCCCCAGCCACCTACTCATGAACTCACAGCGGCATCTCAAAAGGAGAAAACTCACAGCCGTTGCTACCTTTTTACATAATCTTTTGGAGGCGGACAAGGAGAAACGGTGGGTTACCACGTGACGTTGCTCTGAGCACTAACTGCGCAACTTCTGCCACCATGAATATCTCCGATAATCGATCCACCGACTCTGGCGCAGCCGCGAGACGATGGCGAGATGTTGAAGCAGATCACCTTGATCCAGCAAGCGAAAGGTGAGTAACTTGCACTTGCTATAGTATGTAGTACTCTTATACAACTGCTTAGACGTCAACATGTCCCTAGTATTGACAGTATTTATGTACACATGCGCAGCCCTCCCTCCCCCCCCCCCCCCCCCCCCCCCCGCCCCCATTGAGTGGTGAAACATGGACTTTAGCAGTCGAATGCACAGGAAAAAACAGGGAACATCAGACCTACTGGGGTCATTTGGACGAGGATCGACTAACATTTCATGGCCTTATGTCAGTCAAATCTAATCTTGGTTATAGTGCACGGGACTACTTCTACTACAAGAAGAGAAGTGGAAATAGCTCAGCAAGTCTCGAGGCATTTGATTTCTCACATGATTTGGAAAAGTTAATTGATTGCATCGGTGCCGAGAAGAAAGTTAGGATGTTATTGACAACATTTGATGAATCAAATAAAGGAGTCGTTAGCATTACACCCCTGAAATGATTCAGGGAGTCCGAGTCTAATGAGGATGATGATGATGGTGATGGTAATAGTCTTGGTGACGAGAATGTTGATGCTTACAAAAATTGGCTTCAGAAGCAAAGATCTGATACAGGTATACATGTTCTTTTTGTACTTCACAAACCACATGTAAACTATATTTTTTCTCCTATTTGACGTAGTCCTATTGTTGGCATCTTGAAGGTCTTTACGATGTAGACCGGGATGGTTCAATCGCAGCATACACTACAAGGCTGAAGGAGAAAGGCCTCCTGAGAGACATAAGTAACTCTTATCTCATTCTGACTTCTTGTTATGTAAACATGTTTTTTTACTAAGACATCAATATTTGCAATGTTTCAGTGTGTTATAACAATTATAGTGAGCCTACACAAGTAGATGGTGAGGTCACTGGTTGCAGCGGACCAGGAGGAAAAGAATGGCCAATTCATGCTAGGAGAATAAAGAAGAAGGCGAAAGGTTATATATATATATATATATATATATATATATATAGGGTAATTCCATTCTACTCCCAAGTGTAGTTACTCCCACGTTCAAAAAACCATCTTGGGTATGTGTTCATACCTATTTATCATTTTGAGTATATACATATACTTAAAACATGATTTTTGAGAGTGATAACCATAATTATTTTTAAGGGTCTTTAAGTTATAAACATATGAACATATATCATATTTACTGCTATATAAAAGTAAGTATGTCTTCATACTTCATATATTACAACAAAAAAAAGTGAGTATGTCCATATACTATCTAGTATACAACAACAACAAAGCCTTTTTATCCCAAGCAAGTTGGGGTAGGCTAGAGATGAAACCCATGGGAACCCAAAAAAGAAGAGAATCACGGTTCCGGCACGTCTATTGCTAGTCTCCAAGCACTCCTATCCATAGCTAGCTCCTTAGGGATATCCCACGCCTTCAGGTCTCTCTTAACCGACTCGTCCCAAGTCAAGTTAGGTCGGCCTCTACCTCTCTTAACATTAGCCACTATACTATCTAGTATGACTACATATTATATTTAGAAATGTCAAGTATGTAATGATATTCTCTAGATTGAGAGATATACATGTAGGAGTAGCTACTCCTGGGAGTAGGAAAAATGCCTCATATATATATCTATATATATATATATATATATATATATATATATATATATATATATATATATATATATATATATATATATATGATTATTAGGCCATTCTCAGTGGCCTATTTTATTTCACGTTTTCCAAATGTGATACATCAGCTTTCTAGTCTTATTCTATAAAATGAAAGTGCATCTCTCAGTGTACTATTTCATTTCACAACTTCGTAGACTGAAAAAGACATTAAATGATTGCATAAGTGTACCAATGAGAATCCATTTTTTATTGCACATGAAAGGAAAATAGTCTCAATGCACCTTTCATTCTCCTTTCACCAACTTGGAAAAAGTGTCACTACCCTTTCATTGTAATGAAAGGTTTCCCTCATCTTTCATATTAAATACCATGCCATGTCATCTTTTTTGCTGATGTGTCACCTAATAAATGTCAAATGAAAGATCCAATAAGAATGGCCTTAATGTGGTAGCATTAGCCCTAAAACGTTGTAGTTTGGTACAAACACGGTATCTCATAGTCATTTATTTTATGATTATTAGGAAATGGCAAGATTGTCGATCGTGGTACCATGAAAGGTCTAGCTGCACTTGCCAGGAGATATAAGAGTAGTGTAGTGAAAATGCAAATTGAATTTTCGCCAGCTTTGGATGGTCCCTGTGGAAAAAATAGATGTACATTTGTGGATGAAGTGATTACGTTTACAAGGACAAAGACTCCAATAATTGGAGTTGGACAGTGGAAACATGTAAGCGAAGAAATCAAGAATTACATCACAGAAAGCATTATGGTATGTTAATTTCCTTGTACACCGTACCATTTATCAGTTGTTGACAATATATTAATATGAGTGGCTTACAATAGGAAGCATGAGACATGGAGCACATTGGTGATAACAAGGAAAAGATATTGAAGGTTGCGCAAGAGTGCTACAAAGGATGGAGATCCACTTTTAGTGCTACATATAAGGCATACAAGAGTTATGATGTTAGAATGAAGCATAAGCCTGAAGACCTGAACATTATAGAGTAGCACTATTTAATCAAGTACTTTGGAACTTCAAAGTTCAAGGTAACACAGTGTTCATTTCTTGTAGTCCAAATGCTCCAAGGTAACTTGTGAGTCTTTTTCTCAATTATTTGAACAAGTGAGATGAAATCCTCTAATCTTGGTTTTGTGGTAAATAGTGGCAATCATAGGTATGTGAATGACAAATTTCCCATATTACACCCAACTGTGTTAGTCAGGACCTCCATTCTATCATTGCTGATATTTAGTACAACTATGATTGATTTGTTGTGATCTATTACTCTCTACACTACAAAAAAAGGCCCTTTAGACACGATTGTGTAGTTACGCTTTTATAAACATCTTTACATCAAGACTTAAAGACACCTTTTAACACGATTTAAAAAATGTGTCAAAGTGATAAGATGAGATGGTTAGACTAGGTTGTCAAAAACAAAGAGGTGATAAAGAATAATATTTTAAAACATTATATACAACGTCTCTACAAGCTTTTGATATGGCACGTGCGGAGACGCCTCCAACAATTTTTTTTCTAGTAGTGCTAAAGCCAGTTAATTCAGCAAATGTGTGTAGTAGGACTTTCCGAGCTATTGTCTTGGGAGGCTTCCATTATCAGGAGCTTATCATTCTGTGTTGCTAATTTCTTGATTCCCAAACTACCTTATTTTTTTGGCCTTGTAACCATGCATGTTCCAAGTAGGCAGGGAAGAAAGTGTGTTGTATTGTCCATTATTAGGAGCGTATCATCTGCATATTGAACTATTGGAAAGTCCTGACCTTCTATGTTTTGCAGTGATAGTTTAAGTTTTCTAACTGTAATTGTTAACTTTCCGCAGATGTTTAGCAGTCAGAACTCTACGAATCGTAAGGAAATAAAAAATATGCATATGATGGGTTCAAAGCCTTTCTCTCAGTGTAGTTGGAAAATGGTAAATATTGCTATGACTGTTCTCTACTTGTAACACATTAATCACAACTGCTCTGGCAGTTGTAGCAGACGGAGCCGCCCGCAACGGAAGGAGAACAGGTTGCCACCGGCGTCCATGGTGCCCACAACGCCGAGGCCGAGGACGGTGTTGTCACGGAGCTGGAGCATGGTCAAGGATGGAAGCTTCTCGTCCGTCAGGTAGAGCCCCAGCCCCAGTCCGCTACGGTTCCAGCCCGCGCCGAAGAGCTGCGACGGCATTAGCAACATAAGAAAAAATGTCGCCGGAACACTACGACACCATTGGCGTGATACAGAGCAGAGGCTGTTTCGGTGAGGACACCGCTCAGTGCAGAGCAGAAGCAAACCCTGTTTCAGTGCGGAGCAAAGCAGACACCGTTCAGGCACAACTCAAGCAGGTAGTACGTGCTGTTGCTCCCGAGCTGTTGTTTCATCATGGGAGATCACGACCCGAGCCTGCCTCATCTTTACTGGTTACTCTAAAGGACGGACCTGGCTGCAGCGAGATTTCTCCTGCCAGTTCCAGCGCTGACAACAAATGCAACGACAATGGAGATGCTCATCGATCCTCTGAGTCTGGCAAATCCGGGAGCCCAGACATCACTGGCAACTCCGACACCGAGCCGAGCTATGTGTACATCAAGAGGGACAGCGGCGAGCAACAACAAACGCGGAGTGCCTCTCAAGTAGAATCGCCTTGTCCTGGAACATGTCCACATCATGAACTACGGTCAGAGGACGAGAAAGACACCTGTAATTTTGAAGGCACCAGTGCCGGTGGTGATGGTGAAAGCCCCATGGCTGACGCAGAGGAAGAGTCCCGGAGGGCGAGCTCCGAGTCACTGTACTCAATTTCGACGAGGTCGTCCCAGGCTGCGGTGGCGTCGTCCAATTCTGGGCACGAGGAGGTTGTTCCAGGCGGCGGCGGCCTGGCCGATGGATGCCGCACGCGGCAGCCCTTTCCAATGGACAGACGAGCGATCTGCAGCTGTGTCCCTGGACGTGGATATGTAATAGGACCGCTGACAATTACTAGGGGGTTGATTTGTAAAAGGAAGATGATTAGATGGGTTAATGGTGGACGCTTAAGTGAAAAATTACCTCACCTCCCATCTAACCATTGGAAGGCCATCATACGGTTCGTGTCAAAGTTTGTATAGTTTTTACACTTTTTTAGTTTTCATAGGATACGCTCCCTAGTTATATACCTCTGAATATTTCATTCGTAGATTCTAGATGTTAACAATCTTAGACAATATATGGAATGAGCTAGTTTACAAAATAGTGATGCATAGTCAACAACAATCATGGTGATGTTTTGAACTTTACACTAACATGGTCAATTCTCAATTCACTTTATGTATCAGGCTTTAATTAATAATGGGTTTGCAGCAACAAACAAAGTGTTTTGGAAGTTAAAATTCCTCTAAAAATTTAAATCCTTGTGTGATACGTATATAAAGGGATGATGCTATTAACAAAGGGTAATCTTGCTAGAAGAAATCTGAATGGTAGTAAATTATGTAATTTTGCATGTCTAATTAATATCCAACACCTTTCTTTTGATAGCAAGAGTGCAAGATTTTTGTAGGGTTTAGTCAAACCTGTTTTGGGTTTCCACGATCAAATGGCATAGCACATATTCGGTGAGTGGTTTAGAGGATCTGGAAGTAAATATGGCAATTGCTTGTTGGAGCATCTGCTTTATGTTGGATTACATGTCTAATTAGGATTGATATTGTTTTTTATTATAATCCCATGAAATACTTTATTTAGTTACTATACTAGCAAAGTGCCCCTGCGTTGCTACGGATTTAAAAAAACAAAACATCTTTATAATTTAAACATAAATTCTTTACATAATATAATTGTTGATATTCTTTATATAAAAGATCATATTTATATTATTGTTGGTGCTTCATTTTATGTCATAAGTAACAATATTTCTACCATTTTTTACCATATTCTTATCATAAATATTTTTTTACCTCCAATATTAACGATTTCCACATCTACTGTCGTTTGAATGCTATTCTGATAAGAAGAATCAATTCACGCATAATAGAAACAATATTGCATTACGACTCGATTTTAGACTTGGAAACATGCTCTAATGAGAAAATTAAAATACGAAAGTTGTAAATCTCGTAGATGCCTTTTCGGAACATATGTGGATCATATTATTTGGACTTCGGAGGTAGGAGATATGGGCCCCGCATAGGAACCTGCGCAGAGGAGTCTGAATCAGAACAAATATTTTTGCATCGTAAATTTGGAAATAAAAATTGCAGAATCATGACTTCCATTGAATATCAAAATTGTAGAACATTTCGTGGGCTACGAGATAGAGTTCGAATTTGCCTCAGTTGAACTCCGTATGAGGGATTTATGATTTTTTGAATTCGGTTCTTGTTATGAAAGGTATGGAACTGATTTGGATTTAATTTCTATCTTTGTGGATGTTGGGCGTCTAGGATTTGTCTCTTTGTGGATGTTGGGCGTCTAGGATTTGTCTTGATATTTTGTCATCCAAATTGTGTATAATCAATATTTTCATTCTCAGATTTGATGTACTGCCTTTGATGTAAATATTGGCCTTCATCTAAACTAATAAAGCACGAGTTGCTGCGACCTATGTTCTCACCTCAAATAGTCTATACCTATCAATCTGAAACCTTAAATCTAAACTAATAAAGCACGAGTTGTTGCGACCTATGTTCTCACCTCAAATAGTCTATACCCATCAATCTGAAACCTTAAATCTAAATGGGACCACTACATGCACCCGTTGGATGGAAGGAGGACCTACTAGATGGTTACATGATACATCTCTTATATCCTATTTTCTACTAGAAAATCACTCATCATACACAAAAAAAATTGGACTTTTTCACCCATGCTCTTACTCACCACACGTACGGTGTCCCCCATATCCAATTTATGAGCAATCAATGCTTTCTGTTTCTACTATTCCTCCTTAATTTCATTGCCTTCCTAAAAATTATGAGCAATCAACACTTTCCTTTCCTACAAATCTTTAGCTGATTTCGTTCTCTACATGTTGCCTGCCTGTGCATGGAAAGCTACAGAGTGGGGATACGAGAAACGAGGTACCGGCTGTCCGCCGTGGTCGTGTGTGGTTGATCTCGGTCTGCTTGTTCCTCGATCTTGTTCTTTTTCTCCACCAGCGGTTGCCGCCATCAACGCGAGTGGCGGTGCAGATCGGTGCCCCATCGTTTCTTGGATGCACAATGATGACGATGGTGAGGATGGCTCCACCGTGCATCTCTCTGAAACTTGCCTGGCCTGAGCCGGCAACAACATTCTTGGTCGTTCGATCTTCTTCCCTCCAGCTTGTGGAAGGTAAGAGATGTGGGATACGCTTTTTTTTCTTTTTCCTGGTTTCCTGGTAATTTGCTTCAGGTTGATCAGTTCCTCTCTGACACCTGCAGGGCTATCAGCTCTATCGCATAGGCCTTTTTACCTAGAGAACTCGCGTGCATCGATGACCACCACTCCTGCATCAACCCATGGCCATATCAGGTCGGCCCCACTCCTCCAACTCCCTCCCACTTGTTGGGATCTTTGTGGCCACCAACTCTACTCGGTTTGATGAAGCCCAAAGGTGTCGGCGTGCTAGGTTGAGTAACATCAGGAGATGACATGCTCAATCCATCATGTACCCTACATCATATTCTCCTTGTAGTCCTCTGGCAATGATCTCGCAAACCAAGAAAAATTTAATCTATATGTAATTCCATCTGGTAATTTAATCCACGGTCATTGTCTTTGCACGTTCTCAAGAATACCTATTCAGGATTTGAACGGCTCAAGTCTAAAACAATGATTCTTTTGTTATTTCTCAGGTCGCTACACACCTAGCAGATGCTTGTTTCACATGTTTGAGACTGTATGTATTTACGGTATTATGCCCGGTGTTGGTGGTTGCTGGGCTCGGGAGAACCGGCACTTGGCAAAATATAAATCTAGAAAAAAAACCCTTAAAAAATAGCAAAAAAAATATTTTTGGTATGTTTTTTCGTGCGCTACACGCATAGTGTGCCCACAAAGATTTGAACCTGAGACCTCACCTTCGCGCGTAAAGCCCCCTGCACCACACATTGATTTGTGACTACACCCCTTATCCAATGTTTTTATATTTACTTCTTTGTCGTGTGCCTTATATCGGCCACATGACAAAGACCATCTTTATCGTGTGCCAAGAAAAAAAATACACGATAAAGATCTATTTATAAATTTTCCAATATGTTTTTTTGTTGAGTAAATTAATTCAAATAAAAAAGTATCGAGCTACAAAATTGTATAACCTATTAAGATCTATAATTTTTGTTTTGGTCATTTGCTCATTTGACAAAGTGATGGTAACATTATTCACGAATCTTATATGTCTTATCAAATGTTTAATGAAACTAGACTATTAGATTTTATGAACAATGTTTTTGATTAAATTGGGTAATGAATAAATGATCAAAATAAAAGTTGCAAGTCTTTAAAAGTTATACAACTTTGTAGTTCAAAATTTTTTGATTTCAATTAATTTATAGTTTTAAATATAATTTAAATTTATATTTTACCGAGTGTTAGAAAAAACACTTGACAAAGAGGGTGTTTGTCGTATGTCAAGGAAAATACACGACAAACACTCATATTTTCTGTGTGTCAGTTTGTTTTTACATACGGTAAAATCTTTGCCGTGTGTTTTAATTTTACACACGGTAAACACCATCTTTGCCGTGTACCCGAAATAAAACACGGGCAAAGTTTTAGACACACGACAAAGAATGATTTTTCTGTAGTACACATAGGAAAGAAACAGCAACAGGCAAGCTTACATATGCACTATTCAAATAGTTTTTCTCATCATGATATTGTGTTCAGTAATATTCGTGCGTGCGTGGCATGGTAACTAGTGTGAAATAAAGGCCGCAGCTTTTTTTTTTACTATCTAAAAAAAGACGTGAAGGTTTAGCTTACATGGAATCTTTGTCAAGCGGTGCTGCCTAGTCGACTAAATAACACCCTCCTCTGTTTTGGTGAACCGTTTATTATAATCTGCAACTGAACAAGTGGCCGCAACCGCATCCAAAAGCACAATCTTCTGATAAACTCGAACTCCTTAATCCCACTAATCACTGCGTCAACAAGAATCGAAGAGCACTCCGACGGAAGGCAGCTGCAGCAGCTACGGGCCTGCTGCGCGGAGGCTTCCATTTACTTCCAGGTTAGTCGTCTATTTCGCCAATGTCTTTCAATCCATGGAGGCTTGTGTACGCACCACTTTTATAGCTACGGAAAGCTTCTGTGTTTGGTGACACATCCCGTTATGCAAGGAAATCCTTTCAAACCTTAGCACCTGGTTACCTGATGTTGTATCGATTTCTACTACTGTCATCTTTGGACCCTCAAATATGCTGTGCAAACGCTCTCGCATTGCTCGTCTCGGGTGGCACGTTTCCCATCTTACTCCCTGCTACCGCCTCCGTGGCCAGATCCAAGGAGAGCGTCCCCGGATCCGGGCTCAGTTCCGGTAAAAATGGAGGCGGTACGGCGGCCGAGCTGGAGGAAGGCGACAGAGACGGCGGAACGGCGTCCGCACGCGAGTGAGGCGGCGGCAACGGTGTCACGACGGCCGCGCACGAGGGAGGCAGCGACGACGGCGGCCGCATGTGACGGAGGCGGGGCCAAGGACGGCATTGCGACGGTGGTATGGCGGCTGCGAGGGAGACGGCCGCGTCCGCTTTGTATTTTGTAATCACAAAAGCTTCTGTACTAATACAGATCGAAGCGTGCTGGTCTGCTGGAGGTTAGACGGTTTGACTCAATCGTGAGAGATTAGACGGCTCCGCGGATATATACTTTGACACGTTTAGGACTCCAATCTACTTTTTTTCTGAATCACTTTATCACTTATCATTACTTTTTAGACAATGAAATTACATGCCTATGTGTATCAACATAGAGCTGGATTATTATAAACATTCGAGAGAAAAGTATTCTAAAAACTGAATTCAGTACTAAAACTTACTTATATCTAGTATCTATTAAGTTCATCCTCTCATTATGAACGTCGACCTCCTTGTGATCTTCATCACAGAATAGGAAATGACATTTGAAGATCTCGTTGTCGTTCCCTCACGGTCTTCTTCAATGGATTACAAACCAAGAAATTGGCTACCATCATTTTGATTTGTTAGGCATAAAAAAATCCGATCAACACGGGTCACCACCGCATAACCAACATCAAAATATGCTCCAAATGACATATACAATAACAACATGCATCCCATCAACCACGAAGAGGTGTTTTCCACGCACAGCGAGGTGGAACAAGAGCAAAAGGCCACAACCTAACTCAATGTCCTAGCGGTCTTAAGTAGAGAACTAGCCACCACCTTAATTTGTAACAGATAGATCCGGACAATTCTGATCACCACCTTATCGAACGGAGTAACCATATTCGTCGATTGCAACAAAATGTGCAAAACGATAGGACAGAAAGGGTGTACCAGTCACCTCTCATGCCACCCTGCCTCGCCATGCCCCACCCGATCGCTGAGCAGATCCATCTGTAGGAGGTCAGGTACCGATGAGTAGGGGGAGGGGGCACTAGCCGTGGGTGGATGGAGGAAGATCAATGAGAGGGAGCGGGGAGGGGAGGGCAAACACGCTACGTTACGTGAGAGAGAGAGAGAGGGAGAGAGAGAGAGAGAGAGAGAGAGAGAGAGAGAGAAGGCTCACCACTGCCTTCCTATGGCTGCACCATATTGCCGGCGACCCCCTCAAGCGACAACGAGAGTGGAGGGAGACCGGATGGGGCTAGAGGGCTAGGGTTCCATCTGTCACCCCTCAGGAGAGGGGCGCGGGATCCCCCCTACGAGAGTTGTGAATCCATCATTACATAGTTCCATTTTGTAGTGATGAGCACTACTAAAAATAGATCATCAACAGAGGTTCAAAATATATCATCAGCAACAGTTTTTGAACCGCTGCTGATTAACCATTGCTGATAATCCCATTATCAGCACATTATCAGCAGCGGTTCTAGAACCGCCTACTATCAGTAGCGGTTCTTGTTGTGAACCGCTGCTGATAGTCCCACTATCAACAGCGGTTCATTTTTATGAACCGCTATTGATAACCAGACTGGAGCTAAAAAGAAACTCATACAAATATGCATTTTTCACTAATGCACTTATATATGCAGATTATCTCCATTTAATCATGTTAAGATTGACATCAAATCCAATCTAACATGTTCAAATCAGAGAAACCAACTTATACATAAATATCCAACTCAGTCATACAAGTATACACCATAGATACACAAGTCAAAGCAAAAATAAAGAGCTACTCTGCTATATATAGTGGCATGGATAGGTGCACTATGAAATTCCTACTCAGATTGAGATGTACCAGCTACAGCTTATAGTCATGTTTGAGATGTACCTCCTGCAAAGGTAACAAATTTGTAGGCAGTTTGCAGGTCAGCAGTTCGATTCCCAAGGCCATTCTTTTTTTGTTTATTTTTTTAAAAGAAAAAAATGGTATAGGCTCATTATCAGTAGCAGTTCAGTTATATAAACCGTTGCAGTTGCGGTTCTGTAAGTGAACCGCTATTGATAATAAATTATCAACAGCGGTTCATTTTCTGAACCGCTGCTGATAATTATTATTAGCAGCGGTTCTATACAGCCATTATTGGTCGAGCCCTGCATGTCCCGAATCGCTGCTGCTGATAATTTATCATCAACAGCGGTTCATTTGCTGATAAGAAACTTATCAGCAGTGGTTCATTTAAATGAACTGCTGCTGACACCATTATCAACAGCGGTTTGATAGATCATCAATTATTGGTCAGGACCAATAGTTTTTGAACCGCTACTGATAATCTTTTAGCAGTGGTTCTATAGCAACCGCTGCTGATAGGACACTGTTTATGACTATTTTTATAGTAGTGGAGTGTCACTGTTTGTGATCTTTTTATCATTATCGCTTATAATAATCTATGGGGTTTATTTGGATTGAAGGGCACAATAATTATCTATGGCTTCTGATGCGGGTGCACGCAGTCACCTAGAACGCATGCTACATGATGAAAGTGTAGAGGCGATAAACTTGCCTATATCACTTCTAGCATCGATAACGAATGATTTCTCCAAAGAACAGCAGATTGGCGAAGGTGGGTTTGCAACTGTTTACATGGTATGACTAACTCTTGACTGCCCTCGCTAGTTGTCACAATTGATGATGCAGAAAGGCTCATACTCGAGCTCACAAAGCAATGTTTTATTTGATTACTACAGGGAATACTTTCGACTGGGTCAGTTGCTGTGAAGAAGCTGTTTAACGCCTTTAGCATGGATGATGATAAATTCACTAAAGAGGTTTCCTGTCTTATGAGGGTGAAGCACAAAAATGTAGTACGATTCTTGGGATATTGTGCTGACGCACAAGGGAAAATGTTAGATTATGAAGGCCAAAAGGTTATTGCTGATGAGAGGCAAAGGTTACTTTGCTTCGAGTATCTGCCAGAAGGGAGCCTTGATAATTATATTAACGGTATGCTTTCTCAAGTTATCCTATTTAGATACATTATGGCTTTCTACACCAATTACATATTATTTTGAATCCTGGTCGGTGCAGCTTACACCTTAGGCTCTACCATAACCACACTATGCTTCTTTTCCCACCTCAAGGTGTTATTTATAATTGAAACAGAGGAATCTCTACAATTCATGTGCCTCTTTTTTTGTATACACGGACAAAGTAGCTTTGGAACAATATAAGCATGGACTTCAAGAATCCCCTCTCAGGGAAGAATAAGAGAGAAAATAATAAATCTGCTCACATTTTGCAGATGCATCTTGTCGACTCAAATGGAGAACATGCTATAAGATAATCAAGGAAATTTGTGAGGGTTTGAGTTATCTTCACCAACAGAACATCGTTCATTTAGATCTCAAACCCGCAAATATTTTGCTGGATCACCACATGGTACCTAAAATTACTGATTTTGGTATCTCAAAGTGCTTCGATGAAAAGCAAACCAGAGCTATCACAAAAAATCTGTGTGGATCAATGTAAGATAATAGAGCATCTTGAAAGCAAACCTTTGTTTTTCAGGAATAAATATGTTGCAATCATTTTGCTCGTAATAAGGAACTCAGACCTTAAAGTTCCCATGCAGGGGATATATGGCGCCAGAATCCTTTGATGGAGTAATTACATTCAAGTCAGACATATATAGTCTTGGCATCATAATTATAGAGATGTTGACAGGACAGAAGAGAAATGATGAAATTGATAATGTAAGCATTCTATTCCAAGAAAAAGGCTAGGTGCATGTTACATCTTCCAATATCTAATAATAATAATACGTGTCCATTTATGTTTATCCGAAATCAAAATTTTAGAGATTTGACCATATCGAGACCAGACAAAAACTATCCTCCCTCCAATTGCTTTTATCTGATGTAGTTCACTTTTGAGTTGCAACTCCACCTGTCATAGCAGGTTCTGAGCTCGGATAAAAGAGGACATATTGTGGTATGCTTGCGAGCCAATAACTATTTCAGCCATTTTTATTGAGATGAAACCCCATACAAATCTGTTCAGGCATAACCCTCTTAATCATTTGTCATATCAGAATCCCTTAGTAGGCATTGTATCTTGATCTAGAGATGGTGATAAATCGTAAGGATTGGTTCATTGCAGCATTATTAGCGATGCGCCACATTGTCGTTTGTTGGGTATAGTGAAAAATGAACAAGGGTCTTCGTATTTGACTTAACCGGTGCTGAGGTTAATAAGGAAACTATCCGAGCCTAGTAATATGTTGCGTGTAGGTAGTTGGAATATAATTCTAATGACATGTAAGCTCTGAGAGGAAGCGGATACTATGATTAGGCAATGTGTGAATATTCTTTGTATTCAGAAGATGAATTGGAAAGGGCAAATTTTGAAAGTATATCTGTTTTAAGCTTCGGTGCACATTATATTGTAGATATATATGGTTTTCAAATTTATTTGTTTGGGCACAAAAGACGTTGGGTGGTGTTGTTATAGTTAACCTTTTAACTGTGTTTGACCATTTATCTTATTCACAAAATTGAAAGTACAATATTGTTTTATAATTTGTTTTATCATAATCTGATGACGTGTACTATTGCATATATTCAAACTAATTGTTTGAATAACATCGACTGTTGGCCCTAAAAGCCAATGACGTTAGATAAAAGTCAACGGAGGGAGTATTAATTAATAGCATTAAGTTGATGTCGTCATACTAGATGTTTTGATGATATTTTACATTATTTGGTTCATTGTTCTATCAAAATTAAAATTGTTTCTGTGCATGTGCACGCACAGGCGATTGTACTTTAATGATATCTAAAACTAACCACAGTAATATTTACTAAGGCATATAATATCAAACAATTGATGTAAAATAAATGCATTAGCATATCTTAACTGCTCCATACAATATGCAAAAAACATCTTAACTGCTCAATTAAACATTTTATTTAAATGAAAATAAATTGATTAAACAAAACATGACATCAAATCGCGGTGTACCTATAATGTGCATCTTGTGTGTGATGTTTACATGCTTAACATAATTTATTATATTTCTTTCGCTCATGATTACCATTTCATAGGTACTTGAAAGTTGGATTACTAGATTTCAGACGTCAAAGGGAGACAAACGACTGGAACCCGTACGAGTGATTGCTGAGATAGCGATTGAGTGTACCAACTCTAACCGATCGAAGAGACCAGATACGGTGCATATACTTGAGAGGCTTGATGAAATGGAACATAAATATGGTATTTTCTGTACTTCATCGAAAACACAAGTAAGATTACTCATTGGCTTATTGCGCTTAGCATATGTTTTTTCCACCCACAAAGCTCATTTATAGAGCTTGCGCGCAGCAACATTTCACTTGCTTCCAAGTTCCCTGTTGCTGTGCGAATTTTATTTTTTTTCTTAAACAGCATTGGTTCTTCGTGCAGCAGAAAGTTGATCCATTTCCATGAGATGCGCTGCCTTCACGCCTCTCGTTTGGTGCTTTGTAGGATGAAGAAGAGTCAATGTCTGAAACGCCATCCCCGCTTCAGAGAATAACCAGCGGTGCACCAAAGGGACTGGGGGAGACAAGCACTGTGGTAGTTTGTTGCTACATCCAAACATTCGCTGATTCCAGTAAACAAAAACATTCATGTGCCGTTGTACTGGATTGCATGGATCAAGTCTTGGGCAACATCCAATGTAATTAGGTGGTCGTTGATTGCAGATCCTTGACGTCTACCCGCTGGAGCTTCGCTTCCCTTTCGAGCCAAACAAGGCCATCCAATGCCCATTGACCCTGACCAACATGACAGACTATTACGTTGGCGCTTGGATTACCCCCACCTGTCAGGATACATGGTCTGACCTTTGCATTCCACATTCAAAGGGCAAGGGCTACAAGTCTTTAAATGACCCAGCGTTATCTGTTTTCCAATGGATGGAACCACAGTCCACTTGGGCCATAGCTATGACAATGAAGGCACAAAGCGTACCCCCGCCACGGGATACTAGCATGTTTGAGGTGGTTATGATCGTCATGGGGTCAGTGGGAGATCTCAGAAAATTGAAATCACTCATTGATAGGAAATTACATGGTAAGTTTTCCATGGGCAGCGGTCTTTTACGGAGAGTGGAGAAGTTAGGGGGCGTGGTGCACTGGGCAAAACTGAAGGCTGTCATCTGCGAACCAGCAAGCTGCGAGGTGGTAATTGGGAACTACATGGTATGTCCTCCATAATTTGAGGTACACTCCCCACTCACCACCATACCGTCCATTAATTGTTGTTGTTAGGAGAGCAATTTTAGTTTAATTTTAAGCTAAAGTTGTTATCCTAATGGAAGCAATTTGAGAACGGAGGGAGAGAGTGTGGTTGGTGAATTACCTATGGCCCCTTTTTCTTATTTAATTTTACTATCTATCAGACCAATCCAGCACCATGGGAGCTTGGGGATGTCATAGGCGTAGACGTGCATCCGACCAAGACCTGGTAAGTGAGCACATGCTTGAACGGCAATAAATTAACAATTTGTGTACATGATACTTGTTTTGATTCTACTTAAGCCTCTATAGATAGATTCCTTTTTCAATTGTCATACTTGCATGCTTCACAGGGTCTTGACAAATCATGGCAATAAATATGTTTGCATTTGGAACTACCAGACCCTGGTATGACTACAGTCCAGCTTATTATGATTGTTTAATCAAAACGGCACTATTTATTACTCATTAGCTGGTTGACTTTGTCCGGTTATTGTTCCACAGGAAAGAGAGATTGTGGTGCAGGTCACCGCAAGATCCGTATTTCATTTCATTACACGTACTGTCACCATATGCCGGATTTGTTCAGCAAAATTTGTCCCTCAAGAGCATTGGTTCATAGTTGGAGATGAAGTCGGACACGTTCATGTCAACTCTTACGATACAACAGACAAAATCACAGAATTCCAAGCGTACTGTGACAGGCGTGTCTGTATGTTGATTGTTCATCCAACAAATCCGTTTTTGTTAACGGGATCTTCTGACGGTATGAAGCTTTGGGATTGGAGTCAGGGCTGGAAATGCATTCGAACATTCTGTGGTATGCCCAACGGGGTGACCTATGCCACGTGGAACCCATGGGACAACGAGACTTTCGCTGGTAGCTCCGATACAGGCGTAAAGGTTTGTTTGCTTCGTCATTCCTCTAGCGTGTGTGTGTGCGCGCTGTGTGTGTGTGTGTGTGTGTGTGTGTGTGTGTGTTGGTTGGCTATGGTCTTTAGTGATCAACAAGAGTCGAGGAATAAGTAATTACTACTTCTGGAGATCATTTGCACAAGCGCGGCCCTATTATGGTCCAACCTTTCACCTATCAGGAAATCAGATGTGTCATTGATTCTAACCATTGATTAATCTTCCGAAATAAGAATGCATGTAGTCTAATTAATTTCGTGAGACTATCATATTACAGACAACACCTCAATTGTATAATGTAGTTTTAATATAACAACAAAATCAAAATACATAAACAGAAGAATTCTGGTTGAAGTTTATCATACGGTACACAATCTATCAAATTCATCGAGAAATCTATTTTATAGATATAAAGTCGGTTTTTATCCAGTTCAGTTGGTTGAAATTGGTGTTAATTTCCGTTGATGTTGAAATCTCTTCGAGCTTTAAGGGTGGGCGGTTTCTCAGGCATGGTCCATGGCCTCCATCCTTAGAAGGAGGCTTCGGGGGTGGCAGGTCGGACAGGCAGTGGTGGCTGGAGAGACAGTAGATGAAGAGGCGGTGTTTGATGTGGGCCTGGATATTCAGATATAATTAAAACTTAAATTTTATATTAAAACCTCATTTATTTTCTCCTATTGGACGCTTCAAATGTTTGTCTCAGTATATGGAAAGTGGATTCTCTTTTGCTAATGTGTTCACATTATTACTGAGTTGCGTACCTGAATTAAAAGACCGTGTCCAAAATGATTTAGTTCCTTATTGGCCATAAAAGACTTAATTTTATTAACAATTACCTCTCACCAGAAAATATGATTATGAAGCCTTGGATGTAGCTGAAATAAACCGTCCCCACTAACTTGGTCTGAAACGTATCATTGGACATTTAATTTCTCTGGTGACATTTTTCAGGTCTGGGAGGTTCACTCTTCAGATCCTATAACTGAATTGGAGGGGACACGTGAAGCTCTCTTTTCTTTCTGCCATCGGAATTTGATTGTCACTTATAAACAGTACCCAAACGACTTTGCACACGTAAGTATTCCATTTATGTCCAGTAATATATAGTATTGCTACTTACTAATCATATGAGATTCCTCTTTGTATCTTGGTCAAACCTTTTTATTGGAGTAGATAGAACACATGGGATGTTCCCTGTGTGCCTGAAAACAATCAGCGCAAGAGGAAAAACTCTGCCTAAATTAAGCTCTGTCGGTTTGCCATCAGGGAAAAGCTACCAAGGGTAAAATGACACGGAAATAAAAATTGCTTGATGGTGGACCCATAGAGTTTCCCTGGCGGTAATTTTTCCCTGTTAGAAGAACAGGAGTTTTACTATTTAAAATACTGATAGACCAATAGTTTGACCTAATGATATAGATTTTATAATCTAAAATTGTAATTACTAGCTAGTAATTTGTTAATTTGAAGGCAACATCAGAAAAATAAAGAGTTATAGATTTATAATAATTAGTTTTTATTATTATAAATAAAGTTATATTAACAATCTGATTAATAACTAATGTTTTATCTATATATTATTTAATATGAAATAACATTTTAATGATTTGGTAGACTTAATATACTATCATAAAAATAAATATAAATTTATTAATTAAAAGTGTAATTATAAAATTATCCTCAAACTACTACTATCCTATATTTTGGACAGCAAAACTCCTCTACAAGAAACCAATAGAAAAATGATGGTGGGCACATTGCGGTGAAAAACACACGTTTTATGAGCCGCCAGTAAGCTCCCGTCACAGAGAGCTGTCAAGTCTAGACATATGGTATGGCTCCACCACCATTGGTATATATGCAGACCGAGTGGTGGCACACAACAGGACGTTAGCAGCACCAACACTGGGGTAAGAAAGCCAGTGGCGGTGGAGAGACATCACAAGAACTGCCATCGGGACACGAAGCCTCTGGTGTGTTTGGTGACGTCACCAGCACCACTACTGAAAATTTAAACACAAGAAACAGATTGGTGTCAAAAAAATATTCACGAACACGCAAAAGAGCTACGCATCATTTTATTAAGAAGAGAAGTTGTAAAGTACAACGGGCATACCACACACCCCTTAGATGTTGAATTACATTCGCGTCACAAGCTGATTTGAAACAACCACTACGAGGACACCTACACTAATACTCCGCTGCTACCGGGAGTCTAGCCAGCTCCCTAGCTCCAGCGAGGCACCATAGGTGCGCCTCCTCGTCCACCAGAGATAACAGCCTCGGCACATTAGGAGCTGCTCCATTCAACACCCCATCATTCTGCTTCCAAATCATCCAAGCTCCTGAGATAATTAGCGAGTTAATTGAGACCTTTTCTGAATAAAGGTGGCGCCAAACTATCTGTCTTGACCTGGTGCCAAAATTTGAAACACCATAGATTCCCATCATCATTCAATCTCAAACTCAAATTATTATATATTTAAGACCATGATAGCAACAATGATGTAGCACAATATCTACAACCAAAATATAGCAAGGATGATCCAATAATACAAGTCATCCATGATCATACAAAAGTTTACATCAAGTTCACTACAACAAAGAGTCTATATTTCACACGTAGTAGCCATAGTGCAAGGAGCCTGGGGGGGGGGGGGGGGCAGATTAGCACACCAGGGACGAATTCATTGTTGAGTTATTATGCCCACGCAAGCATAAAGTAAAATAAATAGTTAAGCTACAGTCTTTTAGTATCCATCTATGTCTGACAATAGCCATTGTTTTATGCTTTGGATTGTATTTCCCCTTCTTTTCCTGAACTCAGTACTTGTAAGGTTTGTTATAGTATAACATTACAGGCCTCGAGCATGAGAACATGTGCACTATTTTTTTAAAATCTATGACGGCTACTTCTATAAATCCCTTACTTTAGTAGTGAATCATAGAATAGAACAAATGACAATATATGTAACAAAACAAATGGAAAATAATGGAACAAGTGACAATATTTCTGTAAATCCCTCGTTGTGTGAATCTTGGACGTCTTTGTTGTGGTTACGAGTCCAGAGGACACTAGATGGGACCTGCCAAGGGAGGAACCAACGACAACCTTTGATGGTTCAGCCCCTTGAACGGGTCTGATGGAAGTGAGAGACTTGCGGGTAGCAATTTACAACCGAACACCCTGGTCCTTTGGATATATGCTCTTTATCAGTGGGACAGGTCCGTACCGTAGACGTGATTGATCGACCACTTCTAGGAGGGGAGATGAGAGCATTTGTAGCCTTACTCACGTGCCCATATAAGGTATGTTTACATTATGACCCTATATCTACCTTACATGACTAGTACTCAAGGTTAAGGGTATTCTAGTACTTCAATCTCCATCCAACACATGCCCCCGAAAGTCAACCTTCGATACTTTTTTCGGGGCCCCGTCTAGTCCATGCGCCCTCCGGTCGTACCTTCCTTCAGCTATACAGGCCCAAATATCCTGAACCGGGCTGCTGCCTATTGCATTGTTGGCCCAACTTTGCTTCTGGCTGTCCGCTGATGTGCTCCAATTAGGCCTAGGGGAGACTAGGAGGTGGGCTTCCCCTAATAGTCCTATTTGGTACTTGCTGGGGTTGCGAGTGCAGAGGGTTATGATTGTGTGAGCCAAATGTAGAAGAAGCTTCGGCTAACCTGGTTGTACGTGCCAAATAATATTAAATGCGCTGCACCTTAAATTGTAGGGCGCTAAATAGTGTACCACATCATCAACATCTCAAAATATTTTGAATAAAACATCATTTTATTACATTGTTTGTGCAGCACATAGATAGCATGCATAAACAAATTGTTATAAGGATCGGGGCTACCTCTCTGTCATCTAAATTGCTGTCCGCTGAATCAAATAATTTGGCAGGCACACCAAATGAAAAAGCATTGTAGCGGTGGGCAGGCCTACCCGCCGCAACACCATCGTAAATAAAAATATAAGTTTGTAGCGGCTAGTGATTTGAGAAGGAAACAAACCGCTGTTGTAAATGCCTTGTTAGCAGCGGTTGAAGATGTCAACTACCGCTATTATCTTATAGAATTAGCGGCGGATGACAACTTCAACTGCCGCTATTTACTGGAGTATTAGCAGCGGTTGAGATCTTCAAACACCTCTATTTATTTTTTAAAATATACAAAAATCACATAACCCGCATACAAAAATAACAGAATATATACAAATATTTCAACATAGTCACAAATATGTACATAGTAATGGTCCAATACTACATAGTCACAAATGCTTACATAATTACAAAATGTCTTATATCAACTCTAATCTATAGTAATCATCTTACTCTAGCTTCTTGGGCTCAGTGTGACATAATAACTCCTCAACATCAAAATCAGTTTCATCAAGTGACTATCACAGTTGCACCAAACAATTTGACAACCTCGACTTCAACCTTAATAGGCTCATCAAATTCAACATCAATCACATTGTTTTCACTATGTTTTGTTCATCTCATGTACCCACAACAAAACCTATCCTCAATAAGTGTGATTTGATTACATATGTATCCCTCCACAACTTATCATTCTCATAATCATAGCACGGATAATATATATCTGTCATCCCTTTATGTCAAATATGTTGTGCGGCATGTTCAACAAATATAGAGATTTTTCATATGAATAATGGCTCTGGTATTCATGCCTCGTACATCCATGATCTAGCCATCCCGAATAATCTATTACATGGAACCAAACAAATATTACAAATAAAATTAATTAAGTATAGTGAAAAATATTAAAATATAAACTAATATATTAATAATAAACATACATAGTGAATAAAATTATAAAAGGTAAAATATAGCAGAACACAAGTTATTCTATATTTTATTTAATTTTTATCGGGAATTAAAAAATTAACATCCTCATGCCCTAACTCTTTCTCTCTTTCTCTCTCTAATAAGCAAATTAGATCGAGATTTTGATCCATATAAAAAGAGGCTATGTATAGTTGATTCTTTTTGTTGTGATGAAAATAGATGATGTATGCTTCCATAAACTTCAATTCCAACCCACTAGAATCATACAAATCAAAAGGGTTGAGCTAAAATTTGTGAAAACCTAAGAAACTTAATTCTCAAAATTCAACTTGATTTTGAAATGAAAGCAAAAAAACATATGGAATGAGTTCCCCTTACCTTATAGAGTAAAAACTTACAAAAAAACAAAAAAAAACAAAATCAAAACCTCCCTCCTTGATTTTGATGGTTTGACCAAATTCTTTGGTCGTCACTGTTTGAGTGAGCGTGGGAGCTGTCCGAGGGTGGCTTTTATAGCCTGGGAAATTTTTAAAGGCGGTTGGCATTACCAACCTCCACTAAAGGGTATTATATAGCGGTGGTGGACATTGTCAACCACCGCTATAAACAAATAACCATCTTTAGTGGCGGTTGGAAATGCCAACCGCTGCTAATGAGGCCTCTATAGTGGCGGCTAGCCTCAAGAAAGGCATCCTAGACTCTGTAGCGATGGCCCACTTCAGGTAACACCACTATGACCTTTGGGCTACCGCGGCTAATAGCCATATTTGTTATAGTGTCTGGTATATCAAAATTTCTTTGTGTGTTTTGTGGTCACCGACAAAGGAGAAGGAGCAACACTTTTCCTACGAGTTAAATCTTAACGTCAAGGAAATTTCCATTTCTCTCATATTTCCTTGAACATACAGATTAATGACATTCCCTGCGCATTCCTAGTTTCCTTTGGCATTTTCTCAGAGAACACAGGTTGATTGAGTTTTCTAGTGCGTAGCTCATTAACCACAGGGATATTTTCGTTTCCAGTAGTGTGGTATTGTATGTTGTACAAAAGCATTTTCTATATTTAAAAAATACATAGTTATAGGTATTTATATATGTTTTTGTAGTTGTAATTTCACCGCAATATTTATTAGTATTGCCGCACGTGCTTTTGAATTCTTTGCAGACAGGGTAATTGCATAAACGATCCCATATCGCACTTTAAGTTTGAGATTCCAACATATAAGTCATTTTGTTTTAAATAATCAACCACCTAATAGACTTTGTTGCAGAAACCTAGTGAAGGATTCACATGGTCTATTCGCACATGTTTAATTGATTCAACCTGTGTTCTTTCATTTGGAACAGTTGATGTTATCCGTATCGATATTATAAAATTTTGAAAGTATACTCTTCATACTTTTAAAAAGAGAATATGAAGGAAGATACCAACTAAATGGTACCCCCCCATGGATTGAGATTTGGAAACATATTTCATGAAAATAAGATGGACAAGGTTCATACAAAATCATAACTAATGTTACACTTTGTTAACTTATTTTTATTTTTTTAATTTATATCATCAAAAACATATATATCAAATCGGTTAAGTATGTTTGACCTCTGAGTGGATTTTGCAACAAAATATAGTAGTTGTTGCAATAGGCATGTATCCTCATTTGTTGCATTGGTCATTATTTTTTTATGCAGCTTGCTCCTTCTTTGTTAAATCGCTAGAGTATCAGTTGCTATATATCTTGTATGTTTGCTTGCAGTACGTCATAGGTGTTAGGCAGAATAACTCAACGCAATGTATGGAAAAAGTGTCAGACTTGAGGCGCAAAGGAAAAGTCCAGAGATGGTGCGAGTAATCATCAAGAATAACAAGATAGTACTTGTAACCCGAGACGCTTATGATCGATGATGTCCAGAGATCACAATGCAGTAAATCAAAAGGTTTGCTAGCATGAGAAGTAGACTGATGAAAGGGTAAACGAACATGACACCCAAGTTGACAAGCATGACACAAAGTATCTAAGTCACTTTTATTACATGATAAGTCTAGGGAAGTTGCTAAACGAGATAAGGACTCATAACCGAGATGACCAAGGCACCGGTGCCAGAGAGTGGATGGTGTGGTGGCCAGAAGGGCATGTGGCGAGAGCACCGAGGATGAATGGAGTAGACCTGCCCGGAGCTATTTCACCTGACAATCACGTTCTTGGTCCTGAGGTCCTTCACAGAGAGGCCATATGGGTCAAATTCAACAGAACAATTATTATTAATAGTGAACTATCGAACAGAAATGAGATTTTTAATAATGTCAGGAGAAACAAGAACATTGTGCAAAAACAGAGGACCACGGGCAGAGGGCAAGGAGGTGGAACCGATGCGAGTTACTGGCAAAGTAGACCCGTTCCCGACAATAATGTGTGTAGGATGAGAAAAGGAGGAAGGTTGAGAGGAGGAGAGTATACCAGGGTGGGAGGCCATATGGGAAGATGCACCAGAATCAAAGCACCATTCTGCGTTTCGGGGAGGCGAGAGTGTAGCCGTCTGGAACAGCTGCGCCAGGGTGTTGGAGTCCCAGGTACTGGAGCCAGGCGTCAGAGGGGCCCATGGCTGGTGGACTGGCGGTGGCGCAGCCCATAGAGGAGCCCCATAGGGGCCAGGCAGGGCGGCCCCATAGAAGGGCGTCTGGAGGCCCGCAAGAGGAGGCCCAACAAGAGAGAGCGGACCTGGACCACCAGTGTGAGCTGTAGCGAAGGCGTGAGGAGGGCGCGGAGGCTGGGCCGCACCAAGCACAGGCCGTGGGCCAAGCAGACCACCGTGAGGACCCGGCGGGTTGGGCCAGATCGTGAAGGACCCAGAGATGGGGTCGTAGGTGGGCCGCCAGGTTGAAGCTGAAGCAGAGGCGCCCTCGGGAGTGTAGCGCGGTCGACGCCGGTTTCTGTTGCGGTCGTCAGAGCCCTGGTCGCCACCGTTGCCGTTGAAGGCAGGGAGCTGGACCGGAGGGCCGTAGGACGGGTTGTGGGGTCCGAAGCTAGTGATGTGGGGGTTGCGCTGACCACCACCGGAGCCCAGGTTAGGGGCACCACCCGGGCAACCGTGCCGTGGAGCAGAAGATGTCGAGGCAACGAAAGTCGACGGGGCAGAGGGTGGCGCGCCTGGCAGGGTCATCTCCTCGAGCGCGAGCTTGGCGCGCAGGTCCGCGTAGCAGGGAACGGACGCTACCGTTTGATGAACGAGGCGACTGTGGTGAATTTTTCATTGAGCCCACGAAGAATGTTCATCACCAGGGTGCGATCGTGCATGGTTTCTCCGAGGTCTTTGAGAGCATCAGCCATACTCTTCATCTTGCGGCAGTAATCGACGATGGACAGGTTCCCTTGGACGAACGTGCGAAACTCCACATCAAGGAGAATGGCACGAGTCTCTTTGTTGCCGATGAACTGTTGTTCAAGAGCAAGCCATGCAGCACGGGATGTGGGCGAGTCCAAGTGGATGATCTCGTGGAGGTCTAGCGAGATGGTGCCGAAGAGCCACGATTTGATGGTGAAGTCCATGCGCCGCTAGTGGGAGTCGCCGGAGAGGTCAAAGTCGGAGAGGATGAGATCAGAGAGATCATACTTCTCGACAGTGTTGAGGAAGAGTCTCCGCCAGCGGGAATAGTGAGGGGAGGCGAGGTCGAGGGTCAACGACACCATCGCCTTAATGTTGGGAACCGCGACGGCCTGGGCGTGGAGAGTGGCCTGATGCGCGGCGACGCGTTCGGCCTCTGATTTGGCGTCGGCGGCGAGGCGTTCGGCTTCCAGGCGCTTGGCCTCGGCAGCGAGGCGCTCCTGCTCGCGTATGGTGTCGTTGTCGTTGGCCATCGTGAGCTGGGAGGAGGGAGGTAGGACTACCGCAGCGTGAGGCGGACGGTAGGGAGGAGGGCACACCGTCGTGGAGAGGGGACGGCGGCAGGCGGGTGAGGCGAGGGCACGCCGTGGCTGTTAGGGTTTGCCGGCGGCGGCAGCTAGGAGAGGATGCGGAAGCGAAGGTCGAAGGAAGGAAACCCTCGTGATACGATGTTAGGCGGAATAACTCAACGCAATGTATTTAGGTAATCAAGGTTTACATATATAGGGGAGCCGCATATAAGCAGCAGGCCCATGTACAAAAGGCCCAAGACTATCTGTCTAACAATAGGTATTGAAGCAGTTAACTAAAGCCTATTTCACTTGTGTCCCAATTCTTCGAGATCCTGTAATGGAGTTGGAGTCTTTAAAGATAAAATAAGGTGTCTTCTTATTTGTTAGTCTAAAAACAAAATGGATTAACAAAAAGACCTTTGATCTAGTCATGGCTCTGGTTTTTCTAGCATTACATTTGAGAAAATCCACAAGGTCTACTGATTTTCTGAAGTTTTAGCTAAACCAGAATGAGGCAAAGTGACTTGTTCATGTATAAAATCGGAGGAAACTGAGAAGGAAAACAGTTAACTGAATGTCATATGCACAGGAATAAGTTGCTAGACTAATAAATTGTTCTCTTCTTTCATTACTCTCGATTGAATCAGATATGGGACATAAAGACAAAGGAATGTATTCACAAACTTGGGATGACTGACCAGAGAATCTGTGACATTGCTTGCCATCCAACGCTTCAAATATTGGTTACAGTTTCAGGTTGGACTGTTTGTCTGTGGGATGCTGATACCTATAGGTAATAAATTCCAGCTTATTTTTTACTGACGTACAACCACACTTGCCACGATATACAACCGGCATGCTAACATGCAGAAAACTAGGCATCATGGAATGTGGATTAACTTGACATTTTCACTCTTCAAATATAAACTAAATTTACTTGAAATTGGCTGGATAAGGTCAATTAAGTTTCAAGTCTTCTCTACGATACTTCGGTCACAAATAATTTTTGTGTTCTGAAAAGAATTTCGTAACCTGATCTCCAAATTGCACAGGATTGAGAAAGTGATTGAACTTAGAGATAGTCCAGTTCATGGCATGGTATTTACTGCCACTAAGGACAAATTGACAAGGTAATAGTTCCTATTAACATTATGTTTCACAGTATGTGATAATTATGTATATCTTCCCTGAAATATTGGTTCGTGACTATGCAAGTAAAGATACTGAACATGAAAAAATTGTACTCTTCATTGACATAGAAATTGCTGTGTAGAATAGATCTTTGTTTTTGCGAGGAGTGTAGAATAGATCTCTGGCCGTTGATAATCTAAAAATAATGCTCAACCCAACACTTTAATGACTATATGCCTCTTGATATATTGTGTTTCATGTGATCTCTTTCACGTTTACAACCTTGCATGTATTGATTATAGGCTGGTGGTTGGGTGCAAGGAAGAAATAGGAATAATGGAAATTTGTTGGTCAACACAAAAGACAGACCTATGGACTGCTGGCAGGAACTAATTAATAAGCGTTTGTAGTCGTGGATAACAGGTCATGTGTCCACTAACAAACAAGACAAATCATCTGCACAGGACATGGATTTTCTATAAGGCGTACCTGAGACATCATATATTCAGTACGACATCCATCGATTATGTATAGGCAAAACACTATATCACTATTGCTCCCGGAATTCTGTCGATCGCAAGCAGAGGTGATCGACCTGATACATCTTCCTTCAATTTTTCCATATTATTTGAAGTCCTACATAGTTTTTTCTTCACGGTATTTGTTCATTCTTTTGGGAATGGTAACTTCACAATACAAACACTACTACAACGTGGGCCCAAAAGCCGCCACTAGGACATGCCGTAGTGAAAAAATTGACCGTGGGCTCAAAAGATCCAGGTGCCACAAATCTCTGGATCAAGCTGTGGGGCATGTTGCGGTGACAATAGTGGCTCCACTAGGGTTCAAAGATTATTAGGGTTTGGTGGGCTAGACTTGGGTCGGCCGGCCAGACTATGCTTTTTTAATAGCTTTCCAGTGGCAATGAGAGATGACATCATCACACCCGCCATTAGGCTTTTGCGTATGAGTGATGGTAGTCCAACCCACCACTGGGTAGGATCAAAGTGGTGCTTCGGTAAACCGCGACTAAAGTCACAATCTATACTAGTGAAATATTGTTTGTATTTATTGTGTTCCTAGATGTTCTATTAATATATTCAGACCAAGGAGGAATGTTAATTATGAAAATAAAACTGTTAATCCAAGGATTCCATGCATTCATTATAATATGTTTGTACACTATGTAGTACTAAAAGTTTGTGAAAAGGATTATAGGTATGTAAAATGTTGGAAACTTTGAACACGTGAATTTTGTCAACAAATGGCTAAATCGATGGTCCAGGATACCCCCACCTCTTTTGAACTATATTTCAAGATTTGGTTGACTATGTCTCAATCTTGTCTTTGATCATTGACTTATTAAAACTGATCAGATTTATAAAAACCATTGGTCCAAGATTAAAAGGAAGCACATTCAACCAAATTTAGAAACGAGTTGATATGGGACAGAGCATATGGTTAATTACCTTTGGAAAGAACTGTATTAGTGTTTTCGTTACCGCAGAGACCTTCATCATCTGATATGGCTGGAAAGGCCACGTCACAACGAATGGTTACAGCCAAAGACCATTCATAACATATAGCTAATCTAAAATGTATTACGTGCTTTGGTGACTTAAGGTTTACTATTTTTGAGATATAAATATCCTGATGATAGATAAATAATGCACTACGATAGATAAACACCGCTGGAATCCAACTATTTTCCTTGAGTTTTTTTTGTGTCCCTAGAGTTTTTTTCTAAGAACCCTAGGGAAAGAAATCTCCCTACTATATGTTCAGAAATCGCAAAGACAGAAAATCTCCCCTTAGAGCAACTCCAAGAGAATAGCCAAAACAGATTATAAAGTCAAACATAGCTCTATTTTGGTAAAAAGTATCTCCAAAAGATTGTCTAACTCACTCTCTAAATTTGATGACTCTCCATTCCGAAATTCTTGCTAGCTACTTTTAGAGACCAGTGTTGCTACCTAGTCTTGTTGTCAATTTTACAGAGTCTATTGGATTAGAGTAGTTTTTCTGTGGGTGATTTATTTTAGAAAGTAGCTAAGTTAAGAAGTTTAGAATATATTTTTAGCTAATCTCTTGAAGTTTCTCCTAGAATATTACCCTACTCCTTGCCATATGTATAGAAGCTGTAAGGAAAGAAAGTCTCCACTCATTAGGATGGTACCCTACTCCGTTTAATACACACCCAGACGTTGGCAACTAACCAATACTCTAATTCAAACAGCAAATGAAAAGGCTGTTCCCTCTCTTAATACAAAGATATGTAGCTCTCCTGTGTATTCGAGAAAAAAAAAATGAAAAGACTGTCCCAATGAAACTTACTGATCTATTCATTCCACATCAATGAAATTTCGACTCGGTTTAAAAAATCTGAAGAGTTTCTACTCTAGTTAAAAAAAAATCCAACTCAATTCGAAAGAGTTTCAACTTCATCCGAAAACTGTGACACCCCTGGTGTCCCAAGAAACTCAATCGTGTTTATAAATGCATATGGAGTACACAAGAAGTTCCAAGTTCACAAATTAATCAAGTCTTTTAAAGCAAACATTGATAAAATATGAGCTTGAAGAAGAATCTCTAAAAGTTTCACATACACATACCCTGAAAACATTTCTGTTGGTTTCAGAGGCCAAAATTTTATTTCAGCAAATATTTTATGATTTTAGGAAGCCCCTAACTATATTAAATAATTACCTAAAGGCTCATAAGCGGGTTGTTTTCAATATTAATAATTTAAATTTGAATCTGAACTAGTAAAGTATCTGTGCGTTGCTACGGTTTCTAAAAAGAATAAATTATAGGCACTCGTATATTTGATAGATACAATATGATAGATAATATTTTTACACAGCAACAAGACACTCTAAATATTTTTCTTAATTACTTGATCCATGAGGAGATCACAGTAGCACTAAGCCATGCACCGTGCAGTGTACCAAAAACACAAGCGGCAGATTAGACCCACGAAACTTTGCATCTCTACTCCTAGCGTAGGTGCATTAAGACAATTAAAGCCTTGTTCCGCCTAGCCTAGATGCATTACAACATAAGCAAAGCATTGCACGTGTAGCCTAGGTGCATTAACACATAAACAAAGCATTGATAAAAGAACGTAGGAACATCGACTTAGGTCCTGTTTAGATCCTCTAGTTGATTAAATTTTAGCCTCTAAAGTTTAGTCAACTAAAGTTTAGCCAACTAAAGTTTAGGAGGTACATGTTTGGATCCATAGCTAAAATCCTTGACTAAACAAAAAAATAGACATGTTTACCCTTTATTAACTAACTAAAAAGTAGAAATATTTGTAGGTTGAAGGAAAATATCATATGTAAGGAGGGATAGTTTTTATTTTAGTGACCTTTTCTCAAGTTTAGGAGATTTTAGGAGGGTTAAAGTGACTAGGGAGGAACTAAAGTTTAGGAGGTGGGCTGACTAAAGTTTAAGAGATTTTAGGAGGTCATGTTTGAAGTAAAAGTGACTAAAGTTTAGCCAACTAAAGTTTAGGAGGTGGATCAAAACAGGGCCTTATTATCTGAATTGCGTTAGGACTTAGGAGGCTGATGAACTTGCTGGAAAGCACCCACAGCCATACTCAAACTCGTGTCATGACTGGATTGCACAATGCAAGGTCGTTGACCACGAAACAAATCTCCGGCTATAGCCGGATATAGCTGCTAGGAGGAGGCACCGCTAAGCTAATCCACTTTTACTGCTAAGCATTGTAAGCTGCTAATAGCTGGCTAAATGCCGCTATAGCCGCTAAATGTGCTGTAATTTAGCCACTAAATGGATGCACAACCCACTAAATAAGTACAACATACTTTATTGGATTAAGTAATAGTCATATTATTATAATAAATATATATTTATTCCCTATTGATTGTTAGAAACTATTTATTTTAAGTTCAAAATTATAGTAGACTATCTTTTTCTCTCTTAAATTGGTCAAGTTCTTTGTTAAGCAAGGATTCTAGTATTTTTTTTTTCAAAACCGCTAAATGGCTTAGCTGCCGCTATAGCCAGCACTTAGCTGTTCTAGAAGCTTGCAGCTAAATCCTTTAGCCAGCGATTCTTTTCATGGGTCGTTGATCAACTCACAGGATAGCACCCACCACGAAACTAAAACTCACGTGCGGACTACGAGTTAGGCATCAAGTTACATCGGTGGAGACGCACCGAGAAACAGAATGAGAAATTAATTGGATGCCTGGTACGTGACGCCGAACTGCCAGTTCTTGGAGAGTATGTGCCATGAGGTGGCTTTGACATGTGGTCGCTGATCAGAAATTGGACGGAATGTCAGCGACTCTCCGGTGAGTTTCTCCCTGGTCTGCCACACCTGGCACCAGTTTCGCATGAGCGGCGTAAACCTGACGTGCTTTTGTCCCCCTTCACCAATGTTGCAGTTAGGTCGCCGGCGCCGCCCACCCTGACCATATTGAAGTACTTGTTTCCCGTGATGGTGTATGGGATGCTGCCTTGTCCTTCCCGCACAGGACATAGGACATAGGAGACAGGCACGATCCCCGCCTTCCCCTACGTGATCCGCATGAATGCCGACATGCTTAGGTCGAAGTGCTCCGTGCTCGCGCAGCGGGTTGCACCACCTGCCATTGTCGCCGAACTCACGTACTTGGGAAGGCACTTCGCAGTCACCACCACCACATCTAGGCCTAACCACATCTATACTTCAATAAAATTCAAATTTTAATTGAATTCAAACAATTCAAACATTTTGACTAGTACAGAACCCTAACAAAAATAGAGTTGATACTTCTACGTATTAAATGAAATTAGATATTATTTTCAGAATTTTTAGAGAAGATAAGACGTGCTAGAAATTCAATTATTGCTTAACAAGTAGCCTAATATTAAGATTTGTTTTTCAAATTACTAATATATTTTGATGTACTTGAGGCTAAAATTAATGTTCCAATGTTTATTCTACAACAAAAAAAATCAACAAGATTTTAAAGCCTAAAAGTATTTTTAATCTAGACTTAGGGAGGTGCAAGTGTTAAAATGTAGAAATTCCCAAAAAAATAGTGCTACAGTGGCTATCACCCAACTAACTACCGATTTATTTCTATCGCCTCTCCAATGGGCGATGAGGCCTACGTGGCTCCCTTGTCGCTCTGTGGTCGTGCGACAGATATGTTTTTTTTTTGATAATTTTTCTTTTCATCTGTTATTTTCATTAATTAAATAAAATATTCTGTTATTAATAAAAAATCAAAAGATTAGTGCATCCAAAGAACGAAGGGACGAGGCGATGTCACATATACTACTACAGAGCACACACATAGTAACACACGCTTGTAACACTTGGATATTAATGTTATAATAGATTTTATAAAAATATAAAATTATATGTTACAAATAACTTTGTAACATATAGTTTTTATTTTCAAAAAATATGTTGCAAGAAATAGTTTTTAGTAACAAAAACTAATGTTACATTAAAAGTATTATAAATATTATGATTTATTGTAACATATCTAGTATAAGTGTTACAAGAAAATCTTGTTGTAACACAAATTAGTGTTACAACAAAAATTTTACAGTGTTACAACCTCATATTCTCTTGTCTGCTATTTCGTTAATGTGTTTAGTTTTTGTTCTTTTAACAAATGTTGACTCTGGATGCAAAATGTTTCCAAATTATGTGGTATTGAGTTCATCGTTGGCATAAAACTTCTTTCTCTCTAACGATTATAAAATAACTATATGCTCATATTAATCAAAATTTTACCTTAGCCTAGGAGAAAATGTCACAAGTTTGAAGACTAGGCACCTGAGTACATTTTTTTATGAATAATACATTACTTGGTTTTTGCACTACAAGTTATTTTTGTTTGGTACTATTGAAGCAACATATACTTCAATGATAAGCCTCGGAACATCAAAACTCATTTATATTCACATGTCAAGCAACATTATTAAACTTCTTTTAATAATTGTAATATGATTCAACATTCACTACAACTGACAAAAATATTGTAACACATCCTCTCAAGTAGTAACACATGTATGTGTTACAAATAGACATTAATTATCCTTTCTTATATTATAAATTTTATGTTTAGAATCCTAATCACAACTATGTCTTGGTTACTACGAAACATGCTCCAGTAATAGCATAACCTAGATCACTTATTAAATATGTTACTATAGATTTCTGTAACATTTTTTGTACTTGTAGTAAGACATAAAAGTATTACTAGAAGGCTGACCTGATGCAGTGATATAGTGATTCTATTTATCATATTTTCTCGCTTTCAATCGACTGAAAATTTCCAGTCAATGATTTGTTATTTTGTGTTTTGAATTTTCTTTTGTAAAATTATCTGTAAAATAATTATAAACAGTTGAATCTAATTCAATGGTTCAAAACGATGATTGATAGTTGCCCAAACTTTCAGCAATTAAAAATTAGCATGTTCCTTTATTTATAGGGGCGGATGAGTGGGGAGAGAAGAAGAAATGTTTGATAAACACTACTACAAAAACTATTAGGGCGGATGAGGAGGAGGCAAAGGTGGAGCAACAGTTGGAGCAGGAGGGGGGACAATTGGGATAGGAGGAGGAGAGGGAGGGGGAGGCAGTGCTTTCTGTTTAGTTGCAAGGTCCCTCGGCCCTCCTGACGCGACCAATACCTCTTGACCTTCGACCGATGATTCGACCAGGAGCTCGGTAAGTAACTTTAGATGTTATGAATACATTTTTATTTGATATTTTGTAAATGATAGTGGAAACTAATAATTTATCTTGATCACTTTGACAGGGATTGGATTCAAGTTGTCCAGTGTGGTCACAAACGTAAACCCAACAGCATCTTGGGTCCTATGTGTAGGGCACACTTTCCTGGCATTGTTGAGTTTTAGAGAAAAAGGGAACCAGCCTGGACGTTTGCTCACTACAGAGTCGTTCCTGATTTTGAGGCTCGAGATGGGAATGTATTCGACAACTTGGCCGAGAGGGTGATCGGCGAGTTCTAGGTAAGTCTTCCTCCCACTGCATTACTTGACACATCGCATTCATGGATCAATCTTGAAATAATATTTGCTTACATCTCGTATACATGCATGATTTTTTCAAATGTGAGTCAGGACACAAGGATAGGGCACAACGTGTGGCATGTAACGCGTGCCATAAACTTGTGAGGGACATGCACTATGATGCATGCATCCTGGCCATCGTTGATTGCAACGCTAGCCAAGGAGTACGGGTCAAAAAAGAGGACACAAGAACTATGAGGCTGAGCTGACGACAATACAAAGAGGTAACCAAATAATATTAACTATGATTAAGTATGTTCTATTGCATGTTCTTATGTCATATTCTAAATTATGTGTAGGCCCCTTCGTATTGGTGCATCGGCTATCCTGAGTGTTGGGCTCTCATTATGGACAAGTGGTGCAGCGACGGCTAGGAGGAGACCCACAAGTGCTTGCCGGGAGCAGCGTCTGATGATAGGAGGTGCACCACACCATCAAGGCAGTCTTAGCCTCGAGGAATGTAAGGAAATATGCGTATGTGAACCCTTAATTCTATGCTCATGCTCAATTTTTATGCTAAATCTCAATAATGCAACCATTCTAATCATATTGTTTTATTCGCAGTCAGCGTCTCATGGTGGCCAGCCTATCAACATGTTCCAAGTTTTCGCTTTATCCCACAAGGCCAAGGCGATGTCCGACATGCAGTACAACCTAGAGGACCTGGCATATAACAATCTGTCCGTCCGTCCACACTCGCCTCACTACTTACTTAGATATGGCAAAGAAGATCCATGGACCAGATTACGATCTGAGTACACACAACCTTGATGGAGAAGTTTTCATGAGAGTGGGAGGAGACAAGATGCATGGGCGGTACTACCTTGGTGACAGCGTACTCGACACAGCTAGTACTCCCACTCTCTCTCTCAAATTCGAGCACGGAGCACTAGTGCTGACCCGCACATACTCCCACGACTGAGTTCCTCCATTCAGGTTATTTCTATTTCATTCATCGTCTGTTCATTCTTAATACTAGGATAAAGACACTCTAGTTTAACATTGCATGGAATTTTCTAGGTCGAGCTGCAAGCAGAGAAGAAGAGACGAGAGGAGCTGGAGTTGACGGTGTAGTAGATGAAACGGGATGCAGAGAGGAGGGAAAAGGATGCACAAAGGGTGCTGCTTGAGCAACAGAGTAGGATGGAGCAATTAGCGGCCGATCAATAGAGGCATAGTCAAGAGCAGATCTTGCAGTTGTATAGCTTCCTTCAAAGTTTTCCCGTGCAGCTGGGTCAGACTCTACCGCCGATCCCCCAATCGATGCCCTGGGTTCCACCATCGTTGCTTTTGTGTTTCTCCACCGATGGGTAATTCTCGTTTGGGTATTTTGAAAATTTATACTTTTATTTTAACTAGTTGGTTAACATAGAGAAACTTAGAAATCTAGACAAACTTATAAACCTAGAGAATGTAATATGCTCTACTTCAAAAACCTAGAGAATTTAGAAAAAACTTAGATTCCTAGAGAAACATAGAAACCTAGAAACCTAAACAACCTAATATGCTCTACGTTGTGCTGAATCCTCCTCCATCGGCGACATCAAATGAAGTGCCTCAAGAAGAGCAAGATCTGTCGCTCCCTCGCATTTTGTTCCCGTCACTCCCTCCTTAGTGAACTTGCTTACCATTTGTGTTGATGAACAAACTTTTTTATGTGGATTTTAAATGTTGTTGAACTAAATGCAATATTTGTTTGTGGATTTGAGTACAACAGCAATACTTGTGATGATGAGTTATGGATTCACGTGTTGTGGTTCAATTCGTGAATTATGGAGACATGCCTAGAATGTGTATTGATATTATATGAACTGCCTGTGATGATGTGTGTTTGCTAATACGGAAGAAACAAAAAAAAATTCTAGAGGTACACTTTGCCGAGTGACCATTTTTTGTCGAGTGTATTTCAAAAAACACTCGAAAAACTGACCATAGTTTGCCGAGTGTCTACATGAAAACACTGGGCAAAGAGTTGCATCTTTGTCGAGTGTATTTTGTAATACACTCGACAAATATCTGGGTCTTTGCCGAGTGCCATCCATTTGGCACTTGGCAAAGCTTTGCTGAGTGCTCGAAAAAAACACTCGGCAAAGAGCTCTTTGTCGGTACATTTTTCACCGAGAGCTCTTTTAGCAAGTGTTGCACTCGACAAAGCCTTTACCGAGTGCTCAGGGCACTTGACAAAACATTGATTTCCCGTAGTGGACACTTAGCAAAGGATATTTTGAGCTGGGTGTCCATTGCATGCCAAGTGTTTTATCGTAGACACTCAACAAAACAGTGGTTTGTCGAGTGCCCGATATTGTCACATCCGGTTTTAAGGCCAAAACTGAATGCTTCTGTATACGTGCCCAGGATCAAGTTTTCACGCATACAGGACAAAAGTGAAGTAACAGTAAATAACCAATGTCATTATTATTATATCATACCGCTATTACACAATCTGGAATATATCAAGAAGATAAAACAAAACAGTGGAAGACTCCATAACACCACAGGCAGTCAACCGGGGGTCGCACTCCTAGTCGAAGTAGTCCTCGTCGGGGTAGTCCATCTCGCTAGTGTCGTCTGAGCAGCAGTAATATAGCAACAACAAAATAGGGAAAACTATAACGCGTGAGTACATACCGTACTCAACAAGTGGGGGAAAGTTATGACATGCAGGCTAAAACAAGAACAGGCTTGACACAGGTTTACTGCACTATGCATCCTATGACTCAATTATACAAGCATGCTATTTACTAGGTGAAAAGTAGCCCAACAGGTTTACCACCTGTCCAACACTATCGATTACCCACCGATAACAAAATTATGAGTTACCCACTTATACCAGAACACTACAGGTTACCCACCTACAGTACCACTCAAATATGGTTACCCACCAGATTCACCCAAGTATCTATCTAATCGTGTGAGGATCCAGGCCGCTCATGACCGTGAGCACGGCTGTTATAACAGTTTTATACTCTGTAGAGGTTGCACAACTTTAGCCATAGATTGGTGATTTCATCACCATTCAGCGACTAAAGTCTCCCTGTTGCCAACACACTACCGTATGTGTGAGGCCAAGAGATCACCACATGATCTTTCAAAGCACTTCCCAGCATGCAAAACGTCCAAGTTAAGGTTTCACTGATGCGGGATTAACCATCCCTACAGAGGCCCCCTCTGGCATCTGTTGACACTTCTTAGCGTCGCACCAGAAATATTACTATCCCTGGCAACAGCGCCAGAAATGCTTGTTGACACTTCTTAGCGTCGCACCAGAAATATTACTATCCCCGGCAACGGTGCCAGAAATGCTTGTTGGTATTTTCTACGTTCACAGATAAATTCGCAAGTGCACGGATACTGATGTAGCACTTCACCTAGGAGTATTCCAGGTTATCGATTCACACGGAATGTGTGTGTACTATTCTTCTAAACGAATCCATCCAAGGACAACAAGAATATGGTAGGCAGAGGGTAGAGAGGATTCCTATGGTCAAGGATCCTACAATAAGATAGGTTCGGTCTATTACTACTTAATTCGGGCACCGTCTTACCCCTGCATCCACAGACGACTCCGGTCAATAGCTCTACGACGTACCCGAACATGGAGGATTACAAAGGCCGGATAGGGCTGTCACCACCTACCGACTACCTCTACAAACCGTGGGGCACGCGGCAAACAAAGGTAACCTCTAGCCTAGACACCACGTCTATGCTATTAATTACTATCAAAGTCTCGACGTCACACTTATAGAAGACTATGATACACTTATAGAAGACTATGATACTCTAACTAAGTAGAGCGATGATCTCGTAAGCAACTAAGGAAAGAACTTACTTAAAAAGGAAACTTAAATACCAATGGAAGATCACAAATACTTACTAAGAAAGGAAAGCATCCGCTGAGATACAAGTGTGGAGAAGGCGCCGACAAGCCCGGACCTCCTCCTAACTCTCACTCACTCTCTACCTATTTTCTAAGCACTTTGGTAGTGCTAAAACTTTTTGAGTGGAGCTCTAAATCTTCTTGTTGTGTTGTGTGAAATGAGAGGGAGAGTGGCTTTATTTATAGTGGGAGGTGACTTGGGGGAGTGGAGAACCTTTCTTAAGAATAAGGGAATATTCTTTGAACTATCCCTCATCCTTTAGGGCCAAGTAATGGGCTTCCCCACTCAGCCAAGCAACCTGAACCGTCGTTCTCTTCCTCTCCCGCGTGCACTGACATCATGCTGACGTCAGCATCGGTTCAATCCAAACACATGATCTTCTATGCTTCATAACTCTCATATCCGAAGTCCGATTTAGGCAAGTTATATATGCGTTTCGATCGGCTCGATGAGAGCGTCAACATGGTGAGGTCTAATATATTATTTGATAACTTCTTACTTCATGTTTATGGGCTTTTATTATTTCTCCTCTTGTAACTCTGATATTTCCTTGAATATGTTAATAAATCACCTGCATGCAAATATTCACCAACACTTGTGAAAATTGTTAGTAACAAGCTCCTACCACCATGTTAGTTATTTCTTTTATGTTATTTATGCAAGGATTTGATGATCAGATTTAGCATTTAAGGACCGTTAACAAACTCCCCCACACTTAGCCTTTGCTCGTCCTCGTGTAAAGGTTAAAGACTAAGGTGGATCATAACATCAGTTGGTATGATGCTAGCATGCAAATTATCCCATGTCATACTTGTACCCATGAACTTTTGAAGTATCTATCATGTTACCTTGGGTGGTTGAGGAATGGAATGGTCTTGACTCCAATCTTCTTCACTTGTTCTGTTGTGTAGCTTGGGTTTTTGAAAAGATTTTCAAAACAAATCATAACTGTACTCCTCAAATGATTCTCTCAAATCACTCAATGTGTAAGGTTCCTCACCAGGACATTTGACGTTGCCTCTTTTCATCCTACTTCTAAATATGGCTTTATGTGGAGCTCAAGGTAGGGGTAAAAGAGAGGCATACTTGTGTCTCATATATCACTAAGTCAAAAACCGGATCCATGAAGAACAATTCGTGAACTTTTGATGAAGCATGTGCATATGTGGATATGTGGATGGAAAATGACTGAATGTGAATACTCCCCTTTTTTTTAAGATGCTCCCTCCCTTCTCTTGGATATGCATTTGAGAGCATGGGCTAATTCTTTCTCTCTCTTTTCTTTTTTTCACTCTTTTTTTTGAAATCATGAATAGCCCATGTCTCTTTTACAAGGATATTTGGGGAGGGAGTTCATCAGTATATGATGGAGTACTTTATTTAATGGATGGATGATGACATGGAAGTGCTATCTACCAGTGTAGAAGATTTAGCATATGGATGATGGATATTGTGGTGCTAACTTCCAGTGAAGAAGTATTAGCAAAGTGGTGTGAACATAATCTTGATCAAAAAGTCATAAATAGTAACTCACAAGGGTCACAACAATTTGACAAAGTTCAATGAAACAACAAGTAGCATATGCATAAGATTTTCAATGAGTTCATCATATGGCTTTGGTAGGAAGATATAATCATTGAGGAGTCAAGCTATTGATTTTATTTTATTTTTTTTGTAAGAAAAATTCCCAAGTACATCAAGCAAAAGAGAGATTCATTTCGTCAAACCATATCTCATGCATCAACTACCTAGGTGACATGCTTTCCTAAAGATGTAATTCACAAGTAATAGGTTTATGAACTACGAATAAGGAGCATGCAAGCCCACCAAATAGAAGCATGAAATAAAATGAGGGTTCCACAAGGTTTATTTTAATTTTTTCAAGTTAAATTTTTATGATTGATTCAAGAGATAATAATTTTAACTCGCAAAACAAGGAGGTGAAGGAATTCAGTGCGCAAACTGTTGTATTGAAGAGGTTGGAAGTTGGGATGTGCCTGGACGCCATGCTCTTTCTCATGATGTCGACTTCTATTGTTTGCACATTGAAAAGCCTGAGAAGCCTCCCCCACACTTGTTCTTGTACCTGGCTGCTTTTTATTCAAAACAAACAAAGGGTTGTGGAAACAAAAAGGACTCTACCGGGTCTAGGACCGGGGAGTCTAAATTTATTCGAATGAGAGAGAATGCAGAGAGGAATGCTAGAGTAGAGCATTGAAATCAATCAAATTGATCACATCTACCTCCTTACCTTCGTTGTCATCTGGCTCTAGGAAGACTTTTAAATGATGACCATTTACTTTAAACTGGTTCCCTCCGTCATCTTAGAGTGTGATTGCTCCATATGATGCAGCATTAATGACGGTGAATGGTCCTTCCCATTTACTCCGAAGCTTCCCATGACCAAACAACTTGACTCTGGAGTTGAAGAGCAACACCTTGTCGCCTGGCTTGAACTCCTTAGGCTTGATCCTTCGGTCATGCAATCTTGTGGTTCTATCCTTGTAGATCTTGGCACTATGGTAAGCCTTCTCTCTCCATTCCTCTAACTCGGATAACTGTATTTTTCTACGTCTCCGGCCTCCCTAAGATCCATGTTCCATTTCCGGATGGCCCAATGTGCTCTATGTTCCATCTCGACTGGTAGATGACATGTTTTTCCATATACGAGCTAGAAGGGAGACATACCAATCGGTGTTTTGTATGTTGTCCTATATGCCCAAAGTGCATCTGGTAGCTTCATCTTCCATCCACTCCCCATCTCATTCACGGTCTTCTGCAGGATGTTCTTAATCTTTTTATTTGAAGTTTCTACCTGCCCGCTTGTCTGAAGGTGGTATGGAGTTGCAATGTTGTGTTTTACTCCAAGCTCTCTTAAGAAGTTCTGGAAGGTCTTATCAATAAAATGAGACCCTCCGTCACTTATCACCATCCGTGGTGTTCCAAAACGAGGAAAGATGATCTCGTGGAACATTCTTCGGGCGTGCTTGGAGTCGGCAGCTTTGCATGGTATTGCTTCTACCCATTTGGATACATACTCAATGGCCACTAAGATGTACTCGCAATCATAGGACTTTGGAAATGGTCCCATGAAGTCAATGCCCCATACATCGAATAATTCCACTTGAAGGTTGTATGTTAGGGGCATTGCGTTGCGGGCAGTTATTCCTCCATGCATCTGGCAATTCCGACATCTTCGAATGAATTCTTTTGTATCTTCATGCATTGATGGCCAGAAGAATCCACTCTGCCAGATTTTTGCTTGGGTGCGGAATGCACCAAAGTGGCCTCCATATGGAGATGCATGGCATTTCTCGATTATCTGGGTGCCTTCAATTCTTGGAAAACATCTCCTTAGCAACCTGTCTGAACACACTCTGTAGAGGTACGGGTTGTCCCATACGTGACGTCAACTCTCATAGATGAGCTTCTTCTTGTTCTCCCCTGGTGGTACATACCCTGCAACAATGAAATTCACAATGTCTGCATACCAGGGGTTGGAGTCCGTCACCTTCAGTAGCATGCCATCACGGAGGAAGTCATTTATCGGAATTTCCTGCATGTTAGTCACTTGCATACGTGACAAATGATCCACAACAAAATTCTCTACTCCTTTCTTATCTCTAATTTCAAGGTCAAATTCTTGGAGTAGAAGAATCCTTCTAATTAGCCTTGGTTTAGCATCTTTCTTAGTGAGCAGGTATTTATTGCAGCATGATCAGTGTGAACAATAACCTTTGCTCCTAATAAGTATGACCTAAACTTATCAATAGCAAAAACAACGGCAAGGAGGTTTTTTCTGTAGTGGCATAATTAAGTTGTGCTCCTGTCAAGGTCTTGATAGTATAGGCTGTGGCGTGATACTTCTTCTCTTTGGTTTGGCTAAGAACAGCCCCAACAGCATAGTCGCTAGCATCACACATGATTTCAAAGGGCAGCGTCCAATCGGGGGGTTGAATGACTGGAGCTGAGATGAGTGCCTTCTTAAGGATATTAAAGGAATAAAGGCACTCATCATCGAAATCAAAGGGAGCATCCTTAGCCAAAAGACTAGTGAGGGGTCTGGCGATTTGCGAAAAGTCCTTGATAAAACACCGATAAAACCCGGCATGTCCTAAGAAATTACGGATCCCCTTAACATTAATCGGAGGTGGAAGCCTTTCTATGACCTCGATCTTAGCTCTATCCACCTCAATACCCCTCTCGGACACAAGGTGTCCTAAGACGATGCCCTCTCGAACCATAAAGTGGCACTTTTCCCAATTAAGTACTAAGTCCTTTTCCTGGCATCTTAGTAAGATCCTATCTAGGTTCTCAAGACAATGATCAAAAGTTTTCCCATAAATAGAGAAATCATCCATGAAGACTTTCATGATTTCTTCGATCATGTCAGAGAATATAGACATCATGCACCTTCGGAACGAAGCGGGTGCATTACACAACCCGAATGACATTCTCTGATAGGCATAGGTTCCGTAAGGGCTTGTGAAGGTAGTCTTAATTTGATCATCGGGATGGATGGGAATTTGATGGTAACCAGAGTACCCATCAAGAAAACAAAAGAAGGAATTCTTGGCAAGATGTTCCAACACTTCATCAATGAATGGCAACGGGAAATGATCCTTTTTTGTTGCCTTGTTGAGCCTTCGATAGTCGATGCACATTCTCCATCCCATGACGATGCGTTGTGGGATCAACTCATTTCTATCATTTCTAACGACCGTCATGCCTCCCTTCTTAGGCACTACATGCACAGGGCTAACCCATTCACTATGAGGAACGGGATAAATTATCTCGGCATGCAAAAGTTTCAAAACCTCCTTGTTAACAACCTCTCTCATTGTATTATTTAGCCGCCTCTGAGGCTCCCTAGAAGGTGTGCTATCAGGATCAATGGGAATGCGATGGGTGCAAAGAGCGGGACTAATTCCCCTAAGGTCTTGGAGTGAGTAGCCTAGGACAAAACGATGCTTTTCTAGGATGGCTAAAAGTTTAGCAGCTTCTTCCTCAGATAGTCTATCACTTATGATAACAGGGGCTTGTAGGTCGCCATTTAGGAAAGCATAGCGTAGGCCAGAAGGCAAGGGCTTAAGTTCAATCAGAGGTCGTGATGGTGATTCTTCAATGGGTAGCTCAATTGTCTCCTGAAACTCATCTTCCTCTTGGATAAACTCTTTAGCATGTCTTTCTAGAAGGGGTTCAGGAGAATCAAATTGAAGAATAGCCATTACTTCCTCGATTGGCTCTTCCTCGGGGGAAGGATCTGGTAGGGAGTTCCTTGATCTGGAGATCGGCACAGAAAACTTTTCCCTCCCTAGTTTTATGTTGAGACTTCCAAGCATCAGTACATCCATGAGTAATTTCTCAATGGGATGTCCGATTAAGACATCAAAATCCTGAATGTCAAAGACATGGAAGTCTAGGACAGCCTCGACGTTTGCATGCCTTACTGTCACATCTTGCAAAATCCCGTATCCTTCTAAAATAGGGCCAAAGGGGATCTTGAAGGATTTACTAGTTGGTGCCAATGGCGTATCGCCCAAAATGTCAAATGCAAAGACACTAGAAACTATGTTGGCACCAACAATGGGATTATAAAGAACTTTCACCGTGACTCCTCTAATGTCACATCGAATAGTTGAAGAGGGAGAGCAAATTTGGATTACTTTAGAGAATAGCTCAACCTCTCGCAACCATTCATCGCTCATAATTGAAGTTAACTCCTTCACCATCTCTTGGAGGAATGCCTCTTCAAGTGGCTCAGGAGGAGAGACGGGAGTCGGGGTTTTTTTTGGCAACAATACCTTGAGGTGTTTCCATAATCTTCGAAAATATTTTCCTCAAAGTCAAATGGGAATTCTAAGGGTTGAATTTCTTTTTCCCTAGGTGTTCCCGGTTCGGGTGAGGGCTCAATGGTCAAAATCTTGGGGTATGCAAGGAATGGGGTTGGATTCAGCTATTAAGAGTTCCTCATCGCTCGACTTGGCTTCCTCCTGGAGGGGTTCAGCGTGATCAGAAAGGAAGGAAGTGTTTTCTAGAATACGGTCTAGGATTTCTCTTCCTTCCATCATGGTCTTGTGGACAAACGATCCTCCAACGGCAATGTCGAGGTATAGGGCAGCTTCCTTATTCAAACCCTCACGGAAATATTGTAGCAACATCGGCTCAGGAATGGCAAGGTTGGGTCCGGATTTGGATAGCAAATTAAGCCTAGCCCAGGCTGCACCTAAAGATTCCTTCTCATTCTGGCGAAAACCAAGAATTTCCATACAAAGGGAGACAATACAGGTCATAGGGAAGAAAGCGAGACAAAATTTATCTCGAAGTTCTTCCCAATCACCATTTACACTCGCGACAGTACGAGTGTACCATTGTTTCGCCCTCTCCATGAGGGAAAAGGGAAACAATTTCCACTTTAGAGTTTCCTGTGTCATGCCCTTTATAGAAAGGCACGAACACAGTTGCTCAAATTCTCGTAGGTGATGGTATGGGTTTTCACTATCTAAACTAGAAAAGTATTGTTCCCGAACCATAGCTATAAAGCCAGGGCGAAGTTTATAGCCAGAAGTACGAATTGGGTCGACGGACAGCAGTGGCTCAAGGAACTCGTCCTTTGGAGCAGAAAAGGATTGGATAGAAGGTTGCTCCATTGTAGAAATAGGGAAAGAAATAAAGAAAGAGAAAAAGGGTACAAGGACGAAAAAGGTTTAAAGATAGAACAAGAACCGTTCCCCGGCAACGGCGCCAGAAATGCTTGTTGACACTTCTTAGCGTCACACCAGAAATATTACTATCCCCGACAATGGCGCCAAAAATGCTTGTTGACACTTCTTAACGTCGCACCAGAAATATTACTATCCCCGGCAACGGTGCCAGAAATGCTTTTTGACACTTCTTAGCGTTGCACCAGAAATATTACTATCCCCGGCAACAGTGCCAGAAATGCTTGTTGACACTTCTTAGCGTTGCACCAAAAATATTATTATCCCCAGCAACGGTGCCAGAAATGCTTGTTGGTATTTCCTACGTTCATAGATAAATCCGCAAGTGCACGGATACCGATATAACACTTCACCTAGGAGTATTCCAGGTTATCGAATCACAAGGAACGTGTGTGTACTATTCTTCTAAACTAATCCATCCAAGGACAACAAGAATATGGTAGGCAGAGGGTAGAGAGGATTCATATGGTCAAGGATCCTATAATAAGATAGGTTCGGTCTATTACTACTTACTTCAGGCACCGGCTTACCCCTGCATCCACAGGCGACTCCGGCCAACAGCTCTATGACAAACCCTAACGTGGAGGATTACAAAGGCCGGATAGGGCTGTCACCACCTAACGACTATCTCTACAAACCGTAGGGCACGCGGCAAACAAAGATAACCTCTAGCCTAGACACCACGTCTATGCTATTAATTACTATCAAAGCCTCGACGTCACACTTATAGAATACTATGATACTCTAATTTTAAATAGAGCGATGATCCCGTAAGCAACTAAGGAAAAAACTTACTTAAAAAGGAAACATAAATACCAATGGAAGATCACAAATACTTACTAAGAAAGGAAAGCATCCGCTGAGGTACAAGTGTGAAGAAGGCACCGACAAGCCCGGACCTCCTCCTAACTCTCCCTCACTCTCTTCCTATTTTCTAAGCACTTTGGTAGTGCTAAAACCTTTTGAGTGGAGCTCTAAATCTTCTTATTGTGTTGTGTGAAATGAGAGGGAGAGGGGCTCTATTTATAATGGGAGGTGACTTGGGGGAGTGGAAAACCTTTCCTAAGAATAAGGGAATATTCCTTGGACTATCCCTCATTCTTAGTGGCTTCCCCACTCAGCCAAGCAACCTGAACCGTCATTCTCTTCCTCTCCCGCGCGCTCTGACATCATGCTGACATCAGTGTTAGTTCATCCCAAACACATGATCTTCTATGCTTCATAACTCTCATATCCGAAGTTCGATTTAGGCAAGTTATATATGCGTTTCGATCGACTCGATGAGAGCTTCAACATGGTGAGGTCTAATATATTATTTGATAACTTCTTACTTCATGTTTATGGGCTTTTATTATTTCTCCTCTTGTAACTCTGATATTTCCTTGAATTTGTTAATAAATCACCTGCATGTAAATATTCACCAACACTTGTGGAAATTATTAGTAACAAGCTCCTACCACCATGTTAGTTATTTCTTTTGTGTTATTTATGCAAGGATTTGATGGTCAGATTTAGCATTTAAGGACCGTCAGCAGCGTCGTGGCTAGAAGTAACCCTTCATCACCTGAGGCCGAAAGTAACCCTCTCGTCCTCCTTCCTTGAGCGCTCGCAAAACTAGAAAAAAATCTAATACTAAACCACGCCTACCCATATCAGCCCTGTGCTTTGTGCAATTTTCCTGGATGGCCGCTCTATGAATTTGGTTTATATGACTACAAGCAGGCACTACCACAAACCAAACACTACATTACCCATACTTGTGCATACCCTTACCATCCTCAACATCCTCCTTCTTGGGTCATCTAAATTACCCAAATAATAATTAGGTTCAAGTGAATATTAGTCAAGTTTATTATTATTCAAATTTAATCCCCTAAAATACTACACTAGCATGACGTACCCAAAACCTGTACACTAAATCATAACCCAGGCGTTAAGGAATAATCATGAAGGATAAATGACACGACATTCAAATTTAGACAAACATGCATGAAAATAAACTAATCCTTAATAAGTACAATATGGACAAGGACACTTGCCTTGTTCTCCCGCTAGCTGCTGCTCAAACTCAAGGTCTTGGAAATTCTGGAGCTGCTACTCATCTAATACCGATAAATACCAAAAAAGTAAAACACAAATAAATAAGAAACAGTACACCAAACGTTTCCTAATGACTATGAAAACAGTAGTAAAAGATAGTATGCGTTCCTACGATTCCGTAAGAGTAAAAATCACCTAAATCGGAGTTACGGTTGAAAAGTTATGCTAGTTTGAAGTTTTAGGTGCTAAAAGGTAAAAACAGGAGCTTTTAGGGACCTATTTGTAATTTTATAAAAATTACAGGGAATAAAGCGTGGGACTGAAAAATAATTACTAAAAAGTATATGGTTGCTTTTACAAAATTTTAGGACCTAAACATAATTATTATTAAGTATAGGGGCCTAAGTGTAAAAAGTTAGGGCTAAAAATATATTTAAAATTAATCTCAGGGGTCAAACTATAAATGTCCTAGACCAAAATAATATTTATGAAATTATTAGGGGCTAAAATATAAATTACTAACAGCTCTACAGAAAAATTTGGATTAAATTCTAATCAGGAGAAAGATCAGGGGCCTAGATGCAAAACTGGCAAGATCCTGGAAATTCTCGAATTATTTTAAAGCCTAAAAGGGTGTGGACCGGGTCCATAGGGTCCATGAACTAGTGTTCACCGGTGGTCCACTGGTCCACCATGCACCAAAAATAACCCTTCAGGGTTCTTCTAATCTGGGCCGTAGATCTAGAAATCAAGGGCAGGGGGGTGATTTCCGGCGAGGTGGATGGCTGCCGGCGGCAACAGAGGTGGCGGCACCATGGGCGGCTCGCCGGAGTTGGTCGCAGGCGCGCATCCAGCGGCCGGTTCTTTGTCGTGAGTTAACAGAGAGAGAGAGGGGACCGAGGGGGTTGTTACCACGCGTCGCGTTTAGTCGGGGAGGCCCGGGAGGCGGGTCGGCGATGACAGAAGTCGGCGTTGAGCGGTGGAGCTCGGCGGGGAGGGCTCCTGGGGGTCAGGGAAACAGAGGGGGAGAGAGGGGAGGAAGCGGCGGGGCAGGGTGATGCCAAGGAGGTCGATTTATAGGGGGAGGAAGGGGGAAACGAGCGGGCGCAGCTTGCCAGATTTAATGGCCGGTGGCGGCCATTGGCGCGCCTTAGTGCGTGATTGAAAACCGGTAGTGGGGGAGGGGAAGCGGAGGGGTGCGGCGTGCTCGTGTGCGGTTTCGAGAGCCGGGGAGGAGGGGGATCGATGACGTCGGTTTTTGGTGGGCGGCTGGAAGAGAGAGAGGCTGGAGGAGAGGGATGATGGGTAGGACCCGCCTGTCGGTGACTGCAGGGCGGCGCTGCTGGGCTGCGTGCCTGGCTGGGCTGCACAGGAAGTTGGGCCGAGGCAGGTAGCTGGGCCGGGGCGTTACGCTGGGCTGCGCGCGCGAGTGGGCTGGCTGGCGAGCGCTGGGCTGGGGCACAGCTGGGCCGTAGGCGCACGTTGGGCTGCGGGGCAGGCTGGGCCGCAGACGCTAGCGGGGCTGCCGGCTTGGGCTGAGCCAAAACAGAAAAGAAAAGGGAGAGGAGGGGGAAAAGAAGTGGGCCTCGGGGTGGATATTTGGCCCAAGGAGCCGGGTAAGGTTTCTTTCGCTTTTTCTTTTCTAGTTTCTTTTCAAAAATTGTTTTTAATCTAAACTATAAAGGCTAAACATCATTCCAAAAACGTTTACCCGGTGCTAATCTACTCACTTTTACATCCACCCTCCATCCAAAACGGTTAAAGCTTCCCTAAGCATCGGATTATGCCGGATTCACCTTAATCAACCTTAAGCGTTACAAGTGTTACGCTTTGTTTTACACCTTCAGTTCAGATCGTGGTCCAGGCAATGATTTTTTGTCACCGGAAACTAACCCACACCCAGCCCAGGCTTGCGCCCCTTTAATTCAGCGTTTTCACTCAATCATCGCAGAGTTTCCTTCCTTGATTGGCCACGTCCTTCCCGGCTTTAAAAACTTTCCATTTTGTATATGCCGAATTTCCTTCCATGCTAGGGTTGTGCCGTGCGTTTTGAATTGCGGAATCTCCCGGCGTTTGTAAGTTTCCATATTGTGAAATCATAGTCACCCGTGGTGGCATCTTCCTGTGTTCAGCCTTTGACTTCTCCATTGGTTCGTTCAGCTAACAATCGAGGCGAGGGTCAGCTGTGTACCCATCGATTTTCAGCTTGTCGTCGCATCCCAGGTTTGTCTTTCTTCGTTGGTTTCGGTTTGTCTTTCTTCGTTGGTTCTTCCGTTGATGCATGATTGGAGACGCCAAGACTTCACACCGTTCTTTCCCTGGCGCAGAGAAGATCAGTTTTCAATGGACCTTTGTCGACCTGGTCGCAAACGACCCACACTGAGTGCAACGGTGGGATCGAACACTCCTTTCGCCGAACGAACCAATTTCATTGCTTCTGGTTGGTACCTCCTGTGTGTCTCTGCGTCATTTGTTACCAAGGAGAGTATCACTTCATGTTTATTTTGAGTTTGCAGAAGAAAATGATGAATCGCGATCCGCCCCGAAGCGACAACATACGAGTGAACGTGTGAAGAGGTTTCGGGAACGGTCAAGATCTGGATTATGCGGCAAGGAAAACCAGGCGGGTCAAGAGTACGAAGGTTTGAATTCAATCATTTTATGGTCATCTACCTCACGTTTGGGTCGTCCCCGCTTACACTCCGTGAAATTTTGTGCGAAAATCAGCTGAACCCGAGGAGGTGGCTACGAAACGCCGGCAGGCGGGTGAACGGATGAGGAGAAAGCGAGAGCGGGATCGGTGTAACGAAACACTCAGAATAGTGACTCCAAATGTTCTTCCAGGGATGTATAAACATCTCTACACTCAGGATGTAAATTGCGTCTTCCGGTGTCCCAAACTTGTAGTGTTGATAAAAGCGATAAATCTGATGGAGAGTTTAGTTGTACTTTAGATATCATAATGATGAGTCTTTGCGTTATTTTGATCAATTTGCCATACGTATTGTAGATTTGAACACTGGGACCCAGATCTCCACGGATTTGATCGACAATGGTCAGATCACACAGGCCACCAATCTACCGCCCTGTGACGATAATGTCGATGTTGATGATAGCTGGCTTCACAGGAACCATAATTTTGAATCAAAAAATAGAATTAACCGGGATGGAGTTGATGGTTGCATCACTCAGACAGATGAACTCCTAGCAAAAAAGCGCCAGTATCATCGTTATACAATCGTGAGTGGCCGAAGCGTAAGAGGGAAGAGAAGGCCAGAACACTAAACCCGGGTATGAATTATATGACCAACTCTTTGTTTCTTGTATTTAACGCTGGCAATGATATTATCAATTCATAACATCTTCAGGTTTTGTTACCCCCACGACGCCCTTCATGGCATGAGTCGGGCTAAACCCGACTCCAATTAGTGGGAACACAGGTACGTCCTTCAAACATACTTCAAGTTCATTAGTCGAGTCACATCCGTAGTTCACATGACATCATGAATTGCAGCCGAACGGTCCAAGAAAGGAAGCGTACCGGCTTCATCCGCCCAGCCCATCTTTGATTCTGGAATATGGAATATGGGAGCCTGATAACTCTGCGCTTGCCCACAATGGTTCGTACCCTTGTGATTCTATGTTTTATAGCCTCAGTTACCCATAAATTAATTTTCTTTCTTCTTTCCTGCAATTAGAAGAAGAGGTGTTAGATTGCATGCGGCCTCCTGAAAACGACCAACGTAATGACGATGAGTATGCGGACGAAGAAGAGAGAATTTTCCATGGCGGAGGTATGATGGAATCTCATACAGCTTGTGGTAAATTGAACAGTACCTTCTCGGACACTCGGTGGTTGTTTAACTTGTTCTTGTTTTTAAATGCAGAGGTTCAATACAAGTCTTATAGGGAGGAAAGGCCTGGACGTAGCACCGTTGATCCTTATGATTTTGTGTACTGCAACTTGCCCAAGAAGCACCATGTTCTCCGGAAGGTGAAGTCCTGCCAGTTTTGCCTTGCTAAGCGCTTCCCAGGTGAAGGGAAGTCATTTTGTTGCCGTCAGGGCAGGGTTAAAATATATATAGCAGATGTTCCAGATGAACTACGACGTCTGTTCACCAGCCAGAACGACTGGGATGCAATCTATTTCCGAAAGAATATACATTACTTTAATTCTCACTTTTCATTCACAAGCTTGGGGGCTAAGCTTGACAGGAGGTACAACACCCTCGTTGGATCTGGAGTGTATACGTTTAGAGTTCATGGCAGTGTTTATCATTGCCTGGACCAATTGGTTCCTGGTGATTGTGGCCCAAGGCACATGCAGCTGTATTTGTATGACACAGACGAGACCAGTGAGCATAGAGTACTGAGGTCTCCACATCTAGATCAAGAGCTAATCAAGAAGATCCTGAGTATACTGACTACTAATCCTTATGTTCGGGTATTCAAGAGATTGGGTTCTATACCAAACCTTGATGAGTACCGGATTGAGCTGAACACGGATATAAACATGGAACAATGGAGGTACAATGCACCTACTGTCTCACAAGTGGCTGCTATATGAGAAAACGGCACCGACCCAAGGAAAATGTTTCAAGCTAGCATAATGGTGTGTGGCCTGTCTGAGCAGCCTCAATATATTAAGCCATTTTATGGTTGTTACGATCCTTTATCCTATTCATTGTTTTTTCCCAATGGAGAAGCTGGTTGGAATAAGAGGATCCTATATGATGGCGCTGGTGATGAAAGACACGAGACCATACACACTGATAGTGTAACAGGTTTGCTTGTTCTTACATGCAATCTTTTCGTCCTGATATCGAAAGCCTAATATTGTTATAATGCTAAGATATATTAGTAATGAACTAATGATACTGATTGCAGGTGATAATGATCTAAACGACGGGAATATCGATGATGTAGATGATTATCAATACGGTTGGTTCTCCAAACCTATAAATACTTGTTTGTATAGCTGAGCAGTGACTAATTTTTTTTGTGCTTTAAAACGTGAAGGTGATAATCCCAACATTGCTGACCATGGTGATGGGATGGAGAAGAAGAAAGCGAGGAAGGAAAAACTGGTTAGTCAATTGTAGTTAGTTTATTCAAAAACGAAACATTAAGTTGCTATTATTTGATATGTTGGGTAATTGTTTGTCAATTATTTTCATGTGTCATATAGAGGCGTCAAGAATATACGTCGCCGCGAGGGAATATTATTGCTACAAGCTACAGATTAGGCCGGACGAGTTTAATGTTTTGTTTCATGGAGGCCGTCTGCTACAACAATTTATTGTTGACACATATGTTAAAGTCGAATCAATGCGCCTTGACTGGTACTCGCTGCCTGTACATCAAAAGATTATCCGTGCAGACCTCTATCAGGTTAGCAAAATTGAGATTCAGTATAATTTCTGGAGCTTTATTCTAACATTCTATTTTATTAGGGCATTGTTGACACTCTCGCAGCTGGGGAGGCGCGCGCTTCGCGTGTGGGAAAAAGAATTGTTCTCCCTAGAACTTTCCCAGGCGGTGATCGTGACATTCAGGCAAGGTTCCTTGATGCCATGACATTGGTGCAACGATATGGCAAACCTGATTATTTTGTGACCATGACATGCAACCCACATTGGCCAGAGATCTTGGATAAACTACTGCCAGGCCAAACTCCACAAGACTGTCCCGAAGTGGTTGCTAAGGTTTATAGGGCAAAGCTTCGTGATCTCCATCTTCGCCTGACAAAGAAAAAACATTTTGGTGAAGTAGCGGCTTATGCACATGTCACAGAATTCCAAAAAAGAGGCCTTCCTCATGAACACTTTTTGTTAGTTATGGCAGAGAAGGATAAGTTGAGTGGCCCGGATGATTATGACAAGTACATATTGGCGGAAATACCTGATAAGAAGAAATATCCAATGCTTCATGACCTTGTGTGCAAGCATATGATGCATGGTCCGTGTGGAGTTTTGAATAGAAAATGCCAATGCATGATTGATGGCAAATGTCGATTTCGATATCCTCGTGATTTTTGTGATGCCACACAGCAGGGAAAAGATTCCTACCCTATCTATAGGAGGAGGGACGATGGTCAGATTGTTGAGGCTAGAAGATCAAAACTGAATAACCAATGGGTCGTCCCATACAACCCTGCACTGCTTATGATATACAATTGCCATATCAATGTCGAGATTTGTTCGAGTATCAAGGCTGTGAAATATCTATACAAGTATATATATAAAGGTCCTGATGGAGGTTCCTATGCTCTGGATCAATCTGAGACCATAACGGCTATTGAGCAAACTAGCGTCCCAGTGGAGAAAAACAAAGGCAGTGATGAATCCTCTGAAGGTGAAGAAAAGGTTATAAACGAAAAAAATATAGGGATGCAAGGGTTACGCCTTCAGAGTCTGCATATAGGTTATATGCATTTCAATTGTACCAGGTAAATGTATCTATATTCTTGGAATATATTTTTAGATATGGCTGATCCTAGATATATGTTTACCAAAATAATAAAAATTAACAAAATCATTCTATGTGTTTCCATTGAAAGAACGCTTCATTATATTAAACGCACAGGCACAAGAATGACCTTAACCTTTTTTTTTTAAAAAAAATGTATGCACCAGGTTTCGCCATCTGTGTTGCAGCTGACAGTGCACCTACCTAGCATGCATATGGTCGCGTTTAATGCGAAAGATGATTTGAACGAAGTGTTGAAACAGGAGAAATCACAAAAGTCTATGTTGACCGAGTATTTCCGCCTTAACTCTTTCGACCCAAATGCTGGAAAGTTGCTTTACATTCAGTTTCCTGAGTATTGTCGTTGGGACCGAACAGACAAGATATGGGTCCAATGAAAAAATGGAAGGAGGCAGATAGAAAGGATGGTGTATGCTAACCCTGCTGAGGGTGAAAGATACTACTTGCGTGTGTTGTTGAACCATGTTAGGGGTGCCAAGTCTCTTACTCATCTTAGAACAAGTTGGAATGTTACTTGCCCAACATTTAGAGATGCTTGTGAGGCTGCTGGGGTAGTGGACACTGATAAATCACTAGACAAGTGTTTGGAGGAGGCATCGTTGTGGCAGATGCCATATTCCCTGAGGAGGTTATTTGCGATAATAATGGTGTTTTGTGAGTCTACCAATATTCGTGAATTGTGGGATAAACATTATCCATCTTTGTCAGAAGATTTTTCTCATAAAATTAAGAATGCTAAGGTTGTTGAGCAAAGGGTTCTTATGCACAATGACACGATCCTCAAAGCAATGGGTAAAGACATCAGAATTCACGGGTTGCCCAATATTGTTGTTTAAGGTAATTTCTTTTATTTCACAAATCAGATTATTGCAAAGAGCTTGCTTATCAATCAGTACTTTAATTTTTTTGCTAGGACATGCTGACACAAGATTTGTGTTAACATAAGAAATCTTTTACTGTCCGATATATCCACGTTCTTTTTTCTCAAGTGATGACTCTGTTGATTCATTAAATTTTTATCTTAACCCATGCCCTGAGGTCGGTTCTCATGTATACGGGTTCATGTGTGCAGATAGCGGCGATGGGCTTTTCAGCAGAGAAATCAATGAGCAATATGATTTGGGTGTATCTGAGGAGGATCTCACCACGGTCAACAATCTTAATCCGGAGCAGAAAGCCGGCTATGATTTGATCATGTCACATATAAGAAGTAAGGGGGCAAGTTTTTTTCGTGGATGGCCCAGGAGGAAGTGGGAAAACTTTCCTTTACAAGGCACTGATTCCTACGGTTCGGAATGAAGGAAATATTGCACTTGCATCTGCCACGTCAGGTATTGCAGCAGCGATCATGCCAGGTGGTCGAACAGCACATTCCGTATTTAAAATCCCCATCCAGATCACAAACACAAGCGTGTGCAATATTCTGAAGACAAGTGAACGCGCCGATCTTCTTCGCATTGCGTCGCTTATTATTTGGGATGAGGTGGCTATGACTAAAAGGCAAACTGCAAAAATACTCGATCGTACACTTCAAGATATTATGGATTGTAAAAGTCCTTTTGATGGCAAGGTGATTGTGTTTGGCGGTGATTTCAGACAAGTTTTACCGGTTGTAGCTCGAGGCACAAGGGCACAAATTACAGATGCTACATTACCGCGGTCATACATATGGCAGGATATAATGAAAATAACTTTGACTCGAAATATGAGGGCACAGTCTGATCCTTGGTTTGCTGATTACCTTCTCCGCATTGGTAATGGTACAGAAATGCCCATCTCTGGTGATTATGTCACTCTACCACAAGACATTACCATTGAGTATAAGGATGAACATTCCATAAACCAACTTATTCAGTGTGTTTTTCCTGATCTACACCAATACACATCTTCTATTAGTATATGAGTACTAGAGGAATTTTGTGCACGTGAAATGACTATGTTGACCAAATAAATGCACATATGATTTCCAAGTTTCCTGGAGAAGAAAAAGGTGTATTACAGCTTTGATTCTGTTGAGGATGACTCTCAAAACAATTATCCACAAGATTATCTGAACTCTATCACCCCAAATGGGTTGCCGCCGCATGAGCTAAAGATTAAAATGAATTGTCCTCTGATTCTTCTCCGCAATTTGGACCCATGCAGTGGAATGTGCAATGGCACGCGTCTTATTGTGAGGGCTTTTAATGATCACGTTATTGATGCAGAGATGGTCAATGGCACACATGCTGGGGATAGAGTTTTCATACCTCGGATTCCAATGGAACCATCTGAACACCTCGTACTCCCTTTCAAGTTCAAGAGAAAGCAGTTCCCAATGCGTTTGAGTTTTGCAGTGACCATTAACAAAGCACAGGGACAAACAATTCCTTATGTGGGTATTTATCTCCCCGAACCTGTTTTCGCTCATGGTCAACTATATGTTGCTCTATCAAAGGGAGTGTCAAGGCAGACAACATGGGTACTTGCCAAGCCAAACAATGAGATCGATACACAAGGCAGGAGCACAAAGAATATTGTCTACAGGGATGTATTAGAATCATAACTGGTGTAGCTTCATTTTCAGAATTCATGTACCCCTTTACGTCGATATGATTGGTTGTCCATATTTGTGCTAACACTACATTTTGATCACCATAGTTAGTCAAGATGCTATTCGTTATTGCTGTTAAACTCTCAATTCTGAAAATGGAACAACACCTTTGTGCTAATATTGGTTGTCCATATTTGTGCTAACACAACATTTTGGCGAATGGAAGTTCTGGAAGACAGTAATTTTGGATAATGGGATTGAATCTAGAACAAGGTAACAAACTATTACAGTAACCACACTTTAATCATTTCTTTGAATCTTTGAACATCCTTTAAAAAAAAGTATATGTTTTGAAGTGAACTATCGGGACACCGAGTGTTGTCCGTTGTTGCGGGGTGGAATGGAGAAGACCCTCGTGCAACACTGGAACAGGTTACCTTCGTTCTTCAAATGTAGTAAATAATTTTTTAAAAGTGTCAATATATACTATTTAAATGAACCATGTAAAATAATTTATTCCACCGTGTATGTAGGGCGGACCATCACTGAGTAGGTTACCTTCGTTCTTGAAATATAGTAAATAAATTTTTAAAAGTGCCAATATATACTAATCAATTGTTTGGTGTTCCACGGCAATGGAGTGCGATCTACCCTACCTGAAGATATCAGAAGTTGTCTTAAGCGGATCAAGAAAACCAAGTTTTGAATGCGTGCGTGATGTCCTATAATAATACTGCTATCAACACTGTTTATTGTCTCGTGCTTACATTTTTTGCAAAGAACATAGTACGCTGAAATGTTTGACACGTTAATTTTTATGAGCATTATTATATAATAATAATAACTTTCCTTCAATGTTGATAGCACGTGTGTGTCGCACATGCACAGTACTAGTTTCTAAATAAAATCTAAAATGATTTCTAGTCGAATTTTAAAATAACTTTACACCCAAATAAGAATATTTTAATTTTAATTACTTAACTAAATAAATCAAGAAAATAATCTTTATAGGTAAAGAAAAAAAATATTAACACCTTAATTAAATTAGGAAATTAATAATTTGAAAAAAATATGAAAATAGGGTGTTACAGATATATTGCTCTCGGCAAAGCCTAGGGCACTCGGCAAACACGAGTGTTCCCGTAGTGTCAGAACTACCTCTATGGTAGGCCGGAGTACCTCCAAAATATTTTGGGCTCAACCAAGGCGATCATTGGGATGTCAACATGCTGAAAGAATAATAAAGATACAAAACCAATATAGGTTATTTAGTCTAATTTGCAGTAACAAACAGTTAAGTTTTCAGCTTGTCCCTCAATGCTAAACTCATGCTCATGCGATACTCTGAACTTAATAAAGGGATACAAAGCTTTCGGGTATTTAGTTCAGTTTACATATCTCTATATTTGTGGAGTACTCAAACAGCAGACCCGTATTTTTATATGGCGAACACACTACCAGAAAAAGGGGCCTGTGACAGTGGGTGCCCAAATATCGTAGCGGCAGACCAAAATAAAACCGTTCTTATAGGATCCAAATCATCTATAGCGGCGGAACAATTTTCAACCGTCATCACAGATGCTCCAATGTCTTAGTCCACCCCATAACGATGTTCCATATAAACTAACAACAAACAATACTCCACCAAAACACTCCCTATCCCAGCCGTCGCCTTATTGTTATTCTCCCCAGTCGCCTTATTGTTATTCTCCCTAGCCGCCCTCTCTCTTCTCTCTCTCATAGCTGCTGCTCTTCTCCCGCCCCTCTCTCCTAGCGAGAGCACGATACCGGCAAGGTGACTGCGAGCATGGCCCGGCGGCATGCAGTCTCAGTGAGCATGGCCCGGCGGCATGCGGTCTCGGTGAGCGCAGCCCGGCGGTGCTTTGCCTTGATGAGTGTGTCCTGACGACGCACGGCGGGTGGCCTGTGATGGCCATCTGGTCACTCGCACTCTCAGTTGACTGTCGATGACGACCCGCGGGTAGATCCAAGGTAGACAGTCCTCTCTAGCAGCCCCCACTCCCTCCCTACACGTAGGCATACCCCACTCCATCCCTCCTATTCAGCACCCCTATGCCCTCCCTCCAGACGGCATGGCGGCGTCCGGATCCAGCCGCCTCCCCTCTCTAGATGGTGGCACACTATAAGTGGATGCGGCTGCCTCCCCTCTTTGGATCATGATCCATGGCACGTGGCAGCCAGATCCGATGCCCTCCTCCCCATGTCATTTGCGATTGTAGCAACACCTTGGCGTCAGCGGACTGCGACGACAGCAAATGACAACTCTAGACGACGATGAAGATGCCGGTGGTCAGAGCCCCATTTTCTCCCCCACTGAAATGTAGTGGTAGATAACATTAATACCTGCCGCTACAATATTTTTCTAGCGGAGGTGAACTTGCACTCACCGTTACTAAGTTTCGTTTATATCTACGATGATGTAGCAGTGGGTTGCCATCCCTATCACTACAGTGTGACACCCCTGGCATCCAATTTGCTAGTACAGCACCCTAGGCACAACTTTAACAGGATTAGGAACCTATACTAAAAGTATGAGCTTACATAAATTTAATTCAAATGGAATTTAATCAATTTTGAATGTTATTGGAACTACAAGTCAAATATTTTCAATACAACTTAGGGCTGTCAAAAATATATGTGGTAGAGTAAAGTGAGATATGATTTTGAGCCAAATACAAAATTTTTACTCCAATCTAAACTGTCTCAAATAAATACCCGGATGACTAAAAATGATCCAACTTTGCAAAAAAAAATTGTATTTAAACTCAAACATCAACTATTGAACAAACTCAATTTCTAAATAAGGTGCACACCATGACAAACACGTCCATGCTGTTTTTTTGCAAACTCAGTTTTAGAATTATAGTTACGAAATTAACAAATAAGAATAGTTTGACAAATTAAAAAAACACGTGGATCCCACCAGTCAGCCACCCTGCCAGTCTTCTTCCTCGCCCAATGGCTGCCGTGGGCGGCAGAACTGCGCATGGCGCCCGTACACCGCCGATACCCCGACCTGGTGGGGAGCTTGGCTCCCAAACCGCGGCCATTGGCACCCTCTCCCTGCTCTCTCTTCTCTCTCTCGTTTTGCTACTAGTCCTCCAATAGCCATTGGCGCTTAGCACCCAAGCTTTGAGCTCGTCACCCCGCCACGGCAGTCCATCCCTGGCCGAGACAACCCCACTGGAAGCTGCGCACCGACCCCCTCTAGCTCCCCATGGTCCTCTGCCGTCATCTCCCTTGTCGAGCGTGCTGAATCGGACCATTTGTCGCCAAGCCCGGTAACACCGACCTCCACGCACTTCAGCGTCGATTCCTCCTCCCCGTGAGCTATCTTCTTGATTCCTTGGGCCAGAACCTCGCTAGAGTCATTGCGCAACTATTTTCTTCGTCCCGAGACCGAGTACAATGCCCATCTCACCGGAAATCGGTTTCCCGTTGTCGTCGTTCGCTCGTCACCGGCAACTGCAGCACCCACAGCCCGGTGCGACTCTGTGTGCCGGTCCCGGGGGTGTCCAGCGCGGGCCCAAAGGGCCGCAAGAGGCGCCTTCGGGAGGATCCCCATGGAGCCTTTCTTCTGTCCGCCGGATCAGGATCGTCGGCAATCGGCTGCTCAGCAGTCGACCGAGCAGTCGGCTCCTCTGCCGTTCGATCCGACCCACTCTTATCTAACGGCTCGCTCCAACCTTCAGTCGAACACCTCTGTTTCTCTTTCTTCTTCACGAAACGAACCATGAACTGCTTAGGACGAAATCGATCGCCAACAGCGAGTTTCAGCTCGACCTATATTGATGACCACCAAAATGGATGCGGTTGAAGATGTGAAATATAAACATGTGATCAATTTTATTTCATATCATTGATAATGTCACGAATTTTATGATTTTATAGTTAGGGTTTGAGAAGAGAAAAAAATGAAATTAAAGACGGATGAGTTAGTCAAAACGAAATCCACAAGGTTATATGAACGAAGGAATTCACGACAAGACTGACAAGTAATCATTTTAGCTTTGAGATAATTAGGAAGGGGTTCGATTGGAGATTCTGACGTAGGCGGATAAGAGCGGAGTCGAGTTCATCTAAGTGAAAACGACGCAAGCCGTAGGATACGAGATTACGGATCTGACGGTGGACGAGACGACTGCTCGATCGACTGCCGAGCAGTCGACTGCCGACGATCCTGATCCCTGTCCGCCATGGCTGGGAGCTGCAGCTCCACGCTCGGATCTGCTGTGCGCCTGGCCTGTGTTGTCTTCCTTGCACACGGATCTGATTGGCCCAGACCCAAAAATCATTTTTCTAGTGATTTATTTAATTACCAGAAAACATGTTTTGCTAATAAAATCCATAGCGAGCAAACTACTTGGAGGAAAATTGCAAAATAAATATTTCTGATCTCCACTGACATTGTACCATTGTATAAAAATACTAAACCACCTTACATATTAATATGTTTATCAGATTAAAATAAATAGGGCAAAACACCAATAAATTCATATATCTGTCTATGTAACTAATAATTTCGAGACACTTATTGTATGCTCATATCTTGTCACTCCTATCCATCCTGCCCAACCACACCTTGTAGATCCCATTAGTTTTATCAAAATAAATTACTTAGCTTTTGTACTAAATTAATTATCTAAATTATTTTACCCTATGCATGTCAATGAAACTTGACACCAAACTCATTTCTGATGAGCTAAACCTTGGAAAAATTGCTCATGAGCATAGGTTGTCCAGAATTAAGTTAAGTGAATTATTTTGTTCTATTTGTTTGATTATGCACAAATCCATATAATCAAGTAACTTAGTTCTTTCCATGGAAGGATTATATGTCTAGCAACACCCCTGCACTTTGTACTATTATTTAGTTACTTGTCAACTAGCCATGTTTCATATATACTTGTATTGCTCAAATCGACACGCACACAACATATTAACAAAGTAGAGTCAATGAAAAAATGTGCAAAATAAATTAAATTAAATTAAACTATCAAAATCATCTCTGGTGCACTCTACTTGTAGCGATTGGCACGTGGTCATTGGTCTTCTAGAACCATGCTAAATTAATTAATTATCACTTAAGTGTAATATTTCAGTTAAGCATATAGTTGCACTTGTGGCAATTATTCATATGTAAGTATTTCTTGCATGGCAACATACTTAACATATTAAAAACATTAGCTGGTTAGTAACGACTATCCATGTACATCACACGACTATATCGATTGCAATCGACACGCACACACTCGTACTTTATCTACACATTCGTCGCTTGAATTAATGGAAGCCAATGAATAAAATACACCGGATAAACCCAAGATGTATCTTTAACTCACACAATTAACTAATACATCGATTCCAATGCACATTATAACATTAATTCTTTTATAAACAAATCACCATGATCATCTCTTATACATGTCATCATCACTTGCATCATGTAGATCACGAGCTGAACGATGTGCAGGTCCGAGAAGAGCAAGAGCCAGAAGGAGGAGTTGACCTCGCTAACCAGGAGCCAGCCCTGGTGCATCCCACCAGTTTTACATTTTTATTTTCACACTAGTTAGGGATGTAGGCTTGTCTGTGCATTAAGTTTATATGAGTTATTTGAAAACCTAGTATTGCAGTAGGTTCCCTTTAACTGGTATTAGCCTCAGAACGGTAGTCGCTCTGCTTAATCTAGAACGACTATTCGTTGAGTGGTATGGAGACCACTTGTAGATCAGGAAACATTATCACTGGGGAATGATATCGGCTGAAGAAAAGTTTGGATGGGATAACAATGAAGACCAGACGGGAAACTAGGTGGGAAGGGAAGGACAAATTATCTTCAAGGAGGTAGCCCCATCCGAGTCACCTAAGGCTACGCCTCGTGTCCGACCCATGGGATCAAGTTTGAACGTATGGTTTGCATGCTGGAGTTATGGGCATAGTAAACTGACGTAGCTACGACTTGCTTGGTTGGAAGGTACCCTGATCCTTGAGGTGGAACTGGGGCTGAGAAGAGGGAGCAATCCACCCACAGATGGCGGCACGGGACACATCGCGTTGGGGGACCTTCTCGGGGGAGCTAGGCACGGAAGACCTTGTGGTACCGTATGCAAAAGATTGCTCCATGCGGCTTCCATGTAGCACGTATGGATCGTGCAAGCAGGTTTCTCCTGCAGGATGTAAATCGATTCAAGTCGCTGCCCCTCACAGTAACAAGTACCACTTGATAACTCCACCAGAACGTTGATGGAAGCCATTAATATGATGAATGAGTTAGGGTGTGTTTGACAGGGCTTATGCTCAAAGTGCTTATAGTGTTAAAAGTGCTTATTATGTCAAAACTACTTATAGTGCTTATAGTGCTTATTGTAGCATAAGCAGTCAACCCGTTTGGTAAAACTGCTTATGCTTATTTGTCCAAATTGCTTATGCTGAGAGAGAGGATCACCATAAGTACTAAAAGCTACATTTTGCTGCTTTGCCCAAACTTCTTATGGTAGTACAAAATAGCAAAGTGCTTATAGGTGCTTATACCCCATAGGTGCTTATACCCCATAAGCACTTATGCTATTTTGCTGTTTGGCACTCCAAACTGCTTATAGAGCATAAGCACTTCCAATAAGTAGCAGCATAAGTCCTACCAAACACACTCAATGTTGTTGTATGAAATTATTATTAATTGTACTATAAACATGATTGTTGTAGTTAAAGTACAAACTAAATTTATTATTTTACATGTGAACTTAACTTGCTGCTAAAACATGAAAAATAAGGATCCACTCTTAGGCTGGTTTTTGGCAACATAAATTCTACCCTTAGCCTTTGCACGTCTAGGTGTCGGATGTAGTTGGCCATTTTGATGGTTCAGTCTTGCTGAGTAAATTAGTTGCTCAGGGTGTAGCTCTACGTGGTTTTCAGATGATCAGGGGGAGACTGCCACTGTTGTGGGAGGTTCCACTTGGAAGACCAGCGTCCTGACTGCTGGAATATTGAATGGGAGCCTTGCACCGACAATGATGAGGAGTAGTCTGTTGATTACCGGTACGGTGTTTTGAGCAAAACACCTATCATGACTGGATGTTTTATGTGTATCGTCGTAAGAGAACGATTGTGCCTTACTTATTCAGTTGGACCATTTATTTCTGTTGAACTATTTCGCTTCCGCACTTTTAAACTCTGATTTAAAACTTAAATTTGGATTTATGTAAAACTCTGTACTCTATCTATGTTCTTGTTACAACTATATTATTCTGTCATGTGTTGTATTATTTGACGTTACAGCGCGTGTCGCCACCCCGAGAAAGATCCTAGAACAGAATCGTCTTCGTGATAAGGCGGTTCTATTACATACAATATTTTTTCGCCCACTGATATAGTAGATATTTGTGGTAGTGACATTGAAAGGATCATAGTGACCGAGGAGGAGGGGGGGTGAATCGGGACTACCACTATGTACCAAGTTACCAATTACAAATTACCGATAGCACTCAAACCAATTCCTACACAATTCTAGTGATGATCATACTAACAATATAATCCTATGAAAGATAAGGGCACTCTATGCATACTAGTAGATCACACAAGTCACTACAACACTTATGCATTTCTAGAGATCAAGCACACCAATGAAACTCCTACTCATGCTAGTCAACAATTACGGAAGCTTAAATACTACTAGCAAGTAAAGAGCCTAAACATGCAAGTCTACAAGATAGTCAACTAGAAGAGCACACAAGCATGAATAACACGGTATATAAATACGGAAAGTAAAGCATCATAGTGAGGAATAGAGAATGGGTTGGCTCATGATTTTTTCCCCAGGTCTCGGAAGGATGGCGCCTTCCCCTAATCCTCGTTGGACCACTCCCGCCGGAGTCCCGGTCCCTATCGCCACCAAGTGGAGTTCTCGCACACGAGCCCGCAATCACTCCTCAAGTGAAGACACGGCGTGCGTCACCACTGCAGAAAGCACAAGCTCGCCTCCCTCGAGAACTTGCCCGACTCCCCGAGCCGACACGAGCGCTCACTAGCGATGTCCCTTTCAATGGCGGGCTCAAACCGTGTACAAACATGTGACGGCCTTCACAACCAATCACGATAGACTCAATCACTGATACCTAATCGATCTAGGTCTCATCATAGACCAAGAGTAACAATCTAGATCATACCCTCAAGGACACCCTAGCCTTAGATGTGTAAGATGCTCAAGCTACTCTTCACTAGCACTCTCAAGATATGCAATATCTCCTCCTAGTGCTCTCCTCTTTTCCTCTTGGACCTTACCAAATGCTCTCAGGTATTCCACTAGCCAAGAGCGGTCTCCAAGACCCCAGGAACGAAGTTATATAGGCTCCCAACCTCAAACTAGCCGTTGTTCCACGAAATTGCCTTTCTGGACACACTGACCGGACTGTCCGGTCATTGCCTGACCGGACTGTCCGGTCACTCTAGTAACGGTTCTCCCAGCCGTTGGCTCCCTGTCCAGGCAATCCCCTGTACTGATCGGACTGTCCGGTCACTGGACCAGACCGTCCGGTCCACTTTCTCTCTCCATTTTAGGAAGGTTCGCAAACTGCATCCTCTCTGTCGTCCCTGCACTCCTACTGACCGGACCGTCCGGTCTGTATGGAGTCTCCTGCAGACTGAGTCCTTGCTCCTTGCGCTAAGTCCTGGAAAACTCCATATAGTAACCATACAATCCAGTCACCTCAGACCCCTCTGTCCGGTCACTACGTCCAGAAGCTGAAACTCGTCGTCCTTGCTTGACTTGGTTTCCCAGCTTCTCCAAACAGCTCCTTGGCTTCTCCACTGTCACCTAGTGCCTGTAATTTTATTGAGCAATCTTGCACATCACCGACTGGACATGACCTAAGAGAATGACCTAGACCCCCTTGATAGTCCGGTTTTTCCTATGGAATCAAAGCCCTAACAACTACTCAAGTGTTTCAAACACTTGCACCATAGTTTGTTCACCACTTTGATCCATCTCTATCAACCCTTGGACTCCATCAAGTTCACAAGCCTGCATGCTTGTGGTCATTGTCATCCATTGCCAAGGACGCCGTAGACAATCATCATAAGATAGAAAGGGTTTCCTACACGAACAACATTCGTGTAGATATTAGTCACATTTCATGTTTATCATGCATCAGCAAAACTCCATACCTCGGGGTGACCTCAATGGTCATGATCCTTACAGACATATTCATATATAGTAGTAACTTTTATACATAAATTCATCCCAACATATATGCAATTGTTATAAGTCCCTTAGGCCTTTTGTTTCTATAAACTAGCATAGTGCCCATGTCTTATCGCGGTAGAAATTATAGTAGCTATTTGTGAGCAATGCTGGTGTACTTCACTCAAAAAAAATTATCGAGAAATTTTCATAGGGCGGATCTATCACGTGCCTCGTATTGGACGGGTTATTCAATGGCTTAATGGGTGCGTTTGGTTGAGCGTAAATGTTAGATTGGATCAATCCATCCATATTTTCTAGGATGGGACTATTCAACTCAGTGTTTGTTTGATTGGATAGAACAATTCTTGTTTTTTGTTTGGTTGGAGTGATAAGAGAGGTTTGATGAGAATAATTAAATTAATTATTTATCTTAGTTGTCAATAATAATAATAAAATACATACTAATTAACCTATTTTAATATTTGTTAATAGTAATCTTGTTATGACAGTGCTTATTATTAATAATAAATATGCTAATTACCAACAATGAGATTCTAATCCATGTACCTTTTGCATATTAATTAATATATGAGTGTTTATTAACCATAATCTCATAATATAAAATACCAATAAATTTCATAACATGCTAATTGTCGAGGGGAAAAACCGGGGTGCCATGTGGCATTCCCTAAAAGCAAAGGGGCCACCCAAATTGCCCCACCTGAAAACATTCACGCGACAGTCCCATCTTAGCCGTGAGAGTCGTGTCACACCCTCAACTCGCCCGACCCTTAAGCAATCAGGAACTGGCCGTGCTTCGCTTGACCCCTCGGTGGGGGTCGAGCGACACGCTGCGCCCGGCCCCTCGCTAGGAGTCGAACGCTCAACCGTGCCACGCCCCGCTCAACCCCACAGGAGGGGTCAAGACCTCCTATCACAGGCCCCACACGATCATTAGATGGGCTTTGCCACCTCCGACCCTTGACACTAGAAGTCCAAGCTCCAATGGGACGGGATGGGAAGACCCAAAGAGAGACCAAAAATGGCAGAATGGAGAAACTCGATTACCATGTCAGGACATGACAGATCCCAACCCCAAGCGAGCCCGAAAAGATCAGACCCGGCTTCCTAACCCTGACTGGAGAAGAGTGATCGAGTCGGTAGTCATCAACTACCAACTACTCGGTATTAAATGTTGTACCCGCTATGCTTGCACAGTATCAGGGGTCAAATCCTCCTGTACGCCTCGCTACCTCCATCATTGCCCACACCTGCTGACACAAGTTGGCGTGACGGAGCACTCGATGGTGCCAACTCCCGATGACAACCCTCGTAGTGGACGGACAGGGCCGCCGATAGGCGGTAGGACGTTCACCGTCTAGACAACGTGACAGTGCCCATGACGCGCCTCGCCACGCGCGACGGAGCACGCAAGCAACAGGAACAAGGAGGACGCGGCCTGTCGACAAAAGACGAGGTCACGCCCGAGCACAGTGCCTTCCTTCTGAAACGGCGGCAAGGAAGAGGGGCCAGCAAGGACTGAAGACCACGCCACCGACAGGGGAATTCGTCTTCTTCAGCACGTCCTCAATAAACCCGCACATGTAGAACCTCTCTCTCTCTCTCTCACTTTGTAAGTGGGCTCATCCTCTCGAAATATAAAGGGGAAGCCCTTCTTCTTCCTGCTAACGGACCAACGAAGAATAGACACAACACAACATCGGGCAAGCACTTCGCCCTCACCCGCACCTGAGACTTGGAGCACCCCTCCTCTCTCACCACCATTGTACTTAACTCCGGAGCAAGTAACACGAGCAGGCTAAAGAATTGGACGTAGGGGCTTTCCCGAACCAGTATAACCCCTCCGTGTTCTCTTGCTAAGCCATCACTAAGCCCGAAACACGCACCCCTTAGAACAAATTCTACTAGCCGGTGATCGAAACACCGACATTAATAATCTTTATTTATTTACTAACGATTATGCTTAAACAAGTTGGACAGCGTTGTTCGGCCAATTTTTTTAAACAGGCTCCTCCAACGTTTATGAAGAATTCCTTACTCGTAATCATCCTATTCAGACTGATGGTAAAATAAACACTGAATTTGATAATCAATCCAAACCAATTCAGTGAAACAAACATCAGTCCAACAAAAGCGTGAGCGACAGCCGCTCCCTGCTATCCAGACGATAATGCCAATACATAATGATTTGTACTCACTGAGACACCAGCAACGAGATGGTAGATGGATGGGTTTGTGGCTTGGAATTGTGCGCAAAGTCTAGGCGACTCAGAATTGTTTTTATTCAATGGGTGGGTCACTCACTCACTGACGGCACGTTTTGTTGACCAAGTTTGAATCCAGGGCCTGGGATTCCGGCGGATTTCGCATTCGCTGTCTGATTTCTTCCAAATAGGTGTGCGAAAGTTCTGATCTTTCAGCAACATCTGTCATTTTTCCATTCTCTCAACACTGGCATCTGACAGGGATTGATCTTTCGATTTGCTCATTTTCTCGCAGATCAGCCAGTGATGGACTCCTAGCTCTGCTGCCTGTCATAGAAGAGAAGACGCCATGGCCTCCAACGGCGGCGGCGGTCTCGGCCACATGTCCAACTCCGGCGACGATGCCTGCGCCTCATAGGGAGCCACCGCTGACAGCCCCATGGTCACATTCGCCCGCCGCACCCTCTCCGACGGTGACAGCCCCATGATGCCACATAGAAGGTAGTAGACATGCTCTATGCGTGTGAATGGTGATCTGGACTTGGATAAGACTACTTACCAAGTTTTTTGATCTAAAAATCAAGATTAAGAAATATTATGACTACTTAGCAAGTTTGAGGTCCCAAAAAATCAAGATTGAGAGTAGCACGATCTAAATGACACTAATTAGCAAGTTCTGGAATCTAAAAATTAAGATATATAAGTAATTAGACTGGGCAATGTATTCTATGAGAATTGACTTTGTATGACAACTATGAGAACTCTAACCAAGATCACATGATCCTTGTCTGGTGGCTAGATTATTTTACACTTAAATCCCCCACTTATCCCACCTAATCATTTATTTTACAAATAACCCCCAACTAAAATAACTTACCTCTACCCCTGATCATCGGATGAGGATCCTATGATCTTTATTGGAGTTCTCATAGTTCTTACACGAAATCAGTTCTCATAGAATATGTTATCATTAGACTTAGATAAGAACTCTGCATAAATTTGGGTATCGGATATCTCAAAAAAAAATTACCGAGAAATTTTCACAAGGCGGATGTATCACGTGCCTCGCATTGGAAGGGCTGTCGACGGCAGCTTTGCGTCCCTGCGATCCAGACGATAATGCCATTATATAATGACCTGCACTCACTGAGACACCAGCAACGAGACGGTAGGTGGATGGGTTCGTGGCTTTGGACTGTGCGCAAAGTCTAGGCGACTCAGAATTGTTTTTATTCGGTGGGTGGGTCACTCACTCACTGACGGCACATTTTGTTGGCCAAGTTTGAATCCGGGACCTGGGATTCCGGCGGATTTCGCATTCGCTGTCTGATTTCTTTCAAATAGGTGCGGGAAACACTGTTTAAAAGTGTAACTAAAAGTCTGTTTTTACATAGTGAAAGCTTTCATCTTTCAGCAACACCTGCCATTTTTTCGTCCTCTGCAACACTGGCGTCTGACAGGGATTGATCTTTCTATTTGCTCATTTTCTCGCGATTCCTAGCTCTGCTGCCTGACACAGAAGAGAAGACGCCATGGCCTCCAACAGCGGCGGCGGCCTCAGCCACACGTCCTACTCCAGCGACGACGCCTGCGCGTCATAGAGAGTCGCCGCTGACCGCCCCATCCTACTCCGGCGGCTACATCAGCTACTCCCGCGAGCCGCGACGACCTTGACAGTGAGCTTGGCAACATCGACCACGAGGACTTGGGATTGGTACCACGCCCACATCCCGGTGAGTCCCGACATCCAGCCCAGGGACCCGGCCAACTCCGCACTGGTCGAGGAGCAATACGTCTCCAACTCGCTCTTCATCGGCGGCTTCAACGTTGTCGTGCGCGCACACCTGATGGACAAGGTCTCGCAGCAGAAGGAGCCAGGTCAGGAGACTGGGAGCCAGATCAGAGACTGGGATCTGGACACCGGAGAATGGGATGAGAACCGACGGCTCTACGAGACCAAGGGGACTTATGGGTATGGCAATGCCATCTGGCCCATGGAGAATGAGCTGGAGAACGGCAGCGGTGGCGCAGAAGGCCAGCCAGTGGAGTTCACCTGCAAATCGCGGAGGTGGCTCACCCGGAAAATTCAGATTCCTGCAGGCATCCTTAGCCCATACAGGTATATGAGTTTGTGTGCAGTCCTCTCTCTAAAGCATTTGTTTGGAACAAGCCAAATGTATACTTTTTTAGTCAACCCTTAGTTCAATCTCTGCAAGTCTAAATTAGTCCCAGCTGTTGTGTGTTTCCCTCTTGAGCAAATTAGTTAGTTTTATATACCTCTCCCTCATGCCATTACATATCATTCGAATCCAAAATTTGCCAAGTAAAACGAATTATTCTGTAATGCCATCAACTTGCAAATTTTGTCCCCGATATATGTCATCATTAAACAGTCAACAACATGAAAACACAAAAAAAATGCAGTTGACACACATTTCCCTCTTTTGAATTTTACTGATAGAAATCTGATCACACCATCTTTAGATCACGATGTACAGTATGATAACCTTGGTTTTGCTACTTACTGTAGGCTTCTCATTCTTATTCGAATCGCTGTCCTTGGTCTGTACCTTGCATGGAGAATCAAACACAAAAACGAGGACGCGATGTGGCTGTGGGGCATGTCTGTTCTTTGTGAACATATGTTTGGCTTTTCTTGGCTACTGGATCAGCTGCTGAAGTTGTGCCCTGTTAACCGAGAAACTTATCCTGCTCTACTCAAAGACAAATTTGAGACCCCTCAGCCAAATAATCCTGATGGGATATCTGATTTACCAGGGCTTGATATCTTTGTGTCCACAGCAGATCCAGAGAAAGAACCTCCATTGGTCACAGCAAACACAGTTCTGTCCATCCTTGCTGCTGACTACCCTGTTGAGAAGCTCTCTTGCTATGTTTCTGATGATGGAGGGGCTCTCCAGACATTTGAAGCAATGGCTGAAGCTGCTAGCTTTGCTAATATGTGGGTTCCTTTCTGCCGCAAGCACGACATCGAGCCTCGCAATCCTGAGAGCTACTTCAATATGAAGAAGGATCCATATAGCAACAAAGTCCTCCCAGACTTTGTCAAGGATAGAAGGTGGGTCAAGAGAGAGTATGATGAGTTCAAGGTCAGAATCATTGGGCTGCCGGACTCAATTCACCGCCGCTCTGATGCATACCATGATAGAGAAGAAATGAAGACCTTGAAACGAGATCTTGCACATGATGAGGCAGTGGAGCCTGTTAGGATTCCAAGAGCTACCTAGATGGCAGATGGAACACATTGGCCTGGTACATGGAATAAACAGTCCTCTGAGCATTCCCTCCATGATCATACTGAAATAGTTCAGGTATGCATTATCATGTTACATTTCCAAAATCTGTTATGAAGCTTCTATGGATTAGAGCAATGTATGTTACACATATCATAAGGATTTATTTAGCCCACTAAACAAGAACACCTATTTTTGATTGATGACAACTAATCGGGTTGCAGGAGGCATGTGGTGCTCTTCTTCACTTTGATCTCCATTTTCACCTATAGAAGAACTCCAGCTTGTTAAGGATATCAGAGTAGTAATATAGGACTCTAATTGTAGACTCCTTATCCTAGCCTAGAATTGAGTCGTGTCCTGTCTCTATATATAATCCGTTGGATCTATTGTTATTGTTATCGATATAGTCCATCATATTATTCCAACATGGTAACATTGCTACTCTTCCACCGAATACAATCAAGATAGTCAAGAAACCCAGTCGACGAGTCGCTGGCCCAAAATGGGTAAACATGCTACAGAGCCGTGCCTAGCCAGTTGTTACTGAACGATAAATAGTGTGTGCGAGAGAAGGAGTGGTTAACAATTATTGTAACAGAAATCTTATTGGCTAAATTAATATCTTCTTTCTCCCTAAGTTCCACTCCCTGTCTCTCTTCTCGTGATCCCTTTAGCCTGCTGCCAACAATTGGTATTAGATTCATTGATCCTCAGATCTGGATCTACTCGACTACACTGGGTGTGCAAAACAACTAAGTGACATGGATCCACAACTCAAGCTTACTCTTGAAGTGCACGCGATGTCGTTCCTGGCGGCGCTTGACAACCGCTTCGCCGAACAAGAAAACAAGAGGGAGGAGCACATTAACTCTCTCGAGAAGTCTTCGGCGCTCCCATCCGCATCACTCACACGACGGAGATTGAGGAGGGCATCAATGCTCATGTCATCAATTTTGAGTCATCCAAGCCCATGCGTCTGGACAAGATTGAGGCGGCTACGGCTCTGCATGTGGTGGCACTAGAGTCGACAACTGCTATGTTCGAGTCCTGGTGCCCCTACATCGAGTCATCCATTGATGGCGTCAAGGGACAGGCGGGCATGGTCCACAAGTACTAGGATTACGAGGCGCTTGAGAACTCTGCTTCCAAGCCCAACGTCCTCTGTGTTGTCGCGACATCCACACACCCATCTGCCAGAGTTTATGCCGATGGCCCTAATAGGCACCATATCGAACATGACCCTCGGGATTTTGGATTTGGGCATGTATTCACTCTAACCCATCTCGCGACCAGTGGTATGCCCGAGCAATCTTACAACAAGTTCTCTAAGACATCCTCTATTCAACCCCATGCTGCTACACATCATGATGTTAGTTCTAGATCATTTATGCATAGAGGTCACTTACCTAAGATGGATTTTCCTGGGTTCGATGGCAGTACCCCATCTTGTGAATAAGCTGTATTGAAGATTTCTTTGATATGTATGATGTATATCCTTCTATGTGGATTAAGGTCTCATTCATGCACTTCACTGATTCTACCACACGATGGCTTTATTGAGTGGAGTGCAACATCAAATCTCTGTCCTGACCTGAATTTTGCCAATTAGTGCTAGAGAGATTTGGGCAAGATCAGCATGAAGTCCTCATCCGATAGTAGTTTCACAGTAGCCAAACGGGATTCGTAGCTGAATATATTGATCAGTTTGCCCAACTTGTCGGTCAGTTAGCTGCCTATGAGTGTCGCACCGATCTGTTGTATTATACCATGCGCTTTATTGACAGATTACCTGATGAAATAAAAGCTGATGTGATTGTTCAAAGACCTTTGGACCTCGATACTGCTGCTGTTCTTGCTCAATTGTAGGAGAAAGTGACGGAGCCATTATGCACGAGTAATTCATGCAAGATGGAATTCTTGAATGCTTCGCGTACCAGCTCACAGGGGCCTTTTCCATGGCTTGCTCCTCCGCCAAAACTGGATCGACCGCAATTGACTCCTACTTCTGAAGACAAGAAAGTTGTTGAGGCACGTCAACCTTCTTCATCTGAAGATTGTTGGTCGGCTCTCAAATGCTTATCGGCACTCACATGGTCTCTATGACAAATGCATTGAGAAGTATGTCCCAACCATCACTGTGGCCCAACAGTCCATCTCCATGTACTACAGGAGATTGTCAAGCTGTCATGTGGGGATTGCAGTATCGCAGCACTCGAATAAACAAGGAAAGGCGCCAGCAGCTTAGGCAACTTAAGCTCCAGAAATAAAGGCATGAGATTAGTTGTGATTTGCTTCCTAAATTATAGGCTTTCGGTTGTGAGTCTCCTCTGTAGATATAAACAGAGAGACGGCAGGATTAGAGGGAGGGCTCATTTGGTTAAAGGTTACCCACTTGTATCGCCCTGCCTCGACGGTGCGGCGCTGCTACGGCTCAGCCGTGCCGGCGAGGTCTTGGGCCGCGTCTCCTTACCTCATTTGAATATAATCTTCGCCGTGACATTCCCACCAATCGCCGTGTTCTAAGCTTATATGACCATCTTGGTGGCAGAACTATGCGCCTAATGGGTTTTATTCAGGGTCGGGAAGTACTACTACTTGTGGATTCTGGTAGCTCACATTCTTTCATTAGTACTTCTCTGGCTGCTACATTATCTAGAGTGATAATCTTGAAGAATATTGTGTCAGTTAATTTTGTTAATGATGAACAATTGCAGTGTGACACTTACTTACCTGAAGCAGCTTGGCATGTACAGAAGTGCATTTTCCACTCTGATTTCAGGGTGCTTCCTCTATCATCTTTTGATGTTAGAGTAGGAATGGATTGGGTCCACTGTTACTTTACAAGGTATTAAGTTGATGTTTGTGGAAGAAAGTGCAGCACCACAATTTGAAGCTTCATTGCCACAAGAGCTCTTGATACTGTTGGACAAATACAGTGAGGTGTTAACCTCACGTTTTGGTCTTCCTCCCTCTAGAGCTTGCAGTCATGAGATTCCACAGATAGAGGGAGCAAGGCCAGTGAACATTCGATCAAATCATTATGCACCAGCCATAAAAGATGAAATTGAATCACAAGTAGAAGATATGTTAAAAAAATGAATTATTTGGAAAAGTAACAGACCATTTTCTCCTAGATTCCATTTGTCAAAAAGAAATATCAATCGTACCATTTTTGTGTTGATTTTAGACACCTTAATGCATTGACCAAGAAAGAAAATATCTGGTGCCTATAATCGATGAGTTGCGGGATGAATTGCGTAATGCTAGCTTGTTCACTCGCTTGGATCTATTAGCTGATTTCTATCAAATCTTGTTGAAATATGGTGAAGATTTTAAGACAACATTTCAAATTCATAGTGGTCACTATGATTTCAGAGTTACGGCTTTTGGATTGATTGGACCACCAGCATCTTTTCAGGGTACTATGAATTGCACTTTAGCTCCTATGCTTTCAAAAGGAATACTAGTATTTTTTGGTGATATTCTCATCTACAGTAGCACATTTTAGGAACATTTGGAGCCTGTAGCTTCAGTAGTAGAATTACTACATCAAGAATAGTGGAAGGTCAGATTGTCAAAATGCAAGTTTTCCACAAAGGAGATCTTATTTGGACTACATTATCATTCGTAAAGGAATTGCTACTAATTGTAACAAGGTGTCATCTGTGTACTAACTAGCCCAAACATACCAACACCAAAGTTGTGAGAAACTTCTTAGGCCTTGTAGTTTATTACAGGAAATTTGTGAGGCCACTGACAAACATGTTGAAGAATGCACTCTTTATGTGGATTGATGACCATCAACCAGCTTTTGATGCTCTAAAACAAGCTCAGGCTCAAGCTTTTGTCCTAGCTCTACCTAATTTCTCGAGGAAATGATGCTAGTGACCTAGGAGTGGGTGCAATTTTGATGCAAGATGGCCATCCACTATCATACATCAGTAAGTCACTTGGACCAAGAACTAGAGGATTATCCATTTATGAGATGGAGTATTTGGAATTTCTCATAGCAGTAGAGCATTGGATGCCTTATCTCCATCATGGTGAGTTTATTATCTACACATATCCAAGGAGTTTGTCTAACCTCAATGAACAAAGGCTCAGCACTCATTGACACCAATAAATCTTTACCAAGTTGTTGGCATTACAATAATTTTGTACAAAAAGGGCACTAAGAGCAAATGCTTTATCAAGGAAGTTACTCATGATCCTCAATATGCTGCTATATCATCTTGCTCACCATAGTGGATTGATTATGCAGTTGCTAGTTATCACCATGATCCTTTTGTTAACGAACTACGGACTAAGTTGGCATTATCCTCTACATCTGTTAAAAACTTCTCTTTGCAAGAAGGATTCATTAGGAGAATTAAGCAATTGTTCTCTTGGAAAGGAATGAAATGAATTATCCATACCTTATTCAAGGAATGCACTATTTGCTAGCAGGCTAACCAGGCGGGACCAGTTGCATGTATTATTTCAACCACTGTCTATACCACTGCTTCTTGATAGATAATTTCAATGGATTTTGTGAAGGGATTACCTAAGTCAGGTGTTGCACATTGTGTTTTAGTAGTAGTGGATACGTTTACCATGTATGCCCACTTCTTAGCACTTCACTACCCATTCAGGGCCTTCACTATTCCTCAATCTATCATTTTAGATAGAGATAAAGTTTTCACAAGCAATCTATGGAAGGAACTGGGAACTGTTTCATCTGGCAAAGGAAACACTAAAGGTGAGCTTTGTATACCATCCACAAACGGATGGGAAAACCGAATGAGTCAATCAATATATGAAGACTTATCTTCGTTGCTTTGTCCATACCTATCCAACTAAGTAGGGTGAACGACTGTCTCTTGCTGAATTTCAGTAAAATAACAGCCACCACTTTGCTATAAACATGGCACCCTTCAAGGCTTTATATGGTTACCAACCCAAACACTTTGGTATCTCTATTGATGGCACCTGGACCAAGACAGACTGTCTGCCTTCTTGGAAGAGAAACAACTGGTGCTTCGGTGACTTCATCAGCCACATGAATCATCTAGTGGACAAAGGTCGTCTAAGCAATTCTTTTGTAGTAGGCAACAATGTGTTCTGTAAACTGCAGCCATATCTGCAGTCTTCATTGGCTCTGCATTCTAACCAAAAGTTATCATTCAACTTCTTTGGCATGTTTGAAGTTCTAAAGCACATTGGTCAAGTGGCATACAAGTTTTAAAGTTGCCTGGTTCCTCAACCATTCACCCAATCTTCCATGTCTCTCAGTTGAAACAAGCATTAGTACTAGTCAGCAGATAAATTCCTTAGTACCTAATAGTTTACAAGTGTTGCAGCTGCGAGAAGCAGTGTTGCACTCTCGGGTGGTGAATCATGGCATCTATTCGGTGCAACAAATCTTGGTTCACTGGTCCAATAAGCCGGCGACTCTTGCTACCACGGTGAGGCAAAGTACCATCTTTTCTCTCCAAAATTTATAGTTCACACCAACAAATACATTGGGTTTCAATGCAACAGGAAAAGAAGTAGTAGAAAATTACCTATAAACATAATGTTTTTGGATAGTGGAATTAGAGGCAAAATTCCATATGAATCTTTGCACGAGAACTAAATGAGCCTTTGGAATTTCTAATTTATGGGATATTACCCATTAAATATAACATAAAACAAGGACTAATTAGGCATGATAAACACCAACAGATAGAGAATTGAGCATAATTGATCGCAATTAGCAGTGGTATAAGGTCTTAACAAAGTGAGGGTACATGATTGTTTTAGACCGGCTCTCTAGTTACCAATGGTTAGCATTGAATCATAAGGATCTATCTAACTGAATAAACAAAAACACCTAATACTTGTTAAATTGTTTTTAAATAATGGGAAAACATTACACCCAACCTTGGCTCCAAAGAATACCACTACCAATAGCCTTGATCTTCATGAGAATTACGGCCATATAGAATCACTGACTAAGCTGGCCATCGTCAGACTTTTACAATAGTCATAATGAAGAAAGAAAATAAATCCTCTCTACATCTCTGTTCTATTCAAATGCAGAATATGGGCTTCCTAGGAACATTCACCAGGCTTCAAGAATGACCGATGGCGAAGAAGATAGCAATGTGGGTGACCCGATCTCAGAGCATTGGGAGGGGAAACCTGACACCACCAATATCATGACGAGATCTGGTATAAGGACTAAGTGGTGATGTAGAGAGAATCGGTAGAGTAGATATCCCAAATCCAAGAATTAGAGGAGGGGGACATGTCTCTGCCATCTACGATGTCAAGCCAACGAAGTATTGCGGCCAACGAACGCATGCTCCATAATCATCAAAAGAACCCATGACCAAGAACTTAGTGGTTGGACCTCACACCATGACGAGTAGAAGACGTCCGTGAATCCAAACGTACCACACAAAATACCACTCGTTGTCAATTGCCATATGTGCAGTGAAAAGAGGATAGGAGTAGAGAGGACTGAAGAAGACGTGTTAGACACGATGAAGGTAGGAGTAGGCAAGTTTGGGGATGATGAGTCGCCCAAACCATACCCAAGATCTAGATCTCAATGACCCAAATCCTGGTTTTGATGCCGCGTCGCCATCGACTATGCCCGCAGCATGATTGGTTGTGGCAGAATTCCGGCGACGGATGGAAGAAACACTTCCCAAAGCTCCCAAACCCATCAGAGACATGGCAGGAGAAGAAGCACCTCCATGACAGCTCATCGCGCACAGCCTCGCTGCCACCGTCCTTGCCTGTGACGGAGGCTGTTCCTGCCGTGGGCTCTGGCGGCAGCAGAAAGACGAAGGAGGCACGAAGGCCCTTGGCAGTGGCGGCGGCGGCAGGATCGCCCAAGCCATCCTTACCCTAGGCTGCTGACGCCTCTCTCGGATAGCCCGAATACTGGTTAATGACGATTATAAAGATGTAGAAAACCCGTTCTGTACACTAACAGCCCGTGCCTGCTTGCAGCAGTCATATGGCGACCTTCTTCTCCTGGATCTCTATCTTTCTCATACTGAAGAACTCCGGTTGTGGCCTTCCACTTCCTCCATGTGTCCCTCGATCAGATAGGGTACTTACGTTTGCTCAGATCATAATCTTATTCTTATTCTCGTCATTAGTGCGTAATGCCTAAGACCCTTGAGCCTAAAGACCTAGCCTCTGCCTTAAACCCATAGATCATGGGCCTTAAATGGGTCGTTACCAAGCAAAGATCATTCCGACAATGTAAACGAGTTTGGTAGTTGCCAGCAGTAAAAAATATTTTGAATCTGCTCTTCTGGTAATTACCCAAGGAAGAAGGCCCACCTGATTATTGATTTGTTCTATTTCAGGTTATGCTTCAACCTCCTAGTATGTATCCCTTATATGGCACCAGTGATGAAGAAGGTAGGCCTATTGACTTTACTGAGGCTGACATCCGTTTGCCAATGTTGGTCTACGTGTCCCGAGAGAAGCGTCCTGGATATGACCACAACAAGAAGGCCGGTGCGATGAATGCCCTAGTTCGTGCATCTGCTATCATGTCAAATGGCCCGTTCATCCTTAACCTTGACTGTCACCACTATGTTTACAACTCCCAAGCATTCCGTGATGGCATGTGCTTCATGATGGACAGTGGTGGTGACCGTATTGGCTATGTCCAGTTCCCACACCGGTTTGAGGGCATTGATCCACCATCAGGTAGGTATGCTAATCGCAACACTGTCTTCTTTGATATCAATATGCGTGCGCTGGATGGCATAATGGGACCAGTCTGTGTTGGCACTGGCTGTCTTTTCCGCCGGGTTGCTCTATATGGATTCGATCCGCCACGCTCCAAGGAGTACGGTGGCTGCTGCAGCTGTTTCTTCCCCAAGATACACAAGATCAAAAGTTCTGTTGCTGCCCTGGAAGAGAGTGATGGTTATGGCCTGCGAATGGCAGATTACGACGAGGGTGAAACGTACATATTCGCACTCAGCAAGAAGTATGGTAGGTCGTACTTCCTCGTCAATACTATTCCAGTTGCTGAATTCCAAGGACGCCCATTGTGTGATAACTATATTGTCAAGAATGGCCGCCCTCCTGGTGCTCTCACTGTCCCTCGCGATCTTTTAGATGCCGACACGATTGCTGAGGCCATCAGTGTCATCTCATGCGACTATGAAAACAAGACTGAATGGGGTCGGTGTGTTGGTTGGATCTATGGTTCAGTCACAGAGGATCTGGTTACTGGGTACCGAATGCAAAGCCGTGGATGGAAATCAGTGTACTGTGTCACCAAGCGTGATGCTTTTCGTGGCACCGCACTTACCAATCTTACTGACCGTCTGCACCAGGTGCTCCGGTGGTCAAGTGCTTCAATTGAAATATTCTTCTCCCGCAACAATGCACTGCTGGCAAGCCGAAGGATGAAGTTCCTTCAGAAGATTGCATACCTGAACCTCGGCATCTACCCATTCATATCTATTTTCCTGATTGTCTACTGCTTCCTGCCAGCGCTCTGCCTTTTCTCTGGACAGTTTATTGCGCAGGAACTCAGTTTGACCTTCCTGACATATCTGCTTGCCATCAGTCTAACCACGTCGACGCTTGCGGTGCTCGAGATCAAGTGGTCAGGAATTAGCTTGGAAGAATGGTGGTGGAATGAGCAGTTCTGGCTTATTGGGGGGACGAGTGCCCACTTTATTGCTATGCTCCAAGGACTTCTCAAGGTTACTGCTGGCATTGAAACCTCCTTCATACTGAAATCCATGTCTGGTGGAAATGATGTGGACGACGAGTTCAAGTGGACATCACTCATAATCCTGCCCATTGTCATCATCATGGTGAACCTGATTGCCATCGCCGTTGGCGTCACACGCACAATATACAGTGAGATCCCCCAATGGAGCAGGCTCCTTGGTGGCGTGATCTTCAGCTTCTGGGTGCTGGCTCACGTGTACCCATGCACCAAGGGTCTGATGGGGAGAGAAAGGCGGACGCCCGCTATCGTCTTTCTAGTCAGGCCTCCTCGCCATCATGACTTCGCTGCCGTGGGTGGCCATTAACTGGCCGTCTCTAATATTGTTGATTGGTAATATTCCCCTGACTCATTACACCAGAATATTAACATGAATTCTTTGGGGTCAGCAGTTCCCTGCAGCGGTCACTGTCTGACCTGACGGAAAGAAGATTCTGACTGTCCAAATGATTAGGTGCACTTTCTGTTGAAATATGATACTGTGGTGGATTATAATTGTTCTTTTGTTCATTTCTTCCCTTTGTATGCTAGGTGAGAGTTGGTTCTGTACTTCTGTTGGACCCCTTTAATTTAACGAGTACAAACATTGAAGTTTTAGAATGTTCCAAGGCTCACTATATAGTATCTCTTCTAAGAAATGTGCTGCCGGGTCCATAACACAGTGCTCGACTGACTTGTACAAGGACACTAAAAAGCGACGCATGCTTCTCCGGCGAGGCATTACCTTTGTGGCTTGTCAAACACGGATTTATTTTTTATTACTATCTGAAGAGTGTTATTTTTTATTTTTTAATGTTGTGTTTGACCGCTCGTTCTATTCAATTTTTTAATTTTATTTTATAACATGAGATACTTTTATCATGATATATTTATTTTAATATTTATATAATATTTTTGAATAAAATAAGAGATCAAAAGCAAGAAGAACCAATGAAGGTGATTAGAGGGGATGGAGGGTGAATGGAAACTAATAAAAATTCTTTATGAGAACTTAGCCTATGTCCAAATTCTAACCCGATGTACCTTTAATCAAATCGCCAAGATCACACACTATTGAATACTTACCTTAGCGATATCCAAAGCTAGGCTAAAGTCGGTGAGCAGTAGGATGGCCCACAAGGAGGAACCAACCGAGTCGGTCCGACATGCAAGGAAGAAAGGTAGACTTGCTATATTCTGCGTTGTAGCATATGACTAGTACTCTTCATGTATATCCGTGCCGACCGGATATATAAGGCGGTAGCGACCCCCCTCATAGAGGAGAGGCATTACAATCCCCATCCATACAATATAACATACATGACGCATGGCTTTTATCCTCGTGAGAGGATCCAAACATGTCTAAATCGTCTTGTGTGCTAACCATCAAGTTCTTGGTCCCGTTCGTAGCCTTATAAATATATTGCCGAGATTAAGTCTTGACAGACACACACACACCAACTGATGGTATGAGAATCCTAGAAATGATGCAAATGATGACACACATAGTGGAAGCTCAACAGTGTCAAAAAGGGAACAATGAGAATCCAAGACATAGTTGTTCTGGAGCTCGACGGAAGTTCTAAAGTCCACGACAAAAGTTTGCGATGGAAGTTTTGAAATCGATAGAAGTTCTGAAATTCGACACAAATGTTTGTGATGGAAGTTTTGAAGTCGACGGAAGTTCATGATGGAAGTTCACGATGGAAGTTCTAGAGTCGACAAAAGTTCACAACTTCTTGATGAAAACTTCTTGCTTCGGTTGGAGTATTAAGAGAAGCTCTTGTCCCACATTCCTGTAAAATATTGATTCATCATAAGCACATACTGCCCCTTCCGCTCTCATAGTAATCCAATGAATTCTCTAGTTCCAAAAACATGATACATTCCATCTTCTAAAACCAACACTTTTGATGTTACTTGACGCACAATAATCCCGATATGTCTTTTATGGAATTGTACTCCCTGGTATCGAGAAACCTTTAGGATCTTCTTCTTAACCAAAGAAATACAACTTTGGGCCATGGTTAGCTCAACTCTAATAAAGAAAACCCAAGGTACTCCAAGTGGTATACATTCGTTCCAACCTTTAACCCATCATATTAAATCAATCGAAGGCACTTCTCTAATTCTACTTGAGGAAGACCTTTTATGGCTAAACCTCCATTTTTCATATAGAAAAGGAACTAATGCACATCTCCTTTAGAAAAGAATTTCCCATAATGACTATGAATGCTTCTTCCTGAAGTGACCAAATAAGGTTTAGCTGATCTTCTAATTCAAGAATCAAGATTCACTTGTGGGGGTTCTTTCATTCAATCAGTTTGATGTTCTCTTCCTACAGGGATGTCTATTTTCAGGTTACCTTGAGATGTTAGGAGAAGTATTGATAATGAAGATACCTCCTACAAAGCCCTAAGAGGAAGGTCTTTGTTTTGCTACTTTTGTTGTTGCAACTAGTTATGTTGCTATTGGACAAACCTCTCCTAGGCATGGGACCTGCTCTTCCATTTCGGTTGGAAAGGTGCAAACAACCATCAAGATGACGATAGAGACCACAATACTTAAGACTTCCACGCCCCCTCATTCCTTATGTATTGTATATTGCTACTTGCTAGGCTTCCTACTTGTCGGCCTAATACGCTATCTTATCTTATCCACTTTCATTCCATTTTCTATTTAGTTGTATGCTAAATGTGTCAAAGCAATAGAACTTATTGGAAAACAAGCCCATCTTTCACAAAAACCTATCTACTCTTCTAGGTCATATCGAACCTACATATCGAAACCAGGTGCTATCACTTCCTTGTTTCAAGATGGTAGTTATTCTTCTTCCTATAGTCATATTGATTGATTTGAAGACACTAGAATGATACACCAACAGAAGTTTCGTACGGTCAAATCAGCAGCAATGTACCGAAGGGAAAAAATACCAAATCCCTATCAAATGAACTCAAAAAATCATGAAATTTGAACTAGATCATCCTGAAGACAACACGACCCTCCTCTAAAAGGGTGCACTCAAAACGCTCAAAGAATCACCATGAATTTCAGATCTTGAGCCAACAACACAAAAGGAAAGAACTTGGATGAAATCCACAAATTCGAAGTGCTCTTGAGGAGATTTGTTCCAAGATCACTCAAGGATGATTCTTCCTCGTCTAGCACCAAATCCATCAAAGGAATGGAACAAAAATCACATCCAAAAATGAGATAAAAAATCCCAAAATAGCTCCAAAAATAAGAAAAAGAGAAACTCGAGATTTAGAGGACAAGGAATATGTTGAGCAAGAAAATGAATCTCATATCATTGATTCAAACATCCAACATACTTGGATACATGGCTAGGAAGCTACACTCATCCTCCCACTCGTTAGAAGACCAGGAGTTGTCTCTCATACAACCCTTGCTCTTCTCTAAAACATGAATCACACCCTAGCTATCCTAAATGAAACTCTAATACAAGACTAGATGGAAGAGACACTCTCTCCAACCAGCCATCCCTCTCATTATATAGGCCTAGAGGCATGTCCTAAAGACTGAACTACCTTTGACCCACACACACTCCTACCTACCACTAGGGGTAAAATTGTCCAACCCATTCTCCATCGCCTGAATGTCATCGCGCTCTTCACATCTTTGCTTCGCTTTGACGCAAGCTTTGTGGTGATGCCACATCCACCACCAATTGGCGCCACTGGTTTTGTGGCCCAAATCAAGAAACCACCTTCCACACTTCCCAAAGTGCGACATCCTTGATGTTGATGCATATCACCTTGTCTTGAGATCCTGACGGTCGACAAGTCTCTCCTAGTCCCATTCCAATGGGCCTCCTTGTTGCTTGCACAAGCATCCCATTCACCTTGACTTGGTCAACACATCGTCTTCACTGCTTCCACGGTTTTGAGGCTCGATCATAAAACCGTATGTGCTCCTTTCCTCTCCATGTGTATGGTGTGGATCACCCTTGACCTTACTCGGTCTTCCGATCGTCAGGTCCCAAGTCCCAAATTTATGCCCGATCCTCTCGCCGTTAACTTCCAAGTTGACTCCATTGACCTACACATCATGAGACAAGCAAATACATTTGCCTTTTGCTGCAACTTCTCCAACACCTTTGTGACATCCCCGCCTCAATAATGAGGGGTTAGTCGAAGGATTGATCATCTTGTGGTACCTTGACGAAGCAAGAGTCTAAAAGTACAAACATACGAGCATAATGGAATAGAATGCAAGTTTAGTTATTATTTATTACAACTTGGGTTGAGATTTGAGTATGTAAATAAGTTTGAAATTCAATTCATAAATAGAGGAAGCCACACATCTCGCGTTAGAAACCTATCATGAAGAACATCAAGCTTGTTGACGTGCCTCATTATAAAGAAGAACACCTGCACAAAACAACATAGAGAAAAGCCATGAGCAACTAATACTCAGCAAGTCTTACCCGTCAAAATGGCACGCTAAGGCTGACTTCTAGCATGCAGGGGGCTCACCAAAGGTTGCGGGGATAATTGCAAAAACAACACTAATAATTGATCCTTATTTTGTATATTTTAGCCAAGTTAATAGGGTTTTTCCATAAAATAAATGTTATGTAGCCATACTATAGCAAACATGGTTTCAATACAATTAATAGAAATACGACGAGTATAATCATCATCGTCATTTCACTTTCTTACTACGATGTGACAGTTATCACAAGTGGTACTCAATAACCACGACGGATGACAAGTCGAATCGATTTACATCCTGCAGGAGAAACCCAAATACACGATGCACGGATACTCCAAAGAGTCACGTATGACAACCTTTCGTGAGGCACCATAGAGCCAAGCCAGGTTTCATTGCTCCCGAGTACATGTCCTCCACGTGATTCCCGCGGTATCTGTGGTTAGACCAAGCACCCTTCCACCACTCATACAACCCAAATGCCACCATGCACTTATGATTATTCCCAAAGAGCGATGAGGGACTGTCCAAGTACTATGATAATCAAGCTACATTGGTTTACTAGTGCCCATATTACTAGCATGCATTTGGTACTATTCAAACTTGCTCAACGGGCCCACACTTGAATCAATCCTTAATCGACACGAACTGGGCTTTGGTGAGCAAGGTCCAACCTTGCACCTCGACCAACACATGCACTTTCCTGTTCGGTCTCAACTTAATCCATCATCATCATGTGAGAGTTACAAGTATAAATTCCTGAACCATCCTATATGGAGTAGTCTCCGTACCACTCGATTTTGCTACCGATGACTCGATATTAAGCATAGCAAATCTAACAAATGGTTGTACAAGTAACTCATGCCTGTAGGATTTGTCTTCCCTATATGCAACTATGGTTTCACTCATTTCCTACACGTAATGCACAATACATGACATGCATACATGTGAAACAAAGTAAAAGTTTTAAAACATAGGAGTTCACCGGGGTTTGCCTTGAGTCCGAGCAATGTTAGTATACACAAAGTTATAGCCAAACCATCATCTATCTCTGCAGCACTAATCTCCTAGCTCTCATTACCAGCTCGTTTCCTAGTAAAATGATGCATGATGCAAGTCAAGAATGTGATAAGGAGATTCTTGAAACTTCCTTAATAAATGGATGCAACAACATGATGTATGCGAGTAGATATTCAGTGTTACCATTAAGTGTTAAATTACTTTACTAAACATATTTTCTTCATTGACATTTAAGATTGATTATGCATTGCAACTAAAAATTATTCGAGCAACTTAAGCAGTGTAGGGGCAAGGCATCACAACAAATTAAATAATTAATAATAGTACTCCTCAACGTCAGATCCAGCTCCCAACTTTCAGACGCCATGTACCACTCAGCAAACCCCTCAGAGGGCGGCTCCTGCTCAGAACACTGGTGGTAATGGTCCTTGTTTCCATTGTGGTCAGATGAGACACTATGTTAGCAGGTGCCCCCAGAAGCTCACAAATTAGACTCCAGCTTTGGGTGCAAGCTCTACTCCAAGCCGTAATGCTAATTCTACACCAACTCTAGCCAGGCAGAATCATACTCATGCTCGTGTGAACCATGTGGCTATTGAGGATGCTCAGGAAGCTCCGGATGTTGTTCTGGGTATGTTTCTTGTTAATGATAATAATGTAGTCATGTTATTTGATTCTGGCACATTCATTCATATCTGCCACTTATGTTCAGAAACATAACCTTCCCATAGCTATATTAAAGAATACAATGATTGTCAGTTCCCCTAGGGGAGAGATGAATGCAAAGCATATATGTTCCAAGGTGAACCTTAATATAAGAGGGGTAGACTTTTCTGCAAATCTCATAGTCCTTGAGTCTAAAGGAATTGATGTGATCCTTGGCATGGATTGGTTAAGCAAGTATAAGGGACTTATTGATTGCGCTAAGAAGGCAGTCAAGCTTATAGATAGTACTGGAAAGGAATTGGAGTATGTGGCAAAGGAGCAACCAATCGCATTGTATTGAATCAACTTGATGCTACCTCAATCGCATTGTGTTGAATCAACTTGATGCTACCTCAATCCAAGACATCAGGATTGTCAATGAGTTTCCTGATGTATTTCCAGAGGAATTGCTAGGTATGCCACCAGACCATGACGTCGAGTTCGTTATTGAATTAGTCCCTGGTACTGCTCCTATTTTTAAGAGACCCTATAGAATGGCTACTAACCAATTAGCCGAACTCAAAGAACAACTCCAAGAGTTGTTGGATAAGGGTTATATCCGTCCTAGTGCATCTCCTTGGGGAGCCCCTGTTATCTATGTTCCAAAGAAAGATGGTACTCAGAGGATGTGTGTTGACTACCGTTCTGCCAATTTGGTCACCATCAAGAACAAGTATCCCTTGCCTAGGATTGATGACTTGTTTGATCAACTGAAAGGAGCTTGTGTTTTCTCCAAGATTGACCTCCAATATAGATATCATCAATTAAAGATCAGGGCAACTGACATACCCAAGACTGCTTTCATTACTCGTTATGGCTTGTATGAGTATACCATTATGTCATTTGGATTAACCAATGCTCTTACCTACTTCATGTATTTAATGAACAAGGTTTTTATGGAGTATTTGGACAAGTTTTTTGTGGTGTTCATTGATGACATCCTTATACTTTCAAAGAATGAGGAGGAACATGAAGAACATCTTCGTCTGGTACTACAAAAGCTAAGGGAGAATCAGCTATATGCTAAGCTAAGTAAATGTGATTTCTGGTTGAAGGAAGTCTCATTTCTTGGTCATATTATCTCTAAAGGAGGAGTGTCTATGGACCCTAGCAAGGTTAAAGATGTGTTGAGTTGGAATACACCTCGAAGTGTTACAGACATCAAAAGTTTCCTTGGACTAGCAGGATATTACAGAAGATTCATAGAGGGAATTTCCAAGATAGCCAAGCATATGACTGAGTTGCTAGAAAAAGGAAAGACTTTTGAGTGGATGCCAAAACTGAAGCCAACTTCCAAGAACTGAAGAAGAGACTCACCTCAACACCTGTCCAAACCATGCCTAACATGGAGAAGCCATTCTCAGTCTATTGTGATGCTTCAGGGCAAGGTCTAAGATGTGTGCTTATGCAAGAAGGCCATGTTGTCACCTATGCTTCAAGGCAGTTAAGGAAGCATGCGGAGAAATATCCAACCGATGACTTGGAGTTAGCAGCAGTGGTTCATGCTCTAAAGATCTGGAGACATTACATTATTGGCAAGAGGTGTGAGATATATTCAGACCACAAGAGTGTGAAGTATATATTCACGCAACCAGATTTGAACCTCAGGCAGCGAAGATGAATGGAACTCATCAAAGATTATGATCTAGGAGTCAACTACCATCTAGGCAAAGCAAATGTTGCAGCATATGTATTGAGCAGAAGGTCTTATCTCAACATGTTATCAATACGAGAGTTGCTACCTGAATTCTGTGAACAATTTCAGAAGCTTAACCTGGGATGGGTATCCAACACAAAAGTCATTGCAATAAAGTTGATTCAATCGAGGAATAGGACATTCGTAAAGGACAACTTGAAGATGCTAAGGTCCAAGAAATCAAGCAACTCATTGAGAAGAACAAAGCTCTAGATTTCATAGTGGATAATGAAGGAACCTTATGGTATAAAAAAAGGGTTATATGTACCTGATATCAAGGAGATTAAGGAGTTGATATTAAGGGATGCCCATGATTCAGCTTACTCCATTCATGCAAGAAGTACCAAGATGTATCATGACCTCAAGAGTCGATACTGGTGATACGGAATAAAGAGAGCTATAGGCGAACATGTTGCACTCTGTGACACCTGTCAGCGGGTCAAAGCAGAACAACAAAGGCCTGCAGGACTCTTGCAACCAATGAAGATACCATAATGGAAATGGGAAGAAACTTACGTGGATTTCATTGTGGGATTACCCAGGACACAAGCTGGTTATGATTCTATTGACACTGGAATTTGGTTCGGTTAGCTGAATTTGTTGCCCCCTTGGATTTGTAATAATAATCTGAAGTATTATAAGGAGACGGTACAATGTGATTAGCCTGGTTTATTATGTAGATGATTACTTCAAAATTGGCAATAAGTTTGGACGGTACCTGCGAAGGGCAGGAAACGAAATACAAAGTGAACGTTGGTTATTAGCTGATCGGCCGTTCTTGACGTGTTGCGTAGCTAAGGAGAATTGGAGAGCGAAGTTGTATTGTGACCAGGCACGCACTGCACATGGCAATTTCTATACACACGTATGTGCTAAGGAAACTAATGGAAATGATGGGTTGACATGGTGACACATCGAAGGCTTATGTACAGATTTGGAAAAGAAGGATACGGAGGTTTATTTGAAGATATCTGGACAGATTTTATGAGAGTTTATTCGGACAAATAAGTAAGGACAGAAGCCGTACTAATGTTGGACTCAGCTTACGCCATTAGTTATTTGACCAAATAGAATGCACAACAGGAATATTTTATTGAGCTAGCTTAGGGAATAGATGCATTACCTTTTTGTATACGTGTGAGAGTCCTCTTTTGTCTTGTACGACAAGTCCAGCCATCCTATAAATATAAAGGGTGCACCACATTTGTATATCATCTCTCGATCAATATACAACTTCGACACATCGCCAATTCTGAAAACAGGCATACCTTGATGGGTTCTTTGTCTAGAGCGGACTCTCCGCGATAGATGCAGGACTTGTCACCCCGGCGGGTTCGTCATCATGAAGCAGGCTGCATCGACTAGCTCGATCTTGGCGACATGGCAGAAGACTTACCACTCTGGTGATCGCGGCGACCTGCCCAGTACTTTCTCGTCTTACACCGATCTTCTGGGATATCTAGAACTATCTCGGTTAATTCCGATCTTCTAGTTGGACAATAATGTAAGAACGATCTCATCACGAGCGTCTGTTCAGGGTATCATCGGAGTGTTTAGCCAATGACATATCTGGTTACTAGCAGCAGCTGATAGATATTCACATGTTTAGTTTTTTTTATCGGCTTTGGTTCATCGACTTCGTGTATCACACTAGTTCTATTCATCTAGTCGATGAATCATCACATAGTTTATCTGTCAGTATTGTATCGGCTAGATATTGTGATTCTATTAACTGGCTGATATAATATTAATTATTACAATTAGTCTAGTGTGCATCGATTTGTAGATTTATGCTTTACACTATTAAGATAAAGTCGATGCTCAATCATGTACTAGCTTCATCGACTTTGTGCATGTATCAACTCTGTGCCTATATCGACTCTCCATCCGGAGGCTATCGTCAGTCAACTTGTAGGCGCACACCTTGTCAGCTGAATGGTCAAACTGACTGGCACGCCGCGTACCATCTACAGCGCGCCATCGGACCTGCACTGGAGCTGAGCAGATCTCCCAGGCCTCGTATTTACATGCGGAGGATCGACAGTCTGTTTTTCGCGTCAAACGCTTTTAGCACGTCCGGTGAGACACATCTTCATTATTTGGTGAGAATCAGAAGTACTCATTTATATCACTTGATTAGAAGTTGATGGTATTATTTTGGTATGATACGACATCGTCAGAAGCTAGAATTGAAGCCTCACGATGATCATCGGCGCGGTCCCATTTATATATCAGTTACAGTGATGCTAGAGCATATTCAAGGGCCGATGGTTGATGTTATAATACAAAAAAAAATATTGAAAGGAGTTGACTGCATACGGTGGGACCTCATCTTCCTTATTTGGTGAGCATTAGAAAAATTCATACTTTTCATCACCAAATTAGAAGTCAGATTTATTTTTCAATATCTTGTGATACTGGAAGAAACGTCGTGACCATATTATGGAGATTTGGCATTGGCTTTACTTTGGCCTCGGGGGCAAAAGCCGATGTATGGTTGCGTCACGTAGGATATATTCAGCTAAGTCGATGCATGAGGTAGTGTCCTATAAGAAGAGTCGATATCAACCTTACTGCATGGGACAAGATCATTGCTACGTGGAACACTTGCTTGACTCATCAAGCTGATGGCCACCTGAGCATAGAATCGGAAGAAGCTCATTGATAGAAGACATTTGACGTATGCTGGGCCGATAGAAAATTTGAGGGACATCAAATCTGAGTCAACTGTAAAGCTGTGGATGGAAACGACAATGCATCGCTAGTTATTGGGACAATGATCAAAGCAATATTTCGTGATGAAGCCGATTGTTAGCAAGTCGATATTGAAGGATGCTGGATTATTAAATGCTACATCTGGAATTAGCATCAGCTCTGTTATGTTGGGTTCGCCAATTCTGGATGGTCAGACATTGTCAGCTGGACCCATCTCTTATTATTTGCCGATGAGTCAACGGATCATCGCGAAAGCTGGTCTTTTCTGGTGCTTACAGAGCAGATCGGCTACTCTGCTACATGCAAGGGGTACAACATTAGCTTCGTATAAAATGCATGGTTGAAATATCCTACTTTATTTCTTGTGTCAATAAAGAGAAGACTAGAAAGAAGACAAGTTGTCAGCCTGGTGTATTGGCTGTGCATATCCCATCGACTAGAATTGAGACAACATATCGGGCAGAGTCGATGTGGTTGTTGAACCAAAGAAGTAGAAGAATTCAAGTCAAGACAAAGATGCTCGGCCGATGTGGTTGATTAGCCGGCGACAAAATCTAGGAGTCTCGAAATATAGGCTTGCAGGACAAATTTCAGTTGCCAAAATCCCAGTGGATTCATCTTCAGTTTTTGCATGTCACCTTCCCGAGTTTCTGACGGTCAAGAAGATATAGCATCGGCTGTGGTTTTGTCTTGGGGGGCATAGCCGATGTGTGGTTATATCATGAGAGCACAGCTAATATCATTAGTTTTTTCACCATCGGTTGATATGGACTTAAACTCTCATCGACTATATGGAGGAGCCAATGAGAATGTTTCTTCTATATTATATTATTAATGTATCGGGCTGCTGGAAGACATCAGTACATTGGCTGTGGGAATATTTTCATTGGCTAGTATGAAGACATCTCTGGAAGAGCCGATCTGGTAGATGACTGGATTGAATAAAAAGGAAATAATATAATGCCATACGTGTCTTTTTGTGCAAAGAGGCCAGCAAATTGTTCCAGGAAATAATATTCTAAGAAGCAAGTATGAGAGTATAGTTATTCTGGTTCCTCTGTCTCCATCTGCTTGCTTTCCATCGACTTGCCCTAAGCATCGGACTACAGCGTGGCGAAAATTCACTATGGACTTAGTGTATGTATGCATGAGGAATCAAGGTGGGCCATAATGTGTTTGTTTAGAAAGGAATCTGGACACGAGGCATTGAGAAGCTGATTTCAAGGTCACCTATTCGTCACATGTCCTAAAATCTTTGGCTTGCATGCAACTCATCAAATTGTTTTGATTGCTTCCTGCTTGGTCTGATGGAATCTGGGCTGTGAGTGTTCGAGTACCCCTATATGAATGAGAACTGGCTCACTGTTTAAAGTGAGCCGATGCGTAACTTGGTCTTATTAACTCTACACTATATATGTATCGGCTTGACAATGTGAAGCTTCAGAGCCAGTTTGCTTGCCACGTCTTCATACTAATCAAGATGATGGGATTACATTGGGAAGATCTCGGGGAGCAGGCAATATGCGTTGAGTAATGCACTAATGCTAGAGAAATTATCATCGTGATATACTGGGTGATTCAAGACCAGGCCAATGGGTGGATATATCACATCCGGTATCATTTATTATTATTTCGTTATCGGCTAATGTGTTGCTTATACTTATTCCACCATCGGCTATCATATGTTTTATTAGTCACATTACCAGTTGGTATAATTTTGCACTCCACCATCAGCTAGTTATGTTGCTCTATTTACTTCAACTTCGGCTAGTCAACACAACCAGAAGCGAATTCATCACCATCCAGTGGGCTTAAGTGGATGATAATAACAGAGGTTGATGTTTGAGACAGATTTTCAAATCTATCGGGCTGTGGAGCTTAGGTTGTCGCCCTGTGGTTGGTGCTGTCTTGGTTCAGTCTAATCCATCCAATCATGATGATGGTTTGAGTTTTATCAGATTGATAGTTTATAATTTGGTGAAACATTGGCTTGTCACATGGAGCAATTATCGGCCAACAAGAATGGAAGGACCGATGTCCATAATTCTTTCCTCCAGAACAGTCTGAATTCGACTCGGGGGGCATCGATACTTATGATAAAAGCCATGGATTGATGAGTGTTTGGTGGAGTAAAAATTATTGTTGCCTACTATGTGATGGTGATTTAGTGTAGTGCTTTCTGGTCCTTGTCAAACAGATTGTGGCGTGAATAAGACATGGGGGAAACAAGGATTCTGTTTCGTGGAGCAACGAGGGAGTGATGATCTCAAGATATATTCATCGGGCCTTGATTACTTCACCATCAGATGGACAGCTAGGCCAGAAGTTGTGTCATTCGTAGAAAAGAAAGGTCTGATGAGAGGAGATTAGAAACAGACGAGTGACCAACCTGGAAGCTAATTCTAGTTAAGAGAGAGCAGTATGAAGCCTGGAATTCACGTGTCTAAGACAGAGGAGCTAATACAGAGTACAAGAACAGTACTGATGACAATGGAGAAGTCGATTGAAGTATTGACGCCAGTTTGTTCTCCATGTGTATGTGCTACTGAAGTTAACTTGGATGTCGTATATCATCATAGAGACCTCAGTTCATCCAGCTTGATACATATTGTGTTATGTATTGCTAGTTTGCCGATTAGTCAGTTTATGGTATTCGGGTTTGTATAGTGTCTGATGCAAAACTCTGGAAGATGTTTAGTTTACCTTCCATGATAGAGATGAGCCGATTGGTTTTGCTTCTTCATCGGCCGGCTCTCGTTTTCATTGAGGTGCATGTTTTCCAGGCTTTGCTTTGTCCATCGGTCGGTTCCGAGCATCCTGCACACAACGAAGCACCAAGGCAAATCCTCTGTTCTCTCTCCATCGGTTTGTGCTGATTATAGCTGGTTGAAGAAGCAAAGGCATATGTGAAAATCAAGATTTCACTGCATGATTTTGGTGAGCGCTTGTAGATTGTTTTCTGGGGCATAAGCATCGGCTTAGTTACAGTATTAACAGTGGCATACTATTGAGCCGATGGTTGAGCCTGCAGTATAACAAAGATAAAAAGACAGAGGTACGGCGTCGACTCAGGCGTGTAGTGTTCTTTCGGTTACACTGGATGGTGTGAGAATAAACAGGTTGAGAAATTCAATCTGTCATCTTCTTTTTTTTAGATAATGGAATAAATATCCCAGTCTTTTGCAAGGTTTTGCATACGGCTCCCTCGGTCACTTTTATTACAGCAATTTGAGAATAACGTCTCAATAGAATAAAAGGAAACAAGATTAAAAACATAGCCTATGTCACGATGGCCACCCATTCTTCGTGAAGATACTCATGGCAACCACCTCCAAAGAATGACAAGTTTGAACAAAACCATCTCTGTGAGTGTCCTTTTGTAGGAGTCTCCAATAGCGAAGCCAATATGTTGCCCTGAAAATCACCTGCATAAGAGAAATCATTGGTTTCTTGTTAAAGACAATGTCATTACGGCTGAGCCATATCGACTAGAACATGGCCGCCACGCCAACAATAATCAGACTTTTATCCTTCCCTCTCCTCGAGCTTAACCAGCTCCCAGAGATATGTTGAGTATTTTGTGGTTTTGGTAGACTAGTAGCTATTGCAACAATCCGCCACACATTCTGGGCAAGATGACATTCAAAAAACAGATGTTGTATTGTTTCGTTGCTATTGCAGAAACAACACTTTTGGGTACCTTTCCATCTCTTTTTTGCTAAATTATCCTTGGTCAAGGTGACTCCTCTTATTAGATACCATAAGAAAATTTTAATCTTTAAGGGGAGTTTGATTTTCCAAAGATGTCTTAATCTTGATTTGTTTTGGAGCGAGAAGATACCATTCTCATGTAAGTTCCATTTAAAAGTATCAGTTTCTTCATTGAGCAAGATATCACTTAGTTTGGAGGTCATGTCATTCCATTCAACCAACTTGTTATCTATGATAGGATGTCTGAATGATAGGTTAAGAGGGTTAGAGCAGAATACCTCTTGAACCGAGACATTCTTCCATCTTGCCACATTATAGAGATTAGGAAATTGTTCACTTAGAGGTATATTATCCATCCAAGTGTCTCTCCAGAATCTTACTTGACTCCCATCATTAATCTGGAAGGAACCCCATTTTAGAAAAATCATCTCTCACCTTTAACAAACCAGTCCAAAAGTGAGAATCACTCGATCTCCTTTGAATTTGGGTAAGAGGTTTGTCAGAAAAGTATTTGTTTCTAAGAAACCTTTGCCACCCGCCATCTTTATTAAGCAGCCTAAAGAGCCACTTACTAAGAAGACATATGTTTTTTGTGCGAAGGTTGGTTATCCCAAGTCAAGTCCCCCTTGGTCTTTGGGTTGGCAGAGTATTTCCCATTTAGCAAGGTGGTATTTCTTCTTATGTCCTTCCCCCTCCCAAAAGAATTTGGACCGGATGATATCTAGTTTTTTTAGGACCTCTTCCGCTATTTCAAAGAAGGACATCATGAACACAGGGAGATTGCTAAGGACCACATTTACAGGAATGAGCCGTCCCCCAGCCGACATCAATTTTCCTTTCCATTTATTAAGTTTTTTCTGAAACCTCTCAATTACATCCTTCCATTTACTATTTCTGAGTTTCCTGTAGATCATTGGGATACCCAGATACTTAAAAGGAAGCTTACCCATTTTACACCCAAACAGAGTTGTGTATTTAGTCTCAAAATGTTTACTCTCACCAAAGCAAAAAAGCTTGCTTTTTTAAAAATTAATCTTAAGACCTGAGAGTTGTTCAAAGACACACAGTAGAAGCTTCATATTATTGGCTTGTAGTATGTCATGATCCATGAAGATGATGGTGTCATCTGCATATTGGAGTATAGATAAACCATCATCTACTAGGTCTGGGACAACCCCACTTATTTGGCTATCCTCCTTTGCTCTCGCAATTAGAATTGCCAGCATATCGGCCACCAAGTTAAAAAGAATAGGAGACATGGGGTCACCCTATCTAAGGCCTTTATGGGTCTGAAAGAAGGGGCCAATGTCATCATTAACTGTAACCCCTACATGGCTGCCAGATATGAAGCTTTGTATCCAGTCACACCATGTTTTAGAAAAACCTTTCATTCTCAAGGTTTGTTGGAGGAAAGGCCATTTGACTTTATCATAAGCTTTTTCAAAATCAAGTTTGAGCACCACTCCATTTTTTTTTCTTTTGATGTAGTTCGCGAATGGTCTCATGTAGGACTATTGCTCCTTCCATGATGTGTCGATCAGTCATGAACGTAGTTTGAGACTGACAAATTATTTTATTTGTTACCATTCCAATCCTATTGGCGTCAACTTTAGTTAGAATTTTAAAGCTGATGTTTAGCAAGCATATGGGACGGTATTCCTGCATTTTTAAGCGTCCCCTATTTTTGGAATCAGAGTAATGATTCCAAAATTCAGGCTATACACCGGTAACTTTGCATCATGGAAATCCTTAAGGAGAGCCATAAGGTTGTCCTTAATAACTTCCCAAAAAACCTGATAGAATTCAGTTGGGAAGCCATCAGGGTCCGGAGCTTTGTTATGCTCCATATTAAAAATTGCCCTCTTGACCTCCTCGATCTTGAAAGGGGCAGTTAACTCCTGGTTTTCTTCAGGTGTCACTTGCGGTATATCAGAGATAATAGATTCGTACAGAGTTATAGTATTTTCTCTGGCTTTCCAAATAAGGATTTGTAGTATTTCGTTATATACCTTTTAAGATTAACATCCCCCACTATGGTACCCTCCCCAGAATCTAATTGGTAAATTTGAGTCTTCCTATGTCTACTATTGGCCACCAGGTGAAAATATTGTCCCCCTCAAGTAGTTCTCGTACCTTAGCCCGTTGGTACCATTTTAATTCTTCCTTACGTAGCATGTGAGCAAGTCCATCATTGAGGTAATGTTTGAGAGCTATCTCATTTGGAGTTAGAGTATGTTTTTCCTCCTTTTTGTCTAGCTCATCAATCAGCAAGATCAATTTTTTCTTCTCTTTCTTAAGGGATCCAGCCGTGTTCTTTGCCCATCCACGCAAGTATTGGCGTAGAGCTCTGATCTTGTTCTGCCATATTTCTATAGCAGAATTTCCTCCATGATCTTGTTGCCAAATATTCATCACTAAGTCAAAGAAATCATCACGAATTAACCATCCCATCCCAATTCAAACTTGAATTGGTAATGGCCCCCAGTGTTACCCGTTCCAGTATTCAGTAACAAGGGAGTATGATCCGATTTGCCACGATCCAGAGCATTGACGGTGACATTAGGATATTTGTCCTCCCAAGGTGTGGACATAAAGACTCGATCTAACTTCTCGAAAGTAGGCGGATTCAAGTCATTTGACCAAGTGTATTGACGACCTGTCATCTCGATCTCTCGTAGTTTGAGAGTGTCAATGATAGAGTTAAAAAGATTTGGCCATCTATGGCAAAAATTGCCATTATTTTTGTCCGCCGGATACCTCATAATGTTGAAATCTCCCCCTATGATCATAGGATGAGTTTCCATACTACAAATATGAGCTAACTCAGTGAGAAACTGAGATTTAAATTCGTCCTGGGCAGGCCCGTATACAGCATAAAGAATCCACGTGAAACCATCCTCCTTATTTTTTAGCAGAAATTTTGAGTAAAAATCTCCCTCATCAATGGCTCCCACATCAAAAGTTGTCAAGTTGACCCCTAGAATCATCCCGCTAGACCTACCTCTGGGCGGCATAGTATGCCAAAGGTAATCCTGTCCAGCCACTAGATGGTTAAGGAATGAATTTGAAAAATGGTTACCACCAGACTCAATTAGAGCAAGAAAATCCAAGCGTTGTTCCTTAACTAAAGAATTAATTTTATTGTCTTTACCCAGGTCTCCCAGACCTCTGGTATTCCAAAAGACCCCTTTCATTTGGCAACTATTTTTTTTTGGGGGGGGGGGGGGGGTTATCCGTTTACTAGAAAGATGAGAAATCCTTCCTTTGCTACTACGATGACTTGAAGTCTGTTTTCGTTGGACTGCATTAAGATCAAAGAGCATATGATCAAAAGAGTCCTCCTCCAAATCCTTATTGAGCTCACGACAAACATGATTAAGATTGAAGTTAAGCTCTTCTGCTTTGTTCTCCCTCTCCCCGCTAGCAATGCAAGTTAAAGAAGAATTTGAAGAAGCAGGATATCTATTAGTTCCAGTATTATTTCTTTTTCTAGGAGCAGCATATCTCTCAATTTCATTATCTTTTAATTGATTAATCGAAAGCAACACATCACTATCGTCTCTACCCAAAGCTACCCCAATATTGCAAAGCTGGGCTCTAATTTGTTAAGAAGGTAAAGAAGTAAATGATGATTTACCTTCTTCCAAGATTCATTTTGCCACAAGCTTCTACGCCTTGAAAATCATATCTTCATCATCCTTCTCCGCAGATCATGGCGTTGGTCCGGCACCGTGTACAGAGTATGTTTCCGATCCAGTGCTGCCGCCACTTGGTCAATAACCCTGCTATTAGTATGAGCAAGCTTCAGAAGGGACGCTGCCATTGTTTTGTTTGTTGTGTTTGCACGAACACCATTCCTCTCGCACACATCCTGCAATACACGCCGAGGAAGTGAGTGGAAATCAAAAGGTGCAGCCCCTCCACACTTGGCGTTATCCCTCTCATCTTCCTGTGTTTCAAACATAAGCCTTGAGTTGAATAAATCCGGGAGGGACATTGCTCGGCGAAGTATGTTAGCCTGTGGCGGTGACTCAAAGGAAGGCCCGTTCTGGCCTAGGAGTGAATCCAAGAGCGCTCCAAGATGTCTTGCCTCTCCTCCAGTCAGTGTGCCCGGCGACTGATCCTCCATAACTAGGGGCGGGTCGACCTGGGTAGTGATGGTGATCGGTAGGCACTTAGCTGTCACATCTGGCAGCCCATTAGTCACATCAACATGAAAAGGATCGTGCTGCAGCAGTGCCATAGAACTGGGTACCAAGAGTCCATTATCCGCAAGCGAGGCTGACACTAGAGTAGGTGGCGCCCCGCTGGCCACTTGAGCGCGCGGAGATGTTGGTGCAAGGCTGGACAGCGGCGACTCGGGCACGCCTGAATGCGTGGTCGACATTGCCAGTGAAGTCAGCACCTTGCCTCGTAGGAGTACCTCATGTTTAGACGCAGCAGTAGTGTCATTCGTTGCCACAACAGCCGAAGTTGCACCCTCAACTTCTAGCTCGAAAACTGATGAGTGAAACAGCGCCACATTGGACGTCGTAGTATCCCCAGCAACTAGACTGTCTCCTTCATCAGATATCTGAGCGAGTTCCTCCTTTGAAGAATCCTTTTCAGCAGCGACCTTAACCGTGACCTCGTTAATGAGGTCAAAAGCCGCCTTGTCGATTATCTCATTCACCATGCACCTGATCCTATCATCCCCATCGACATGGATGTTTTACTCACTAGGATGACTATTATCCTGTTTTTCCTCATTAGGAGGAACATCATCCTGATTTTTCTCATTGGAGGGGTCATCATCTTGCATCATATCGGTGTCCCCATTAGCTGCTTTAGCTGCTGCACCCAAGTCATCGAGGAGGTCATCATCATCCATGTTAGCGTCCTCCTGCTTGAAAGAAACCCAATTCTGATCTTTGCATATTTTATCCACCTTAAAGAAGATATCATATATGCCTTCACCCACCACGATATCTGTAGTATCCGGGATGTTATTCACATCCATGACGCCCACTAGAATCCGGACCACTCCCATTTTTCTTGTGTACTTCATGTCAACCTTGAGAGTCGCTCCCAGAATTGTTCCAACTGCCCAAAGTGAGAGGTAGGATCTGATCTCGTAAGGCACACCATACACATTGATCCACGCTTTCTCCAAGTATCGACGAGGCTCAATCTTGTTGTTCCACTCCTGAAAGATCATGATGCCTTCTCCATCTGTAGTATGGACAAATTCAATAGCTACCTTTCTTTGCAACTCCACCTTACTCGGGAATGGGACAAGGAATCCGTCTCCATGTTGTTGTACCAACCAGGTCCATTTGATAGGAATGAGCTGCGCTAATTCAGACTTGATCAAGTCTGCCGAGATATTACCTTGCTTGATGGTGATATGCACAGTTGCAGTCTCTTTCTTTGGCACCTTGCCCGCATGGCCATCGTGAGGGATCTGAAAGAAACCCAAATCACCAGCAAACCCACAGAATATCGCCATCGGTTTTGGGCCAAGATAAATGGGACACTCAGAGTAAGATGTTCTGCCTCGCAGACCTCACAGCAAAGGTCCAATAGGTGCTTCTTCCCCTTGTCTTCAATTCCAGCATCATCTAAAGCAGTAGCATCAGCTGGCCTCTTCTTCCCGTGATCATCCAAGTTGGAAGAACCTCCATGCTCAGCCTGGCCATGACCACGAACACCACGGCCGGTCCGAGCGTCATTGCCACGACCTCCTCTAGTGCTTGCCTGACCGCGACCACCACCAGTCCCTGATCCCCGCCCTCTACCACGATCAAAGCTGCCACGAGAGAAAGGGCGCAGGTTCGGCCTTCCATGGTTCCCCCGATGCAACGAGGCATGAGTTCCTCCTCCCACCTTACTTGGTCTGCTGCCTACCCCTCCAGCCATCACCACCTCGGCGTACGATCGTCGACTAGGTTTCTACTGCTGGAGGAAATGGCGGCTGCATAGAGTTTCGATGCCTTTGCTCTGGTCTGTCGCACACGAATCCTTCAGACGATTGTTGGGCTGATGGCTTTTGGGCCTAGTATGAGACCCATCCCGGTTCAAACTTGTATCACGTAGAAATTCCGGATCTAGCCCTGATCGATTCTCTGATGGCAATGACGATTTGCTGATCTGCTGCTCTGTTGGCTCACCATGCAGATTTCCTAGGAGAAAATCGCCAATCGTACGGGTCGGAGAAACGCGTGGCTTCGGTAAAGGTCCCGACCATGGCTTCATCTTAGCCTTAGATCCCATCTGCGATGAACTTGCCATCCGGGAGGACGGCTGTAGAACACCCACGAGATCTTCAGCAGTATATCCGGCCTCCAGTGCATCTTCGTAGAGTATGTCATTCTTGACAATTGTGGTATGCTTATCTTGAACAACAATGTCACTGGAGGGATCGGTGGATGTCTTCCCGTGCAACAACGCCTGAGAAACAGCAGGACCAAAAACGTCAGCGATCAGGATGGTCTCACCTCGGTTCCGATCCGCCATTTTCCGTGCTTCTTCCCTTGCGAATGATCTCCTGGTGTTGCCTGGCGGCGTGTATCACCTCTATCCAACGGAAACGCCCCTTCGCCGTCGAGATCCCCGTCCTGACGCCCGCCTCACAGCCCGAACTCATGACGCCCGCCTGCCTACATGAGGTTGATCACCAGCAGCTTTAGTAGTACATGTATTGTTGTAGCTACAAATCAATGACCGATATCTTTGTCTCAAAAACAAACTCATCCGTCATCTTCTGGCGCATCGGATGTGGAACATCTTCATCGGAAGATTTGAAGTTGGTGCCTCTACATATATGATGATGGGAGGAGAGTTGCCTCAGACTTTAAAGTCGGACAACTTCGGCTATAGGCTTCACGGATGTTAGACCAAGACTATGTGGCATCGGAAGCAAAAGAATTATTATCGGCTACATGCAAACATCAGAAAATGATCAAGCAGCCGGTGTTGCAGATTGTCTCGGCTGCACACTACTGGAAAATAGGTCATTGAAAGTGCCTAGAGGGGAGTGAATAGGCAATTATCCCTGAAAATCACTTAATAATAAAAGTCAAATGCACAGAGTCGGACTTGTCCGACGATAGTGAGGAAAGTTCGATGGACTTGTCTGATGGCATGAGTTAGAAAAATAGATTGGCCGATTAAAACTTTAAACTAATACAAGGCAAGCTAGGATATAGTAATTATAAGCTAGAGGAAGTTGTAGAAATGAGGGGAACAACTAGCAAGCAACCTACACAAGTTAATTTAAGAGAAACGAGGCAAACCCTAGCTAGCAAGTTATGAGCAAGAGCAAGTAAATCACAAGTATGCAAAAGGAGACAAGGGGAGACACAAGATTTGTTCACCGAAGTTCAGCTCCACAAAGAAGCCCACGTCTCCGTTGAGGGATCCACAAAGGACCGGGTTTCTTTCAACCCTAACCTCTCCAAGTGATCACAAAGATCTAACTTGGCTTTCCACTAGCAAACTCCATGAAGGAGGGGTCAATACAAACTTCTTGAGGCGTCACCACACAAGTTGGGAGCTCTACGGGTACCTCTAACCATCTAGGGGATGAATCCCCAAGAGTAACAAACACAAATGTGGTCGGCGGTGAGGATGAACCAAGAGCTTGAGAGAATAGAAGCTTGAAGTCGATGGAGCTCTTGAATCTTCTCTCAATCCCTTCACAAATCAAGATTGGAAGTAAGGGAGGAAAGATTTGGAGAGCAAAGTGAGCTTGAGAGTGTTTTCGAGTGGAATAAGTGACCAACCAGACAAGGGATGAAGTGGGGGTCTATTTATAGCTCAAGAAGAAAAAGAGCCATTTGGATGGGTATTTCTCAGATCTCCATCGGACAAGTCCGATGGCCATCGGACATGTCCGATGGAGCAAGTTGGCACAGGTTCTGGAGTCCGAGGGACTTGCCCGATGCCTCGGACAAGTTGACCATCGGACAAGTCCGATGGCTAGGGTTTGACACAGGTTCTGGAGTCCGACAGTGAAGTCCGATGGGTCGGACTTGGTGGTCATCGGACAAGTCCGACGACACAGAGTGGCAAAGGTTCTGGAGTCCGATGGTCTTGTCCGATGGATCGGACAAGTCCGATGATTTTGCCTTGGAAAAGTGTTTTGGCTGTGGAATTTTGGTTTTTGCTCTTAGTTCATCATTACTTCACACTTTTGTGTCCCTCTTAATAGTACGGCTTTTCCTATACTAAAAAATAAAGTAAAAACTCCATGAGCCTCATATTTGAGCATATTTTTGAGTTTCATCTTGAAATTTCTTAGCCACTTTCTTTTCTCCTTTTCTTTGAGTATATGAGCTTCTATGCGTTTTGTCATCAATAATTGAACCATCTTCTACACACATGCTCATTGAAACATTAGTCCATTCTTAATTGTATTGGCGCCAATCATCAAAATAAAATTAGGGGCCTAGATGCATCTTCAATCTCCCCCTTTTTGGTGATTGATGACAATACAACTAATTTTTCATAAAGAGATGTAGAAATGGAACAATTTGTGAGGAGCTCCCCCTAAATGTGTGCATAACTAAAAGATTGGAGATAGTATAACAAATGCACATATTTAAAGAGAGAGTGTGAGAGCTCCCCCTAACACTATGCATACATGATGATTTGCAATAGTTAAGCATATGAATATAAGACATTGCATATGACAAGTATTATCACACAAATGCATCTAGTAGAAGGAGATAAAACAATACATCATCACAAAGAGGCATGCTCAAAGGACACAAATAAAGAGATATAAGTACCACAAGCAAATAGTCTTACAAAACACAAACACAAATAAGAGTTTTACGAACCAAGCCAAAAAGAACCAAATTGTCCAACTTCATCACACTCACAACTCATAAACTAAGCAAATGAAAGATAGATTACACTTCTCCCCCTTTGGCATCAAGACACCAAAAAGGAGAAAAATGTGGGTGGATGGTGATGAGATCTCTACTCCTCAGAGTCTTCATAGTCTTCATCATCTTCTTCATCGCCATCTTCATCCTCGTCTTCTTCCTCATCTTGAGCGGGAGCTTTTCCTTTGCGTTGGCGTTGGCGGAGAGCATAGGCGGCGGGATCTTCTTATTGCTCTTCTACTTCCTCTTCTTCCTCATCAAAGCAGACATGTTGTCCACTAGAGCCAGCTCCTGTGTGAAACTGAGATAGTGGAGGATAGTACCCAAAATAGTTCAACTCCTCTGTAGAGAAGTTGGGAGTGGGGTCCTGAAAAGCAGGTGGGTAGAAATCTTCTGCCGGAGGTGATGGAGGAGGAGGAACTTCACATTGCATCTTCTCCATGATGATCTTTTGGTTCCTCTCAATCACATCCATCCTTTGGTTAATGTTCCTGCACATGCCAAGGAGGGATTTGAACATCTTCATAACCCCACTCCTCTTGCCACGAGAAGGTGGGGCAGCACGAGAAGAGCCGGTGGCCCTAGCAGAAGCTCTGGGAACCTGAGGAGACGGAGCAGAGGACGGTGGCTGAGCTGCACCAAAGAACTGACCAGAGGAGGTGTCAGGAGTCCAATTAGAAGGAATCTGAGGTTTGAGACTCAGATGCTTCATATCCTTTTTGAAAGTCAAGTCTGAGACCTTCTCGATCATGTACATGATGTGCGGGGCATATCCACAACCACGCTTGGAAGAGATGGAGATGTCCCAAATCTCCTGATAGGCATAGTCAAATACATCAAATTTCTGATCCCCATGAACCCAGTGCAGGATGTCCCTCTGATAAGCAGGAATACGGTCAGAGTTGACACCCCTTGGAGCCAAAGTGCTCCTGCAGATCCTGAACAAGACTGAGAAAAAGGGTAGCAAGCCATTTGAGTTGGGAGGGACACTGTTCTCCGGATCCATGTACATATGCCTCATGTCCTTGCGTGAGCTTTTGAGTCCTATCATAGAAGCAAACTGATTCAAGGTGCAGCTGTATTTAGTGCCATTTGTCATCCAAACCATAGACTTGTCATCCTCAAAGAACACAGTTGAAAAGAATTGAGAGATGATTTCCTTGTTCCATGAGTAGTTGAGAGTCAAGAAGGTCTTAAGACCATGATGCTCAAAAGCAGCTAGAACTTGGTTGAACAGAGGATGCTTCTTGGACTTCATGTAGTCCCAATCTAGCCACTTGCTCTCAACAACAGGGTTCTTCATGCGGAGGTAGGTGGAGCGGTACCAATCCGCATGGAAATGAGCATGAAAGCGAGAATCAACAGCTTCCTTATCACGAGCATAATAGTTGACCAACCTTGCTTCAGTGCATGTCTCAAGGGACACGTGAAAGAAGTCCATCCTCTCTCGTTTTGAGTTGAACATTTCGGAGGGAGGATGCATGACTCTATTCAGCTCTTCGGACTTAGCTGGCTCCTCCCTTTCAGTTGGTTATTGGAGATAGGTGCGCCGAACACGCTTGGCTGTGACTTTCTTTCTCTTTGGTTGGCTTTGACCTTGATCATCACTAGCTTTGACCCTCTTCTCCCTTAAGGGGGATGCTTCCACATTCCACATGCTGAAAACAGGAGTAGCACAAGTCAGAAGATAGACAAAAGAGAGGAAAAGGGTTGAGGAGAATCAGTGAGGGACTTAGACTTTTGGAGGAACTGCAAGCCGTCGGACATGTCCGATGATCATCAGACTTGTCCGATGCGTCGGACTTGTCCGATGTCCATCGGACTTGTCCGATGACTCGCAGTTTCTCCAAAAACCTAGATCCTCCACAAATCCACCTGCCACTAACGACCAAACTTTGTCTACTTGTACTACAACATGCTAGAAGCTATCTCCATGGATCAAAAGTGCAAGGGAAAAATATTTGGAAACTAGCATTGCCCTAGAACCCTAACCCTAAGGGAGAGAGAGGGAAAGAGGGGAAACCTTGCAAAAATGATAGGGGATCCGACTTTGCCGATGGAGGAGGACCTCTTGGCCTCCAAACTTGCTCCAATGGATGGTGGGAGAGGGAGATCGCCTTGGGGACACCTTTGGGGGAGTTCTTGAGGAGAGAAAATGTGAGAGATGTGAATGAGGGGGTGTTGAACGGAGGGGTAAGTCGGGCTGGGTTAAAGGGGTGAAAGCTAGACCGTCGGACTTGTTCGATGGGTGTCGGACTTGTACGATGGGGTCGGACTTGTCCGACGGGCATCGGACTTGTCCGATGAAGCGTGTCAACAGGAGGAGGCAGGCAGGGCTAGGGATAGTTTGAAGCAAATAAGTGTAAATGAGGATGGACAAAAAAGGATTCTTGCTAGCCTATGATCAGTCAATCAACCAACCATTCAAAACTATGACCATATTTTGACAAGATTGATCAAGAGATCAAGAATCAAGGAACAAGCAATAACAAACAAGTTTTGACATAAAACCAGGGTTTCTGCAATAATTGAACAATCAACACTCAGATGTGCACATCCTCTACATCACATTGCTAGAGTCAAGAATATTTAGTTCACTCCTAAGATAGCAAAATCTTTTCTCTTCTAGTGGCTTGGTGAATATATTGGCTAATTGATCTTCGGTTCGCACATGACCCACTTCTATATCCCCCTTGATAGAATTATCTCTCAAAAAGTGATGGCGGATATCTATATGCTTTGTGCGCGAATGCTCAACGGGGTTATAAGCAAGCTTTATGGAACTCTCATTGTCACATAGGAGTGGAACACGATTCAACTTGTAACCGTAGTCCCTTAGAGTTTGTCTCATCCAAAGTAGTTGTGCACAACAACTACCGGCTGCAACATACTCCGCTTCGGCGGTGGAAAGTGCAATGGAATTTTGTTTCTTGGATGACCATGACACTAGGGACCTACCTAAGAATTGGCATGTCCCGGAGGTGCTCTTTCTATCTACCTTATCCCCTGCATAATCCGCATTGGAATAGCCTAAAAGGTTGAACTTTGAACCCTTGGGGTACCAAAGCCCTAGGTTGGGTGGGTGAACCAAATATCTCAAGATTCTTTTAACGGCCATCATGTGACACTCTATAGGAGCGGCTTGAAAACGTGTACACATACACACACTAAGCATGATATCGGGCCTAGATGGACAAAGATAAAGCAAAGAGCCTATCATGGAGCGGTATACCTTTTGATCAATGGGCTTGTCCTTTTTGTTGAGGTCGATGTGTCCATTTGTTGGCATGGGTGTTTTGATGGGCTTGGCCTTGTCCATGTCAAACTTCTTCAATAAGTCTTGAGTGTACTTGGCTTGACATATGAAGGTGCCCTCCTTGAGTTGCTTCACTTGCAAGCCTAGAAAGTATGTTAATCCTCCCATCATGGACATCTCAAACCTCTTGGTCATTATCTTGCTAAACTCATCACAAAAGTTTTGGTTAGTAGAACCAAATATAATGTCAACAACATATATTTGGCACACAAAGATATCATTGCTAAAATGCTTTGTGAAGAGGGTTGCATCAGCCTTGCCAATGACAACCTTTTTAACAAGAAAATCCCTAAGGCATTCATACCATGCTCTTGGAGCTTGCTTAAGCCCATAGAGCGCCTTATGGAGCTTGAAAACATGATTAGGATACTTTTTGGGTCTTCAAAACCTGGTGGTTGCTCCACATACACCTCTTCCTTGATTGGCCCATTGAGGAATGCGCTTTTCACGTCCATTTGGTACAACTTAAAATCATGGTGAGTAGCAAAAGCAAGTAATATTCTAATAGATTCTAGCCTTGCTACGGGGGCATAGGTTTCATCAAAATCCAAACCTTCCACTTGTGAATACCCCTTTGCCATGAGTCTTGCCTTGTTTCTTGTCACAACACCGTCTTCATTTTGTTTGTTGTGAAACACCCATTTGGTGCCCACAACATTCTTGTTCTTTTTCCTTTCCTCCAATGTCCACACTTCATTTCTTGTGAAGTTGTTTAATTCTTCTTGCATGGCCATTACCCAATCCGAATCCTCAAGTGCTTGTTCTACCCTAAATGGCTCCATAGAAGAGACAAAAGAGTAATGTTCACAAAAATTACTAACTCAAGATCTAGTGATTACCCCCTTGTCAATATCTCCAAGAATTTGCTCGACGGGGTGGTCACGTTGTACACTTTGATGTACTCTTGGGTGTGGTGGATGTAAGCTTTCTTGACCACCATCTTTATCAACCTCTTGATCATGTCTTTGAGAGTCATCACTTGATGCTTGTTCATGATCCCCAACATCTTGATCTTGACCACTCGCATGGTCAATTCCTTCATTTTCATGTTGTTGATTTTGTCTTGAGGGAGAGGGTTGACTTTCAACACTTGATGTTTCTTGTGGTCTCACATCACCAATGGCCATCCTTTTTATTGCATTTCTAGGAGCTTCACTATCTACATCATCAATAGCAACTTGCTCCTCTTGAGAGCCATTAGATTCATCAAATGTCACGTCACGTGAAATTTCAACACAACTGGTGGTTTTGTTGAACACGCGATAGGCATGAACATTCGACCCATAACCAAGCAAGAAACCTTCATCAACTTTTGGAGAAAATTTGAGGACTTGGGTTTCTTGTTTAGCATAAAACATTTGCTCCCAAAGACACGAAAGTAGGAAATATTAGGATTGTTACCGGTTAGTAGCTCATAAGGTGTTTTCTTCAAGAGTCGGTGGAGATACAACCGGTTGGAGGCATGGCATGCGGTGTTGACGGCTTCGGCCCAAAAACGGTCAGACGTCTTGTATTCATCAAGCATTGTTCTTGCCATCTCAATGAGTGTACTGTTCTTTCTTTGGGCCACACCATTTTGTTGAGGGGAGTAGGGTGCTGAAAATTCATGCTTGATGCCTTCTTCATCAAGGTACTCTTCAACTTGAGTGTTCTTGAACTCGGTGCCGTTATCACTTCTTATTTTCTTGATCTTCACTTCATATTCATTTTGTGCTCTTCTCATGAACGTCTTGAGCACATCTTTCACTTCACCTTTATCATGCAAAAAGAACACCCACGTGAAGCGAGAAAAATCATCAACAATAACAAGACCATATTTGTTACCGCCAATGCTTATATAGGAGACGGGTCCAAAAAGATCCATGTGCAACATCTCCAATGGTCTTGTGGTGGTCATCACGTTCTTCGCGGGGTGTGATGGTCCAACTTGTTTTCCCTCTTGACAAGCACTACAAATTCTATCTTTCTCAAAACAAACATTGGAGTTTGTGAAGATTTCTCACACCAACATGGGCAAGCCTTCTATGCCACAACCACCCCATGTTGGGCTTTGCTAATAAGCATGTACCAAGTCTAGCTTCATCCGTGGAGAAATCCACAACATAAATCTTTCCTTTAAGAACACCCTTAAAAGCAACCAAGCCATCACTCCTCTTATAGACGGTCACACCACATTCGTTGAACAAGCAATCATAGCCCATTTTATAAAATTGTGAGATGGACAAAAGATTGAAGTCAACGTGATCAACGAGCATAACCTTGGAAAGAGAATATGAGGGAGTGAGAGGGACTTTACCATAACCTAGTACTTGTCCCGTTCCATTGTCACCAAATGTGATATATTCATTGTTGTTGTGACTTGGCTCAAATGACTTGAACATCTTTTTGTCTCCGGTCATATGATTAGTGCATCCACTATCAGTTACCCAACTTGACCCTCCGAAGACATAGTCCTTCGATCATCATCATCACTCAAACTCCCAAATAGTGAGGTGTTGGTGGGAGTAACACCGATGGCAAGTGAAGAAATGCCACCGTCATCCGAGTCGGATTTGGAGGAGGAAGATGATGAGGAGGATGAATCATCGGAGTTCCATTCTTGACCAATATGAGCTTCACCTTTCCTATGCTTCTTGTATGTCTTGTCTTTCTTGTGATGCTTGTCTTTTCTTCTTTCATCCTTGTTCTTCTTCTTTGGACATTCCGCAATAAAGTGACCTTCATCACCACATTCATAGCAAGTCCTTTTTTACCTTCTCGCTTTGCCCTTATCGAAGCTTTTCTTCTTGTAACTATCCTTCTTGAGGAATGACTTGAACCTCCTTACAAGCAAGGCCATCTCATCATCACTATGTTCACTACTAGAATCAACTACTTTGTTCTTCTTCTTCTCTTGCTTCTTTTCACTTGTGGCATTGAGGCCATATCACTCTTGTCACCATTGGCTTCCGCAATTTGCTTGATCAACGCATTTATCTTGTTGGCTTGATTGTTTTGTTGTTTTTGGGATAGAAGCTTCCCAAGTACCTCATCGGTGGAGAAGGTTCTGAAATTGTCCTTCTCTCTAATGTTTGAGCAAATGTTACAATCCCATGGTCTCAATGCTTGTAATAGTCTCTTGTTGATATCCAAGTCGGACATTCTAGCTCCAAGTGCTCTTCTTTGATTCACAATTCTCATGAGTCTATCATGAACTTCTTTTGGGTCTTCTCCCGGACCCATGATGAACAAGTTGAACTCATTTTGCAATTCTTCAAGCCTTGCATCTTTCACGGAATCAATACCCTCATAGATAACCTCAAGCTTTCTCCACAATTGGTTGGCATTCTTGATTCCGGCTACCTTGTCATATTCGGTGGCACTAAGTGCGGAAACAATTGCATTAGCCGCCACGGCATTGCAATGGATGTTGAGTTGATCCTTTCGAGTTGGATTATCTCTATTTTCCCACAAGAAACCATTCTCGGTTATGCTTGCAACATGCAGACTCATTGATTCCAAGTACATCATCATCTTACATTTCCAATGGCCATAAACTTGTCCATCAAAGTACGGAAGCCTACCGGACCCTTGCCCAATGCGATCCTCTTTGAGATCTTCATAATCAAACATGACACTGTTGTAGGTTCTTGGTTGAGCATCATGTCTTCCAACTACATCATCTCCATCATGAGTACCGCTAGCACCATCTTTGATTGGGAGAGCGGTAGTTGGTTCTTCTCCCGGATTTGACATCTTTAATCTTCAAGAGGTTAAGCTTTTCAGAAGATCCTCGCTCTGATACCAATTGAAAGTGCCTAGAGGGGAGGGGGGGGGGATGAATAGGTAATTATCCCTGAAAATCACTTAATAATAAAAGTCAAACGATAGTGAGGAAAGTCCGATGGACTTGTCCGACGATAGTGAGGAAAGTCCGATGGACTTGTCCGATGACACGAGTTAGAAAAGTAGATCGGCCGATTAAAACTTTAAACCAATACAAGGCAAGCTAGGATCTAGTAATTACAAGCTAGAGGAAGTTGTAGAAATAAGGGGAACAACTATCAAGCAACCTACACAAGTTAATTTAAGAGAAACGAGTCAAACCCTAGCTAGCAAGTTATGAGCAAGAGCAAGTAAACCACAAGTATGCAAAAGGAGATAAGGGGAGACACAAGATTTGTTCACCAAAGTTCAGCTCCACAAAGAAGCCTACGTCTTTGTTGAGGGATCCACAAAGGACCGGGTTTCTTTCAACCCTAACCTCTCCAAGTGATCACAAAGATCAAACTTGGCTTTCAACTAGCAAACTCCACGAAGGAGGGGTCAATACAAACTTCTCGAGGCGTCACCACACAAGTTGGGAGCTCTACTGGTACCTCTAACCATCTAGGGGATGAATCCCCAAGAGTAACAAACACAAATGTGGTCGGCGGTGAGGATGAACCAAGATCTTGAGAGAATGGAAGCTTGAAGTTGATGGAGCTTGAAGGGGATGAATCAAGATTGTAGGTAAGGGAGGAGAGATTTGGAGAGCAAAGTGAGCTTGAGAGTGTTTTTGAATGGAATGAGTGACCAACCAGACAAGGGACAAAGTGGGGGTCTATTTATAGCTCAAGAAGAAAAAGAGCCGTTTGGATGGGTATTTCTCAGATCTCCATCGGACAAGTCCGATGGAGCAAGTTGGCGCAGGTTTTAGAGTCCGAGGGACTTGCCCGATGCCTCGGACAAGTTGACCATCGGACAAGTCCGATGGCTAGGGTTTGACATAGGTACTGGAGTCTGACAGTGAAGTCCGATGGGTTGGACTTGCTGGTCATCGGACAAGTCCGATGACACGGAGTGGCAAATGTTCTGGAGTCCGATGGACTTGTCCGATGGATCGGACAAGTCCGATGATTTTGCCCGAGAAAAGTGTTTTGGCTGTGGAATTTTTGTTTTTGCTCTTAGTTCATCATTGCTTCACACTTTTGTGTCCCTCTTAATAGTACGGCTTTTCCTATACTCAAAAATAAAGTAAAAACTCCATGAGCCTCATATTTGAGCATATTTTTGAGTTTCATCTTGAAATTTCTTAGCCACTTTCTATTTTCCTTTTCTTTGAGTATTTGTGCTTCTATGCGTTTTGTCATCAATAATTGAACCATCTTCTACACGCATGCTCATTGAAACATTAGTCCATTCTTAATTGTATTGGCGACAATCACCAAAATAAAATTAGGGGCCTAGATGCACCTTCAGTCATAAACAGCGCCCTATCAGCAGCGTTTGCTTCAGAACCGCTGCTGAAAGATTATAAGCAGCGGTTCAGAAGCAACTGGCCCGATCAATAATTGCTGCCCCAAAGAACCGTTGCTGATAATTGGTATCAACAGCAGTTCATTTGACTGAACCATTGCTGATAATTTTTCAAATTATCATACCAGCAGCGGTTCAGTCAAATGAACCGATGCTGATACCAATTATCAGCAGCGGTTCAGAGCATGTGGGCCCCATCCAATTATTGCGGTAGCGAACCGCTGCTGATAAAAATCATCAGCAGCGGTTCATATACAGAACCACTGTTGATAATTTTTGATATAATCAGCAGCGGTTCATATATAGAACCGCTACTGATAGTTAATTATCGGCAGCAGTTCAGACATGTGAACCGCTGCTGATAATGAAACCTATATATATATAACACCTCCCCTTCGTGCCAACAGCATCGGGAGCTTCATTTCTTCCGCCATTTGTGCACGATACTCTTCCTCCAAAGGCCGATGGACGTCATTTGATTGGATTGCTATGGTTGGAGTGTTAAACAATTGTAGGATTCTATCATCTTGGGCTCTCGAAGGTTAGTTGGATTCTCTTATTTTTTGCTCAATCTAAATTTCCATGTTTAATGGCTCTTAGAAGAAAGAGTAGGTAATATTTACTTTCTAGTTTTGCAATTAGATTATGCTTGAATTATGTGCGAAGGTAGAGTCAAACTTAACTAGATTCATAGTATTATAGAGACAACTAGATTTATTGCTAAATGATTTAAAGAAAAAATAATTAATTAAATTAGAATGCTAAGTTAATTTCAATTTTTTTTCAAGTATTTATAAATTGCATGAACTAAGCTGAAATAACATGATGGTAGGTTGTGACCACGGTATTATAGAGACATCAATTTTAAAAATGATTGAAATAAGATATTATTAGTCGTATATTGATGCTATGTTATTACCACATCATATTAAGGTCTCTCATGACTCGTCCTCCGGCTGGTACAAAGAGGCGGTGGCAATGTTCACGTGGTGGATCCTCACACTGTGGTGGTCGAGCCTCTGGACAAGCTTGGGACTCAAACATGGAGCAATCAAGATGCAATGTAATTGTAAAAAAAACTCGAGTAGAATATAACGTATTAGTGCACTATCATTTCATCGCTTCTTTTTTATGATAATAATAATTTGGCAGATGGATCGAACATGGATGTATGCCGGAAGCCGTTTATGCCAATGGTTTTTTGATGGACTAGAATATTTTTTGGAGGCTGCTGCAACATATAATAGGCCAAAAGACTTGTCTAGCATTCACTACATATGTTGCCCATGTTATGATTGTCGTAATGAGAAGACGACCTCGGATGTAGAGGAAATTCGTGAGCACTTGATTAGTAGAGGCTTCATGAGTGGATATACATGTTGGACTAAGAACGGGGAGCACAAGGAGGTTGTGGATGAGGGATATCCTATGGCTGAAGAAGGTCAGGGTAGCAAGGTCACAATAGAACAAGATAATGATGTTACAATTGATAATGATATGGATGACTTAGATGAGATGTTGCGCAATGTAGAGGGTGACTTCAATAGTGAAAACTTCTCAAAGATAATGAAGGACTATGAGACACCACTGTTTTCAGGTCGTAAGAATGAACAGAACAAGTTGCATGTGTACTCACATTGCTACAAATGAAGGATAGCAATAATTGGTCCGATAAAAGTTTTACTGAATTGTTACAGTTTCTAAAGGATTTGCTTCCAAAGGAAAATGAGTTGCCTCAAAACACGTACCAAGCTAAGAAAGTTGTTTGTCCGTTAGGATTGGAGGTGGAGAAAATACATGCATGTCAAAATGACTGCATGCTATTTCGTGGTGAGAGGCTGATGAGGACATCACTCCTAACGATACATGCAAAACTCCTCCAATTTTGGACTTGCCATGTCCAATGACTAGAGCTCGTGCACGACGACTAAATTTAGAGGTGAGCTCGTTCCTACGTTGTTTATTATATGTCACTTTTGAGAATGGTTTGCTACCTAATGATTATATTGTAATTAGGAACCATGGAGAGGACCAGAAGATGATGGAAGAAGGACTTGGAGACGTGGAAGACCAGCAAGGACGTGGAAGCCAAGGTGAAGGCCCAACCAAAACCGACTTCGAGTCTGTTTTGCGGCTCAGGACCAGTCTGCACTAAAATGGATGCCCACGACGCATACAAACTCGGATTTGGACGTTCTACATATGCACGGAAAGATAAGAAGAAGACCTTTCCAATGCCATCGGTCTAATATCAAAATTCATCCGGAGTTATCAGGAATCGTGGAAACAAGAGAGGGTCCAGAATCTGTTTCGGTGCTGTGTTGCCTGTTTTTGGCCTTTGGGCTTTGTATCTAGTTGAGCCCAATTAGGGGCGCGTCCAGGGGTTCTTGCACGATCCTAGGGTCTTTATATACAGCCGCCACGGCACCATTATGGTTCAGGTTTTGCTTAGATTATTCTGTTTATAACAGTTTCACCGTCATCACGGTTTGTGAGACCCCAACTTCGTGAGATTCATAATACATCTGCAATTGTGTTGCATTCTTCTTTGTTCTTGCTTGTGTTCTTGATTCACAGGTAGGGATTAGCCTTCTCGGCGAGGTCAATCATTTTAGGACGGTTGATAACCAGAGGAGACGTCGTGCTGCGATTGCGGGGTTTAGAACATGCTATTCTGAAGCCGGATTGATTTGTGTGTCGCCTCCGACCAAATCAACATATTCAGAACCTTTCGGAAGATTGGGAACCCTTGTCCACATCAAGTGATATCAGAGCTTCAGGTGCACCGTCAGGTTCGCACTACCCTGAGTTAATTTTGTTTTATGTTCATCCTATCGTCCACATAAAAGCTCAAAAAAATTTTCCTTCCGCCCATAACCACGTGTTTAGCCTTTGCATATTTCAATTTCAGAGTCCATAGTGTTGATTTTGTGCCCTAGTTCTTGTTTAGTCACTGGTTTAGTTTGTGTTTTTGTCGTCAGTAGTGTTTCCCTTGCAACCCTAGCCGCTATCCCCTTCACCATCCTCTGTTTTGTTGGCTTTTTGTGCTAGGGTTGATTGATCGACACACCTAGCCTAGTCCCACCCTAATCCCACACTAAACACACCGTCAACACCCTGGACCAATCCCCACAAATTCCACTTTCCGCTGCCTCCACGTCGCCAAAAAAAATCCTACCCGATTCCAAACCCGACCCCAAACCTGACTCGGGTTTCTAGAAAACCGACTCCGACCCCCTTTCGGTAAAACGGGCATAACTTTTCGCTCGGTTGTCCGTTTTGGCTGAAATTTTGGTGCCAAAAAGACGGAGGATATTTTGGCCACACACTTCTTTTGGCCCAGGATGAGGAAAGATGTTGAGCGCTTTGTTGCTCACTGCACTACATGTCAAAAAGCTAAGTCTCGCTTGAATCCACATGGTTTATACATGCCATTTCCTGTTCCTTCTATTCCTTGGGCGGATATTTCTATGGACTTTGTTTTAGGACTGCCTAGGACTAAGAGGGGGAGTGATAGTATTTTTGTTGTTGTGGATAGATTTTCTAAGATTGCACACTTTATACCATGTCATAAGACTGATGATGCTAGTTATATTGCTGATCTCTTTTTCAAAGAAATTGTACGTTTGCATGGTATGCCTTCTACTATTTTTTCAGATCATGATGCAAAATTCTTGAGTCACTTTTGGCACACCCTTTGGAATAAGTTGGGTACAAAGTCGTTGTTTTCTATAACTTGTCACCCACAAACTGATGGACAAACTGAGGTGGTGAACCACATTTTGGGTACTATGTTGAGAGCCATTTTGAAAAAAAATTTGAAGCAATGGGAAGAATGTTTGCCTCATGTTGAGTTTGCATATAATCGGGCAACACATTCTACTACCAAGGTAAGTCCTTTCAAGGTAGTGTGTGGTTTTAATTCCCGTACTCCACTTGATATACTTCCTCTACCTATTCAAGAGAGAGTTCATGTTGATGCTAAGGAGCGTGTTGAATTTATTTTGAAAATGCATGAGACCACTAGACTTAGCATTGAAAAGATGAATAAAAAGTATAAAATTGCTGGTAGTAAAGGTAGAAAAGAAGTAAAACTTGATGTAGGATATTTAGTATGGTTACACTTGAGAAAGGATAGATTTCCAGATTTGAGAAAGTCTAAATTAATGCCTACAGCTGATGGTCCTTTCAAAATAATTGAGAAGATTAATAATAATGCATACAAACTTGAGTTGCCTCCCGAGTTCAGGGTTAGTCCTACTTTTAATATTTCAGATTTGAAACCATACTTGGAAGAAGAGAATGAGCTTGAGTCGAGGACGACTCCACTTCAAGAGGGGGAGGATGATAAGGACATCACTTCTAAGGATACATGCAACACTCCTCCAATTCTGGACTTGCAAGGTCCAATGACTAGAGCTCGTGCACGACGACTAAATTTAGAGGTGAGCTCGTTCCTACGTTCTTCATTATATGTCACTTTTGAGAATGGTTTGCTACCTAATGATTATATTGTAATTAGGAACCATGGAGAGGACCAGAAGATGATGGGAGGACTTGGAGACGTGGAGGACCAGCAAGGACATGGAAGCCAAGGTGGAGGCCCAACCAAAACCGACTTCGAGTCTGTTTCGGGGCTCAGGATCAGTCTGCACTAAAACGGATGCCCAGGACGCATACGGACTCAGATTTGAACGTTCTACATATGCACGGAAAGATAAGAAGAAGACCTTTCCAATGCTGCCGGTCTCATATCAAAATTCATCAGGAGTCATCAGGAATCATTGAAACAAGAGAGGATCCAGAATCTGTTTCAGTGCTGCGTCGCCTGTTTTTGGCCTTTAGGCTTTGTATCTAGTTAAGCCTAATTAGGGGCGCGTCCAGAGGGTCTTGCATGACCCTAGAGTCTTTACATACAGCCGCCATGGCACCATTAGGGTACAGGTTTTGCTTAGATTATTCTGTTCATAACAGTTTCGCCGTCATCACGGTTTGTGAGACCCCAACTTCGTGAGATTCATAATACATCTGCAATTGTGTTGCATTCTTCTTTCTTCTTGCTTGTGTTCTTGATTCACAGACAGGGATTAGCCTTCTCGGCGAGGTCAATCATTTTAGGATGGTTGATAACTAGAGGAGACGTCGTGCTGCGATTGCGGGGTTTAGAACGTGTTGTTCTGAAGCCGGATCGATTTGTGTGTCGCCTTCGATCAAATCAACGTATCCAGAACCTTTCGGAAGATTGGCAACCCTTGTCCACATCAGATGCAATGCTTGAGGAATGTCGTATCTGTGGGTCATCACGATACAAGAGAAATGTTGTAGATATGGATGAAAGTGATAAGGAGGAGATAAAAAAAAATAGAAGAATACGTGCTAAGGTGGCTTGGTATTTCCCAATAATCCCTTGTTTGAAGCGATTGCTCACTAACAAAGCGAATGCTGAGCTAATGCGGTGGCACGTAGTTGGGCACAAGAAAGATGGAATGCTTCATCATCCTGCTGATGGAATTCAATGGAGGGAATTTGATAGGAAACATAAGGACTTTAAAAAGGAAATCAGGAATATACGATTTGGGTTAAGTATAGATGGGATGAATCCCTTTGGAGAAACAGGCCACACACACAACACTTGGCCAGTTACTTTATGTATCTACAACCTTCCATCATGGCTTTGTATGAAGCGCAAGTTCATAATGATGCCATTGTTGATCAGTGGGCTAGTCCAAGTCGGTAATGATATTGATGTGTATTTGTGACCACTAATTGACGAACTCCTTGTACTATGGAAAAAAGAGGGCGTAAGAGTGTGGGACGAATATGAGCGTAAGCATTTCAATCTATGAGCGATTTTGCTCGTAACGATTCAAGATGGTCCCGCACTTGGTAGTATTTTAGGACTGGCATTCAAAGGATACAATGGATGTGTGTGATGCATGGAGGAAACTTGTGGCACTTGGCTTAAGCATTGTAAGAAAGTAGTGTACATAAACCATCGTACGTTTCTACGACCAGATCATTCATACCGGTGAACGAGTATATAAGATGGTAAAGAATCTTAAAGTTATTCTTGGAAAGGGGAAGGGAAGTACAAAGTCAACTAATAGTTTGTTCAAAAAGAGATCAATATTTTGGGATCTACCATATTGGAAAGAGTTGATGGTGCGTCATGCAATTGATCTCATGCATGTTGAGAAGAATGTGTGCGAGAGCACGGTTGGTACTATGGCAGCTATACCTGGCAAAACCAAAGATACACTCAAAGCACGAATGGACTTAGAGGATTTGAGGCTAAGAAAGGACTTTCACCACAAAGTCCATGAAAATGGAACAAAAAGAACTTCCAGCAGCTAGCTATACCCTAAGTAAACAAGAAAAGATCAACATGTGCAAGTGCTTGCATGGAATTAAAGTTCCGAGTGGTTACTCTGCCAACGTATCTGGATTTGTGAACATGAAAACTTTAAAAGTGCGTTTCAAGAAGTCACACGATTGTCACATGTTGATGGTACAATTGCTTCCAGTTGCAATTAGAGGAATTCTTCCGGACAAGATTCGAGACATGATCATAAAGTTATGTTCATTTTTCAATGCGATTTCACAAAAGGTTGTGGATCCAAAGAAACTAACAAAACTTCAGGAAGATTTGATACACATCATGTGCAACCTCGAGACAATTTTTCCTCCCTCGTATTTTGATATAATGCCTCACTTTCTCGTACATATTATACATGAGATGAAGTACCTTGGTCCTATGTTTCTCCATCAGATGTATCCAATTGAAAGGTCCATGACAGTTCTAAAAAAGTGTGTTCATAATCGAAGTCGTCCGGAAGGTTGCATGGCCCAAGGTTGGGCAACAGAGGAAGTTATTGAGTTTGCTATTGATTATATGGATCTAAATGCAATTGGTAAGCCTGTTTCATGCCATGAAGGGCGTCTAAGTGGGAAAGGCACGTGAGGTCATACTACCTTCAATGTCAATGACTATGTTTCATACACCCAAGCACATTTCACTGTTCTGCAACAATCCCTTGTGGTGGCACCATACATCAAAATGCATGTCCAAATCTTATGATCCATGAATCCAAAAATGTCTAAAGACTACATTGCAAGGGAACACCGAGACAATTTCGGCACTTGGCTACGTATACAAATGATGGATATGGCTCAAGATGATTCACCCATTGACAGGACATCTGATTGCATATTGTTGAACTTACTAGCAAATGGTCTGTCAACTATGATTCATTCATATAAAGCATATGACATTAATGAGTTTACATTTTATACAAGGGCACAAGACCACAAGAGCGTGAACCAAAATAGCGGTGTTCGTATTGATGCGTATGATTGTGATGGCAACAAGGAGACCTACTATGGGTTCATAGAGGAGATTTGGGAGCTTGAGTATGGAGAAAATTTAAAGGTTCCTTTGATTCGTTGCCAATTGGTCACACACCCTAATGGAGTAAAGATTGACAAGTATGGTATGACTATCATCAATTTTAAATTTGTTGGTTACAGAGAACAACTATTTGTTCTTGCCAAAGATGTCACACAAGTCTTTTACGTAAAGGATCCAGACCCAACTAACAAGGAGGAGCAATATGTCGTTCTTCAAGGAAAAAGAACAATAGTTGGTGTTGAAGATGTTGTTGATGAGGAAGCCTATGATCAATTTGATGATTTGCCTCCATTCGGTGAGGATATCATCCTCCCTACCATTAATGAAACCGACGAGCCTACCAACATACGCCACGATCACGACGAAGCAATCATTATTAAATGAAAGTATTTCTCATGTAATAACTAAGTACTAGTAATATTTGTGTTAATTTGTATCATGGATTTATATGTATAATTTGCACTTATGATGCAATATTTGTGTTAATTTGTATCATGAATTTATATGTATATTTGTTTTTATGTATTTCCCATTTAATATTTAAAATTAATGACGAGAAAAAAAGTCAAAGAAGCAAAATAACTAAGTAAGAAATATTTGTGTTAATTCGTATCATGAATTTAAATGTAGTGATGAGGAAAAAAGTCAAAGAAAAAAATAACTAAGTTCTAGCAATTTACGAGGGATAAAAATTAGGAAAACATTTCAGCAGCGGTTCATGTCAACATATCAGCAGCGGTTCAAGTTACTGAACCGCTGCTGATACTTTATATATCAGCAGCGGTTCAATTTCATGAACCGCTGCTGATATGTTGAGTATCAGCAGCGGTTCAAGTTACTGAACCGCTGCTGATACTTGACATATCAGCAGCGGTTCAAATTTCTGAACCGCTGTTGATAGTACCTATCAGCAGTGGTTCTAGAACCGTTGCTGATAATCGTACTATCAGCAACGCTTAATCAGCAGCGGTTCTAGAACCGCTACTGATGAGGTGTTTTGAACCGCTGCTGATGACCAATTCTGTTGTAGTGGCAAGAACTAGATGCATCCAGGAGTCACGTGCAGATAACTAGCATACAACGACAAGGATGAAGCCCATGCTTATAATTGTTATCCTCCAGAATTAACTATGATCAGACTCCAAGGACGTCGGTGGAATCAGATTAGAAGCATCGAGTAGATGGATATTTGACAGAGGATTATTTCATGGCTCAAGAAGAAGAATTTTAAAACATAATATATTATATTCCAAAATTAGGGGCATGTGTTGACACTGGAATTTGGTTTGGTTAGCTGAATTTGTTGCCTCCTTTGATTTGTAATAATAATCTGAAGTATTATAAGGAGACGGTACAATGTGATTAGCCTGGTTTATTATGTAGATGATTACTTTAAAAATTGGCAATAAGTCTCGACGGTACCTAAGAATGGCAGGAAAAGGAATACAAAGTGGACCCTTGGTTATTAGCTGATCGGCCGTTCTTGACGTGTTGCGTAGCCAAGGAGAATTGGAGAGCGAAGTTGTATTGTGACCAGGCACGCACTGCACATGGCAATTTCTATACACACGTATGTGCTAAGGAAACTAATGGAAATGATGGGTTGACATGGTGACACATCGAAGGCTTATGTACAGAATTGGAAAAGAAGGATACGGAGGTTTATTTGAAGATATCTGGACAGATTTTATGAGAGTTTATTCGGACAAATAAGTAAGGACAGAAGCCGTACTAATGTTGGACTCAGCTTACGCCATTAGCTATTTGACCAAATAGATTGCACAATAGGAATATTTTATTGAGCTAACTTAGGGGATAGATGCATTACCTTTTTGTATACGTGTGAGAGAGTCCTCTTTTGTCTTGTACGACAAGTCCAGCCACCCTGTATGTAAATATAAAGGGTGCACGACATTTGTATTATCATCTCTCGATCAATATACAACTTCGGCGCATCGCCCAACCCTGGAAACAGGCATACTAAGATGGGTTCTTCGTCTAGAGCGGGCTCTCTGCGATAGATGCAGGACTCATCATCCCGACGGGTTCGTCGTCATGAGGCAGGCTGCAACGACTAGCTCGATCTCGGTGACATGGCGGAGGACTCGCCACCCCGGTGATCGTGCGACCTGCCCAGGACTGTCTCGGCGTGGACCGATCTTCTGGTTAGTTGGTCGTGGTTGCTAGTTATCCGGTATACTAGATCTTTCTAGGTTGTTTTACTAGGATTAGCTGCATACTATCTCTGGAAAGCCGATCTATTGTTGTTAATTCTAGTGATTCAATCTAGTCTGGTCTGTATATTCGTGTCACCTCTAAATAGATCTTAGCAATTAGATCTAGTACTGTGTAGGCGTTCGTTCGTTCCAAGAACTGTCTCGGCTCAGACCGATCTTCTGGGATATCTAGAACTATCTCGGTTCATTCTGATCTTCCAGTTGGACAACTATGCAAGAACGATCTCATCGCGAGGGTCTATTCTGGGTATCGTCGGAGTGTTTAGCCGATGCGTTATCTTGTTATTAGCAACAGCCAATAGGTGATTAGATAATTACCTTTTGTATCGGCTTTGGTTCATCAACTCTATGTATTGCACTAGTTCTATTAGTCTAGTCAATGAATCACCATATAGTTTATTTATTTATCAGCATTATATCGGCTAGGTATTATGATTCTATTAACTGGCTAATATAATACTAATTGTTACAATCAATCTAGTGTACATCGGCTTGTAGATTTAAGGTTTATATTATTAAGATAAAGCCGATGCTTAATCATGAATTGGCCTACATCGACTCTGCCTGCATCGACTCTGCGCTGACATCGACTCTGTGCTTGGAATCCATCATCGGTCGACTTGCAGGCACACACCTTGTCAGTTGAATGGTTAAACTGACTAGCACGCCACGCACCGTCTACCGCGCACCATTAGACCTCCACTGGAGCTAAGCAGATCTCCCAGACCTTGTGTTTGCACGCGGAGGATCGACTGTTGTTTTTTTGCGTCAACAGATTCTATATGGGTTATTGTGGATCGCTTGACCAAGGTTACTCATTTCATCCCTGTCAAGACCAGATACAACATACCTAAGATTGCAGAGTTGTATATTTCCAGGATAGTATGCTTGCATGGAATACCTAAGAAGATAGTATCTGACAGAGGAACTCAATTCACCTCAAAGTTTTGGGAAAAGTTAAGGCTGAACTTTTGTTCAGCATATCATCCACAAGCAGATGGACAAATGGAATGAGTGAACCAAATTCTTGAGGATATGTTGAGAGCTTGTGCACTAAAAGATAGCAAGAGTTGGGAAAATGTCTGCCATATGCAAAGTTCTCCTACAACAATAGCTATCAGGAAAGTTTAAAGATGTTTATATGGACGAAAGTGTAGGACTCCTTTGTTCTGGAATGAGACTGGTGAAAATCAAGTATTTGGGCCAGAGATTCTCTGAGATAATGAAATGCAAGTTCATATTGTCACAGAGAATTTGAAGCTTGCATAGTCTAGACAAAAGAGCTATGTCGATGATAGAAGGAGAGACTTGAACTTTTTAAAGTTGGTGATTATGTCTATCTCAAAGTATCTCCCATGAGAGGACTTCATCAATTCAAGGTGAGAGGAAATCTTGCACCGAGGTACATTGGTCCATTCAAGATCATAGAATGAAGAGGTGAAGTTGCCTATCAGTTGGAACTACCATCACAGCTATCCGATGTGCATGATGTCTTCCACGTCTCACAGTTACAAAAATGCCTGTGAGTTCTAGAAGAGAAAATGACACTAGAGAAGTTGTACATTGGTGAAGATCTTACATATCAAGAATATCCTATCAAGATTCTAGAAAAAGCATAGAGAGTGTCATACCCCTATCCGGGATACGTCGTGTATCCCATATCAATCCCTGAATCAATAGTTGGTACACACATACAAATGATACAAAGTGATACAATGATCTTGATTTAGGTTCACCCAACGACAATAGAGTCATTGCAAGCCGTAGGTTACAAGCCAAAGGGGAGGTGATGCCTGCCCTAACAAAAGGAAACAACAAGTAAGCTTCTAGGAACTTCCACAGGCAACTCGAGCATAGGATGCAACCTATTCGTCAAATTCCACGGGTGCTTCATCTTCTTCTCCATCCTCTGAGTAATTGAATTTAAAGCAAAGGTGAGTACATAAGGTACTCTACAAGCCCTACGTCTAGAAAAGGGCAAACCCATATATTCGGGTAAGTATTCAAGGAAGGGGTTTTGAGTTTTCAGAGGTTTGCAGAAAGCGCACATGCGGGGTCTTCTATAGAGGCAAAGGGTTTTTTGATAAAAGCTGTTTTGTATCTTATGGTTGGTTGGACCTGAGGGAGATTACAATCAATTCAAACAGTTCCCACATTTTAGTTGAGCCTTCCGACACACGGTCATAATGACTCTGGCACACCTTGCCAATGTCATTTACCCATACAAGTGTATCTATGATACACACTCACACCTCAATGAAATCTTAAGAGCCCAAGATTTGGTGTGTCATACCAGTGACAACGGACATCCAAATGATTTAGGGTTAACTCTGCAAAGCTTAGTACGCTGTACCCACAGGCTATGTGCCCTTAGCTACGGATCACATAACGCTCCCGCTTCACCCGGGCATGCCCACAAGTCCACCATAAAGCTAAGGGATTCAACCATAATGACACACAGTCATATCACATTTGATGACACCTGTGGACCTTGCGGGTGCGCGCGCAAAGAGGGAAAAGGGAGACGGCCCGAGCGGGAGGTGGAGAGGTGGCCTGAGCGGCTTGGGTCGGGAGAGTGGAAAAGAGAGGAAGTGGCCTGCTAGGGGTTTTAGCTTTTTCTTTGTATTTTTTTCTGGTTTCCTTCTCAAATTCAAATCCAGGCCAACCAAAGAAAGGAATTCAAAGAGAATTTCAAAGAAAGACCAAATAAAATCCAAGTAGGAAAATTAAGCCAACCACTTTTCCATGTTCCAATTTTATAGTTTTGAAAAATCATGACTAGACTATATCTAATTGAATCTTTAAATGTATTCCTCTATATTTGGAAAATGGGTTTTTTCTTGAATTAATAAAATGATTTATGCAGCATATTTTTGTATGACCAAATTTTGAGGGTCTCACAGACATACCCACTTAAAAATGAGACTTGTCCCTGAGACTCGTGCTGGTCCTCGAATAGGTATGGGTATTCCTTCCTGAGGTCATCTTCTTTTTTCCAAGTGGCCTCATTCTCCGTGTTATTGTTCCATTGCATTCGACAGAAATTGATAGCTTTCATCCTTGTTCATCGAGTGACCGTATCCATGATTTTTGCTGGGCATTCTTTGTAGCAGAGATCTGGCTCCAGGTCTACAGTCTCAAGTGGCAAGTGGTGTTCTAGCACTTGTAGGCATCTTCTTAACTGCGAGACATGGAATATTGGGTGTACTTCTGATAGAGCTTCTGGTAGTTCAAGCTCGTAGGCTAATTCGCCTACCCTCTTCAGGAATTTGTACGGTCCTATGTATCGAGGGGCTAGTTTGCCTCATACTTGAAACCTCCGTACTCCCCTCATAGGGGACACCCTCAGGTACACATAATCTCTAGGGTAGAACTGTAGTTCCCTGCAGTGTTTATCTGCATAGCTTTTTTGTCAACTCTGTGCGGTCCTTAATGTCTCTCTGACTGTAGCGACTTTTTCTTCTACCTCTTTAATAACTGTGGTTCCATAGAATGATCTCTCTCCTACTTCAGACCACATCAGCAGGGTTCTGCATTTTCTGCCATAGAACATCTCAAATGGGGCCATCCTAACACTGGTCTGGTAGCTATTGTTGTAGGAGAATTCAGTGAAGGACAAACTATCTACCCAATTAGTTCCGTAGGTCAATACGCATGCCCTTAGCATGTCCTCAAGGACTTGGTTGACTCTTTCGGTTTGTCCGTCAGTCTGAGGGTGGTATGTAGAGCTATAATCTTGTCTAGTGCGTAGGTGTGTATGCAAACTCTGCCAGAAATGTGAGGTGAACGGAGTTCCTTGATCTGATACGATCCTAGAGGGTACTCCATGCAGCTTCACGACATTGTCAATGTACAGCTAGGCTAGCTTGTCTGCTCGATGTGTCGTCTTTGCGGCTATAAAATGTGCCACTTTGGTTAGCCGGTTGGCTATGACCCATATTGACTCATTTCCTTTCAGGGTCCTTGGGAGTCCTACTAGTCTCTAATGTTCGTCTTTTACCCGGTTGCAGGTATCGCATCTGGCTACATACTCTACTATATCCTTTTTCATCCCATTCCACCAGTATTTTTGTTTCAAATCTTACATTTTGGTGGTCCCGGGATGAATGGAGCAAGTTGAGTCATGGGCTTCCTCTAGTATTAACTCCCAGATTTCTTCTTTGTTGGGTACGCATATCCGATCCTCGAACCATAGCGTTCCCTTGTCATCCACCCGATATCTAGAAGCATTTCCCTCTTTCGTAAGCTTCTTTTCCTCTTGTAACTCAGGATCTCAAGGTTGAGCCTCTCAGATTTTCTCTCCCAGAGTCGATTAAAGCTACAGAGTTTGTATCTCTCCAGGGGTGGCTATGTGTACGTTTAATTTACACATTTCCCGTATTAGTTTTGGGCTAATAGGCGTTGCACTTATGGTATTGCCATACGCTTTACGACTGAGTGCATCTGCTACAACATTGGCCTTCCTGGGGTGATACTGCACATCCAAGTTGTAGTTCTTTATCAGTTCCAATCATCTTCTTTGTCTCAAATTCAACTCTGGTTGGGTGAAAATGTACCTCAGACTCTTGTTATCTGTATAGACCTTGCACTTATTACCTATCAGATACTGCCTCCATATTTTCAAGGCGTGCACTATGGCTGCCAGTTCTAGGTCATGGGTTGGGTAGTTCTGCTCGTGGGTTTTTAGCTATCTGGACGAGTAAGCAACGACTCGGTTTTCCTGCATCAGCACACACCTGAGTCCATTTCAGGATGCATCACAGTATATTAATAAATCTTTATGTATGTCTGGCATGGTGAGTATTGGGGCTTCCGTGGGCCTTCTCTTTAGTTATTGGAAACTGTGCTCACATTGAGCATTCCACTGGAATTTATTATCTTTCCGAGTTAACTCCGTCATGGGTCGTGCAATCTTGGAAAACCCCTCGATGAATCTTTGATAATAGCCTGCTAGTCCCAAGAAACTCCAGATCTCAGTGGCGTTCTAAGGTTGTTTCCAATCTTTTACGGCTTCAACCTTGGCAGGATCTACTACTATTCCTTCTGCAGTGATGGTGTGTCCCAAGAATCTAACTTGTTGTAGCCAAAATTCACACTTGCTGAAGTTGGCGTATAGCTGGTGTCTTTTGAGGCGTTATAGCACTATCCTCAGATGTTGTTTGTGCTCTTCGGCACTCCTAGAGTGTATGAGTATGTCACCTATGAACACCAGCTTGAACTTGTCCAATTCTTCCATAAATATCTTATTCATTAGATTCATGAAGTACGCCGGCGCGTTTGTCAGTCCTAAGGGCATAACAGTGAATTCAAACTATTGATATCGTGTTACGAATGCTGTCTTCTTAACGTCCTCTTCTCTGATCTTCAGTTGGTAGTATCCCGACCTGAGATCAATATTGGAGAAGTACTTGGCTCCTTTAAGTTGATCGAATAGGTCATCGATCCTGGGTAGTGGGTACTTGTTCTTTATGGTCACTTTGTTCAGTGCGCGGTAATCTACAACATTCTCAAACTTCCATCCTTCTTATTTATGAATAACACTGGTGCTCCCCAGGGAGACGAGCTGGGTTGGATGTATCCTTTCTGCTGCAATTCAGCCAACTGTGCCTTTAGTTCTTCTAATTCTTTAGCTGCCATTTTGTATGGGCATTTGGCGATGGGTCTCGCTCCAGAGACTAAGTCAATGAAAAACTCAACCTCACGGTTTGGTGGCATTCCTGGTAACTCTTCGAGGAACACATCTGGGTATTCTCTGACTATGGACACGTCTCTAAGGAGGGGGCGTCTAGGTGGCAAATAATATTACTTTTTTTGGCCTTACGGGGTTGACTAGTCATGGAGATTCCTTGATGGTTGACGGTTGTCACTACGTGGTCTTCACATGATATGTTTCCCTTGTGCTTGGATAACCAGTTCATTCTCAATATAACATCTACCCCTCTAGTGTTTAACACTACTAGGTCTGCTCAAAAGGATACCCCACCTAAAATAATCTCCACCCCTAAGCAGCCATGTTGACATTTTATCATGGCGCCCAGAGATTGTGTCATAAGATGTATTTTAAGTGGTGTCATGGGTATTTGATTTATAATGGCAAAATCCGAGGAAATGAATGAATGTGAAGTCCTGAATCAAACAAAACCATCGCAATGGTAGAGTTGACTAGGTACTGACCGAGCACTACGTTGTTTGCAGTCTCCGCTTCTTCTATTTATATGTGGTTCACCTTTCCACGGTTGTAGCTCTGGGTCTTGTACTGTTGTCCCGAGCCTTGTGGAGCAGTATGTGCAATTGATCCTACAGACTTGGTTCCTGTGCTGGTAGGGGCTCTATTTCCCTGATTCGCATAGGGACAGGTTGCTACCATGTGTCCAGGTTCTCCGCAGGCATAGCACGTCCTATGGTTGGTTGTTGTATGATTGACGGTGGAGTGACTTAGGTTCTGACATCCTTGAGGTGGCGAGTTGAAGCTGGGGGCATGGTACTGCATCGTGGAGCGATACTTGGGCTTCTAGGTATACCCAGTTCTTCATCTTGTCTTGGTGCTCTTGGAACTTGTGCTTTAGGTCTTTAGTTTCTAGGAACAGTGATTCTTCCAGTGGTATGCTCTTGTTCAACAGATTGTTGAAGTCTTCCTATGTGTTGGCGATAGTGTGGGTCCTCAACTTCCCTTGCAGTCTTTCTTGAAATGGTCCTACTTTGCCTTATCCATTTTCACATCATTAGGTAAGTAGTGGGCCAGCTTCATGAACTTCTTGATGTATTGGTTGACCGTCATGGAACCTTGCTCTAGGGTTCTGAACTCGTCCTTCTTCATGTCTATGATCCTATCAGGAATGTGATATTTCCTGAAGGCCTCTTGGAATTCTGTCCAGCTGATGGCAGCAATGTCCGCTGTGGATTCGTTGTAGTTGTCAGACCATTGTACCACAGGTCCAGTCAATTGATGGGTTGCTAAAGCTAACTTCTCTTGGTCACTAGCAGTAACTATCTTCAACTTCTTGGTGATCTCACGTAACCAATCGTCGGCTGTCAACGAGTCATCTAGGTTACCCTCAAAGGTTGGTGGCCTGAGCCTTATAAACTTAGACATCTTAAAGGGTCCATGGCCATGACCTCCTCCTATGGCCTAGAGTAGTTGTAGTTATATGTTCATGAACTCCGTTAGGGTGGTAGGTTGTGGCGGCGGGGGTTTTAGTTGTACATTTTCAGTCCCATGGCTGTTGACTTTAGCGTTGCCTCCTGCGCTATTTTCCCTATGCTGGTTGTGTCCGTCCATCCTAAATCGAGGCGGGTCATCTTCCTTGTTGAGGGGAGGAGGGTCAGATCTATTGGCCTTAATGTTTTGTTTATGGATGTTTATTTATAGCACAAAACTTCACTCAATCAAAGATCAACATAGCACCCAACAATCAAACACCATACATTTCTTTTCTTACACAACGCTCTTAGGCGTACATGACACATGATGCAGGATATATGATACATGATGCATGGTACAAGTACTGGGTACATGATGCATTATTTATGGTACATGGTGCTTGTGCCTAGTACTACGAATCTAGATAAAGCTGGGACTTCAAAGGTCTACTCATCAATGATCTTGACATGGCCTTCCTCCAATACTTCCATTTGTTCTTCATCTGTCTCTCGGACAGTCTCCTCCTAGGAGTGGCTGGTCAAGCCAACGAAATTACTGCTAGAGTCTGTCTCTGAGTCTGAGTTGATGTCCAAGTAGCCTTCCGGGCTCCTCGGGGTGGTATGGAATGCCATCTCGTCTACCCTGCACTTAATGGCAGCGTGTGTCTCGGGACTCAACACGGGCGCCGAATCTGGGAATATGTAATGTCCACTTGGTAGTTGTACGAACGCCCTCTTTCTGGGGGTGAGTCTGGTCCTGCATCCAGGCGATGGAGGCACTTTCTGAAGAGTCTTTATAGCCTAGGAGTTGGTGGCTCCTAGGGTACACCATGTGAACATTGTACCATGTGTCGATGGAGTGGTGCATGAGCAGGTATTCTTGGACGGTCCATCCTCCTTCAGCTTCGGAGCCTTGGCCTAGTTGAGAGCCTTCTTCAAGTTCTTTATCTCTTCCTGTGTTGCTTCCATTTCCATACATACAGTGTCCCTCTGGTGCACGACTTCCTCAATGTCAGAATCCTTCTTCCTGATGGTTTCTCCTATCTCGGCTGGAGCAGTCAGTTGCTGCTTGAGGGTCTTGATCTCAGCTTTGTCTAGAAGCATTTGTTGAGTCTTAGTGCTGTTTATCTATCTTGAGTGCTCGGGAGCGGTTCTTCTCATCTATCGAGTGATGTAGGAGGGTCTCAGTGAGGTGGTCTAGCGCTAGTAGGTACTCTGCAGTGGCTGCCAGAGTACGATGCGAGTAGGTCCTCTGAGGTAGAGTTCATGATGAATCCACACCGTGTTGTTTGGATTCTCCACCAGGAAGTATCTGATGGATGTATTGCCGGTCGTTCCAAGGCCTTTGCTGCTTTGGTGTAGTAGAACATCTCGTGCTAGGATCCGTATCATGTCATCGAAAGCATCTCCTGTCTGACTCATGGTGATGAAATATGGGTCAGTAATGGTCCCGAATATCTGACAGGCACGTACTTCCATGGTGCACTTAGAGACTCCATTTTCTTCATATTCCTAATATCGGTACTAAGGCATAAAGAATCTATCAAATAACTAGATAACAGGTCGTAGCAGCAACGGGAAACCTTCTTCCTCCATGGCAAGGGTGTAGATCCATGCATGGTCGTCCATCTATAAGACAAGCATCTCACCAGTTAGAAAAGGAAAGGGATTTGTGGGAGGACTAAAATTTTAATTTCAGGGTATGGGAAAAGTAAGAACCAATATTTTCTATATATGGTATGATGAAGCATCAAGTGTGTCCTAGTAGGTTTCATCCTATGGTCAAGTATCGGCTTTGATGCCATCTGTCATACTCCTATCCTGGGTACGTCGTGTATCTCGTACTAATCCCTGGATTAGTAGTTGGTACACACATACAAATGATACAATGTGATACGACAATCTTTATTTAGGTCCACGCAGGGACAATAGAGTCATACAAGCCTTAGGTTACAAGCCAAAGGGGAGGTCATGCCTGCCCTAACAAAAGGAAACAACAAGCACGCTTCTAGGAACTTCCACACACAACTCGAGTATAGGATGCAACCTATTCATCAAATTCCATGGGTGCTTCGTCTTCTTCTCCATCCTCCGTATTCTGAGTAATTAAATTTAAAGCAAGGGTGAGTACATAAGGTACTCCGCAAGCCCTACCTCTAGAAAAGGGCAATACCATTTATTTAGGTAAGTATTGAAGGAAGGGGTTTTGAGTTTTCAGAGGTTTGCAGAAAGCGAGCATGAGGGGTCTTCTATAGAGGCAAAGGGGTTTTTGATGAAAGCAGTTTTGTATCTTATGGTTGGTTGGACCTGAGGGAGATTACAATCAATCCCAACAGTTCCCATAATTTAGTTGAGCCTTCCGACACACGGTCATAATGACTCTGGCACACCTTGCCAATGTCATTCACCAAAACACGTGTATCTATGTTACACACTCACACCTCAAGGAAATCTTAAGAGTCCAAGATTTGGTGTGTCATACCAGTGACAACAGACATCCGAAGGATTTAGGGTTAACTCTGCAGAGGTTAGTATGTTGTACTCACAGGCTATGTGCTCTTAGCTACGGATCACATAATGCTCCCACTTCACCCAGGCACGCCCACAAGTCCACCACGTTGCTCAGGGATTCCACCATAATGACACACAGTCATATCACCTTCGATGACACACATTCATATAATCTTGCCAAGTACTAGACTTATCACCACTGCACCAAAACCAACCCCTGGGTCCGTTCCTACTTCGTCGGGTGATACTTCCTCGTTGTGTTACCCAGGATCCGCATTAGTCCTGCCCATACTGGTTCTATGGTCGTACTGAGAATATCAGCAAGATGAGGTCTTAAGTAGTCGTTCCTGAGCGGCCGGGCAAGCACTCATCCACGACAGGTGGATCTACACCGGAGACACCATCACCAAGTACTCTGCACTAGTACTAAGGAGTCTCGCCCTCGACCAAGTGTCTCCCACCCAGCTTCATCATCACACAGTTGATTTAACACCCACCCGTTCGTCCATACACCATCAAACACGTATTTACCCATTTTGTAAAACATTGTAGTGTAATGGTATGGTGATATAAATCACTAGGTCCTAAGCGTATGCTAACAAGGGGGTGTCATCATTAGCAAGGTTACTGATAACTTCCTATGTTTATTAAGGTGGTGGGATAACAATTGCAGCCAAACAAGGATCTAACGTTCATATCTTATATAGGTGATAAGAATGCTAGCTTTCACACAAGTGGGTTTCAACTAAGCAATGGTGAAATGACAAGGAATAATGCATATAAGAAGTAGGCTCTAAGTTGGGCGTATTTTCAAAATAATAGGAGCAGTCATGATTAATGAATAGATAGAGCTTGCCTCCTAACGCGTCCTCGAAGTCTTCCTCGTAGTCCGGGTCCCCGGACTCCTGCTCCTAGTTCTCTCCGTCTTCGGAAATGCAAGCTACACGTAAGCTATCGGATCATAAAATAACACCAAATCAAAGTAAAAGCCAAATAGAGAGAAAACCAGAGGTTAATGGGCTGTAAGGAGGTTAGCATTGGTTAGGGTTTATGACAACGATTCTAACAGTGCAAGAATCGCCTAAAATAGGCTACTGTTTGAAAAATAGGGCCTCCGGAAGTTTTCAAGAACCTATCTATAATTATAAAAACTTCAAGGACTTGGTTGTAAAGTGGCAAGGGCTAAAATATCATTACAGAAAAGGTTTGAGTACTTTTCTGCAAAAAGAAAGGGGACTAAAATAGAAATAAACTAAAGCTCAGGGCTAACTACAAAACTACTACTTTCTGGAATTTTCAGGATTTTCTGGAATTGTTTTTCTTTTGGAAAAATCTACAGAATAGGCTCACGGCTCTGTGGACCGGATCTCAGGTGGAGTCCATGAGTCCATGGTAAACAGATTACAAAGATTGGCCCACAGCCGCAGATCTCGTGATGAGTGGCTCAAGTTTAAAACGCGAAGGGTTATTCTCGGTTCTAATCGCAACCATCGGTGGGGATCGAGCAGCTGGGCTGGGTCTGTGCTAGCGCGCGGTGGTCGGAGGGGAGAGCGATGGCGGCGCCATGGCTGGCAGCGCCGCCGCTCACCGCTGGGCCCTCCGGTGGATGGAGATCGACGGAACTAAGCCTAAACTAGTGTGCAGGAGGCGCCGCGTCCTAAGGTGGTGATCTGGAGATGGTCTGATGGCCGAGGCGAGCTGGCAGTGTTAGGAGAAAGACTCAGAGCCTACTGAAAACAGGGGGGGGCGGGGGGGGGGGGGGGGACCGGCTAAGCACTTGCCTTCTGGGGTTGGTGAGCGGCGGTGAAGAGTTAGCGAGAAAGGGGGGACACTATTTATAGGCTGAGGGAGGGGGTGGTGACACAGAGGTCGGACGGCAGGGTGACGTTCCTACGATTTCTTGTGGCAGCTCGGCCATGGTGGCTTTCAATGGCGAGCAGGGTGACCGGACGACAGGCCAGGCGGAGAAGTGTGACGCGACCGCTCGCTGCGCGGGTCCAACTGCTAGACTGCAGTGAGGGCTGGGTGAAGTCCACTCGATTCGACGAGCAGGCGAGCAGAGGTAGGTCGGCGAGGTCGCGTCGTCGGCGCTGTGCTGGTGTCACAGTGCGCGTTAAGGCGAGCAGGGTGCGGTCAACATCGAGGCCATGCGACATTGTCATAATGTGCTCGGCTGGCGCGAGTTAAGGCGAGGGCGATGGGCTCGCTCGCCGCACAGGGACACGCACTAAACGACGGCGGCTAGTCACCGGGGTGCCAATGGCGCCAGGAGTTAAGGCGATGGCGTCGCCTTGCATCGGTCGACGGGGTTAGTGGCGACGACGTCGGGAGGTAGGGGAACAGGGGGAGACCGTGAATGACCAAATAAAATCCAAGGAAGCATATTAAGCCAACCACTTTTCCATGTTACAAATTTATAGTTTTGGAAAATCATGATTAGACTATATCTAATTGAATCTTTAAATTTATTCCTCTCTTTTTAGAAAATGTGTTTTTATTGAATAAATAAAATGATTTATGCAGCGTACTTTTGTATGGCCAAATTTTGAGGGTCAAGAAGTATCGTATGTGCATAGCAAGTGGCTTCTTCTTCCGTATGATTGCTCCATTACACTATGCACATTTCCCGATCAACCCGAATCTCGAGGGCAAGATTCATCCTAAGGGGGTAGGTTTGTTACACCATATTTTTGATATTTTTAAATTATTAATTTAGTCTTATTTTAAATAGGGTGGTAATGTTTTTCTTTAGCTACAAAGATTATTTTCTTAATTTATTAAAATTAAATAATTAAAACTATTTTGTGTTTGCTGCATTCATGCTAGATAGAATTGCAGTAGGTGTTTTCATTTGGGTGCAAAATAGTTTTAAAGTACGACTAGAAATCGCTTTGGATTTAGTTAGAATTTCAAAAGAAATAGAAGATAATTGTTTGGGCCAAATCTCCACCTCGAGGCCCATTTCTTTTCCTTCTCCTCGCTGTTTCGGCCATGGGCCAGTTCCCACTCCGACGGGCCTATCTTTCTTTTCTCCTCTCTCTTTATCGGCCCATAGCCATAGCCGCCAGGTCACCAGCCTCCCTGGCCCACCAATGTGCCTGGCGTGGCCTACTCGCGTGCACAGCCTAGCGCTCGGCCAGCCCAGCTTCACCGCAGCCCGCTCCCGCTTGCGCAGCCTGCAGCCTACCACGGCCCCTACGCTTACTGACTACTCAGCGCCACCCTGTCGTCTCCGTCCTCCTGCCTCTCTCTCTCCCTATCACCACCAGGAAACCGACCGCTGATGGGCCTCTGTTTTCTACCTCTCCGCCTTCCGAAAAGCCGCACCGAGCTCGCAAACAGTCGCCTCACTTCGCCTCTCCACTACCCGGCCATCAATGGCCTTAATCGCGCACTCGTGCGGCCTAATACCTATCAATAGCCACCATCGGCCATTGAACTTCGGTGAGCCTACGTCTACTCAATCTCCCCATCCATCCTCCTATAAAAATAGCCCATGACGTCGCCCTTCCCTACCGCCTTCCTCTGCACGCATCCATGTCCTCTATTCCTTGTAAAATTTTCACAACGACCGTCATGATCACCATCTCTGGTTAAAAGCGCCGCCTCATGCCATTTCGTTTTCCCGGCCACCTCGCGCCCGCCTAACTTGCTCCTCCTCTTTTGCAGGTGCACTACCATCTCTCTTCACGTCCTCTCACTGCAAGGAACCGGCTGCCAGAAAGCCATTCCGGCCAATCTCCGGCAAGCAACCGCCTCCACGCCGCCGCCTATAGCCGCCGGCCACCGCCTGCCTCGCCAAAGCCCCCTTAGCCGTCCGATTCTAGATGCACGACCCAAAATAGAACCATGAATGGGTATGTCCCCTGGTCCACCGTGGACTGTGGACTAGAGCCCCTGGGCCGGTCCATGAACCATGTGGATTCGGTCCATATTTTTTGTATTTAGTTTAAATCCATTAATTCTAGGATAATATCAAATTTTGCACCTAAGCCCCAATGCTTTGTCCTAATTAGTTTCTAATCCAAAATTTCTACACAACCTTTAGTTAGTTATATTATAGCCCCTGAACTTTTCATAAATATTATTTTAGTGCTGGAATTTTACACAAACACCCCTGATCTTATATTTATTTATATTTTACCCCTATTGTTTTACACTTAGCCCCCTATACTTAATATAAATTATGTTTAGGTCCTAAAATTTTGTAGAAACAACCCTAGACTTTTGTAATTACTTTTTTGTCCTAATAATTACACTTTAGTTTCTATAATTTTATAAAATTACAAATAGGTCCCTAAACCTTCATATTTTTACTTTTTAGCCCTTAGAACATCAAACTAGCATAATTTTTCAACCGTTACTCCGATTTTGGTGATTTTTGCGCTCAGGGAATTGTAAGAACACGTACTATCTTTTGGAACTGTGTTCATAGTCATTACGTAATATTTGGTGTGCTGTTCCTTATTTTTTTTTGTGTTTTATGTTTCTGGTATTTATCGATATTGAGCAGCTCCAGAATTTCTAGGATCTTGATTTTGAGCAGCAGCTAGCGGGAGAACAAGTCAAGTGTCCTTGATCATATTGCACCTATTAGGGATACTAGTTTACTTTTCATGCATGCTTGTCTAATTTTGAATTCTATGTTAGGGTTGCCTAGATTTGAGTTATCCTATCCATGTCGCCTGGTTTGGGACTTGGTGGTTGAGTTTGGGTATGTCATGCTAGTGCAATACTTTGGGCGTATAAAAATGAATAATAATAAACTTGACTATAATTAACTATAACCTATTCATCACTTGGGTTGGTAATCTTTTTAGCAACAAGGATTATAGGTGAGCCAAGCAGGAAGATGTTGATGATGGTGCGGGTATGCATAGGTACATGTAATGTACTATCTAGATTGTGGTAGTACCTTCCCAGTTTTGCAGGCGTTCAAGGAAGGAGGATGAGATGGTTACTTTCGGCCTCAGGTGATGAAGGATATGCTTCTAGCTACAGCACCAAAGGGGGCTTCTATAGGGATGGTTAATCCCACAACGGTGAAACCTTAGCGGGGACATTTTGCAAGCTGGAGAGCTCTTTGAAAGACCATGTGATGATCTTTTGGCCTCACACCTATGGTAGTGTGTTGGAAACAGGAAGACTTTAGTCACCTACATGTGATGGAATCACCAACCTGTGGGTAAAGTCGTGCAACCTCTACAGAGTGTAAAACTATTATAACAGTCGTGGTCATAGTCAAGAGTGACTTGGATCCTCACATGATTAGATGGATGGTTGGGTGGATCTGGTGGGTAACCGGATTTGGGTGGTAGCTACAGGTGGGTAACCTGTAGTGTTCTGGAATGGGTGGGTAACTCATAGGTTTGCTATCGGTGAGCAACCGATAGTGTTGGACGGATGGTTAACCTATCGGGGCTACTTTGCACCTAGTAAATAGGATGCTTGTATAATTAGAGTCATAGGCTAAGGTGCATAGTTCAGGAAACCCATGTTAAGCCGATTCTTGTTTTTATCCTGCATGTCATTACCTTCCCCCACTTGCTTAGTACTTTATGTACTCATGCATTTTAGTTTTCCCTATGTTGTGGTTGCTATATTACTGCTGCTCAGACGATGCTTGCAAGATGGACTGTGTGGATGAGGATTACTATGTTTTGATATAATCCATGTTATGCAATAATGATTTAAGGTATTAATAATAATAACATTGGTTTTACTATTTACTCACTTTTGATTCTATATGTGTGAAACTTGATCCTGACACACATATAGTCTTGCTTTCAGTTTTGGCCTTAAAACCAGGAGTGACACTTGAGAAAAGGAATACATCAACTTGGTTATTGAAATAATAGTGAGGATATTGATGATGATGGATACAAAGTAGCATTACATGGAAAGGCGGTGAAGGTTGAGCAAGACTTGGCTGTGATGGAGGATGTGCAAGGGTGAAGGGCAAGCAAGAGGCTTGGTGCCAAAGAACCAAAGGCAATGGTGAAAAGAGCAAGTGTAGGTTTAGCGCCATGAACCATGCTAGACTATGTGAAGCTATGGATTATCTAGATCACTCATTTGCACCATGGAAGACTTGGCTACGATGGACCATGTGCACGAAGATGGTATTCATTGGTTTACTCACATCAAGGGAAATTGAAAGTAAGAGCATTGTTGGATTTCACATGTTAAAGAATATTAAGTGGGATGAAAAAATGAAAGTGGTCACATACACTTCATGAGTTGATAAACATCAAGCCTAATATCATGTGTACATGCTCAAGGAAAAGGAAAGGTTACGGTCACACTTTATGAGTGGATAAACATCAAATCTAAAATCTCAAGTGGACATGCTCAAGGCAAAGGTATAATATTGTTGGACATATACGCTTATCAATAGTTGATCGACAACTAAATGATCAAATGGTGAAATGCTCATGCATTGACAACCCTCAAGATAAGGAAATATTATGACATGAAGGTGTTCCTATTGGCACAATTTTCTATTTTCTTTTGAGTTTAGAAATGTCGTACTATCAAGAGGGATGCAATGTTGATAGCTTTGCTTATGTCTCAGTGCTCAAAATGATCTAACAAAATTTTGTGAGATCTTAACATTTCTTTGAGTCATTTAGGGCTTGTTCTTAGTGAGGATGAATAGCCCTCTGAATTATTTTTCCATAGATCCCAAGATCACCTAAATCGGACTTTAGGAGGAGTAAAAGTTATGCAATTTTTTCTGGGTACTCCCGGACTTGAACGGATCCAGCCGAACTAGGATGGCTCGGCTTGGTCCAGAACCATTTTGATTCTGGTTTCGCCTGACCCGAACTAGGATGGCCAAACCTAGACTAGGATGGGGTCTGGGGTCAGTCAGACTAAGACGGGTTTACCTGGACTAAAATGATTGAGGGACTCACAACGGTAATATCGGTTCTGTTCTATGTTGGCCCGGACTAGGATGGCCCCTGTGGCTAGACTAGGACGACCACTAACACAACATAACGACTAGCTTTTGAAAACTTCCTATATATACCACCGTTCGTCCCCAACTGTTGCCTGTTGGTTCCATAGTAAAGAAACACACAATTAGGCCAAGAAACAACCTCTCCACTCCCCATATCTTAGTGCTATACCTTGTGGGTGAGATTGGGTGAGAGATTGAGAGAGAAATAGCAAAACCCCATTGTTGAGCACTGAAGTTTATAGCAAGCAATCTTTGTGGCATTTGTTACTCTTTAGGATTTATCCCCTAGACGGTAAGGCATTGTCCGGTGAGCTCCCAAGCTTTGTGGTGGCCCTTGGGAAGTTTATCAAGGTTTAGATTCATCTCTGCAAGGGAAGGAATCAAAGGAAGGAAGAAAACCCGAGCTTGAACTTTGTGATTGCTCGGTGAGGACTTGGGTTAAAAGAAACCTAACTCTTTGAAGCTCCTCAACGGAGACGTGGGATTCTTGAAGAATCTGAACTTTGAGAAACAAATCATCATGTATCATAATTGGTTTGCATGTTCTTTATCGTGTTCTTCATATTTGTGTTTGATTTGCTTACACCAAATTATTCTATCATTATACTTGTTGTTGGTTCCATTTATTCGGTGTATTTTCTCACATATATGTTTAGAACAACTTGGTAAGAGCCGATTTATGCTTATTTTGATAAAAACATGATTTGATACATCTTCCCATCACGAAGTCCGGACTAGGACTGGTCCCTAGCTGACAAGGACTGCTCCTGTCTGAACTTATCTATTCTATCCGCTACAAATTTACTTTATTCATCTATTCACCCCCCCCCCTCTAGGCAACATTAAGGTCCTTTCAATTGGTATCAGAGCCTAATCACCTAATTAGGCTTAATCATTTGGAGAAATAATGTCGCAAGGTGAAATGGATCAAAATATTTGTGATTGGTCAAATGAATTGCTCTCTTGTATATCATATTGTAAGGATCATGACCATTGAGGTCACCCTAAGGTATGAATGTTTTGGTGATGAATGACAAACGTGAAATGTGACCAATGTCTACACCAGTGTTGTTCGTGTAGGAGACCTTATCTACCTTATAATGATTATCAATGGCTGCCTTGGCAATGGATGACAATGACCATAAGCATGGAGCTTGATGGAGTCCAAGGGTTGGTGAAGATGGATCAAGGCTAAGGACGAGCTAGGAGCAAGTGTTTGGAACACTTGTCTAGATGTTAGGGCTTTGAGTCCATTGGAAAAACCAAAGTATCAAGGGGGTCTAGGTCATGTCTCTTAGGTCATGACTAGTGAGTGATGTGCATGGATGCTTAGTGAAATCGCAGGCTCAAGGTGGTAGTGGAGAAGCCAAGGAGTTGCTGGAACAAGCCAGGAGACGAAGTTAAGCGAGGACGGAGATTTTTAGCTTTTGAAGATAGAGACCGGACAAAGAGGTTCTAGAGACTGGATGGTCCGGTCATTAGGAGGAAATCCAGAACATAGGAGAATATGGCCGCGAGAAAATCTGTTGGAGCAGAATTGTAAAGACAAGACTGTACGGTCTAACTATATGGTCTATGGACCGGACTGTACGGTCTATAGGGAGAACTTCTGGACAAACGAGGAAGTGGCTGCAACGGCTCTGGAGCTATGAAGACCGAACTGTACGGTCTATATAGCAGGAGACAGCGGACAGACAACAATGACTCTAGAGGAGTCGTCTAGTGAAGACCGGACTGTCCGATCTAGATAGAGACCTGACTGTATGGTTTGTATGTGCAGATTGGTTGTTTCTTGGAGCAACGGGTAGTTTGAGGTCGGAAGCCTATATAAACTCGTTGTTGGGGTCTTGGAGACTGCCTTTGGCCATTGGGATTGCTCGGAGCATCAGTTGGGAGACAAAGGGCCAAGAGAGGAGCACTAGGAAAAGATATTGGGTATCTTGAGAGTGCTAGTGAGAGTAACCTAAGCATCTATACACATCTAAGGCTAGGGTGTCCTTGAGGGTGTGATCTAGGTTGTTACTCTTGGTCTATGGTGAGACCTAGACCGGTTAGGTGTTGGTCCAGCCTATTGCGATTGGTTGTGAAGGCCGTCATACGTTTGTACACATTTTGAGCCCGCTGGTGAAAGGGGCATCTATAGTGAGCGCCCATGTCGGCTCAGGGAGTCCGGCAAGTTCTCGAGGGAGGCAAGCTTGTGCGAGAACTCCACTTGGTGGTGGGAGCGACCGGTACTCCAATGGGAGTGGTCCAATGAGGACTTGGGAAAGGTGCCATCTTTGCGAGAGCTCAGAAAAAAATCATGAGCCATCTCTTACTCTACTCCTTACTATGATGCATTACTTTCCATATTTACATACCGTTCTATTCATGCTTGTGTGCTTACCTTGCTCTTGTTGAATATCTTCTTGAATTGCATGACTAGGCTTCTTGCTTGCTAATTGTTCTTTAGCTTCCGTAGTAGATCGCTAGCATGTATAGGATTTGCTTTGGCTTGATTGATCACCCTTGTATGTATTGTGCTACTTATGCTTGTGTGCTCTAGTTCCTCATATTATAGATTTACATGAGGAGGCTCCCTTACTAGCTTGTTGTTTGCTTCCGCGTGTCTTTATGACTAGCTTGCACATGAGTTGTATTGTCTTATGTGATTCACTAGCATGATTAGGTTGTTGTTCCTTTCATAGGCCTATTATATTGCTAGTGTGATCACCGCTAGAATTGTTATAGGAGTTGATTGAGTGTTCGGTTTTAGAAATTGACAAATTTGGTACATAGTGCGAGTTCCCGATTCACCCCCCTCTCGGTCACTCGATCCTTGCACATATCCTTCTTGTGAAGTCTCTTATTTTGATGACACCAATTATGCTCATTGGAAAACTAAAATGGCTTCATATCTTCGTGTTATGAGTCCTAAACTATGGTGGATGTTGATGGTCACTAAATACCGTTTTCAACCATCAATATTACTCAAAATAAAGGAGGATATAACATTCCCACCATGCATGTTAGCTAGGAATAGCAAAATTCCACATGTCCTTGGAGATTTTTGTACATGCAAGTGTTATATACAAAAGGAGTAGAGAAATGCCCCATGATCCATGATAATACCATTCCAGCCAATGGGAGAGCGACAAATGGACATCACATGGATCCATCAAGGGAGAAAGCACACCTTCAACCAATTAGAGCCCGCTAACGAGGATACCCATGGATCAAATAGCCCACCTACAACACCAAACGTACATACAGAAGGCCTAAGCCGTGGAGGAGTCAAGGGGGGCCACCGACTAGTGTGCCAAAACTGCTAGGGGCCACTAGGCCCCACCCTATGGCGGTTTCCCATTGACTCTCCAAAGGTGGTTGTCCCCCTTAGGATGGGAGTTACCGACCTCAGAACCGCCTTTGGACCCCCATATAAGGAGGGGACAGTCTCCACTCTCAATACACACCAAGAAGAATCCATTCTCTAGCATTACATTTAGTTTCTAGGCCCTAGTGGAGTTTAGGATAGAGGAGAGCAGTCTTAAGGACCTCAACCTAGTCTTGGAGAGCCATGGGGTTAGTTCTACTATAGTCCTCTCTTGTAAGACTTATTCTTTTATTAATATTATTATCTTCTTTATTCCTTATGCCTTATCCTTATACTAGTAGTGTGATAGTCATGTGCTTTGTATATGGTTATTGCCTAATCATGTTAGGTTATTAGACGCTTCACATATCTATGTTAGTCAACCTTCGTCCTTACACTCATGCCATGCAAATTGTGGATAGACATGCTTTAGTCCGTGACTTGTTAATCCATAGGGTTAAAGCTATGCATATCCTATCCCTTTACTTGTTGATCCGTAGGGTCAGAGTTATGCATGCTATAGTACTTGACTTGTTGATCCGTCAGGTTAGTGTTAGGTGTACCCTTATTCTAGACTTAGTGATCCAAAGGGTCAAAGTCCCATGGGGATTGAGAGTTTTGTTTCACAATGTAAGTTTGTTCCTTAGATTGGTAAATATCCATGAGTATTTGTTTGCCCCCATGAACAGGATTGACTTTAGGACTGGCATAGGACAAAATAGCCCTAGTGTCATGTGTCCCAGTATAAGGTTAACCAGTAGGCGGTGACAGCCCTGTTGTGCTCAATCCTCCTTGTTTTGGCTTACAATGGGACCTAGGCTTGTATGTGTTGCATGTATTTAACCATTAGACAGGAATATAGAAGTACCTAGGCTTTGTGTTAATGTTAGGTTGGATTGTTCTTTCTGTCACCTACCCATTATCTTTATTATCGTTACCCCTATCTGTGACTTTGGTATATTATTTGTTATATGGTTATGAACATGTTATCCCTTGACCGCCGCCTTCCCTTGGGAGACCTGTAAATGAAAACCATTGGAGTGATCCGATGGTGAAATGCAACAACGAGGTGTCCGTGCGCTTGCGGATTTAAGTTGCCCACACTAACCATCTATTGAGTTCTACCAACAAGTAATTCTGGTGCCTTGCCCAGGTCTATTTATTTGGTGTGACTTAGCATATGTCAGCAAGAATTTCTGGCGCCGTTGCCGGGGAAGGCACTGGTTAAAAGAGAATCACTAGCATTGTTCCTATTATATTTATGTTAATTACCATTGTCTAGATAGGTTTATCTTTTCTTTGTTTTCTCTTTATGTGAAAACAGGGTAGTGTGTAGCTGACCCTGACCTATCGAACAAATACACAGAGAATCCGAAAGTAATCTTGAGAAGAGCATAACCACAATTCATCCATTCTCAAGATACCCTTGACAGTCATGCCGGTCACATCCGCACCATCAAGCTCAACATCAATGACCAAAGAGGTGCTTTGTGAGTTCTACGCTGCCAGTGTTGAAAGTGTGGCCTCTGGGCACTGGAGGCGGAAACTTCAGACCCACAACCAGTAAAATCTACATGGTACAGGCCAATCCATTCAGTGGAAAGGCCAACGAGGACGCCAATGGTCACCTTCAACAATTCCTAGAAAGGTGCAAAACTTTATCCATCGAAGGAGTCACTCAAAATGTCATCAGGCTCCGTCTGTTTCCCTTCTTCCTCTTGCGGGAAGTGAAACAATGGTTCTATGACAAATATTTTATCGATGACTGGAAAAGTTTCTACATAGCGTTCCTCAAGAAATTCTCCCCAAAATGCAACGCCCACGCCATCCGTGGGGAAATTTCAAACTTCTAGCATGCACAAGAAGAGTCCATTCTGGAAGCCTAGGAGAAGCTTCAAGAGTACATGGCAAGATACCGTGATCATGCAATCGATGAATGGCTGATTTTGTTCACCTTCTATAATGGGCAAACCTCAGAAGCCCGTTATTATCTTGATGCTGGTGTCGAAGGATCCATCTTCTCACTTACCGCCACTGAAGCAAGAACATTTGTAAAGAAGATAGCCTCCAAGAATTGGTGCAATGAAGATCGTCTCCAACCCAACAAGAGGAATGAGCACACCAACAAGGAAATTGAGATGCTCAGTGCTAAGTTGGACCTCCACATGAAGCAAAGCATGTGAATAAAGACTCGAAGGAGAAGAAAATGCATGATACAGCTCACGCTGAAAACTCACACATAAAGTGTAAAGTCAATGGTAATATGGGACAGTCAGGGGATGACCACCCCAGAAGACAAGAGGACGTGCCATACAACCCTAACCAGAGTCATCTAGAAGGAGGCCAAGGGTGGAGACAACATCATGGAGGAAAGAAGCCATCCAACACCACAACGGAAGGAAGGCACAAGAGGAAGAGGCTTCGCATATGTGCTATGAAAAGACAGCCACAACCCCAACGCGAGAAGTCGTCTGCATCCTCATCTTTGGGTTCAGGCACCGCATCACCGAGCTAAAACGCAATGGAGAAGAGTCCCGCTCATTGGACTTAAAATTGGTGAGCCCTTGCCAAAGATAAATTGGTAGTTATCTCATATTTAATTTTCTTAAAATTTTGCTTTTGCATATTTGAATTTTCTAACTTTTAGATTTTTCAAATTTGCAGTTGCATTCGCTTATTTGTATTTCACACACTTGCATATTGGAATTAATTCCAGCCTTTTTCATTCCAAAATTTTCAAAAAATTGCTTTTGGTTTCAACCTCGGAAAAATATTTTTTGAGCAAAATTTTTGTCAAACCATTGACCTAACCCTTGTAGCTTAAGAAATACAACTACAAGGGAATTATAGGCCAAATTGGGGGACAGGGGGACCCACCTAGGTTCGGTTGAACCCCCATGTTCAGCCGAAAGGGTGTGGGCCCCCTGACCTTGGCCTTTGGCCAACGGTTGATTTTGGCCCCCTACTAGCTGTTTTCGACCATTAGGAATTTTTTCCAACAAATTGAGTGCCCTGGGAGAGTGCTTTGCCATCCAAAGTACAGTTCTCATTTCACTTCCCCCTTCACTCATTTGCTCTTGTGCTATCACTTTTCTTCTCCAAAGTTGCTATCCTAAAACCACCAAAAATATTTCCCTTTTAGTTTGCTTTGATTTGTTTGCTCGAGTCTCTTTGACAAGCTTGGCAACATCGACACGACTGGAAAAATTTTATTTGGCTAACACATATCTGTGTTCAAGTTGTTCTTTTGTTTTTGCTTAAGTGGTGCAGATGAAAAGCTAAGGCGTTGATGCAGCGAGTGACGCGTTCGAGTTCTGTCACACCCGGTTTTAAGGCCAAAACCGATTGCATCTGTATGCATGCTCAGGATCAAGTTTTCACGCACACAAGACAAGTGAAATAATAGTAAAACCAATGTCATTTTTATTAATACCTCGTATAATTATTACATAGTCTAGAATACATGAAGAAAAAATAAAAGACAACGGAAGACTCCATGATGCCACAAGCTGTCAACTGGGGGTCACACTCCTAGTCATAGTAGTCCTCGTCGACGTAGTCCATCTTTTCATCATCTTCTGAGCAGTAGAATAATAAGCAACAACAGAGGGAAAACTAAAATGCTTGAGTACATAATGTACTCAAAAAGTGGGGGAAAGCAATAACATGCAGACTAAAAACAAGAATAGGCTTGACACAGGTTTACTACACTACAAATCCTTAGCCTATGACTTTAATAGTACAAGCATCCTATTTACTAGGTGAAAAGTGGCTAAACAGGTTAACCACCTGTCCAACACTATTAGTTGCCCTCCGATAGCAAAACCTATGAGTTACCCACCTATACCAGAGCACTACAGGTTACCCACCCACAGCACCTATGACTGTACCACCCAAATCTGGTTACCCACCAGATCCACCCAACCATCCATCTAATCGTGTGAGGATCCAGATCGCTCATGACCGTGAGCACGGCTGTTATAACAGTTTTACACTCTGAAGAGGTTGCATAACTAAAGTCTCCCTATTGCCAACACACAACCATAGGTGAGAGGCTAAGAGATCACCACATGGTCTTTCAAAGAGCTCTCCAGCTTGCAAAACGTCTCTGCTATGGTTTCACTGCTAAGGGATTAACCATCCCTACAGAAGCCAATCTAAAGCCATGGTTAGAAGCATACCCTTCTTCACCTGAGGCTGAAAGTGACACTCTCTTCCTCCTTCCTTGAACGCCACAAAACTGGGAAGACATCTAATACCGGACCACGACTATCAATATCAGCCCTATACTTTGTGTTGTTTTCCTAGGTGGCCCCTCCATGAACCAGTCCTTATGACCACAAGCAGGTACTACCACAATCCAACCGGTACATTACCCGTACCTGTGTATACCCGCACCATCATCAACATCCTCCTAGTTGGGTCACCTATAATCCATGTTGCCAAAAAGATTACCAACCCAAGTTATAATTAGGTTCAACTGAATATCAGTCACTTTTATCATTAGTCAATTTTAGACCCCCACAATACTGCAAGCTAAGTGTGACATACCCAAAACCCGTCTACTAACCTGTGGGATACTTGCTTTATGGGTATCCTCATACAAGGCTAAAGTCAGTGGCCGACCGGGTACTTCATCAACAAGAAAGCCGACCGACTCGGCTTGGAGTGCAAGACAAGAAAGATTAGACTTGCTATATAGAATCATTGTAGAGTACGACTAGGACTCTGCTTGTACCCCCCCTGCCGACCGGATGTATAAGGCGGCAGGGTACCCCCCATGGAGGGGGAGGCAATTAGAGATAGTTGGAGGAAATTAGAGATAGTTAGAGGCAATTTAGACTCAACATCTTGTGACAATCAATACAATACAGAACACAGGACGTAGGGTTTTTACTCTCATTGAGAGGGCCCGAACTTATATAATTCGGTGTCTTGTGTAACCATTGTAGTTCTTGGTCTCGATGTAGCCCTATATATTTACTGCCGGTCTTGAGCATCGACAGTTGGCGCGCTAGGTAGGGGACAAGGCTCGTCGGGATTCTCCGTCGACTACAATGGCCGAACTTCCCATCATCCAATACTCTCCAGACTTCATGATCTCTTTTGGATCGCTCGACTTCATGGTCAGCGACAATGGAGCCCTAGGTCTGAACAACTACAGATCAGAATCGACTGCAGCCAGCCCTATGGCATGATCACCGAGTCCGTCTGACATTATCCCTGCATTGATCCCACTCGGATCCGAGCAGGAAGACTCTGCCTTCGGATATGACTTGATGTCAGATCGGTCTTTTGATGAGGACACGGTCGGATCGACCTACTCGTATCCCCATACAGTCAACATGGTGGATATAATAGATCCTGCTGCTGGAAACCAGGATGAGGATCCAGATGCCGAAGAAGAAGGGAATCCAGCCGGTGGTCTCCAAAACCAGCCGATCGAAGGAGGCCGATAGGATGATAACCCGCCAGCTGATGAATTATCGATCGGTCACCGCCGTCGACCAAAAGGGTCGCGTGGATTGCGTAACGCACGCCGACTGGATCTTGGCCCTGACCTTGAAGTGGATGGTGTTAAGGTCTACCACACCCCATAGAACAACATCACCGGGGCCAAGACATTGCTTGACACTTTAATGGTTGATGCCCACTATCAAACTCCTGCTATGCAGAAGGAGGTGGCTATGCTCAAGGCCGCAGCGGCACAAGATGCTACAAAGTCTTAGTCGGTCGCAAGTTCCAGCCATGTATCTCCTCAGGGTCGGCGAAGGCGCGAAGATCTGAGAAATTCTCTCAGCCTCCATGATGGACGAGACACCATCAACTCTCACCACGAGGAGCGCGCTCGGGACAACCGATGCTATGAGGAAGAGCGGCGTGAACGAAGAATGGATGCCCGATGGGAAGACCGGTGGGATGACCGATGAGAAGACCGACGGGACAACCAACGGGATGATTGTCAGAACCCTCCTCCAAGAGACAACCACGATGACCGACGTCGACATGATGATCGGGATCGACGCAATAATGATGGCAATTGACGATGTCGTCATGACGAGGATGTTGGCCCACGCCACCGTTGTAGCCCAACCACGTCCCCAGATCAACAAAGGCGGTCACCAACGCTGACTGATGACAAGATCGATGGCATCAAGGCTTACGTCCCTCGGCTTCGCATTGCTCGATGGCCAAAAGGATTCAAGCCGGTTCCCATCGAAAAATATGATGGACAAATCAATCCTCAAGAATGGTTACAACTCTATAGTACGGTGATCCGGTCGGCTGGAGGTGATTCCTACGTAATGGCTTATTACCTTCCGGTCTGCTTAGATCCTGCCGTTCGAATATGGCTCACATCTCTCAACAGGAAACTCATAGAAAGTTTCCAAGCAACTTGCAACCGACCGGGCAATCACTTTGACCTCACTCGGATCAAGCACAAAGGAAACGAGCCTCTTCGTGACTACATTAAGCGGTTTTGTGCTAAGAAGACTGAGATCCCCAACGTCCCCGATCAGCAAATCATTACTGCCTTCCTGGGTGGAATTCGTAGCGACGATCTTGTCCGGGAAATTGGTCGGAGGAACCATGATCTCAAGCTCACCGCTCAAGAGTGCTTCGAGATTGCTGATAAGTATGCATCAGGAGAGTCTGCAGTTGATGATATCCGAGGAAAGGGCAAGGAGAAGTGGTCGGACAAGCCTGAGTCCTCCAAGAAGGACAAGAATAGAAAACCTAACAATGTTGTCAACACAGTGGATCAGTTTCGGAAGAATCCTCGGACGAACCAGCCGTCCACTGATGAGTTGCTGAGTGGTATTTGCCCTTGGCATCCCAAGGGAAACCACAAAGCAAAGGATTGCTATTATCTGAAGGGTTTTGCAACAGCTGCGCTCAAGGTGGCCAAAGATCCCCTGAGGTGCAACAATAGCAACAAAGACAAGCCTAAGGATGATGATGACAAGGATGATTCAGGAGAGTTCCAGGAGCCCCGCAAAGAAGTAAACTTCATCTTCGGAGGCCCGGATGCCTATACATCCAAGCGCAAGCAAAAGTTAGAGCTTTGAGAGATTAACTCGGTGGAGCCAGCAACGCCTCAGTACATGAGGTGGTCTGAGATGCCAATCATCTTTGATCGGTCGAACCATCCAAAACATCTACCAAAACCAAGTCGCTACCCATTGGTGCTTGCTGCGACTATGAAGGAGGTGAAGTTCAATAGAGTACTCATCGATGGAGGAAGCAGTTTGGACCTAATCTTCACTAGGACCCTTCAAGAGCTCGATCTGTCAATCAATGACCTCCAACCGAGTTCTTCACCCTTCCATGGGATTGTGCCTGGCAAGACTTTAGTCCCAATTGGACCAATCACTCTGTCAGTCACCTTTGGCACCCGTGATAATTTTAGGACAGAGTGTATCCTCTTCCAGGTGGCAGACTTCGAGTCAGCATACCATGCTATCATCGGTCGATCGACGATGGCCAGGTTTATGGCTATTCCGCACTATCCGTATCTCACCCTCAAGATGCCATGCCCGAACGGAATAATCTCCCTCCACTCTGATCTTTGGAATTCTTTTGATTGCGATGTACAGTGTTGTGAGATGGCTACCAAATAGTTGATGCTGTCAGACCAAAAGGAGATCCAGAAGGCGGTCGGTATAGAGGAGCAGACTGGAACGGAGGTTCCTACAAAGAAACCTACCAAGGACAAGATCCAGACCGATGACATCCAAACCAAGGAGATTTTGCTCGATCCTGAGGACCCCGATAAGGTGACTTATGCTGGGGGCAACCTTGATGAAAAATAGGAACTCGCGCTCACTCTTTTCCTCCAGGAAAATAGGGATATCATTGCATGGAAACCATCTGACATGCCAGGAGTTCCTAGGGAAAAGATTGAGCACGTGTTAAGGGTACCTCTAGGGGCTACCCCCATTCACCAAAGGCTTAGAAGATTTGCGCAAGATCGCAAGGACGCTATGAAGAAGGAGATAGTTAGATTGTTAGAAGCTAAGTTTATAAAGGAGGTGTATCATCCCGACTGGTTAGCAAATCCACTCCTTATACCTAAAAAGAATAAAGAGTGGAGGATGTGTGTTGATTATACCGATCTCAACAAGGTCTTCCCAAAAGACCCCTTCATTCTTCCTCGTATTGATTAGATTGTAGATTCGACAGCCAGGTGTGAGCTTTTAAGCTTTCTGGATGCCTATTCAGGCTATCATCAGATCCCACTGAGAGTCGAAGATCAGATCAAGACTTCCTTTATAACACCCTTCGGCGCTTATTGCTATATCACTATGGCATTCAGTCTGAAAAATGCTGGCGTGACTTACCAACGAGGTATTCAACGCTGCCTTGCCACTCAAATCGGTCAGAACGCTGAAGCGTATGTTGACAACATCATTGTCAAGACTCAGAAAGTCGAAGAACTTCTCTTTGACCTGGCAGAAACCTTTAACAATCTGAGACATTATTCAATAAAGCTGAATCCTAAAAAGTGTGTTTTTGGGGTTCCATCAGGAAAGTTACTCGGTTACATCATTTCGAAACGAGGTATAGAAGCTAACCCAGAGAAAATCAAGGCAATCCTTGATATGAAGCCGCCTAATTCTCAAAGGGACGTTCAGAAGCTGACCGGATGCATGGCATCTTTGAGTCGCTTTATTTCCTGATTGGGGGTTAGGGGGTTACCACTCTTTTGATTGCTTAAAAAGCAGGACGGCTTTGTTTGGACTGAGGAGGCGTAGTCGGCACTGGACGAATTAAAGATTCATCTCAGCAGTATTCCAGTGTTGGTGCCTCCGGAGCCAGGAGAAAAACTTCAGCTTTACATCTCGGCCACAACCCAGGTTGTGAGTATTGTTTTGACAGTCGACCGAGAAGAGGAGGGACATGTGCAAAAAGTACAGCATCCGGTCTACTTTGTGAGCGAGGTTCTCAGCGCCTCTAAGACAAGGTACCAGCAGATCTTGAAGTTGTTATATGCATTATTGATCACCTCGAGGAAGTTGAAGCACTATTTCCAAGCTCATCCAATTGAAGTTCAAACTTCTTTTGCACTCGGGATGGTATTACATAATTGAAAAGCAATGGGCAGGTCCAACGGGCTAATGGTATGATTCTTCAAGGATTAAAGCCACGGATATTTGATAGACTCAAACCTTATGTCGGTCGGTGGGTCAAAGAGTTGCCTTCAGTCCTTTGGGGGCTTCGGACAAACACCAGTCGAGCTACTGGACAATCAACTTTTTCATTGGTCTATGGCTCAGAAGCTATGTTGCCGACTGAGATCAGTCTTGTCTCGGCACGAGTTCAAGCGTACGATAAAAAGCTTTCTGAGGAGAACCGAGTGATTGATTTGATTGCGGCAGAGGAGTTGCATGATCGCGCTCTGTTTCGGTCGGCACTCTACCAACAAGGGTGTCGTTATTATGATAAGAACATCCGTAGTCACCGCTTTCAAGTTGGAGACCTAGTGCTTTGCCGAGTGCAATCGACAAAGAATCAGCATAAGCTCTCGCTGAAGTGGGAAGGACTGTACGTAGTGAAGGAAGTCACTCGCCCGGGGGCTTACCGACTGATGTATGAAGATGGCGATGATATTCCAAACTCCTGGAACATAAATCAGCTATGTTGTTTCTATACTTAACTTTTATTTTGTGTATTTATACATTATTTATGAATGCAACTTCAGTCTTTTTTAATGAAAGATTTTCTAATGATTTTCATTCTATATCTGTTTCGATTCCTTAATTTATACTATTAAACAATCGAGCCAGGGGGCTAGCAATAATGTCCCATCTCAGTCTAACCATATTTTGGTTTTGGCCTATTTTTTGACCGACTTATTATCATGAGATCTTGAGATCTTGAGTTTTGGTCTTTATTATTTTGGTCTTACGCTTATACATCATGGTTAAATACTTTGTGCTGCACATCAGACTACCACTACACTAAACCCAGAGCCAAAAGTGTGAGAGGTCATGTGTCGATTGGTTGATTCTGTTTGTTACGCGGTTACGGGTTACAACCTAGCATGTTATGGCAGGCCGTTGCAATCTTTGTTTCTCTAGATAGAAACATGTCAATGATATCTTTGTCAAACTTCTAAAGCTACAAAAGCATAAGATTAGTTTATACACAAGTATCATTATAAAAATACTACTAATGTTTTACAATATTATAGGATTATATCTCCTTTGAAGGAGAAGAAGAGTCAACCCGAAGTTCGACCTCAGGAGTTGCTGGGGGAGTCAGCACGGTCGGATTGATTTCTATATTTTCGACCAAGGCCTAGGAAGTCTCTAGCATGGAATCCAGGAGCAGCTGACATTGGTCATCGGTCAGGTCGGGGTTAAATCCCTCTTTAATCTTGTCCAATGGCAGAGCAGGAGGCCAGGATTGGCAAATCGCCAGCACTTGACTCCCGGCTTCGGTCGCCACTCGCCGAGTGTTATGAGCAATGGCTTCTGATGCATGCTCCAACAAGTAGACCAGGGAGTGACCGGCCTGCTCTACTCGGTTAGCATGAACATAGTTCATTGCTTTCCGAGCGGCATAAGATAGAGCTGCAAATAATAATTATTGGTCAGTATGATCAACAGAAGAATCAAGCAGAAGGAAGAAGTCAAAGGCTTACTGGCAAGTTTACATGTGAAAGATTTGGAGACAGCCTTAGCCTCCTCTATCTTCATGTCAGACCCCTTCAGCTCCTCCTGCAGCCGAGCGATTTCGGTCTTGTGGTCTTCAACCAATTTAGAGAGGCTCTCCTTCTCAACCTTCAAGGCGTCAATGAACCTCTGCTGGTTGGAAGTCAACTCCTCCAGATCGGTGATTTTTTTTATCGCGAGCTAACAGTAAAGCTTTTAGCGTTAGAGCGGTCAGCAGATTGCTTAAATATGGATGGAAGGAAAACTTACCAGCCAGATCTGCACGAACTTGGTCTAAGACCTTGTTTATCTCTTGTCGGACGGGCAGCAGCTTCTTGTTTTCCTCTAGGGCCTTGGAGAGCTCCTGACCGATGACTAGCAAGACAAATAAGAAGTTAGTCTAAAACATAAAGACAAGAAGATTAGGCGACCAAGGACATACCGAAAGTTTCGGCTTCAAGATATTCCACTCTAGCCTGCTTTCGCTCCACAAGAGCATACACTTTCTGATATGCAGAAGATAAATGAGCTAAAAGATGAGAGCGAAGCAAGGTAAAAGCATAATGTTGAGTTACCTTGCTGGACTCCCATTGTTGGTGCAAAATCTCCGCATCCTCTACCTCAGGCCGACCAAGCATATTTGCAGGAAGAGTTCTTTTACCTTTGTCAAGAGGCAAAGAGATATTAGTCGGAGTGGTCTGAGACAGAGGCTCAAGAGTGGAGGTAGGAACCGTCTGTTCAAACAGTTTATCCACTTCGGTCGGCGTGTTTGAAGACTTGCCAACCGAATAGGACACACCAGTCGAACGAAGTGGGAGCACAGACCAAGTATCCTCAGATCCCTGAGCACTCTGAGAATCACTTGTCCGACTACCAAGAAAAAATAAATATATAAAAGAAAGAGATCAGGAGATGTTAAGATCAACAGTAAGAAACAAGGAGTATAGGGTTTAAAGATTAAACCCGGGAGCCTTCTTGAGCTTGATCCGGCATAGCCTCTTCTTTGAAGAAGTTGACTGAAAATCAGTCTCCTTCCTCTTTTGAGAGGGTTGGTCAGTCTTGCCAGTCTGCACTACCTCTTCCGTTGACCTCTGAGTTGGGCTCGGGGGCTCCGGTCGATCTGAAGGTCGGCTGGAGGTTGCAGGAGCAGGTTGACCAGCATCTACGACAGTTATTTCTTCATTGTTGTCCTGGTCCCCCACATATTGGTGACGGCGCGTGATAGTCCACTTCTGGAGCTTGACAGGGGAGGCCAGAGTAACGATGGGAGTGACGCTGACTGGCCGAGCGCCTGCGGAGGAACTTGAATCCCCAACGCCGGTCAGCGGTGTCTTCTTGACATAATCAGGTCCCTCAGTATCGGTCTGAGGGAGCGGGGGATGAGATACATAAGTATCCAACGCCTGCATAAAGATCAAAACAATGAGTACAATCTCAAGATAGGATAACAAGGGCTAGCTAAAGGCAGACTGAGGCTTACTCGGGCTCGCATTGTACCCTTGTTATACGCCTTTGAGACCAAAGAATGGTCCTGAAGGATTTCCCCTTCAAACATCTTCACAAAGCATCTTCGATGGAGTTCGCCATTCGGTGGATCCGGCACCTCCCTAGTCTCATCCTCAAAAACATAGTCCCATGCCGGGTGACATTGAAGCTTCAGGGGCTAAACTCGTCGGATGATAAAGCTTTTGGTCACTGTGATGCCATCGACGCCTTCAGCCTTTAGATTGGCAATTTTCTTGAGCAGAGCGACCACTTGAGGATCGGTCGGATCGGGCCTCTCTATCCAATACGCTTGGGGAATAGCCTTTGCACCAGTGAAGTCGGCAAGAACAGGGGGAGGGTTGTCACAATAGAACCACTCGTCCTTCCAATTCTTGTTTCCAGTCTTCAATGGGACATTAATGTAGGGCTCCTTCTTGCGTAACTAGACGCCGATGCCGCCTATGGCCACTTGGTTGTCCTTGGTGGGCAGCGGTCGGAGGACAAACAGATGGCGGAAGAGATCGAAATAGGGGAGAACACCAAGAAAAGCTTCGTACAAATGTACAAAGATGGCAATATGAAGAATGGAGTTGGGATTGAGGTTGACAAGCTCAATCCCATAGAAAAAAAGGAGCCCGCGCAAAAAACTGCAGTAGGGAACTTCAAAGCCATGCTCAAAGAATGAGCGAAACACTACGATCAGCTGGTAAATGGGGATGGGGCAGGATTCGCGAGGTACCTTCCAGTCGATCCAAGCCTGTTCTGGAAGGATGCCATCCAACACCATCTTGTTCATGTCAGCCTGTGGAAGGCTGCTCTTTGAGAACTCCCAAAGTTGCTCCGGGATGTCGACCTCCGACGAGGACGACGCGGCGGTGGCGGCGGAAGAAGTTGGGATTGAAACGGAAGTCCTCTTGCGACCCATCGCGAACAGGATTGAACGTGGTGATGGAGTTCAAAAAACTTCACCAAAGCTCGGGGGCTAAATGCGGCGGGATCTGTGGTGGCCGGAAGCGAGAAAGCTAACCCTAGCCGAAAAAACAGAGGAGCCGCGAGAGCAGAGAAGGCGCAAGGAAGACGAAAAGTTTGCAAGCAAATACGGCGTGGACTAAAGGTCAACCTGGTGCAGCCTTTTATACCCTTGCCTTTTTGACCTAAGGGTCCCATGGGCCAGGGTGGGTCGTACTATAGTGCGACCGTAATATTAACCTAGAGGTTAATTAAGGGCTTAAGCCCATTAGGGTTACAAACCCAGAAAAATGAGGCTCGGGGGCTTCTTTGATGAGAAGTACCCGAGAATTATTTTGCCATATCTATGTGATTTGATGATCATGTGGCAAAGGACTTGATGGTCATATGGTACAAGTTCAAAGGTTATGGTATTGACTAAAGTCAAATAACCAGAAATTACCAAATTTGGACTTGAACGGGTGATTGGAATTAGGGAAGAGCTATGTTTTGACAAAAGTCATTTAGCTAAATATTGAATATGACTAGAGTCATAAAATTCCGACCGACCTATCACTCGGGAATAATATGTGCCACTCGGCCGGTCTAATGATCGATCGACAAAGTGGTCACTGAGCAATAGGACCCAAGGGTTTGATAACCAGAGGTCTAAAAGATTCAAACTTGATGGTTTGAATATCTATAAACAAATTAATAAGAGCTAATACAATTAGACTCTTGTATTATTTGTTAGTCTCCAAATTATACAAGAGTCGAGGGCTACACCTGATCAGGTGCACCTGCCCGATGCACCAGATCTATCAAAAACTTTGATAACGAGGTCTTCCTAATTTATGATCTTTAAATCATTCGGAGAATTAAAGCTCAAAATCAGAAAGCACTCGGGGGCTGCTGTGGGATACTTGCTTTACAGGTATCCTCATAGAAGGCTAAAGTTGGTGGCCGACCGGGTACTTCATCAACAAGGAAGCCGACCGACTCGGCTTGGAGTGCAAGACAAGAAAGATTAGACTTGCTATATAGAATCATTGTAGAGTATGACTAGGACTCTGCTTGTACCCCTCTGCTGACCGGATATATAAGGCGGCAGGGTACCCCCTATGGAGGGGGAGGCAATTAGAGATAGTTGGAGGAAATTAGAGATAGTTAGAGGCAATTTAGACTCAACATCTCGTGACAATCAATACAATACAAAACACAAGACGTAGGGTTTTTACTCTCATTGAGAGGGCCCGAACCTGTATAATTCGGTGTCTTGTGTAACCATTATAGTTCTTGGTCTCGACGTAGCCCTATATATTTACTGCCGGTCTTGAGCATCGACATAACCCAAACCCAGGCGACAAAGATAGGATTACGCAAAACTAGTCAACCCTAACATAGGATTCAAATTTAGACCAGCATGCATTAAAATTAAACTAATATCCTTACTAGGTGCAATATGGTCATGGACACTTGCCGTAAAAGATGTTGCTGCTCTATGACTACCGATTGTCTGACTTTCTCTTCACGATTTCTTCTCCGATTTTCAAGCGCACATCTATTCGCTCACATCAATAACAAATATACATGATAAGGATAATATGCAACAACAAGGGCCAATCACAAGATATGAAGCAGGGCACAAGGAGCTCACCAAGGTTTGTGCAATGGCGGAAAGCCTCGCTACAACAAGTGATGGTGCATGGTGGATAACAACATGGCATCGAGTGGTGATCTCGGCATCGATGGTGTATTAATCATATGATGGTGGCATTCTGTAGAACATGTAGTGCTGAGTTTATTTGTGTGGTTTGTTATGGATGGATTCAAATGAAGCAACGGTAAATCGATTACAATTGTTGGAGAGATTTCAGGCATGGCAGAATAGGCATCAATTCAAAGACAAGCGCGTTCCTCAAGATTGGCTGCAGGAATAAAGGAAGTAAATTAACAAGAATATGTATATACATCAGAAACATGATGTGGACATCACGAATGGGATAGAAATCATACTGAAAAGGATATCAAGAGGTTGGACCGTCATAAACCAGATCAGCGATAGTTGATACACCATTTGTGTTCCCAGGCGAATGGTGTACGATCTTGGTGAATCATTTGGTGGAGATGGAAAGGACTTGCAGGAACATGCCATATTATTATTGTTGCATCTGACAGATCAAAGCATTTGGTTACAATCACTAGGGAATTCCAATTGTGCGTGTTGAACACAACCAGACAATGACATGCCCGTTCCCAAAGATAGGCTACTTATCTGAAGGAAATAATTTAACATATACATGTGCTGCTGTCGGGAACATGGTAGGGACAAGGTGATTTCATCAATAATTCAACTGAATGAGAGATCAAGTGGCTGGATCATGATGAGGTCGTGCAGCGGCAGGTCGAGTGCCAAAGGTGTTCCTGGAGGCGTCGGGCTAGATCATGGCGAACCATTTTGTGAACACGTTCTCCGTCTCCTGGAACACGTGGTGGATAAGGTTTTCCATCAAGGAATCATCAAAATTGGGATAAATAGGAGAGGAATTACCAATGCACGCGCTGGATGAGCCCAGAGCAGAGAGTAGTGGCGATTGGAAACATGATCCTACTCGCATCACTGCACCAATGGGGTTGAATTCTGGATATGTTGTAGAGGACAATGGATCACACGTCTTGGTGAAATTTGGGCTCATTCTGTTGGCTAGATCATCATGACCATGGATGGAAATCAAGGGCGTCATGGCTGGATAGGAAGATAGCAAGAGATGAACTGGTGTCTCTTTGATGAGAATGAAGTGGAAGGGGCAAGAGGCAAACAAAATATGGGCTCATTCTATTGGCTAGATCATCAGGAACGTGGATGGAAATCAGGGGCGTCTAGGTGTGACTTTAGAGGCCTTAGAGAGGGGAGAGGAAAGAGTAGGGAACAGAGGGGAAAGACCAAGAGGCAAACAAAACTACAAGCAATGAATAGTTCTAGTTAAGGGCACTATGGTTGATGTTTCTTCGAAAGTGGGGATTGATGGGGGTCATAGCTAGCAATGGGCTTTGATCATAAACCAACACGACTGCTGGTTTTATTGAGCACAAACTGAAGCTTAATAGGCTTGCAAGTCCAATGATTAATTAAGTCATGTGTGCAGCTGATTTGCGCCAATACTAGGAGAAGAAATAAAGAGTCTGGTCACTAGCTTGCATGCAAATTGTTGTCACCTCTTGTTGTATGTCTGCTTGTTAGTGATTAAGGAACGACTTAAACAAGAATATTCATGATGATGTGGAACAGGAGAACATCATGATAATTTGGATAGAAATTCAACTAATTTGGAGATAGCAGGGTTGAGAGACAGCAAGGTCACACCATAGCAGATCAAACGCCATTGGCGTTCCTCGGAGTGTCAAGGCAAATCTTGAGGAGTACTGTGAGCAGCAAGAGCACTTCATGGAACATGGTACTGTACAAGGAGTTCATCAAGGACGTATAGATTGAAAAGAACAAGGAGGTAAATTACCATTGCCTGTGCTGAACGCAAATAGATACAGAACGACAGACATGGCGAGTCAGATCCTGGTTGCTTTAGGGCTCCAATGATGGTGAGATTTGGATATGATATAGATAAAGGTCATGCACACATTCTGGTGAAGTTTGGTCGAGTTATGCCCATTGGGCTGTTAGTTTCATCTCCTCTTTGGTGGGGATTAATAGATGAGCTAGGGGCAACAAAAATCTCTCATTAAGTGGCCTATGAATGATGTTTGTTCAGCACTAGCATGAGCCTAGTTCACTGCTTGGCCCATGGGAGCAAATGAATGCGTCGAGAGGAAGTGAATGAACATGATGTTGTCGATTTGGACACTGGGTGTAGTTGGAATACTAGTATAGTCCATTTATTGTTGGCCTTGATATGTGCAAAACCAAGAGTACGAGAAGACTCATAGCCTCAAAGGGATGTATGGATGAACAAGTTTTTGTGGTGTGCGGGTTTGATTGGGACAACATGTCAGACAAGGTTTTGAGCTGGCTATTGACCATTAGGTTAGTTTATGCTTGATGGGAAGAGATATTAAGCAAAGCTAGGAAAAACAAGGATGTGAGAAAAAAAATAATGACACTCGGTGTTTGGATAATAATAAGGTTATGGGAAAAAAAGAGATATGTGGAAGGATCCGAGTGAAAATATTATGAGGATTATTCCTTTTGAGTGTCGAAAAGGCTCGCAACCCGAATTTGGAAAAATATGGGGCGTGACAAGTTCATGCCGTTTGTGTGGTAGCTCAAGCACGAACCTCTCCATCGAGCATGAATCAATGAGGCACGAGCCCATTAAGGACAACAAGGATGAGGATGAGCCACATGTTTTCCTTGTCGATACCGACCTCGAGCTGTTGGATGAACAAGAGAAACAAGTCTACAGCCATCTACGCAACCGCAACTTTGTCCACACTCGGACGTATGATGACAACCTACTCCCCACTATAGGTATGGGTCTGGAGTTCCTTTTATATTTGGACAGTTTTAGGTTGGCCTGAATTTGCACACATCACTGAGGAGGGTTCACACATCACATGATACTTTTTTGCTTGTTCAGGAAAGAGTATCGTCTCACTTGGAAAAACCTTAGCATCATGCTTAATTTTATAAGTTTTCGCAACAGTATCATAGAGGGTGCTACCACGGGTTTTGAAAATGGGTCTTTTTGGCAAAGAATTTCAGGGGAGTTTTCTTGTGAACGTCCTAGGACTAGTGACATTCACAGCCTAACTCTACAGATGTGGCATAGGTTGCTTGCTATGACTTGTTCCCCTAGACAAGACACTAGATCTATCAGTAATGATTAATTGCATGTCTTGTTTGCTGCTATTGCTAAAATTACTATTGCTCCTGTTGAAGATATGATTGATCAATGGTTAGATTATATTAAGGGATCAGGACCCATTGAATGCACTTCTTTTGTGACGTGTATTCAACTTGATTATTAGTCAAAACCTCGACGGTAAATGCAAATTCGAATCTTGCCCCCTCAGGTGATATGATCACGAGCCCGATACCACATCCATTCTTGCAAATAGAACCGTCAAAGAATAGTAACCATGGCACTGGCTTCACCACTGACAGTTCGGATCCACAATGCTCAACAACCAAATCAGCCAGAACTTGACCTTTAACAGCCTTAGCAGATTCATAAGAAGATCATATTCGGCTAGAGAAAGCATCCACTTACCAATTCTCCCTTTTAAAATTGGAGCCTATAGCATATATTTGATGACATCGGCTTTGCAAACCACCACACACTCAGTCGATAACAGATAATGCCTCAACTTCACACATGAGAAATACAAACATAAACATAAATTTTCAATCTCTGTGTACCTGGTTTCGGCATCAATCAATCTCCAACTCAAGTAAAATACAACCCTTTCTTTACCATGTTGTTCTTGAATTAGACTCGATCGACTTCCTGTTAGCCGCAAGATAAAGCTTGAAAGGTAATCCTTCTCTTGGTGGCACCAACACAGGCGGAGAAACCAAATACTTCTTGATATCATCCAAAGCTTTCTAGTGTTTTGCTTCCCATACAAACCTCTGATTTGCCTTTAATTTCAATAACGTTGTAAACACATTGAGCCTCATGGACAGGTTTGGAATAAACCTCCTGATGAAATTTAGTTTGCCAATCAAAGATTGAAGCTCTATCTTGTTGACCGGCGGCTCAATATCATTAATAGCTTTCATGCTCTTTGGCCCAATTTCAATTCCTCTTTCTTGCACAATAAATCCTAGAAACTGGCCAGCTGATACACCAAAAGCACACTTCTTTGGATTCATCTTCAAACCATACGTCCTGGTCCTCTCAAGTACTTCCCACAAATCGGCTATATGATCTTCTATTTTCTTAGACTTAACCACCACATCATAAACATAAATTTCCACTAACCTGTCAATCAGATCATGAAATATGTAATTCATGGCCCTCTGATACGTGGCTTTAGCATTCTTCAATCCAAACATCATAACTACCCATTCGTACAACCCAGTCGCTCCCAGACACCTGAAAGCAGTCTTCGGTATGCCTTCTTCTGCCATGAAAATCTGATTATAACCAATATTACCGCCATAAAACTAACGATCTTACGCCCTACTACTGCATCAACTAGAAGAACTGCTATCAGCATTGGGTAGTCGTCTTTCGGAGTAGCTCTATTCAATGGGCAAAAGTCGATACAAATTCTCAACTTGTTGCACTTCTTGAAAACAGGTACAATATTTGAAACCCACTCTGGATATTGGCAAGTCCTAATAAACTTAGCATCATATAACTTGGTAATTTCAGCCTTGACAGCATCATAAATTTTTGAATAAATTCTTCTCGGGGGTTTCTTATAAGGTCAATATCCAGGTTTGATAGGCAACTGATGTTCGACTATGTATCGGCTCAGACCGGGCATCTCAGAATAATCCCAAACAAAATAATCCCAATACTCTTTTAATAACTTAATTAATTCAACTTTAAAATCTTCATTTAACTTCTTACTAATAAATGATAGCCTCGGTTTGTCACCATCTCCTTTATCGACTTCCTGTAGCTCAACGGCCGACATGAATCCTTTCCCTAGCTTCCCATCTTCTACAAATTCCATTGGGGTGCCTATCAGAGAAACAATTTAGAATTTGACTGATCCACTACCTCAAGACCTTGTGTAGTAATCTTAACATTGTTCCCATCCTAGATCTTGCTAGACAAACACTCCATATCATCCGCATGCCACGGCATTAAATCGGCCGATGCAACATTGACGGTTTCATTGGCCGGGATTACCTCTACTTGATCGCTAATCCACTGGGCCACAGACTGGTGCATTGTTGATGGAACACAACAATTCGCATGTATCCAATCATGACCCAACAAAAGGTTGTAGGTTCCCTTTCCATTAATGATGAAGAAAGTAACCGGCAAAGTTTTACTGCCAATTGTAAGCTCCACATTTAAAACTCCCTTGGCTGTTGTAGTACGACCACCATAATCGCTAAGAATCATAGTTGTATCGATCAAATCTTCTTTAGTTTTTTTCCAATTTCCTGATAGTAGTGATTGGCATTATATTTACTGTAGCACCTCCATCAACCATCATCTTTCCCATCGGCATCCCATTGACAAAACCTTTCAAGTACAGAGCCTTTAAATGCCGATGTCTAGACTCATCTAGTTTATCAAATATTGCTTGCTGAGAATCAAATATAAGTTGTGGCTCATTTTCTTCAACAGCAAACAATTCTTCTTTTGAAGCCATAAATTCTTGGGGTAACATCATTTCCATGCCTACTGTAGCACTTGATGCTTGTACTTGCGACTTCATTTTTAGCTTCCAGACCTTTTTTGGCGGTTGATCACCATCTTCATCATAATAATATTTACCAACCCTTATCTGCCTGCAACGCATCCTTTGTATCCTGTGTTTCTAACTTCTAGAGAAAATACCAGATGGACACCATTGATCAGCTTGCTCTTGTCCTCCCTGCATTTCCTCATTGACTTTCTTGTCAAATTTAGCTTCATTTCTTGTATTTTTAATTCCAAGATGATCAAACATAGAAACTCTTTCCTGTCTATCGACTGATCCCACCATCGACTCTCTAGTTTCATCATGTTGTTACTGGTGCCGATGAGTATTTGGGGCTTCCCTATACATCTGATCTGTGTGCTTACTGCATCTAGGAAAATTGTTGATTGATGGTAGTTTCATATTATGATCCCAGCAGTATTGAAAGAATGGGCACTCCCAATATGGATCAAACTTTGACTCCTTCACTTCCTTGTCCCTCCTTTTGTGGTACCTTTTAATGAATGCTTCCACATCATTGATACCAGCCATGTTGACATTTGCAGGGAAAGGATGTCCATCAATCTTCATAGTACCTTTGCTGAATTTTATCTTTCCCTGTTCGCCATCTGAATCTAGCTCCTGAACACCTTGAAAACATTAGTACTATGAGAAGGTGAATTGTGCCACTTACAGTACCTCATCTTCTTCAATTCTTCCGTAGGAGGTATCATATGATTGGATGGCAATTGAATGTGCTTCTCTTGCAACAGCATATTGAATATCTTAGCGGCCTTAGTGATATCAAAATCATACTTTTCCTTTGGTTCATTCTGTTTTACCCATGGGCATGACAACACATTCTTGTTTCTAGTCCACTCAACCATATTAACTTCTTCGGAATCTTTGTCAAACTCAGACTCATAATCATTGTAGTTGACTTGAATTGGCCTTGAACATGCCCCTCGAGTCAGGTTCTTCTGAATAGACAGCTTTTGCACTAACTAGGATAGGCTTCAAACTCGACTGAGGGAACTTTTCCCTTAGAGGTGCAACTAAGCAATTGAATGCTATTTCTACCATCTTTGTATCAGTCAATTGCAAACTAAAACACTTGCTGCGCACATATCTGAATCTCTGTACGTAATCATGTACAGACTCCCCAGCATTCTGCCTTACAACAATCAAGTCGGACAACCTCAACTCTCTAGTTTCAGCGAAGAAGTATTTGTGGAATTTCTGTTTGAGATTGGCCCAAGTAATAATTGAATTTGGGGGCAACGATGCGAACCAAGAAAACGCCAATCCAGATAAGGACAATGGAAACAACCTAATTTTCAATGTTTCAGTATTACCAGCTTCTCCACATTGCACTGAAATTTGTCTGACATGCTCGACCGTAGTAGTATTATCTTGTCCAGTAAACTTAGTGAACTCTGGTGGCCTGTATCGACTCAGCATAGGAATCAAATCATAGCTGGGTGGATACAGAGGTTGATACATTTACGTCTGCTGCTTTGGCTTTAACCCAAATTGTTCTCTCATTACCTTAGCAATCTTCATAGCCCAATCATCAGTCGATATATTGACATTTGAAATAGTCGATGTAGGACGGATGATGGTATTCTTGAGTCCTTTGTGACCGAAAGTTGACAACTGTATGCTGGCCTCCTAAATCCCCTAGTAGCGCAGATGATGATGGCATCCCAAACATACTTGGTTCCAAATTAGGTGCAGTACTGTATGTCACACTCGGCTCTGTGGTCTCCTATCTGTAGTGCTGCGGCTGCATCTGTGGAGTAGTCCTTTGCAATATTATCCTGTGAGGTGTCTTTTCTGTTGCACCACTATCAACATTCTTTAGAGGCAGAGAAACCTCGGAGGGTAACGGCTCTAAACTTGAGACAGGATGTGTCGTGCTCGAACTAGGTTGCTGTGAATTAGGTGTTTCAATTGCAGGTCGAGGAACATTCCTAGATACACGAAAATACATCAGCCCACGAGCTGAATCATCATATATGCAAGCTTCCACAATCTGAATAATCAAGGCTCTCAAAGTATTAACCAATACGGGCGATTGGTTAATCAATGCGTGATGTATAGCCGTATGAATCATGTTGTTTAGAGTTGCCTCATCAATAGTCTCTATTGGTTTAATGGTAGGTGAATCCTCATCTCTGTCTTCAACCAGGACCGTAGCAGGTAACTTCCCCTGCTGGATGATGCCATGCCTTGTTTTGCCAAAAGTTCCCAACAAAAGGCTTTCAAACTCAGCAAGTCTCTGGTAAACTTGTGCTTTCGCTTCTTCACTCAGATCATCTCTACCAACCGAGAGCACATGTTCATTCTTCAGCTCAACACTGATATTGTTCTTCAGTTGTGGGGCTTCAGGGTCTATTGGCATTACAAGTCCAGACATGATGTAAAGTTTGAAGTTCTTGGTCCCACCGAGCGTACCAAAAAGCGTGTTGACACGAAAATCACCACGCGTGACCTAGGAGATCTGCTTAACTCTAGTGCAGGCTCAAACAAGAAACCGCGGTGTGCCAGTCAATTTTCCCAGCAAATCGACAAAGAGACAAACGATTAGAAGACATGGGTCACCGGCCTAGGATAGGTCGATGAAGAAAAGCCGATAATCACTATTTATGAGATCAGCCAATGCTATTTTGTGAATAAACAAAATAAGAGAAATTAAACTAATCGGTTGATTATATCGGCTTATCGGCAAAATTTAATTCAACAAACTATTTTAAATCATAAATGTCGATAAAAAATTGAGTCGATAGGCCAGATTCGATAATCCTACAGTATTCATAAAGCAAATGGCCAAGTCGATGAAAGATATCAAAGTCGATAGAGCTGAGTTGATAGTTTTGTAGTAAATATGCGTGGCCTCGCTCTGTCGATAGCGTTAGATCGATAGATCTGATTAGCTGGTATTGCAAGTATGCTTATAAATCACAGATCTAATGTATTTTAACAAAGGGGCAAACAACTATCAAAGTGAATGATATAATCAATTTAAGCACCAGAAAGTCGATTGAATTGTGGTAACCAATTGGCCGAATGTCCCAATAGAACTATATTGATTCTACCTATGAACAGATCGAAGTGACCTTATCAATCCAATAAGAGATCAAAATCGATGCAGCCTTACTGATTTGAACAGATCAAACTTAATTGAGATAGTGTTTAAATACGATAAACAGAGCTAGATTTAATCTATTTAGAGGTAAAGTCGATAAAGTGACTCGAATAATAGATCTAAAATATACTGATGGAACCTACAAAAATCACAATAGATTGGCTTCAACCAAGGCAGTACTGTAATTAGAGTCGATAGAACAGGCACAAAAAAGATCTAATTACCAGATAACTAGCAATCCTAATGATAACAACTAGAATATCAAATCAATGAGCAAGTACTAGTTGAGATTGATAGAATTAACGAGGTTGACTAATCCAAGTCTCTCGCTATGATCGGACCCGGTGCAGCCAAGGCGAGACAAGGATTTCCTCGAGTAGGAAAGGTTGGCGATGCGCCGAGTTGTATTGAATGAAAGTGTTACCTTTTTCATACAGATCCAATTACATATTTATAACCCCATGCAAGGGGTTCTGACACGACTCGGTCAGGACTTTTAACCAAACTAACTAGGTTTATTCCTAAATAAAATCTAAACTAGTACATAGAAAAAGATAAAATAACCCCATAGAGGGCCACTTTTCTTCCTTTCGGCCGTTGAGCTCACTGACTTCGGCCGATTCCGACTTCACGGGGCTGATCACTTGGAACGGACAAATTCCGGTGCCAATAGTAGTGCATAATGGGAACATGGCCCTTAGTCGATCAAGATGCCTCCATATCATGATAGACGTCACTCTTTTTTTGGGCTTTAATTATCATGACTATGGTCCATAATTGAGGGATCTTATAAGGAATATGGACGATCTGTACGTGAGAATAGAGGAAATGCAAAACACCCTTGCTACTCATGCCCAGACCACCAGAGAATGGCAACAACACAATTGTTGATGGTTGTTGTACACCAATTTTGACCATCAATATGATCCAAAAATTGGAAGACTATGCATTTCGTACATGCATGATGGTTAGGAATAATAAGATTTCACTTGTCCTTGGAGATTTATGTGCATGCAGGGAACATACATACAAGAGGTGGACAAATGGGAATTGATCCGCAAAATACTCATTTTGGCCAATGGGGTGATGACACATAAGCATCACACGGATCATTGACGTGGCTGCACGAGATTTCTCCGGACAATCATCGAACCATGGAGAGAAAACTCACATGTCAATGACCTGGGGAAAGCACAGGCCAAGAGGGCCCAATTCCCGGTTGGTCAACCGAGGCCCCCATAGGTCGACCAACCTGCCACTAGGGCAGTTCAGCCACCGCCTCAACGTGGCAACTCCTGGTGGCTTCCTGAAGGCAGTGGTTCCTTCGCGGTTACTCCTCCTTAACCACCTTAGGACCAATATCAATAGATGGGTCACTCTCCACTCCAAGCACACACCAAGAAGAATCCATTCTCTAGCATTACACTTAGTCTCTAGGCCCTAGTGGAGCTTAGGAGAGAGGAGAGATACTTTGAGGTCCTTGACCTAGTCTTCGAGAGTCTTTGGGTTAGTTCTACTCTATTCCTCTTTTGTAAGACTTATTTACTTTATTAACATTATTATGTTCTTTATTCCTTATGCCTTATCCTTATACTAGTGTGATAGTCTTGTGCCTTGTATATGGTTATTTCAGAGTCATGTTAGGTTGTTATATGCTTCACATGCCTATGCTAGTAAACCAATACCTTTATACTCATTCCATGCACATTGTGAATAGACATGCCTTAGTCCATGACTTGTAAATCCGTAGGGTTAGAGTTATGTGTGCTTTAGTTTATATCATGTTAATACGTACGGTTAAAGCTATCCTTGTCACATCCCTTTGCTTGATGATCCGTAGGGTCAGAGTTATGTAGGATATAGTACTTGACTTGTTGATCCATTGGGTCTTGGTTAGGTATGCTCTTATGCGTGGTCTGGTGATCCGAAGGGTCAAAGTCCTATGGGGGATGAGAGTGTTGTTTAGCAATGTAAGTGTGGTGCTTAGATTGGTAAATAGCAATGAGTGTTTGGTTGCTTTCATGAATAGGATTAAGACTGGCGTAGGGTCTTGACAGCCTTGATGCCATGTGTCCTATCAAAGGATTGCCAGTAGGTGGTGACAGCCCTACCTTGCTTATTAATCATCTATGTTCTGGTTTAGCATAGGACTTAGGCTTGTATATCTTGCATATATATAATCTATAGGCAGGAATATAGAAGTACATAAGGACCTAGCTTGACTCCTCTTTGACAAGCTTAACCTAGGCTTTGTAGTAATGTTAGGATGGATTGTTCTTTGTGTGACCCAATCACCTACCCATATATTATTATTGCTCCTATTTGGACCTTGGTATATTGTTTGTTATATGGTTATGAACATGCTATCTCTAAAACCGTCGCCTTCCCTTGGGAGAACTATAAATAACAACCATTGGATTACCCTGATGGTGGAATGCTACAACGGTATACTTCGTGCACTTGTAGATTTACCTAATTGACACTAAGGTACACTAATAGATTATTTCCGACATCACTGTCAGAGGTGATTTATTTAGTGTGACTCAGCAAAGGTCAACAAGCATTTCTGGCGCTATTGTGGGGGATAGTAATGTTTCTGGTGCGACATTAAGATGTGTCAACAAGCATTTCTGGCGTTGTTGCCGGGGATAGTAATATTTCTGGTGTGACGTTACAAAATGTCAACAAGCATTTCTGGCGCCGTTGCCGGGGAAGGCACTAGTTAAAACAAAGTCGCTAGCATTGTTCCTAATTATTTCTCTATTAGTTACCATTGTCTAGATAGGTTTATCTCCGACTTGTTTTCTCTAGATGTGAAAACAGGGTAGTCTACCGCTGGCCTTGACCTATCAAAGAAATACACAGAGAATCTAGAAGCAATCTTGAGCGAAGCATAACCTTGAGCCATCCGGGAAGTCTGCAACATGGTGTGCGCCGAAGTAGTCTCTCAAGATACCAACTGACTCCGTCTGTTTCCTTTTACCCTATACGGGAAGGTGAGATAGTGGTTCTATGCCAACTCAAGTGCTATGACTACCTGGAATGACTGCTTCACAACGTTCCTCAAGGAATTCCTGTCGACCCGTTGTCATGAAGGACTCCACTGACAAGCACAAGAAGAATCCACTCCCAGACCTTGGGAGAGGCTTTAGGATTATATGGAAAAACACCCTCTTCATGGAATGGATGATTGGACAATTTAGGTCACCTTATACCATAGGTTGATACCAGCCGGTCATAATCAACTTGATGCTGCTGTCGAAGGAAAATTCTTCTCACTTATCGCAACTGAAGCAATAGAAATAGTTGAGAAGACTACCTCCAACCAGTGGTGGAATGAAGATTGTCCCCAACCAAGCCAGGAGAATAAGTACATTGATAAGGAGATGGAGAAGCTTGACAAAGAAGTTGACCTCCTTATGAAGCTTGAGTGTGAACTCTCCGAAGAGAAGACGAAAATGCATGATACTTGTGCTATAAACTCACACATTGGGTGTAAGGTCAACAGTGACATACCATCTGTTGGGGGATCACCTCGTGAGACACCCTTCGAGGACAGTCAAAGTCGGGTTGTAAACAAAAACCGAGGCCAACCATTGTTATCTTGTCTACTAATCATGATCTCTAAAAACTGGTACCCCTCGAAGGCTCCGGAAGAATTAGAACCCCCCGAGGGGTACGCATCCTTTGGAGGGTCCTGAAGGGAGCAGAGCCCTTAGACTTCGTCAGAGAGCGGGCAAGAACGCTCGAAGGATGGCAAACCCCTTTGAAGGGGACTGTGACACCTTCGGAGGTCGAAGGTTGTGCCCAAAGCCGAAGGCGGGCAAGGCACGCAGCAGATGGCACGTGGCGTCAACATATTCGGTGGCGTGCTGATCAAGGAAGGGTACAGGAAAAGCTCGGATGACTAGTTTACCCATTATGACCATTTTGTACCAAATATTCAAAGAATATAGTAGGTAATTATGGGCAAAATGGTCATTTGCATATGACCTAAGTACGGGCCTATAAATAGAGCACCCCTGCTTACTTGTAAAGGGACGAATCTTTTTTGGGATGTGTCAAGAACACCTGTTACATCACCCAGAATCCTTCGAGTACCCCATTTCCGTTTCCCTTTTTCTGTTTGGTGTTTCGGAGCCCACGCTTCATAACACCAACAGTGGCGCCCACCGTGTTATGAGCTCGTATACCAGCTCACAATGACTCAACTCCCCCGATTGTTACCTTCGAGCGGTGTTGCACCAGCCCAAAGTAATGCCCTAGGAGACCTGCAAATGACTGATGACCAATCCACTTCGCAATTAACAAAAGAGAACACCCCTGAAGCACAACCATCACAGCCAGATGCGCCCCACGACCCAAAAGATCCAGTGTAGCGCCCCGAGCAACCATCGAGCTCAACCCCCCCAGAAGCTGTACTCCAACCTCAATAGCAACAGTGCAAGAGATGGAACTGCTAGCCCAAAGAGCTGAGCACCTTAAATAGCTCAAGGAGCAACTGCTGCAAGAGCAGGAGTTAAGAAGCAAAGCACTGGCGGAAAGAGAAAAAGCCATACAAGAAAAGGAGTACATAGCCCAACTCTAACTCAAAAATCTCCAACTCGCAAAAGAGGTCGAAGAACTCCAAAAACCATCGGCAGAACAAGCTGTCAAGAACCAAGCCCAATGCCCAGAGCCCATCCACACATTGAGCAAAGAGAGTCATCGTTACCCACAGATGTGCTACCAATACGGAGGGCAGCCATAATAGACAAGGATTCACCCCTCTCTGAAGGATTGCAGACAGTGGCGAAGCTAGAATAAATACAGTGGGGGTGCAATACTTCGTGATATGTTGTAAAAATGCCTTATTTAGCTGTCCATGGGTGCATAATTTTGAATTTAGAGGGTGCAAATATGGTAGAAATCAGCCCATTGTAGGTGATATTTTGTATTTTGTGGGTGCATTTGCACCCAGACCTTTGTATGTAGCTTCGCCAGTGATTGCAAAGGGCGCCATACCCTCCGCATTTCAGAATGATACCACTAGCCAAGTTTAAGGGAAGTTCCAACCCAAGGCAATTCCTCATGAGCTACAAGACGGTGATTGTATCAGCAGGGGGAGACAAAGCAACTCTGGCAAAAGCATTCATGTCTGCCCTCGAAGAGTCCGCACTGAATTGGTATTTCAACCTGCCCCCGGGGTCACTATACAGCTGGGAAAATATCAGGGACAAGGTTATCAAAAGCTTTCGAGGGTTCCGCACCATTATGGAACCATCGCGTGAGCTTTTGAACATCGCCCAGCAAGACAACAAGCTATTGCATGACTACTACAGAAGATTCCTCACGCATCGAGCCCAAGCGCCAAGCGTAACGGATGAGGCCGCAATAAGTTCAGTACTTTGAGGCATGCGAGCATGCCAAATGTCATCCTATTGCGCACGAATACCCCCACGCACAATGCAAACACTATGCACAAAGTTCAAAGAATACAACAGATCAGATGTGGATTACAAAAGGCGCAAACAAAGCCAGAGCAAAAGTCACAACCAAACACACATCGAGGGCACTTATCAAGAAAGGCAATACATAAAATCCAAGCCGCCCGCCAAATAAGTACCATCATTCATAGGGCAACATCGAAGAGGAGAAACAAGATCATAACATCAAGGATAACCGTAACAATGATTACAGAAAAAGCATTATCGAGGTCGCGACAGAGGCCGAGGTTCACCCAGCCAAAACCGCCTAGCTAGAAAACCATATTGCCTCTATTGCAGAGAGGATAAGGGGCACAAAACTTCCACTTGCCTCAAAGCAAAAGAGATACAAGAAAGAATGGAAGCAGAGAAGAAAGTACTAGCACAAACAAAAGTCATCAACTCCACATCGCCAAACCCATGGCCCCAGCAACCATACCCACAACCCGCACAAATCAACAATCATTATCCAAACACTCACCACCAGCCATATACACCGTCCCCATACTTCAACACAACCCATCCAATACAACCCCCAAACCATTATATGCAACCAAGACAATCAACCCAGCAACCACTGGCAAATCAAGAGCAGCAGAGGCAAAAACAAGAGCCACCACAACTATCACAGCCCAAGCCGGAGCCCAACCCAAACCAAGCCATAGCATTCCCGGTACAAGGATTCATTGGAATGATATGCGGGGGGTCATCCTTAGACTTTGAAAACAAAAGAAGAAGAAGCGACCATTTTTGAATGGTAAACAGTGTCTTCACTGAGGGACCAATCATCAAATCAAAGTGGTCCCATGTTCCCATCACATTCACCGAAGCTGACCTGAACCTCAAAGCTTACCCGCATGTCAACATTTGTAATCGAAGCTCACATCCACACCTATATGGTCAGCAAGGTTCTCATATATAATGGCAGTCTAGCAGACATATTGTTCATAAATGCCTTCGAGCAAATGGGCCTCAGCAAAAGTTGCTTGCAATCATCAAACATACCACTCATAGGCTTCGGAGAGAAAAGAATCACACCCATGGGCACAGTTTATCTTCCAGTGTCATTTGGCAACACTCAAAACCCTCGGACAGATTATGTAACATTTGATGTTGTAGACCTTTGCCACCCATTCAATGTCATATTCGGCCGAGGCACAATCAACACATTCAAGGCAGTTATCCATAGTGCATACCTATGCATGAAGATTCTAGCCGCTGGGGGAGTCATCACAGTCAAAGGAAATCAGCAAATGGCAAGAGACATAGAAAAAGGTTATGCACCAGGAGAAAGAAATTGCAATAAGATACAAGTTTTCAACCAAGAGCAGCTAGAAGAAGAAGAAAGAGCCAGAAAGGCTCGGGAGCAACATAAGATCAACGCAAAAGAAGAGGCACACTGCCTTGATAAAGAAAGAATCGCAGTCTAGCCAGACGAATAAACCAAAAAAGTACTCCTCGATGAACAAGTCTTGGGGCAATTCATCACAATGGGTTCGGGACTAAACCCCGAAGAAGAGAAAGAGCTACTAGCATTCCTCGGCAAGAACAAAGATGTATTCGCCTGGTCCCCGGCAGACCTTGAAGGAGTGGATAGAAGCATCATAGAGCACAAGTTAGAGATCGACGCAACTGCCAAACCAAAGAAACAAAGGCTCCGAAAGATGTCCGGTGAAAAAACCAAAGCCATCAAAGCAGAAGTGCAGCGACTCCTCGACGCCTCTGTTAATCATGAAGTCAAGTACCCATGTTGGCTAGCAAATTGTGTAATGGTGAGAAAAAAGAACGGGAAGTGGAGAATGTGTATAGATTTTACAGATCTCAACAAGGCTTGCCCCAAGGACGATTTCCCGCTACCCCGAATTGACAAAATCGTGGACGTAGCAGCCAGAAGCGAGCTGCTATCACTGCTGGACTGTTTCTCAGGTTATCACCAAATCTGGCTCAGGAAGGAGGATGAGGAAAAAATAAGTTTCATCACACCCTTTGGCACTTATTGCTTCATAAGGATGCCTGAAGGATTGAAGAATGCTGGCCCTACGTTCTGCCGTATGACTCAAAAAGCCTTTGAGTCGCAACTTGGAAAAAGTGTGCATGCCTATCTGGATGACATCATAGTAGCAAGTAAGAAAAAGGGTAACCACGTCATAGTAGCAAGGGAAACCTCCGAGCAGCGAGGCTAAAGCTAAACCAAGAAAAGTTTGTGTTCAGAATCCAAAAAGGAAAAGTGCTTGGCTGCCTTGTATCAGCCAAGGGTATAGAAGCTAATCCCGACAAAATCAAAGCAATCACCCAAATGAAAGAGCCCAAGAGCAGAAAAGATGTACAGAAACTTACAGGCAGAATAGCGGCTTTGAATCGATTCATATCCATATCGGCCGAGCGAAGCTTGCCATTTTTCCAAACACTTCATGGGGCCCAACCCTTCGAGTGGGCCCCAGAGAAGCAAAAAGCTTTCGCAGATTTAAAAAGTTACCTTTAAAGGCAATTGAAGCCAACTAACCCAGAGCCGGGGGTTGTGCTACTGTTATACGTCGCCGCATCTCATTTGGCAATCAGTGCAGTTCTCATGCAAGAGAAAAAAAACAGTAAAAAAAGTCAAGGGAGAGCCCAATGAACTCTTAGCACAATTCCCGGTATACTATGTTAGCAAGCGCTATCCGGCTCCAAAAGGCTCTACTCCGAAATAGAGAAAATTGCATACACAGTGGTCATGGCTTCCAGAAAGTTGAGGCATTACTTCGAAGCTCACCACATTAAAGTACTCATTAATCAACCGCTCAATGAGATATTCGGCAACCGAGAAGCTTCGGGAACAATCGACAAATGGGTCATGGAGCTCTCGGAACATGTAGTGGACTTTGAGAAACGAAGTGCAATCAAGTCTCAAGTACTCGCTGATTTCATAGTAGATTGGACGGCTACACAGCACACCAGAAACCAAACATTTTTGGAGCCAGTGTGGACAGCTCATTGTGACAGAGCCTGGGGACTAGCAGGAGCAGGCATAGCAGCCATAATCACCTCGCCCAAAGGCATGAAAATGAGATACACTACAAGGCTTGAGTTCAGTAAGGAAACAAACAAATGCACTAACAACATAGCAGAATATGAGGCAGTATTGCTAGCACCCAAGAAACTAAGAGCACTCAGAATCTAGAGGTGCAAAGTCAAAACTGATTCCAAAATTGTCGCCAGCCAGCATGATAAGGAATTCACAATTAGGGATTCTCAGCTCAAGAAATACCATTGCGTTGTCTAGGGTATGCAAAGATATTTCAAAGGCTTTGACATACAGTACACTGAAAGAAAATTCAACACAAAGGCAGATGAGCTCGTAAAAATGGCCGCAAGGCAAGATTCGATGCTGCAAGACGTGTTCTTTGAAACAATCATCGAGCCTTTGTTCAAATCAGCCCTCCAAGTCCCTAAACAAATCCACGTAGTAACAAGCCAGGATTGGAGATCCCAAATCATAGCATACCTTCGGGGGTTCTACGAGCCAGACACCGAGTCAGAGGCAAAAAGAATGCAGCAAGGAGCTAGGAATTACAGAATCATTGAGGGATTGCTCTACAAATCTAGAGTATGTACCCCATTGCTTAAATGCATTAGCCGAACGGAGGGTGCTGAATTGCTCAGTGAGATACAAGAAGGTTTATACGGAGCACACATCGGATCTCGACCCTTAGCCGCAAAAGCAATAAGGCAAGGTTTCTTTTGGCCATCAATGATCAAAAACGTTGCCGAAGTAGTAACCAAGTGTGAAGCTTGCCAAATGATATCGAACAAACAATCAGCACCTTCGCAGCCAACGCAACTCATAGTGCCAGCATGGCCTCTCCAATGTTGGGGGATAGACGTTGTTGGACCTTACCCGCAACTCCTGGAAACTACTGATGGGCAGTTGTAGCCCTCGAATACTTCACAAAGTGGATCGAAGCAAAACAATCACAAACATATCAGCCACAACAATCAAAAAATTCTTTTGGCAAAACGTCATCTGCCGTTTCGGAGTCCCAAGAGACATAACCATGGACAATGGAAAACAGTTCGAAAATGATATGTTCAAAGAATTTTGTCATTCCATCGAAACCAAGGTCGACTTCGCATCAGTATATTACCCCCTGTCGAATGGAGCCATCAAGCGGGCAAATAGTATCATATTTAAAGCAATAAAAAAGATACCCCTCGATGACAAGAAAGGAAAGTGGGCAGAGGAATTACCAAGGGTTATATGGTCACATAACACAACTAAAACCAGGGCAACCAACTATTCACTGTTCAGGTTACTCTATGGGGAGGAAGCGATGACCCCTGAGGAAATCGCCCACCAAAGCCCAAGAACAATAAGCACGAAGCCACCACAACCCTCAGAGGCAGAATCAAAGGATCTCATGGAGGTCAACAGACTAGACGCAGTTGCCAACCTCGACAAGTATCAAATGGAAACACAAAAATGGAGAGACAAGAAGGTCCTACCTTGAACATATGCAGTAGGAGATTTTGTCCTACTCCGAAGCCCAAAAATAGAAAGCAAAGGCAAACTTGAACCCAAATGGGAAGGCCCATACATCATGGCAAAGTCTAGTAGCCCCAGAGCATACAGACTCCAAAATTCGCAAGGAGAAGAGTTGCCGCATTACTGGAACATGGACAACCTTCAAAAGTACTATATCTAAGAAAGTAACACCCAACACATGTAAAAAGCAAAGCATAGCACAAAACTATAAGTGCTACCTTGATCTTAGTTGTCAGCTTTACTTTCCAAGTTTTCCCTTCTTCATGTTGTAAAAAGGACCGTACTCTTTTCCTCACAAGGGGAACCCTTCACAGGGGTGAGGTTTTTAACGAGGCAGATCCTATGTAAACCCCAGCTAAATCTATAAAGCTGTCTTCCCCAAAGTGGAAAGCCTCGCTCAGCAAAACATGTCAAAACAACTCCCCATTGTGGAGATTGTGATATTCGACAAAGAGCAAAAGCTCTCAGGACAAAGCTACTGCACAGATTAAGCCCGAAGAGTTAAAAACCGCACAGTCAGCTAACTTAGCAAAAAAATGCTAAGGGGCTCGTTGTAGCCTAGACCCGTCGAAGGGCTCACGCAAAAACCTCATCCCTAGCACTTCGAGGGGGAGGCTGGTCTTTTTCAAAAAACTTAGCAAAAAAATGCTAAGGGGCTCGTTGCAGCCCAGACCCGTCGAAGGGCTCACGCAAAAACCTCGCCCCTAGCACTTCAAAGGGGCGGGTGGTGTTTTTCAAAAAAATTAGCGAAAAAATGCTAAGGGGCTCGTTGCAGCCCAGACCTATCAACGGGCTCACGCAAAAACCTCGCCCCTAGCACTCCGAGGGGGAGGGTAGCATTTTTCAAAAAACTTAGCAAATAAAATGCCAAGGGGCTCATTGCAGCCCAGACCCGTCGAAGGGCTCACGCAAAAACCTCGCCCCTAGCACTTCGAGGGGGAGGGTGGCGTTTTTCAAAAAACTTAGCGAAAAAATGCTAAGGAGCTCGTTGCAGCCCAGACCCGTTGAAGGGCTCACGCAAAAACCTCGCCCCTGGCACTTCGAGGGGGAGGGTGGCGTTTTTCAAAAAACTTAGCGAAAAAATGCTAAGGGGCTCGTTGCTGCCCAGACCCGTCGAAGGGCTCACACAAAAATCTCGCCCCTAGCACTCCGAGGGGGAGGGTGGCATTTTTCAAAAAATATAGCGAAAAAATGCTAAGGGGCTCGTTGCAGCCCAGACCCGTCGAAGGGCTCATGCAAAAACCTCACCCCTAGCACTTCGAGGGGGAGGGTAGCGTTTTTTCAAAAAACTTATTGAAAAAATGCTAAGGGGCTCGTTGCAGCCAAGACCCGTCGAAGGGATCAGCAAAAACCTCGCCCCTAGCACTTCGAGGGGGAGGGCGGCATTTTCTAAAAACTAACAGGTTTGTTCATAGCTTAAACAAAGCAAAAGGCCGGCGAGAAGATAATTCATAAGTTCCTCACAATCATGATAATAGATCCATACACTCAGAAATCATAATCCACAGGTTCCTTCTTTACAACAACCCAGACGCTAAAAGCTGGGGAAACAAAACATACAACTCATCTACACTGTAGCTGGGTGGAGGAGGGCCCAAGTCACTTCCTAGATTTCTGATCCTGGCAACACCGGAACCCTCCGCTGTTTTGCACCGAGTCTTCGATAGAAATTCGCCCCATCTAGTATTCAGCACATCACTAATAGACCGTTTAGCCACGGCATGCCGAGGCCGTCCAACCCAAGGCAGAAAAACATCGGGTACAGCCTCAGCCTGTGGCGCAACTCGCGGTACGGCTAAACCCTCGCCACATAAAGACAAGGATTTGGAAACACACAGTTTGTGAGGGACAGACAAACAACTACTCTCGGGAGGGTCTCACGTGACACCCAAACCAATGTCCTGAGGGTTACGCTGACCACTTGAACAAGAATCGGTATGGCGGCGCCCCTTAACTGACCCCGAAGATCAGGATTGGCGCCCGAACAAATGAGAATAATCCCCTACTCACACCACGCCAGCGTCCAACACAACGATGCCCCCTACTCGAGCATCGGACCGATCCCGACTTTGCACCTCTTCAGCAGCATCAGCTATGTCCATCGCCTCAAAGCCGCTCAAGCTGGCTTCAAAGCTCGTAACAGTAATAACCGCATTGCATTCACCAATCACATTTGAAAGCAAGAGTCGTCCAAATAACCAAGAATACGCATCATATAACATTCACTTGAAGAAGTATCTTCAACACCCTGCGTAGGCAGCTCATCAGGCACCTGCGCAGGTCAAAAAGCACGCATTAAAATAATTTTGTAGAAAAACTGCCTATTACAAAATCAGCCTTCCCACTTTCAGCTCAGAAATATCACCCAAAAAGAAGGTATCAAACACCTGTGGCGCAACTCGCGGTACGGCTAAACCCTCGCCACATAAAGACAAGGATTTGGAAACACACAGTTTGCGAGGGACAGACAAACAACTACTCTCGGGAGGGTCTCACGTGACACCCAAACCAATGTCCTGAGGGTTACGCTGACCACTTGAACAAGAATCGGTATGGCGGCGCCCCTTAACTGACCCCGAAGATCAGGATTGGCGCGCGAACAAATGAGAATAATCCCCTACTCACACCACGCCAGCGTCCAACACAACGATGCCCCCTACTCGAGCATCGGACCGATCCCGACTTTGCACCTCTTCAGCAGCATCAGCTATGTCCATCGCCTCAAAGCCGCTCAAGCTGGCTTCAAAGCTCGTAACAGTAATAACCGCATTGCATTCACCAATCACATTTGAAAGCAAGAGTCGTCCAAATAACCAAGAATACGCATCATATAACATTCACTTGAAGAAGTATCTTCAACACCCTGCGTAGGCAGCTCATCAGGCACCTGCGCAGGTCAAAAAGCACGCATTAAAATAATTTTGTAGAAAAACTGCCTATTACAAAATCAGCCTTCCCACTTTCAGCTCAGAAATATCACCCAAAAAGAAGGTATCAAACCAGGCCAGACTCTAAACCTCGTGAAGGGATCACGTGCTACTGCCCCCCGCCTTCTCTTGAGTTGAAGTTTCATCATCCGCTAGAGTGGACACAACAGCTTGAGCAGCCTTGTGAGCCTAGACACGTGAACAAACGAATAATCACCTTCGTAGCCTCCAAATCAAACAAAAGTAATTAATTAAAAAGAAGTTGCACACCTCAGCAAGCCTCTCAATCGTGACCAGCCGAGCAGCCTCACATCCATGATCACACCAGAACCTGATAGCATGTTGCTTCGCAGTAGCAGAAGCATCGCTTGACAAGTTATCTCGAGCGTCGGCCCCGATTGGAAAGTCTCGCTAGCCTATGTCCTAAAAATGATCACAGCCTTTATGTTCCAGCAGTCCGAAGGCAGCCTCCACAGTATGAAGGGAGCCAAAGTTGCTGCGCTTATCCATGACCCCAGGGAGTGCGGCGAACTCAGCCTCTAGCCACTTAAAGAAAGACTCTTTGGTAACCGCTGACCCATCAGTTAAAGATATAGGCTCCGCGCTGACATAGCCTAATGCCTTGTGATACCCGTAATGAGCAGCCATTGCCTAAGCCACCAAGCCATAGTTGCGAGTGGAAGCAGCGTGGATTAAAGCTTTGTTTTCTTCTGTAAGAGATGCGACTTTAGCCTCGGCAGCTTCGAGGCGAGCTGCACTCTCTTTCAACTTAGCCACCTCAGCCCGCAAGGTTTCGATCTTGTTCTTAGCCTGAGCCGCAGCGAGGTCAGCCTGATCTTTTGCTTCCTTAAGAGAGACAACATTTTCCTTCAACGTGGCATTCTCCGTCACGTATGAATCTTTCACTCTTTAAGAGATGCAAATTCCTGATTGGATTGTTCAGTAGCAACGCGTGCAAACGTGTAGGCCTGGAAAAAAAAGAAAAATAAAAAATCAGAAAGAAGAGCTGCCACAATTAAAGTAAAAAAGAAGCAAGAATTGCCTTATGTGTCTCTAGATATGAGCAAGATTAACTCATAAATCTTGGGTCTCAAACTCTTCAACCCCAGAGGCAATTAGGTCGTCCGGATCAGAGCACAGTTCAGCCCACGCCGCGGGGTTGGCAAAGTCTTTAGCCCTTGTAGAAAACAATGACCCCACACCCACGGACCCTCGGCCAGCACCCTCCAGAGTAAAGCGCTTCGAAGAAGCTCCCACTTCGGCCCGAGCAGCGACCCGCTCCTTCAGCCCAACCAGGGTGTTAGCAATATCTGCGTCAGCACAGTGGTCTTTCAAGACCGCAGGTCGGGGGCTCGAAGGGTGAAGCACAGCGTCGGCACTCTTTGCAACAAGAGAAGAAACCGCAACCACATTAGCACCTCTTTCCCCATAATCATCACTACCAAAGGCATCTGTCATGGCTCCGGCCGTTACCAGGGTCCCTACGGCGTGAAAACCCAGAGCCGAGGACCCTGAAGAATCGCGATGAGGCACGGTGACATTAGCGTGCTTCGAGGGTTCTACCACAGAGGTTTCTTCCCTTTTTCTGTTGGGGGCCTTGCTCTGGACATGGACCGGGGTAGGGGCTTTGCCTTTTTTGCTCCTCTTCGTTATGATAGCTTCGGAGCCAACATTGCCAGGAGCCCTGTTCCGTCTAGCACGAGGACCAGGTGCCACTCGATCGGGATAAGCAATATCAGCCAAGCTCAGCACGCGGTTGAGTCGACCATTGTGCAAAGTCCTCTCGCGTGTGTGTTTGTCCTCCTCACGAGTATATGGACCCACCATTGATTCACCAGCGGCAACTAAAAATTCCAAAGAGGAATCATTATCAAAGCCTCGCTTGTCCATGGAGAGTTCGGGAAAGGGAACCTTAATTTCAGGCCTCGAGGGAATCCTCTTTTCAGTGAAGCCTGTATCTTGCAACTCTTGCTCAAAGGCCACTTCTTAGCAGCAATGAATTCTTCCACAAGGTCATGGCCACTAGAGTTATAAGTGGCGACGCGAAAGACAGAGTCATTCTTACAACCCCGGGGCACTCGCCCATCCACGGATCGGGGCCTGCAGGAGACAAGTTGAGAGGCTAAAGGAAAGATTTCAGCATCTTTTCCATCTGTAATTACATTCTCCGAGGGAACCCTAACATACAGCCAACTTTCGTGCCACTTGTCGCCCCAACGGTTCCGGCTGCACTTAACAAACTAATCGCTTCCTCGAACATGAGGCACGAAAGTAATGCATCCGAATTCAGCTTCATGTGTTACACATTTGATCTTGATGAGCTTCGGCTGATAGTGAGCACAATAGTACTTACAAAATACTTTGATATCAGGTTTCCCTTGATAGCTTAGCATCCCCCAAGCAAACTTGCTAACCATCACTATGCCACTGGGGCTCACATGATGCAGCTGCACATGAAACCTATCCAACACTTCTCCCACAAAAGACGAGTAAGGAAGGCGCAGCCCGGCGGTAAAATTCTCCTCGAAGACCACTGAGAAACCATGTGGATATGTGCCATGGTTTGCAATATATGTGATGAGTAATTGACTTGAGCGGATTTGATGTTTGAGTTGAAATGCGGGAATCCGGGGATTGCATATGTGTGTGCATGATTATGGTTTCGACTAACCGGAGTTGGTGGAGGTATTGGTGATATTGTAGGAGTTGAGAAATGTGTTTTCTTGTCTCATGATATGTAGGTCACTGGAGTCGACTTGGCGGTCAACGGCGAGAGGATCGGGCACAAGTAGGGGACTTGGGTCGGGACAATCGTGATGCCGAGTCACACCCGGTTTTAAGGACAAAACCAAGTGCTTATCATATGTGTGCCCAGGAACAAGTTTCACACATATCGACAGTAAAGTGAATAACAGTATAACCAATGTCATTAATAAAGCATACCATTATTACATAAATAACTGTCTTTGAAGACTAAATCGACTCTCAAACTAAATAGCAGCGGAAGACACCATAACACCACAGGCAATCGACCGGGGGCACGCACGCCTAGTAGTAGTCTTCATCAATGTAGTCCATATCTCCACCTTCTGAGCAGCAGTTTATAGTACAACAACAAAGGGAAATAGCAAGGGTGAGCACATGCCGTACTCAGCAAGTGGGGGAAAATATGACATGCAAGCTTAATAAAAGAAAGGCTAACACAATGGTTCATTTGCATAAATGAGCACCTACAACTAGTAGAAAAGCCATCCTATTTACTAGGTGAAAAGTTCCCACTAGTTATCTCATCTGTCCAACGCTACAGGTTAAACCACCTGTAACCAACCATGGGTTAAACCGCCCATAGGAAACCACACTACAGGTTACACCGCCTGTAGCAAACCATGGGTTAAACCGCCCATAAGAAACCACACTACAGGTTACACCGCCTGTAGCAAACCATGGGTTAAACCGCCCATATGAATCCACACTACAGGTTACACCGCCTGTAGCAAACCAAGGGTTACACCGCCCAAACCAAACTTGGCTACCCACCAAGTCCACCCATAAACCACCATCCTAAATGTGTGAGGATCCAGGCCGCTCATGACCGTGAGCACAGCTGTTATAACAGTTTGACACTCTGCAGAGGTTGCACAACTTTACCCACAGGTTGGTGATTTCATCACTATGCAGTGACTAGAGAGTCTCCATGTTGCCCAAATCACACTACCATAGGTGTGAGGCCAAGAGATCACCACAAGGTCGTTCAGAGCGCTTCCCAGCATGCAAACAATCCACGCTAAGGTTTCACCGCTGCGGAATTAAATCGTTCCTACAGAAGCCCCCTCTGCCGTCGTGGCTAGGAGTAAACTGTCCATCACCTGAGTCCGAGATTAAACCGTCCCGTCCTCCTTCCTCAACTGCTCATGAAACTGGGAAGACATCTCGATACTAAACCAAGCCTACCCATATCAGCCCTGTGCTTTGCGCTGTTTTCCTGGGTGGCTGCTCCACAAACTACTCTTGTGATCCCAAGCAGGTACCACCACAATCCCACAGTACTATACCGAGTACATGTGCATACCCGCACCATCCTTGCCATCCTCCTGCTTGGATCACCTAGGTTCCATGTTGCTATGAACGATTACCCATCCCTCATGATCATTATGTTAAAGTGAATCATTAGTCAAGATTAACAATAGACACTTCCATTCCCGACATAGCAAACTGAGCATGACGTACCCATACTAATAAGCTACACCAGAACCCAGGCGACAAGGAATAATATGGAACAGGATATGACACATGGGATTCAATATTAACAAGCATGCATAGAGATAGAGAGAATATAAAACATAGGTTCAAAATGCATCAAGGACACTTGCCTGGTTCCCTTTGCTGCTACTCAAAGTCTTCAAGATGGAGATCCCGGAAGTTCTCTAACAGCGGTTCGCCTACTCAACGACACACCGAAAATACAAGCATATAAACAAACTAAGAAACAACACACCACACAGTAACAAACAACAAAGAAAACAATACTATGAAAAAGTACGTGTTGCTACAATCGCGTGAGCGCAAGAATCGCCTCAATCAGAGCTACGAGTAAAAAGTTACAAAGGTTTAAAGTTCTAGGACTAAAAATAATAAATTAGCAAAGAATTATAAAATAGTACGACTAGATAATATTAAACACTATGATTCTTTGGTGAAAGAATTTCTCAAATCAGAGCTATGGTTGAAAAATTATGAAGATTTGAAGTTTCAAGAGTTAAAATGTAAAACAGATAAGTTAAAGGGCCTAAAAGTAATTTTAGAAAAATATAAGGGCTAAACTGTAAAACATACACATAAAATATAATTTATGAAAATTTTACAGACCAAAAAGTAATTTATAAAAAGTACAGGGACTAAACTGCAAAATATCTGGTGAAAATATATTTTGTATAAAATTTAGGGATCAAAAAGTAATTTTGGATATTTCAGGGGCTTAACTGTAAAATTTATAGGGCCGAAAAATAATTATTTATAAGTTCAGGGACCTAGGTGTAAATGACTAGCCTAAATAATACTTACAAATATTTAGGGCTAAAATAAAATTACTATAACGTACAGGGTTGTTTTTGTAAAATTATAAGATCGAAATATAATTAAAAATATATATACAGGGGTGTTTTTACAAAATTTAGGGCTAAAATATAATTTAGGAAAAGACTAGAGGCTTTTATGTAAAAATACAGTGCTAAAATAATTAAAATTAAGATTAGGGGTCTAAATATAATTAAATATATATTTTGCAATGAAATTAGGTTTGAAATATAATTTAAATAAAATCCAGGGGCCTATGTGCAAAACTAACTTTATTCAGGATTAACCAGATTTATTTTTAAACCTAAAACCCAAAAATCCCATGGACCAAGTCCATGGGTCTATAGACCGGGGTCAACCCCGTGGACCATGGTCCACGGTGGACCACGGACGGCGGCGACCATGGCCGTCTGGCCGGAGCTCGCTGCGGCATTGCGCGGGCGCGGGGTGACCAGGGAGAAGGGCGACGGGGGCGGCGTGGCGAGAGGGCTCACCCGGGGGGGGGGGCTCACGACGCGCGGAGGCGGCCGGAGACATTCAGGCGACGGCGAGCTGGGCGAGCGAGAGGCGGCAGGGTCGCGGCAGCAGGAAGGAAAGGCGGCGCGGGAAGGGGTCCTCCCCTATTTATAGGGGCGCGGGCCCCTTGGCGGTCGGGCGCGCTCGCCTAGGTGGCGGCGGTGATGGGGCTAGGGTTCGGGGCGGGGGCGAGGCCGGGGCGCGGGTGGGCGGGGCGCACATTGGGCTGCGGGAGGCTGGCAGGCCGCGCGGGAGGAAGGAAGTGGGGGAGGGAGAGCTGGGCCGCGATGGGTGGAATTCGGCCCAAGAAGAAGCAGGCCAGGAGGGAGGGAAGGAGAGGGAGTGGGCCTGGGTGCCGAATTTGGCCCAAGCCAGAAAAGGGAGAGGGAAGCGGGGAAAGGGGAGTGGGCCGGGAGAGGGAATTTGGCCCAAAAAGGATGAGGGAGTTTTCCCTTTTTCCTTTCTTCCTCCTTTCCTTTCCTCTACTATTTTCTTAACCAAAATAAACTTGAATTCAAATCGATTTTAAATTCTTTTTCATACCACAAAAACCTAATGCATATAACCAGCATGAATGCAATAATCAATAATTTTAAAATAACCTAATATTGATTATTTCTTTTGAAAATAATTTATTTTCTTAGTAAAATACTAATAACCTAATTAATTCTAGAAAATTTTAAAATATTCCAAATTTTGAAAAATTAGGGTGTTACATGCCGGGTGAAGTCAAGGGTGATCCACACCGTACGCGTGGAGTGGCGAGAAGCATGGACGGTTTCGCGGTTGAGCCTCAAAACCGTGGTGTGATGAAGACGTCGTGTTGACCAAGTCAAGGCAAACGGGATGCCGGTACAAGTGACAAGGGGGCCCGATGGGCAAGGACTGGGAGAGACTTGCCGGTGGTCAGGATCGCGCGACAAGGTGATACGCATCGACATTGAGAAGTCGCGCTTTGAGAAGCGTGCAAGGCGGTTTCCCGGTTTGGGCCTCAAAACCGGTGGCGGTGGTTGGTGGTGCACGTGGCACCATCACGGAGCATGCTTTGAGATGAAGTGAAGACGTGAAGCGTTCAATGGCATTCGGGCGATGAGTTGTAGGTGGGTGTGTTATGTAGGTCAAGGTTAGAGTGGTCATGTGGACAATAGACCCTAGGCCTATATAAGGAGATGTAAGGTTAGTGGAAGAAGTGCCTCTCTTTCCATTAGCCTTGTGTTAGGACTTCATTCAAAAACCTTGTATCTATGGATCTTGTAAGGATGTTTCCATCACATGAGATTTATTTTCGTGCTCAAGATTTTTCTCTCTCTCTAAATCCCGAATTTCTCTTTTTCCCTATTTTCGGAGCTATTTTTGTGGGAATTTTTTATCTCTGTTTTGGATGAGTTATAGGGATGGATTTCTTGAGGAACTTGTTGCTATGATGAGCTAGAACAATCCTTCATAGGTCCTTGACCGAATCCATAGCTCTAGCACCTTCAATTTGATGGATTTCTCAAGTTTCCCCTTTTTGGTGTCCTTGACACATGATCTGAAATTCGTGATGATTTCTTGAGCCAATTGACTTGATCTCCTAGGTTTAGTGTCGTGATGTGTTGAGGATTGACTGATCCAAAAATCACATCATTTGGAGTTCGTTTGATTAAGTTTTGGAGAAAATTTGCCAAAATCCCAAATGTTTTTGTTGTACTGTCGGGGTCGATTGGCACTGTCGACGACCAGGACCGGCACTATCGGTGGGGTGCAGAACTCCGTACCGGCACTGCCTTAGGTCTCACCAACACTGCCGATGAGGCCAACCAGCATTGCCGATGGCTCTAATCGGCGCTGCCGGTGGTGGCCCAGTAAGATCAGGTTTTTGAGTCTCTTGACTATTTCAAGTCTTTGCTATTTCTTGTTGTTTTTGCTATGTTACTTTGCTGTGTTTGATCACTCCTAAGGCTAGTACACCATGAGTAGGTGTATGTAGCCTTGGTGATCGGTTCAGAGGTTGGCTTGGGTTGTTTTTGGGATATAGGCCAAGTTCTCTTAGAGAATCTTGATTAACTCCCATTCACCCCCCTCTAGTCACCTTCTCGGTTCTTCAATTGGTATCAGAGCCAGTTTGATCACTAGTTGATGTTCATCGGCTTTGTGATCCGAAGGCTACATGGAGAGGCGTGCAGTCAAGCTCTGGATGTTTGATGGAGAGGACTTCCCCTAGTGAAAGTCGCGGACCAAGGCTAATCTCCTGAGTCAAGGACGTGCTATCTAGGACATCATCGAGCAAGAATACAACATACCTGCCGACCTCAACACCGCTTCTACAAATGAGTTGAATAGGTATGAACACAACTCAAAAGCTATCAACATTCTGCTCTCTGCACTTGGTAGAAGTGAACATGATCACGCTGCACACCTTGCCACTACTCATGCTATTTGGGTTAAGCTTTGCACATACCATGAGGGTACCAATCAAGTCAAGTCTATGTGTAAGGATTCTTACAATAGACAGTACCAAATCTTTGCACAAAAACCTGGCGAATCACTAGATGACACCTTTCGTAGGTTCGAGGTAATTGTGTGCAACTTGCGGGCTTGTGATAACCTTGTGTACAGTGACAATGATAGAGCTAAGCAACCGCTATACTCACTTGATGAAAATGTTACCTTGAACTATGAGAAACTGTATAGCAAGCTAAAATCTCATGAACTGTCTAGGAAATCTTGTCCTAATCGTGCTATTCCTGCTTCTAGCATGGCTTTGCTTTCTAGCTCTCAGAAGGGTGATCACAGTTGTGCTTCTTATGGAACTAACCCCTCACTTGACAAGTCTTCCTTGGAGTTTGCTTTGTCTTCTCTTGTTGCAGCTTCCGATGAACAGATGGAGTGCATTCCTGATGAGGAGTTGTCCTTGCTCACAAGGAAGTTCAGGAGGTTCTACAACAACCGGAAGGAGAGAAGAGGAGGTGGTTCAAGAACCTGCTTCGAGGGCGGTGACCCGGAACACTTTATTGCTGACTGTCCCAAGAAGAAGAACATGGTCGGGTATCACGACAACAACACTGAAGACTTCAAGCAGAAGAAGAACCGCTTCTACAAGAAGGGCAAGAACTCCAAAAAGTTCGCCAAGGCCATTGCACGCGCCTGCGTTGCCGCCTTGAGCGATGTTGACCTCACATCAAGCGATGGCCTTACAAGCTCGGAGGAGAGGTTGAAAAGGCACGAGTCAATAGGAAGGATGACTTCACTAGGCTTTGCTTCATGGCAATGAACAATCACAACACTGACTCTGGATCCGACTCCGACACAAGCGAGGTACCTCCCACTCTTGATGAGCTCTCTTCTGAACTTGATCATTTGCGTGATGTTCTGCTCTTGCAAGATGATAAGCTTCATAGTGCTATTCGTGAGAGTAGAGAGCTGAAGTCTAAGTTGGAGAGTGCTGATTTTGAAATTGCTTCGCTTAGGTCTAAGCTTGCTTGTGATGTCACTGTTGTAGAGTGTGAGCCATGTCAAGTTCTGATGAATGATCTGAGTCAGAGGGAGAGTTTGCATGCTAAAGTTGCCAGTCAGTTTGAGAGTGCCCTCAAGGAGCTTGATGGATTCAAAGCTAAGCCAACTCTTTTGGGTGCATGTCAGAAGTGCCCCAAGCTCACAAGTGAGTTGGAAGCTCAAACCCTCAAAGTCAAAAAGCTCGAGTCCAAGCTGCTAAATGAGACTCGCTCTAAGGTCTTTCCACCACCATGTGAGGTGTGTGTGTCTCTTAAAGACAAGCTTGTAGTCACTAGGGAGGAAAACAAAGTTCTAGTCCAAGAAAATGACTATCTAATTTCTAAGATCCAAAGAACCCTAGTGAGTAAGGAGAAGATTGAGAGTGACCTAGCACGAGTCAAAGAGAGTGCTAATAGGTCAACCTATAACTTGGGTTTGGGATTTGAGAGGTGTGACAAGGAGAGTGAATATGTGCGTAAGTTTCTGCCTAGCTCTAGCTACAAGGATGAGGATCAATCCATCAAACCCACTAACACATACTATCCACCAAACCCCAAACCTTCCTTCAACCCAAAGCAAACAGAGAAGCCAAAAGCCAAACCTCATGTGCAAACAAAGCCTAAACATGAGGGTGTCTACATTTGCATGTTCTGTGGGCGTAAGGGTCACTTGGATGAGTTCTGTTGTAGGCGTAAGAGGATTGAAAGGAACCAAGCTGAGTTGACTAGGGATGCTGTTTATGATGATTTTGTCGACTTTCAGCCTTGCTCTTTTTCTCGTGCCTATCGTGGACAGGGTCATCCCTCATATGGCTATGATTCACGAAATAGAGGCTTTGCACAGCAGCGCTTTGGCGCCCCACATTTTCCCCATCGTGGTGAGTGTCACTCGCGTGGATTTGGCTTTCACACAGATGATTTCTATCCTCACAACCCAAGGTTCGAGTCAAGACACTTTAACAGATCATGTTTTCCCCATCGTGGTTCTCGTCGCAAGCTTTCAAATGATAATGTGCAAAGAACTGTGATGACTACTACTGGTCATATGGTTAAGTGCTGGATCCCCAAATGCTTTTTGACTAACCCCAGCACTGAGCCATAGACTTTTCCTTCTCGTTCTTTGTAGGCAGCAGGTGGAGGCTTCGAGAACAAATGGTTGATGGACTCCGGGTGTTCGTGCCACATGACCGGAGATGCAAAGTGGTTCTCCAGCCTCACTCCCTTGAAGTGGCGGGAGTATGTGACCTTTGGAGATGACAAGAGAGGGAGAGTGAAGGCAAGAGGCGCAATAAAGGTAAACGAAAAATTCACTCTCAAGGATGTTGGTTTGGTTGAGCATCTCAAGTACAATCTCCTCTCCGTTTCTTAGCTGCTTGATGTTGGTTTGGAAGTGTGCTTTAAGAAAAATTCTTCTTGTGTTCTTGATTCGAATGGCTCTTTGGTTTGTGGGATTTCTAGCATTGGGAAAGTTTTTCAGGCTGATTTTGCTGGTTCTCCTAGTTCTCACAAGTGCTTGTTTGCTCAATCTTCTTCTGAGCTCTGGAAATGGCATATGAGACTGGGTCACATGAGCTTTGACTTGTTGTGTCGCTTGAGTGGCCTAGGCTTCATCCGAGGATTGCCTATGCTCAAATTTGATAAGGATTTGGTTTGTACTCCTTGTCATCATGGGAAAATGATTGCCACTTCTCATCCACCAATCAATTTTGTGATGACTGAATGCCCGGGAGAGTTGCTTCATATGGACACTGTTGGTCCTTCTCGGATTCGTTCGGCGGGTGGGAAGTGGTATGTTCTTGTGATTATTGACAACTATTCTCGCTACTCTTGGGTTTACTTTCTTTAGAGCTAGGATGAAGTGTTTCATCACTTTCGGAGCTTAGCTTTGAGGTTGTTCAAGGAACTCCCTGGTGCATTACGAGCAATCCGCAGTGATAATGGCACCGAGTTCAAGAACTCCTCCTTTGATGCTTTCTGTCTTGAGCATGGTATTGAGTATCAGTTTTCAGCACCTCGTGTTCCCCAATAGAATGGTGTGGTCAAATGAAAGAACAAAACCTTGGTGGAGATGGCCCGGACGATGCTCGATGAGCATAGGACTCCGAGACAGTTCTGGGCTGAGGCCATTAGCACTACTTGCTATGTTTCCAATTGGGTTTTCTTGCACTCAATTCTTAATGTAACTTCTTATGAGCTACATTTTGGGAGGAAGCCATCTATTTCTCATTTGCGTGCTTTTGGCTGTAAGTGCTTCATTCTCAAGCGTGACAATCATGATAAGTTTGAGTCGAGATCTTTCGATGGCATCTTTCTTGGCTACACCATTCATGGTAATTCCTACAGAGTTTTGAATTTGGAAACTAACACCATCGTTGAGTCCTGGGATGTAACCTTTGATGAATCAAACTCTTGTGCAAGGAATGTGATTGAGTCTGCAGGTGATAAGGAGCTGAAGGAAAGCATCTTTATAGAAGTAGACCTACAGGGCTTGGATGATGATGATGATGATTCACTTCATCTCTCATCTGAGCTTGTTCCTGCTGCCACCACCACTCTAGCAGAGGGTCCAGAAGCTTCTACATCTACTTTAGCAGCTGTCGAGTGAGCTCTAGCTGTGGTTGAGGGGGAGGTACACTCTGAGAGAGAAGCTCCTCACCACATTCAGCGTCAACATCCACCTCAACAATTGATCGGTAATCTCTATGAGAGGGCAACAAGGTCAAGGTCTGCACATCTCACTTGCTTTACCAATTCTCTCTTTGTTGCAACCTTTGAACCCCGGGATGTTGGACACGCACTATCTGATAAACATTGGGTTAATGCCATGCATGAGGAGTTAGAGAACTTTGAAGGAAACAATGTCTAGACCCTTGTAGAGCCTCCCAAAAATGTCAATATCATAGGAACCAAGTGCGTGTTCAAAAACAAACATGGGGAGGATGGTGAGGTTGTGAGAAACAAGGCTAGGCTAGTTGCTCATGGTTTTAGCCAAGTGGAGGGCTTAGACTATGGTGAAACCTTTGCTCCTATTGCACATATAGAAGCCATTAGGATCTTGCTTACATTTGCTGCCTCTAAGGGCATTAGACTCTATCAAATGGATGTTAAGAGTGCTTTCCTAAATGGTTTCATAGAAGAAAAGGTATATCTAAAACAACCACCTGGCTTTGAGCATCACAAATACCCAAACCGTGTGTACAAGCTTCAGAAGGCTTTGTACGGGCTAAAGCAAGCACCTAGGGCATGGTATGCTTGGCTTAAGACCTTCTTGCTAGAACGTGGGTATGTCATGGGGTGTGTTGATAAAACCTTGTTTACTCTCAGGCATTGAAATGACTTTCTAATGGTTCAGATTTACATGGATGATATCATCTTTGGTGGTTCCTCTCATGTTCTTGTGTCCAGATTTCAGGAAGCCATGGAAAGTGAATTTCAGATGTCGATGATGGGCGAGCTCACCTTCTTTCTTGGGCTTCAAATCAAGCAGTGCAAGCAAGGCACTTTCATACATCAAGCCAAGTACACGAAGTATCTCCTGAAGAAGTTCGACATGGTCAATGTGAAGCCGTTGTCTACACCAATGTCCACTAGAACGGCACTTGACCGTGATGAAGACTATGAAGTGGTGGACCAAAGGGAGTACAGGAGCATGATTGGCTCCCTCTTGTACTTGACAACGACAGGACCCAACATACACTTTGCGGTGTGTCTTTGTGCTTGCTTTTAACTTCCCCATGGGTGACTCATCGCAAGGCTATCAAGCGTATCTTCAGGTATCTCAAATACACCCTTGAGTTCGGTCTTTGGTACTCTGCATCTTCATCTCTAGATCTCATTGGGTATTCAGATGCGGTCTTTGCTAGGTGTAGAATTGATAGGAAGGTCACTTTTGGTACTTGTCATTTCTTGGGTACTTCTTTGATCTGTTGGTCTTCTCATAAGCAATCGAGTGTAGCCCAATCCACCACAGAGGCTGAGTATGTAGCTGCCGCTAGCTGTTGCTCACAAATCCTATGGGTTGTATCTGCCATGAGGGACTTTGGATTAACCTTTAAGAGTGTTCCACTCATGTGTGATAACTCCAGTGCCATATGCTTAGCCAAAAACCCAATCCAACATGGTAAGGTTAAACACATCAATGTGTGATTCCACTTCCTGAGAGACAATGTTGAGAAGGGGGATGTTGAGCTCAAATACATAGACACTAGAAACCAACTAGCTGATATCCTCACCAAGCCCCTAGATGCTTCTAGACATGCTTTTCTTTGGGGGGAACTTGGTGTGTGTCATCCTTGTGGCATCATTTGAGGGGGAGTTGGTGTTCATTTATATATATATATATATATATCTTACCTTTTATGCATTGCATCTCAAATGTAATATATGCATTGGTAGATGAGCTTTGATTCTTATGCTTTCTTGCATTTCTATGTGCTCTGATTAAGCTTGAGCTAAGTTGTGTGGATGTGATGGTAATCTATCATACTTAGATTTTCTAGATGGCCTGTTATAGATGCATGTGAGCAACTTGCTAATCTTAAAGGTAAACTTAGCTTCTTGTGAACCTTATGAACTAATCTTGCTAAAACTTGCTCACCATGTGTATAATTGCTTTTATCCCTATTGAAACTTGCATTAAGACTAGTCTAGAGGATGTCTTGGCTTTGGCACCTTGTGTTTGCGAAATGGAAGGCTTTGCAAATGTTTAGCTCATGATGGGACATTGTGGGAACATGTGTTCCTTTTGCCGCAAAGGCATGCTCTTTTGTCTTGTGAATAAATCATGGATAATCCGCTAAGTGCTTTTGATCAAGAATAATTATAAAATGCTAAATCCAAACATTGTGACTTGAGGCCTCGGGGTGTTTGCCATACCCAGTCGTGCGACCCTCCGCATGGATAAGAGGATACATGAGGATAAACAATAAACACTTGATCAATTGAGTCTCTGTTGCATATGTGAGCATTTGTGAAGCTCATTTTTTGTGAATGCTTGTTGCCCTAGCTGAGATTGAAACTGGCTAGATTCTTATGATTCACTTGGTGCTTGTTTTGCCTTGGTTGGGAGTACTTACACATGTGGTGGCAAATTTTCTCATGATAAGCAAAAGTTGATTCTCTCTAAGCTAGTCAATCTTTCTGCTTAGCTTGTATAGCTCTTGGTGTTTATACCTTGCTATCTATTTTTTATCTTTGTATGATTATGAGCTATTGCTTTTACACTTCATGGCTCTATGTGTATGGGTAGCAAAGTTAAATGCTTGTTTGCAGAATTGTTGAAGCTCCTTAGGTTTGCATTTTCATGTTTTGCATGGTTGCTTGTTCTTTGATGAGTTCACTGCCAAAGGGGGAGAAATATTGGGTCATGCACAAATTATGCTAAGAAACTTAAAATGATCCATTTTGCACTACAGGTAACCTACCACAAGTTGAGGGGGAGCATATCATGATCTTGAGCGTTTTCTTGCACTTTTCAGATTCTTTGCGTCTCAAGTCGCTTTCTTTGCCAACTCTTGGTTTTGTGATCCCTACTTTGCTAGATGGCTTGTTTTCACCTTTTCTTTGGGTTTGGCCATTTGGATGAGTTTATTCGGTTTCACATTTCACTCTCTAATCTTATGCTTTTGAGGTTGTCAATGTACTCATCAAGGGGGAGATTGAGAAACGATGTGGATATGTGCCATGGTTTGCAATATATGTGATGAGTAATTGACTTGAGCGGATTTGATGTTTGAGTTGAAATGCGGGAATCCGGGGATTGCATGTGTGTGTGAATGATTATGGTTTCGACTAACCAGAGTTGGTGGAGGTATTGGTGATATTGTAGGAGTTGGGAAATGTGTTTGCTTGTCTCATGATATGTAGGTCACTGGAGTCGACTTGGCGGTCAACGGCGAGAGGATCGGGCACAAGTAGGGGACGTGGGGCCGAACGATCGTGATTTAGGGTCGTGATGTGTTGAGGATTCACTGATCCAAAAATCGCATCATTTGGAGTTTGTTTGATTAAGTTTTAGAGAAGATTTGCCAAAATTCGGAAAGTTTTTGTTGTTCTATCGGGGTCAATTGGCACTGCCGATGACCAGGACCGGCACTGCTGTTGGGGTGCAGAACCCTGCACCGGCACTACCGATGGGTCTCACCGGCACTGCCGATGGCTCTGATTGGCACTGCCGGTGGTGGCCCAGTAAGGTCAGGTTTTTGAGTCTCTTGACTATTTCAAGTCCTTGTTGTTTCTTGTTGTTTCTACTTTGTTACTTTGCTGTGTTTGATCACTCCTAAGGCTAGTACACCAGGAGTTGGTGTGTGTAGTCTTAGGGATCGGTTCAGAGGTTGGCTTGGGTTGTTTTTGGGATATAGGCCAAGTTCTCTTGGAGAATTTGGATTGGCTCCCATTCACCGCCCCCCCCCCTTAGGTCGCCTTCTCGGTCCTTCAACCATAGCTTCGTCTCATCGAGGACTGGGAGTCTCCTCTTGGCCAGGCAACCGAGCATCAGCAGTGGCAAAACACCCCAGATCGACATGGCGCGAAACCACAACACGTTTAACGCGAGATCGGTCAAATACAAAAGTTCGAGGACTCTCTTCTATGCCTTCCTTATTTTTCCCTTTTCGACCCATATGTTGATCTGGGTCACCAATGAGAAGGAGTTCACATCAGGCTCAACATCCTCCATGTCTTCCTCGAGGGGATCAGAGCCTCGAACACGGCGGTTCGAGCCTTGAGCTTGAGCATCAGCAGCGAGCTTGTCCTCGCCGTGAGGATGAAACTCCTCATCCTCATCCTCCTCTTCATCCTCACCTTCTTCTTCCATCCCTTCATCGTCGTCTTCCTCTTTGTCATCAGTATCCTCATTTAAGCCCTGAGGAGGATCCTGAGCTTTGTCGCCTTGATCAGTAATTAGAGTTTCTTCCAAGCTTTGTGCAAAGGCACGATTCACCTCAGCCTCCACAGAGGCCCCTTCGGGGTTCAAAGGGCGGTCCTCCCCCGACGAAACTTCATTAGTTTGAGCAGTTTGCGTGACTCGAGCCATGTCTTGAGATCCTAAAACAGATCCAAGTAGTAATAACAACAAACAAAACAAATGTAAACATGAACAGCCAGGAAAGCACGGAAAACTCTACTATCACAAAGCATACCTTGAGTTATACTTCGAGGCAGGTGCAACTCTATCTAGCGTGAGCGCAGAGCGCAAAGCCTCAACAAAGTGAAGTCAAAAGGAAGCAAGCAGAGCCTATCGCAAAGCAGAAAACCTTCGCGTGTGTCATTGCACCCCTACCCCTCCCCCTCTCCCTTATATAGTTGGGTAAACATGAACCAACATTTACTGCGGAGGCTCGAGAAACAAGAACATAGTAATTCAATTAAATCAAAGAAATACGAATAGCCGTGGCACCCTAAGCTAAGTTAAGCATTACCATCGAAGGAATTGGGCAAACTTCTGGAGGAGGTTCCGCTCACAGACACAGTCACCCTCCGGGTCCGAATCATAACGACGGGAATCTCCGCAAGGCTCAAGTATTGGATGAGCAGTAAAACAATTTTTTACTACAGTCACCCTCTTTTTATAGACAACAGCTCCAAAAAATCATCTGAAACCCTAACTTAGATGCTCAACTTTAATGCCCGAAGGATGGCATTTTGGCAGAAGATCCTATTAAAGCGAGGGTTTCGGCCCATCAAAGTTGGACCCGCCCCTCGAGGGGCTATTGTTGGGGGATCACCTCGTGAGCCACCCTTCGAGGACAGTCAAAGTCAGGTTGTAAACAAAAACTGAGGCCAATCATCGTTATCTTGTCTATTAACCATGATCTCTAAGGACAGGTACCCCTCGAAGGCTCCGGAAGAATCAGAACCCCCCGAGGGGTACGCATCCTTATGACTAGTTTACCCATTATGACCATATTGTACCGAATATTCAAAGAATATAGTAGTTAATTAGGGGCAAAATGGTCATTTGCATATGACCTAAGTACGGGCCTATAAATAGAGCACCTCTACTTACTTGTAAAGGGACGAATCTTTTTTGGAATGTGTGACATCATGGAGGAAATCACATAAAGAAAGAGAAGCCATCCAACATCACTAAGGAAGGAGAGCACAAGGGGAAGAGGCTCCACACAAGTGCCATGAAAAGACAGCCCCAACCCCAATGTGAGAAGTCATCCGCATCTTCATCTCCGGGATCAGACACCATGACACTAAGATAAAAGCAACGGAAAGAAGTCCTGCTCATTGGACTCAAAATTGGTGAGCCCTTGCCAAAGGTAAATTGGTAGTATCCCATATTTGCTTTCCACCACTTTTTGGATTTCCATTTGCACATGCATATTTGATTTTTCCACCACATCTGCATGTTGGAAATTATTCCAAAGCATTTATCTTTTCCAAAATTATATGTATAAAAAATAGAATTTTAGAGTTCATCTTTTGACAAATTGAGAGTACAAAAGATCAAAAATGTTTTCCTTTGAAATATATTTTCTTTCTTGTGGGTCACCACAAGTATGTCCCACTGAATAGAGCAGAGGACCAGAAGAGCTATTCCCTGGTCGGGCAACCAGGCCTATTGTTATTGATCAGCCGACCAGAGGAAAACGGCTCTCTAGCCCCACTTGCCCCAACTGCTAGCTTGCAATTGTCATATCCCAATATGACTGTTGTTTTGCTCTGCATTTTGAGGCAAGGTCCATGAAGACGATGTTCTACACTGCATTCACATATATCACCTCTTCATTATGCTCTGGACATTTTTCATCATTTTCTTTGGGCTCTGGCATCATTAAAACACTCTAAAATTCTGCAAAAAATATTTTCTTTAAGTTTCATTTGTAGTCGCAAGTTGGTCTCTCATTTGGTAGAGCTTTTGATGGAGTTTTCGATTGGTTTTCAACTAACCTTAACACACATTCGAGTTGATCTTGTATTTTTTTGCTCACATGTGCAGCAATGAAAGGTAAGTTGGCAGGAAGCTCAAGCAATGCGCCAATCAAAGCAAGTCCTACACCGTTAATGGTGTACAACACAAGCACACACTGCCAACGTCTAATGGAGAACCATAAATGGAGGAAGCTACGACCTTGCTGGTTGCAAGCAACATCGGGATTAAGCTTCTCTCTGACAACCACCTCAACTCAGTTGGAAAGAAAGAACGTCATATACTTTGAACTGTCACCGGCCTTTCTTACCCTCCTACGCGAGTGTATGATCAGGACTTTCTTTCCAAGAAAGGTATGGATAAAAACTTTATTTTTGTCTACCATCCTATAGGGTGAAATGCTTTATTAACAGTAATTGGGTCTTGCTCATGCTCGCTCATAATCCACTTTTTATGCACCCTTCGCTTGGATGATTAGAGGATTTTATTTTGATTTGTCGGAATTGAATTCTCTCTAGCTTGGAGGCAGTTTAGTGACACGCTAGCCTTTTCTTCCTTATGCGCTTTAAACTTAGATGTTGCATCTGAGGGTTTTGTTAAAAGCACATTTTGGGAGGATCTCGGCAATCATATTGCGCTTGGCCTAGAACAAATAATGTCCATAATCCTACAATGTGTTCTTAGCAACAGTGGATGATTATGACTCTGTTTCCTAAAAGAAAGATCTTAGGACCATGCCTAATAATAAAATTTAAAATTTTATTCTACATGGTCAGTAAGATTAAAATTTTACTAGTCCGAGCCCTGGTTAAATAATAGATTAAGGGCCTTGCACAAATATATAAAATTGAATGAACATCTTTGATCTCTTGCCTTGCACATAACTATGGGCTGCTCAATCAAGCTCCATCTGATGATCCCATCAATGCCTGTATTGATGAGGACATCCCTCACAACTACACCTATGAGAGACCAATGACTCGGGCCAAAGCAAAGCAATTACAACAGGAGGTGAATCTTTTCCTTAATGATTGTGAACATGCATCTCATAAGGGTCATGTACTACCTAATGGAGGTGCACTACTTGTCCTCAGGTTTGAAGCACAGGTAGAAGCCATGGTGGCTACTTGATGCCCAAAGAGAGCAAGTTGAAGTCGATGTGCTGATGCCCAGATTCTGTCCTTCAACTTCATGGTGAATTCTATTTTATTCTAGGAGGTACCACCCTAAGTATTATACATGGATGGAAAGGTCTTGAAGTCTACAAGCGTGTTACTTTTGCTTAGGGCATATTACTTTTACACCAGAAGTGTTCCTTTTTCCAGTTTGGACTTGTCCGATCTACGGCTGTTACTTTTTCTTGTGGCGTGTTACTTTTCTATGGCAGTGTTCCTTTTCAATTCGGACTTGTCCGATCTGAATGGACGTTACTTTTTCATAGGGCATGTTACCTTTTCTTAGCGAGTGTTCCTTTTTCCAGTTCAGACTTGTCCGATCTGAACAGATGTTACTTTTATTTGCTTGTTTCGCAACAGGCCCATGTAACTTTAGTTTGGACCAGCTAGGAGGGGTGTTCCTAGTACAAATAACCCTTGTACACCTTGTGGAAACCCTAACCATGAATTGAAATCAGAAAAATAGAGAAGCATATTGCTCTTATCCTTAGGGTTTGTGCCATAAGTGCCCCCTTGAGGATTGGGAGTTTTCACTACCACTTGTTCTTGTGTTTCCTTGTGATTTGCAAGAGCATCGCCTCTTCTTTGCATGGTTCAGGTTAGGCATCAACCAAAGCGTGTTGTTAGGCAAAATCTCTATCACAGGTGGCTGTTCTAGCAGTTGTTGGTGCCAAGATTTGTCAGGTTTCACGGGTCAGTTATCTTTAGATCCAACGACGAGAAGATCGGGCAAGCCCCTGCATCATCTTGGTATTCAAAACTACGGTTTCCTTGGTAGGATCTTTACCTCTTTGTGTCCCTCTTTGTTTTCCCTGTTGTTCACTATCCTAAACTGAAAATACCAAAAATTTCTACTACCCAAAATCCGATCTGAAATTCCAGTGAATTTTGTTAAGTTTCAGTCCAATAGATCGAGTTTGGTTGTTGAATCTGTGTGTTTCCCTCCATATTCCACCTTTGATTTGTTTTACCCATTTCCATCAGGATTTGTGTTTTTCCCTTCATTTTTGTGTTCTTGTTCATGTCTAGTTTCATCCTGAAATATTTTTGCGCTAAGATCTGAAATTTGAACACCATACACTAAAACAAGCATAACTTTTGCATCCGAAATCTGTTTTTACTGTTCTTGAGCTCGTTGGAAAGCTTATTTGAATTACTATCAGAATATGAGGTGATCAAGTTGTGAATCATAACGGTGAATATCTATTTGAGCACGAAAAGCTTCAGTTACTACTGCTATTAAAATTTCAGATTGTGCTAAAACTGAAATCTTGTGTGTCGGCTCATTCTTTGTGTACACCAAGTGTAGTATATATTAGTGGTATACCAGACCATCCTTTGTGAACACTTTGAACCTATTGAGACTAGTTGTCGGTTATTGCTTTAGGGTTTTGCACTTTGTTGAAACTGAACAATAGTTGAACATCGTTATATACAGTCTGATGTGCTAATTTAAGTAGCAATAAGAAGAAAAAAAATAAGAGGGAGAGAGAGAGAGAACAAAGAAGAGTGCAAGAAAAGAATAATGAAAAAAAGATTGAGTGCTGAGATCACCACATTGACTGATTTGCTTGTTATTGTTTCAGTTTATCATATATTCAGCATTTGTGTAAATCTTGTATCCCTCTCATTTATGTAAGCAATCAGCTAACGTCTTTCCATAACTTGTGTAGCATTGAGCATTGTTCTTGAGTTGATTTTTCAGTTTAGCTCATTTCCTTGGCTGCGACAAGTTCCACCATCTTTTTGCGTGAGTTGCTAAACACATTTGACATTCTATTTGTTTTCAGTTCAGCAACTCGACTTTGTTATCTTGGTTGGATTGTTACTTAACTTGACAATAGCTTGAAGCTTCAGTTTGCATACCACATAAATAACCCTCCAAGCTCCACAAATAAACTTCTATTTAGAATGCACTCTGACTTTGATTTCACTTGATATATCACTCTTGTTGTGTCGACTACCACCAAGGTTTTTTTGCAGCTCACAATTTCAGCAAGGATTCATAAGAACTTCGGTGGTAAGAGAAGGTGAGTTTGAGTGTTTTCCATACAGCCACATAACTTGAATTGGCTTGTTTTCCCACTAACCATGGCAGGTGAAGAAGGAGAGCAACCGAGCTATATGTCACACAAGAGCAACTACAAAAGCTAGTGCAAGACTTCAATAGACAACTCAATGAGAACATGACTATTATCCAAATAAGCATGGTTGCTGAAGTTGTGAAAGCATTAAAGGCACGAGGTGCTGCAAGTGCTCAGGAAGAAGAACTAGATGAGACCGATGAGGAATATGCAGCCCGGTTACAGTGGGAAGAGCAAGCAAGGAAGAATGCCCATGGGCGAGGGCGTGGTGGAGGAAGAGGTGGTGATGCTTTCGGTCGAGGAAGAGGCCTTGAGCGTGGTGATGATGGTGCAGCTGGAACAAATCAAGATACATTCAGATTACATCGCAATGACAACTTTCATCGTCATCGCAATGTCAACAATAATCAGCCCAATGAAGAGAAGTTTGGAAAGCTCAAATTCAGCATGCCAAATTTTGAAGGCACATCTGACCCCGATGCATATCTCACATGGGAGTTAAAGGTTGATAAAATATTCCATGTGCATAATTATTTGGAAGAAAAGAAGGTGCATATGGCTGCACTTGACTTTGATGGATATGCTCTCATTTGGTGGGAACAAAATCAGAACCAAAGAGAGGAGAGTGGTGAGCTTCCAGTGGCCACATGGGCTGAAATGAAGAAAGAAATGAGAGCACGTTTTGTTCCAAAACATTATAAACGTGATCTCTTCGACAAGCTGTAGAATTTGAGGCAGGGAAGCAAGTTTGTAGAGGAATACTACAAGGAGATGGAGCAGGCAATGATTAGAGCTCGTGTGCATGAGGATGAAGAGCAGTCCATGGCACGCTTTCTTTCCAATTTTAACAAGCCAATCAAATGTGTTGTGGAATTTCAGACCTACAACAATGTAGTGGATCTAGTCCATATTGCACAAAAGGCTGAGAGACAATTGAATGATGATGCTAAGCCAAGTAAGACTTCAACCTTCAGCTCAAGGTCATCATCAAATGCTCAAAAAATAGCAAGGTTTGATTTGGGGCGAGGCACATTTTCATCCGGATCAAACTCCAACAACAACTCTCATTCCAATGCTACTGAAAAATCTAATGCATCTCCAAATGTGGAGAAATCTGCTAGGCCAAAATCATCAAAGGCCAATACTTCAATGGGTTCCAGCTCTAACAGTAGTGGAATTCAATGTTTCAAGTGTTTGGGTCGAGGCCATGTCATCAAGGACTGTCCAAACAATCGTGTTGTGATTGTTAAAGAAGGTGGAGAATATGATTTAGCTAGTGAAGATGAGTGTGAAACTGCTACTGAAAATGACAAGTTTGATGATGCACAAGAATCTGAAGAAGGTGACTACAAAAACTATACTTTTGAAGCTGGTAACACCATCATAGTCACCAAAGCATTAAGTGTCCAACTCAAAGATGAAGATCAAGAAAAGAAGTTTAATTTATTTCAGGCCTAGGCGAAGGAAGGTAAACAATAAGTTGGTAAAATTGATCATTGATGGTGGTAGCTGCCACAACCTTGCTAGCAAAGAAATGTGTGATAAATTGGGGCTGACCATGATAAAACATCCTCATACTTATCATGTGCAATGGTTCAGTGATTGTGGAGATGCCAATGTGCACTATATGGTGAGGGTCATTTTCAGCATACATGATTACACCGACACCGTTGAGTGTGATGTTGTGCCCACGACGGTTTGTCACTTGTTGTTAGGGAGGCCGTGGCAATTTGATAGGCATGCTTTACATAATGGCCGTGACAATACATATGCTTTCAAATGGCAAGGAAAGTGTGTCAAGCTGCTACCCATGACTCCCACTCAAATCATAGCAGCCAACATGCAAAAGAAAATGAGTGAGAGTGAGAGAGAAAAGAAAAACACTAGTGATATCCACAAATCGGTGAGTGAGCACCTGTTGGCACCAGATTTTGACCAGTCCCATAGATCAGAGACAGGAAATTGAAATCGGCTGAAGTCAATGATATTCAACGACTGATGGAAATTAAGTGGGCCTAATAGAGTTATTTTATTTCATTCTATTTTTAGTTTAGATTTTATTTTTAAACCTAGTCAGTTTGTTTAGGAGTCCTGACCGAGTCGGGTCAAAACCTCTTGCATGAGTTTATAAATATGTAATAGGATCTGTATGTAAAAAACAACACCTTTGTTCAATACAATTCGACGCATCGCCAACCTTTTCGACAAAACCCTCATCTCTTGCCGGCTGCATCGGCTCCGATCTCGGCGTGAGATTTTGAGTAGTCACCCTCGTTAATTCTATCAATTTCAACTAGTACTTTCTCATTAATTTGATATTCTAGTTGTCATTGTTAGTATTGCTAGTTATGCGGTAATTAGATCTGCTTAATGCTTGTTCTATCGACTCTGGTTGCAATACTGTCTTAGTTGAAGCTAATCTTTTGTAATCTTGGTAGATTTTATAGGTATTATTTAGGTCTATTATTCGAGTCATTTTATTGATTTTATCTATAATTTGATTAAATATAGTTTTATCTACCGTGTTTTGAATATTGTCTCGATTAAGCTCGATATATTCGAATCAGTAAGGGTGCATCGGTTTGACCTCTTGTTGGGCAGATAGGGTTAGATTTGATTAGTTTATAGATAGAGTCAATAGGGTTCTATCGGGACGTTTAGCCGATTGGTTATCACGGTTCAATCAACTTTCTGATGCTTAATTGATCATATCATTTATTTTGATAGTTGTTTGCCCCCTTGCTTAGATAAGATAGGTTTTATAGTTGTGAGACATATTTGCAATACCAACTAATTAAATCTATCGACCTGACACCATCGACAGAGTGAGTTTATTCGTATTTACTATAGATCTATCAAATCAGCTCTATCGACTCTGGCACTTTTCATCGACTTGGCCAATCCTTTCGTGAATACTGTAGATTTATCGACTCTGGCCAGTCAACTTGTTCTTTTTTCGGCATTTATGATCCTATACTATTTATTGAAGTAAATTTTGCCAATAAGCCGATACAATCAGCCGATTAGCCTAATTTCTTTCATTTTCTTGTAATAGCCTTGACTGATTTCATGTATAGTAACTATCGACTTTTCTTCATCGGTCTGTCATCTCACTGTTTGTCTCTTTGTCGGTTTGCAAGGAAAATCGACTGGCACGCCCCGGTTTCCCATATTGAGCCTGCACTGGAGTTAAGCAGATCTCCCGGGTCACGCGTGGTGATTTTCGTATCAACACGCTTTTTGGCACGCCCAGTGGGACCAAGAACTTCAAACTCTACATCATGCCTGAACATGGAATGCCAAAGGCCCCTGAAGGAACACAACCGAAGAACAACATCAATGTTGATATGTGGAATGAACATGTATTACCTGTTGTCTGAGATGACCTGAGTGATGAAGTGAAAGCACAGATTGATCAGAGACTTGCTGAGTTTGAAAAGCTTCTGTTGGAAATTTTTAGCAAAACAAGGAATGGTGTCATCCAGAAAGGAAAGTTGCCTGCTGCTGTCCTGGTTGAAGGTGAAGAGAAGTCACTTGCCAATAAACCAATAGAAGCTGTTGATGAAGTGGCTCTGAGCAACATGATCCATATGGCAGAACATCACGCATTAATTAACCAGTCGCCTATGTTGGTTAATACTTTGAGGGCATTGATTGTTAATACTTTGAGGGCATTGAGGGTTGCGTAATTGATGATCCAATTCGTGGGCCGATGTATTTCCGTGTGACTGGGAATGTTCCTTGGCCTAGAGCCATTGTGGTGAGTTCAAGTCAAAGGCCTTCAAAAAATACTCCACCTTCAAAGGATGCTGATGTTGGGACGCCTCGCATATTACAGAAGACTACTCCACAGACACAACCACAGCACTATAGATAGGATGCTACAGAGCCGAATGTGACATACAGTACTACCCCTAATGTCGAGCCGAGTATGTTTGGAGTGCCATCGTCATCTGCACTACTAGGAGAATTAGGAGGCCATCATACAGTTGTTAATTTTGGTTCACCTGTACCAGCATCTGGTCCTGTATTGGCTACTCCAAATTTCAATGTGTCAACTGATGATTGGGCTTCGAAGTTTGCGAAAGTAATGAGGGAACAATTTGGATTGAAGCCTAAGCAGCAGACGTATATGTATTGACTTCCATATCCTTCAAGCTATGATTTGGTTCCTATGCCGAGCCGATACAGACCTCCAGAATTTACTAAGTTCACTGGACAGGATAATACTACTATAGTTGAGCATATTAGCCAATTTTCAGTGCAATGTGGAGAAGCTGGTAATATTGAGGCATTGAAGATCAGGTTGTTTACATTGTCCCTGTCCGGATTGGCATTTTCTTGGTTCACATCGTTGCCCACAAACTCAATTATTACTTGGCCGATCTCGAATAGAAATTTCACAAGTACTTCTTTGCTGAAACTAGAGAGTTGAGGTTATCAGATTTCATTGCTATGAGGCAGAAAGCTGGAGAGTCTGTGCATGATTACGTGCAGAAATTTAGAGACATGCGCAAAAAATGTGAAGGACCGAGAAGGCGACCAAAGGGGGGGTGAATGGGAGCCAATCAAAAATTCTCCGAGAAAACTTGGCCTATATCCCAAAAAGAACCCAAGCAAACCTCCAAACCAATCACCAAGACTACACACACCAACTCGAGGGGTACTAGTCTTAGGAGTGATCAACTACAGCAAAGAAACATAGCGGAAACAATAGCAAACAGCAGAGAATCGAGATAGTCAAAAACCTCACAAACTATACCTTACAGAACCACCACCGGCAGTGCCGATCAGGACCATCGGCAGTGCTAGTTGGCCCCATCGGCAGTGCTAATCAGGCCTATCGGCAGTGATGGTGTGGGGTTCTGAGACCCACCGACAGTGCCGGTCCTGGTCGTCGGCAGTGCTGATCGACCCCGATAGAATAGTAGAAACTTTCAGGAATTTGGCAAATCTCCTCCAAAACCTAACCAAACGAACTCCAAATGATGCGATTTTTGGACCAGTGAATCCTCATCACATCACGACCCTAATCCTAAAAAATCATCTCAATTGGTTCAAGGAATCATCACGAATTTCAGATCTTGTGCCAAGAACACCAAAAAGGGGAAACTTGAGAAATCCTTCAAACCGAAGGTGCTAGAGCTATTGATTCGGTCAAGGATCCATAGAGGATTGTTCTAGCTCATCCTAGCAACAATTTTCTCAAGAAATCCAGGCCAAAAACTCGTCCAAAAATGAGATTGAAAATCACCATGAAAATAGCTCCAAAAATAGGAAAAAGGGAATTTCAGGATTCAAGTGAAGAGGGAAATCTTGAGCACGAAAATACTTCTCATATCATAGAAAGGTGCTTACAAGATCCATGGTTACAAGGCTAGGAAGCCACCCTCTTCCTCCCACTATTTGGAAGAGCAAGAGATGTCTCTCACACACCTACGACTCTCCTCTCAAACATGAAGTCCTCTCCTAGCACTTTGAATAGAATCCTAACACAAGGCTAATGGAAAGAGAGGCACCTCTCCCACTAGCCACACCTCTCCTTATATAGGCCTAGGGTCTATTGTCCACATGACCACTCTACCCTTGATCTACATAACACACCCATGTACAACCGGGGGCATAACCATCCATCTTTTTCCTCATCGCCCGAATGCCATCGGATGGTTCACGTCTTTGCTTCATCTCGAAGCAAGCTCCATGATGGTGCCACATGCGCCACCAACCACCGCCACCGGTTTTGAGGCCCAAACCGGGAAACCACCTTGCATGCTTCTCAAAGCACAACTTCTTGATGTCAACGCGTGTCACCTTGTCCCGTGATCCTGACCACCGGCAAGTCTCTCCCAGTCCCTGTCCATCGGGCCCCCTTGTCACTTGCACCGACATCCCGTTCGCCTTGACTTGGTCACCACGCCGTCTTTATCATCACCACGGTTTTGAGGCTCAACCGCGAAACCGTCCGTGCTTCTTGCCTCTCCACGTGTACGGTGTGGATCACCCTTGACTTCACCCGACATCCCGATTGTCTAGCCTCAAGTCCCCTACTTGTGCTCGATCCTCTCACCGTTGACCGCCAAGTCGACTCCAGTGACCTACACATCATGAGACAAGCAAACACATTTCCCATCTCCTGCAATATCACCAATATCTCCACCAACTCCGGTTAGTCATAACCATGATATGCTAACCCATGCAATCCCTGGATTCCTGCATTTCAACTCAAACACCAAATCTGCTCAAGTCAATTACTCATCACAAATATAGCAAACCATGGCACATATCCACATGGTTTCTCAATCTCCCCCTTGATGAGTACATTGACAACCTCAAATGCACAAAGATTAGATACTGAAATGCGAAGCCGAATAAGTACATCCAAATTGCCAAGCCCAAAGAAAAGGTGAAAACAAGCCATCTAGCAAGTAGGGATCACAAAACCATGAGTTGGCAAAGAAAGCGACTTGAGACGCAAAGGATGTGAAAAGCGCAAGAAAATGCTCAAGATCATGATATGCTCCCCCTTAAGTTGTGGTAGGTCTCATGCAGTGCAAAAGGGATCATACAAGTTTCTTAGCATTTTTTGTGCATGACCCCAAAATTTTCTCCACCTTTGGCAATGAACTCATCAAAGAGGCAAAGAACAAGCAAACATGCAATGCATGAAAATACGAACCTAAGGAGCTTATAAGAAAAGAGAAAAGCATTATTCTTATGTTATCCTCATGTAGCTCCTAATCCGTGCGAAGGGTCGCATGATTGGATACGGCAAAGACCCCGAGGCTTCGAAGTACAATGTTTGGATTTAGCATTTTTATGTTACTTCTAATCCATGCGGAGGGTCGCACGACTGGGTACGGCAAACACCCCGAGGCTTCGAAGCACAATCAACTTATTTTTCAACTTAAAAGCATAAGGATGAGCATGCCTTTGTGGCAAAAGGAACAAACATCCCACAATGTTTCATCATGAGCTAAACATTTGCAAAGCCACATTTCGCAAACACAAGGTGCCAAAGCCAAGACATCCTCTAGACTAGCCTCAATGCAAGTTTCAACAAGGATAATAGCAATTATACACATGGTGAGCAAGTTTTAGCAAGATTAGATCATAAGGTTCACAAGAAGCTCAGTTTACCTTTAAGACTAGCAAGTGGCTAACATGAGTCTATAACAGGCCATCTAGAAAATCTAAGCATGAGAGATTACCATCACATCCACACGGCTTAGATCAAGCTCAATCATAGCAAGGAGAAATGCAAGAAAGTATAAGAATCAAAGCTCATCTACTAATGCATATATTACATATGAGATGCAATGCAAAAATGATAAGATACATATATACAAGTGAACACCAACTCCCCCTCAAATGATGCCATAAGGATGACAAACACCAAGTTCCCCCTGAAGAAAAGCATGTCTTGAAGCATCTAGAGTCTTGGTGAGGATATCAGCGAGTTGGTTTCTGGTATCGATGTATTTGAGCTCAACATCCCCCTTCTCAACATTGTCTCTCAGAAAGTGGAATCGCACATTGTTGTGTTTGACCTTACCATGTTGGATTGGGTTTTTGGCTAAGCATATGGCACTGGAGTTATCACACATGAATGGAACGCCCTTAAAAGTTAACCCATAGTCTCTCATGGTTGACACAATCCATAGGATTTGTGAGCAGCAGCTAGCAGCAGGAACATACTCAGCCTCTGTGGTGGATTAGGCAACACTCGATTGCTTACGAGAAGACCAACAGATCAAAGAAGTACCAAGAAATGGCAAGTACCAGAAGTGCTCTTCCTATCAATTCTACACCCAGAAAAGTCCGCATCCGAATGCCCAATGAGACCAAGAGATGAAGATGCAGAGTACCAAAGACCGAACTCAAGGGTGTATTTGAGATACCTGAAGATGCGCTTGATAGCCTTGCGATGAGTCACCCTTGGGGAAGCTTGAAAACGAGCACAAAGACACACCGCAAAGTGTATGTCGAGTCTTGTCGCTGTCAGGTACAAGAGGGAGCCAATCATGCTTCTGTTCTCCCTTTGATCCACCGCTTCACAGTCTTCATCAGGATCAAGAGCCGTTGTAGTGGACATTGGTGTAGACAACGGCTTCACATTGACCGTGTCGAACTTCTTCAGGAGATCCTTCGTGTACTTGGCTTGATGTATGAATGTGCCTTGCTTGCACTGCTTGATTTGAAGCCCAAGAAAGAAGGTGAGCTTGCCCATCATCGACATCTAAAATTCACTTTCCATAGCTTCCTGAAATCTGGACACAAGAGCATGAGAGGAACCACCAAAGATGATATCATCCACGTAATCTGAACCATTAGAAAGTCATTGCCATGCTTTAGAGTGAACAAGGTTTTATCAACACACCCCATGACATACCGACGCTCTAGCAAGAAGGTCTTAAGTCTAGCATACCATGCCCTAGGTGCTTGCTTTAGCCCGTACAAAGCCTCCTGGAGCTTGTACACACGGTTTGGGTATTTGTGGTGCTCAAAGACAGGGGGTGCCTCACATACACTTCTTCCTCTATGAAACCATTTAGGAAAGCACTCTTGACATCCATTTGATAAAGTCTAATGCCCTTGGAGGCAGAAAATGCAAGCAAGATCCTAATGGCTTCTATGCGAGCAACAGGAGCAAAGGTTTCACCATAATCTAAGCTCTCCACTTGGCTAAAACCTCGAGAAACTAGCCTAGCCTTGTTTCTCACAACCTCACCATCCTCCCCATGTTTGTTTTTGAACACCCACTTGGTTCCTATGAAATTGACATTTTTGGGAGGCTCTACAAGGGTCCAGACTTTGTTTCTCTCAAAGTTTTCCAACTCCTCATGCATGGCATTAACCCAATGTTCATTAGACAGTGCGTGTCCAACATCCCGGGGTTCAAAGGTTGCAACAAAGAGAGAATTGGTAAAGCAAGCAAGATGTGCAGACCTTGACCTTGTTGTCCTCTCATAGAGATTACCGATCATCTATTGAGGTGGATGTTGACGCTGAATGTGGTGAGGAGCCTCTCTCACAGATTGTACCTCCCCCTCAACCAGAGCTGGAGCTCGCTTGACAGCTGCTGAAGTCGATGTAGAAGCTTCTGGACCCTCTGTTGGAGTAGTGGTAGTAGCAAGAACAAGCTCAGATGAGAGATAAAGTGATTCATCATCATCATCATCAAAGCCCTGTAGGTCCTCTTCTACAAAGATGTTTTCCTTCATCTCCTTGTCACCTATAGACTCAACCACATTCCTTGCACAAGAGTTTGATTCATCAAAGGTTACATCGCAGGACTCTACGATGGCGTTAGTCTCCAAATTCAAAACTCTGTAGGAATGACCATGAAGAGAGTAACCAAGAAAGATGCCATCAGAAGATCTCGACTCAAATTTATCAAGATTGCCATGCTTGAGAATAAAGCACTTGCAGCCAAAAGCATGCAAATGAGAAACCGAGGGCTTTCTCCCAAAACGCAGCTCATAAGAAGTCACATTAAGAATTGAGCGCAAGAAAATCCAATTGGAAACATAGCAAGTAGTGCTAATGGCCTCAGTCCAGAACCGCCTCGGAGTTCTATGCTCATCGAGCATCATCCGAGCCATCTCCACCAGGGTCCATTCTGTTGGGGAACACGAGGTGCTGAAAACTGATGTTCAATACCATGCTCAAGACAGAAAGCATCAAAGGAGGAGTTTTTGAACTCGGTGCCATTATCACTGCAGATTGCTCGTAATGCACCAGGGAGTTCCTTGAACAACCTCAAAGCTAAGCTCCGAAAGTGATGAAACACTTCATCCTTGCTCTCAAGAAAGTAAACCCAAGAGCAGCGAGAATAATCGTCAACAATCACAAGAACATACCACTTCCCACCTGCCGAACAAACCCGAGAAGCGGCAATCATTTTGCCATGACGACGAGGAGCACAAACCAAATCCTTATCAAATTTGAGCTCAGGCAATCCTCGGATCAAATCTAAGCCACTCAAGCGACATAACAAGTCAAAGCTCATGTGACCTAGTCTCCTATGCCATTTCCAGAGCTTAGAAGAAGATTGAGCAAACAAGCACTTGTGAGACCCAGGAGAACCAGCAAAATCAGCCTGAAAAACTCTGCCAATGCGAGAAATCCCACAAACCAAGGAACCACTCGAATCAAGAACACAAGAAGCATTCGACTTAAAGCGCACTTCCAAACCAACATCAAGAAGCTGAGAGACAAAGAGGAGATTGTACTTGAGATACTCAAGCAAACCAACATCCTTGAGAGTGAATTTTTCATTTACCTTTACCGTGCCTCTTGCCTTCACTCTCCGTCTCTTGTCATCTCCAAAGGACACATACTCCCGCTGCTTCAAGGGAGTGAGACTGGAGAACCACTTTGCATCTCCGGTCATGTGGTGCGAACACCCGGAGTCCATCAACCATTTGTTCTCCAAGCCTCCACCTGCTGCCTACAAAGAATCAGAAGGAAAAGTCGATGGCTCAGTGCTGGGGTTAGTCAAAAGAGATTTGGGAATCCAGCACTTAACCATATGACCGGTTGTAGTCATCACAGTTCTTTGCACATTATCATTCGAACGCATAGGACAAGAACCACGATGGAGAAAACGTGGCCTGTCAAAGCATCTCGACTCAAACCTTGGGTTGCGAGGATAGAAGTCATCAGTGTGAAAGCCAAATCCACGCGAATGACGCTCACCATGATGGGGAAAACGTGGGGTGCCAAAGTGCTGCTGCGCTAAGCCTCTGTTTCATGAATCAAAGCCATATAAGGAATGACCCTGTCCATGATAGGCATGAGAAAAAGAGCGAGGCTGAAAGTCAACAAAATCATCATAAAAGCATCCCTAGTCAACTCAGCTTGCTTCCTCTCAATCCTCTTATGCCTATAACAGAATTCTTCCAAGTGACCTTGCGACCACAAAACATGCAAATGTAGACACCCTTAGGATTAGGATTGGTTTGCATGGCAGGCTTGGGTTTTGGCTTCTCTGTTTGCTTTGGGTTGAAGGAGGGTTTTGGATTGGGTGGATAGCATGTGTCAGTAGGTTTGATAGTGTTTTCCTCATCCTTGTAGCTGGAGCTAGGAACTAACTTACCCACATTCTCACTCTCCTTGTCACGCCTCTCGAATCCCAAGCCCAAGTTATAGGTTGACCTAGAAGCACTCTCCTTCACTCTTGCCAAATCACTCAATATTTTCCTCACTCACTAGGGTTCTTTGGAGCCTAGAAATTAGATAGTCATTTTCTTGGACTAGGACTCTATTTTCCTCCCTAGTGATTACAAGTTTGTCCTTAAGAGACACACACACCTCACATGGTGGTGGAAAGACCTTAGAGCGAGTCTCAATGAGCAGCTTGGACTCAAGCTCTTTGACTTTTAGGGACTGAGCTTCCAACTCCTCTGTGAGCTTGGAGCACTTCTAACATGCACCCAAAAGAGTTGGTCTAGCTTTGAATTCATCAAGCTCCTTGAGGGCACTCTCAAGCTGACTAGCAACTTGAGCATGCACACTCGCCCTCTGACTCAGATCATTCATCACAACTTGACAAAACTCACACTCTATAACCATGTCATCCTTAGGAAGCTTAGACTACTCTCATGAATAGCACTGCAAAGATTATCATTTTGCATTAGCAGAACATCGCGTAAATGATCCAGTTCAGAAGAGAGCTCATCAAGAGTGAAAGGTACCTCGCTTGTGTCGGAGTCGGATCCAGAATAGGTGTCGTGGTCGTTCTTAGCCATGAAGCAATGCCCGGTGAAGTCATCCTTCCTCTTGACTCGTGGCTTCTCAACCTCCTCCTCCGAGCTTGAAAGGCCTTCGCTTGATGTGAGGTCGACATCACTCAAGGCGGCAACGCAGGCGTGTGCAATGGCGTTAGCGAAGTTCTTGGAGTTCTTGCCCTTCTTGTAGAAGCGGTTCTTCTTCTGCTTGAAGTCTTCAGTGCTGTTGTCATGGTACCCAACCTTCTTCTTCTTCTTGGAGCATTCAGCAATGAAGTGTCTCGGGTCACCGCACTTGAAGAAGGTTCTTGAACCTCCTCCTCTTCTCTCCTTCCAGTTGTTGTAGAACTTCCTGAACTTCCTTGTGAGCAAGGACAACTCCTCATCAGTAATGCACTCCATCTGTTCATCGGAAGCTGCAACAAGAGAAGACAAAGCAAACTCCAAAGAAGACTTGTCAAGTGAGGGGTTAGTTCCATAAGAAGCACAACTGTGATCACCCTTCTGAGAACTAGAAAGCAAAGCCATGCTAGAAGCAGGAATAGCAAGATTAGGAGGAGATTTCCTAGACAGTTCATGAGATTTCAGCTTGCTATATAGTTGCTCACAGTTCAAGGTATTGAATTCAACAGTTTCTTCTAGAGCAGCAATTTTAACCCCCAAACATTTTTGTCAAGTGAGTACAGCAGTTGCTTAGCTCTATCATTGTCATTGTACACAAGGTTACCACAAGCCCGCAAGTTGCACACAATTGCCTGAAACCTACGAAAGGTGTCATCTAGTGACTCACCAGGTTTTTATGCAAAGGTTTAGTACTGTCTATTGTAAGAATCCTTACGCATAGACTTGACTTGGTTGGTACCCTCATGGTAAGTACAAAGCTTAACCCACATAGCATGAGCAGTGTCAAGGTGTGCAACCCTATCATATTCACTCCTACCAAGTGTAGAGAGCAAAATATTGACAGCTTTAGAGTTGTTCTCATACCTGACTAACTCACCTGCAGATGCAGTGTTCAGGTCCTGTGGTATAGCATACTCCTGCTCAACAATCTCCCAAATTGCACGTCCTTGACTCAGTAAATACGCCTTGGTTCGTGACTTCCAATCGGAGAGGTCCTCTCTATCAAACATCCACAGTTTAACAGCGCGCTTCTCCATGTTGCCTTCGGATCACAAAGCCGGTGAAGGTCAACTAGTGATCAAACCAGCTTTGATACCAATTGAAGGACCGAGAAGGCGACCAGAGGGGGGGTGAATGGGAGCCAATCAAAAATTCTCCAAGAGAACTTGGCCTATATCCCAAAAACAACCCAAGCAAACCTCCGAACCAATCACCAAGACTACACACACCAACTCGTGGTGTACTAGACTTAGGAGTGATCAACTACAACAAAGAAACACAGCGGAAATAACAGGAAATAGCAGAGACTCGAGATAGTCAAAAACCTCACCAACTGCACCTTACTGAACCACCACCGGCAGTGCCAATCAGGACCATCGGCAGTGCCGGTTGGCCCCATCTGCAGTGCCGATCTGGCCCATCGGCAGTGCCGGTGCGGGATTCTGAGACCCCACCGGCAGTGCCGGTCCTGGTCGTCGGTAGTGCCGATCGACCCCGACAGAACAAGAGAAACTTTTGGGAATTTGTCAAATCTCCTCCAAAACCTAACCAAACAATCTCCAAATGATGCAATTTTTGGATCAATGAATCCTCATCACATCACGACCCTAATCCTAAAAAATCATCTCAATTGGCTCAAGGAATCATCACGAATTTCAGATCTTGTACAAGAACACCAAAAAGGGGAAACCTGAGAAATCCTTCAAATCGAAGGTGCTAGAGCTATTGATTCGGTCAAGCATCCATAGAGGATTGTTCTAGCTCATCCTAGCAACAATTTTCTAAAGAAATCCGGGCCAAAAAATCATCCAAAAACAAGATCTAAAATCACCTCGAAAATAGCTCCGAAAATAGGAAAAAGGGAATTTCGGGATTCAAGTGAAGAGGGAAATCTTGAACATGAAAATACTTCTCATATTATAGAAAGGTGCTTACAAGATCCATGGTTACAAGGCTAGGAAGCCACCCTCTTCCTCCCACTATTTGGAAGAGCAAGAGATGTCTCTCACACACCTACTACTCTCCTCTAAAACATGAAGTCCTCTCCTAGCACTTTGAATAGAATCCTAACACAAGGCTAATGGACAGAGAGGCATCTCTCCCAGAAGCCACACCTCTCCTTATATAGGCCTAGTGTCTATTGTCCACATGACCACTCTACCCTTGAACTACAAAACACACCCACCTACCACTAGGGGCATAACCGTCCATCTTTTTCCTCATTGCCTGAATGCCATCGGAAGCTTCACGTCTTCGCTTCATCTCGAAGCAAGCTCCGTGATGGTGCCACGTGCACCACCAACCACCGCCATCGGTTTTGAGGCCCAAACCGGGAAACCACCTTGCATGCTTCTCAAAGCATGACTTCTTGATGTTGACGCATGTCACCTTGTCCCGTGATCCTGACTACGGCAAGTCTCTCCCAGTCCCTGTCCATCGAGCCCTCTTATCACTTGCACTGGCATGCCGTTCGCCTTGACTTGGTCACTACATTGTCTTCATCATCACCACGGGTTTGAGGCTCAACCACGAAACTGTCCGTGCTTCTTGCCTCTCCATATGTACGGTGTGGATCACCCTTGACTTCACCCGGCATCCCGATCATCTGGCCTCAAGTCCCCTACTTGTGCCCGATCCTCTCGCTGTTGACCGCCAAGTCAACTCCAGTGACCTAGACATCATGAGACAAGCAAACACATTTCCCATCTCCTATAATATCACCAATATCTCCATCAACTCCGGTTAGTCATAACCATGCTATGCAAACTCATGCAATCCCTGGATTCCTGTATTTCAATTCAAACACCAAATCCGCTCAAGTCAATTACTCATCACAAATATAGCAAACCATGGCACATATCCACATGGTTTCTCAAAATCTTTCAGCCTGCAGTTAACTGATAATCACATGGTAGAAATAGCATTCAATGGTTTGGTTGCCCCTTTAAGAGAAAAGTTTCCCTCTGCTGAATTTGAAAGCTTGTCATAATTAGTGCAGAAGGTGTCCATACAAGAGAATTTGACTCGAGGGGCACGTTCAAGGCCGATTCAGATCAATTTTAGTGATTATGGGTCTGAGTTTGATGAAGAAACTGTCGAAGTCGATATGGTCGAATGGACTAGAAACAAGAATACATTATCGTGCCCGTGGGTGAAGCAAAACAAACCTAGAGAGAAATATGATTTTGATGTCACCAAGGCCGACAAGATATTCGATATGTTGCTCCAAGAAAAGCACATTCAATTGCCATCCAACCATGTAATTTCTCCTGTTGAAGATTTGAAGAAGATGAGGTACTGCAATTGGCATAATTCTTCTTCTCACAATACTAATGATTGCAAAGTGTTTAGGAGGCAAATTCAGATGGCAATTGAGCAGGGCAAGGTCAAATTTACTAAAGGTACTATGAAGATTGATGGGCATCCTTTTCCTGCAAATATTAACATGGCATGTATCGACAATGTGGAGGCATTTATCAAAAGATACCAGAAAAAGAGAGAAAGGGAAGTAAAGGAGTCACAGTTTGATCCAGATTCGGAGTGCTCGTTCTTTCAGTATTGCTGGGATCACAATATGAAACTGTCGTCAATCGTCAATTGCCCTGGATGTAGTAAGCATGCAGAGCAGATGTATAAAGAGGCTACATCAAGTCATTGGCACCAACATCGTGAGAATAATTCCAAAGAGTCGATGGTAGGATCAGCTGATCGACTTTAGAGAGTGTCTGCATTTGATCGACTTGGAACCAAGAAGGCCGATGTTGAAGCCAATTTTGATAAGGAAGTCGACAAGGAGATGCAGGAGGTACAAGAATAGGCTGATCAGTGGTGCTCGTCTGGTATTTTCTCAAGGAGTCAGAAGCACAGGATACAGAGAATGCACTTAAGAGGTTTTGTTAATGGGATGCCAATGGGAAAGATGATAGTTGTTGAAGGTGCTGCAGCAAATATCATGTCCATCACTACTGTCAGGAAGTTGGGGAAGACTGAAGAAGATTTGATTGATTTACATATGATTCTCAGGGATTATGGTGGTCATACTGCAGCAACTAAAGGAGTTTTAAATGTGGAGCTTACAATCGGTAGCAAAACCTTGTCGGTAGCAACTAAAGGGAACCAACAGCCTTCTATTAGGACATGATTGGATACATGCTAATTGTTGTGTTCCTTCTACAACGCACCAATCTCTGGCCCAATGGAATGGTGATCAAGTAGAGGTGATCCCGGCCACTGAAACCATCAATGTTGCATCGTCCGATTTAGTTTCATGGCATGTGGATGATATGGAGTGTTTGTCTGGCAAGATCTGGGATGGGGATTATGTCAAGATTACTACACAGGGTCTTGACAGTAGGAGATGGTGACAAACCAAGGCCAACATTTATCAGTAAACAAAGGCCAACATTTATCAGTAAAAAGTTGGATGAAGATTTTAAAGTTGAATTGATAAAGTTATTAAAAGAGTATCGGGATTGCTTTGCTTGGGATTATTCTGAGATGTCTGGTCTGAATCGATCTATAGTGGAACATCAGTTGCCCATTAAGCTTGGATATTGACCTTACAAGCAGCCTCCAAGAGGAATTGATACGAAGATATATGATGATGTCAAGGCTGAGATTACTAAATTATATGATGCTAAATTTATTAGGCCTTGCCAGTATCCAGAATGGGTTTCAAATATTGTGCCTATTTTCAAGAAGTGTGGCAAATTGAGAGTTTGTATTGATTTTTGCCCATTGAATAAAGCTACTCCAAAAGATGATTATCCAATGTCGATAGCAGATCTTCTGGTTGATGCAGCTGCAGGACACAAAGTTGTTAGTTTTATGGATGGTAATGCTGGTTACAATCAGATTTTCATGGCGGAAGAGGATATACCGAACACTGCTTTCAGGTGTCCTGATGCAATTGGATTGTATGAATGGGTGGTTATGACATTTGGTTTAAAGAATGCCAAAGCTACCTATCAGAGGGCCATAAATTATATATTCCATGATCTGATTGGCAAATTGGTGGAAATTTACATTGATGATTTGGTAGTTAAATCTATCAAAGTAGAGGATCATATAGCCGATTTACGGGAAGTACTTGAGAGAACCAGGAAGTATGGTTTGAAGATGAATCCAAACAAATGTGCTTTTGGAGTACCGGTTGGTCAATTTTTGAGTTTCATTGTGCATGAAAGAGGTATTGAAGTTGGGCCGAAGAGCATGAAAGCTATTAACGACACTGAGCCGTCAACTGACAAGACAAAACTTCAGTCTTTAATCGAAAAGTGAATTTCATCAGGAGGTTTATTTCAAATCTATTTGGGAAACTTGATGCATTTGCCCTATTGTTGAAGTGAAAGGCAAATCAAAGGTTTGTGTGGGAGGCAGATCATCAGAAAGCTTTGGATGATATTAAACAGTATTTAGTGTCTCCACCATTATTGGTATCACCAAAGGAATGATTGCCTTTCAAGCTTTATCTTGTGGTGGATAAGAAATCAATCAGATCAACTTTAATCCAAGAACAAGATGGCAAAGAAAGAGTGGTGTTTTATCTAAGTCGAAGACTGATTGATGCTGAAACCAGGTACACGGAGATTGAGAAGTTATGTTTATGTTATTATTTCTCATGTGTGAAGTTGAGGCATTATTTGTTATCGACTGAGTGTGTGGTGGTTTGCAAAGCTGATGTCATCAAATGTATGCTATCGACTCCTATTTTCAAAGGGAGAATTGGTAAATAGATGCTTGCTCTAGCCGAATATGATCTTACTTATGAATCTGCTATAGCTATTAAAGGTCAGGTGCTGGCTGATTTAGTTGTTGAGAACTATAGGTCTGAAGTGTCGATGGTGGAGTCAGTGCCAGGGTTATTATTCTTTGACTCATCTATTTGCAAGAGCGACTATGGTATTGGGCTCATGATCATATCACCATGAGGGGCAAGATTTGAGTTTGCATTCGCTATTGAAGTGTCGACAAATAATCAGACTGAATATAGAGTTGTGCTTAAGGGGTTGTAGATGATGAAAGAAGCTAGAGTCGATTGTGTCAAAATCATAGGAGATTCATTGTTGGTGCTCGGGCAGCTTGCAGGAGAATTTGAATGCAAGGATGACGTGTTAAGATTATTTCATGCGGAGTGTCAAAATATATTGCAGCACTTTAAAGCAGTAAGATTCAAGCATGTCCCAAGGGAACAAAATATGGAGGTGAATGATCTGGCACAAAAGGCATCGGGTTATCAATTGAGTGATAGTGAAATTATTGTTGATATACCTGATGTCGATGAAGAAGATTGGAGATTTGGGATTATTCAATATCTTAAAGATCCAACCCAACGAGTGCCTCAGAAGAAAAACTTTATTATCAAACAATTGATGGTGTGCTGTTAAGATGCTTGAATCAAGAAGAGGCCAAGGTCGTTGTGTGTGAAGTTCATTAAGGAATATGTGGTACACATCAATTGGCTCATAAGATGAGGTGGTTGTTAAAAAGGACTGGATACTATTGGCCAACTATGCTAGAAGATTGCTTTAAATATTATAAGAGATGTCAGTACTATCAAAAGTTTGGAGCTAAACAAAGAGCACCAGCATCGGCTATGAACCCAATTATTATGCCATGGCCCTTTAGAGGATGGGGGATGGATATGATTGGCCAAAGTTTTCCTACGTCAAGCAAGGGTCATAAGTATATTCTGGCAGCTACAGATTACTTTACAAAGTGGGTCGAAGCAGTGCCTATGAAAAATGTTACTACTGGAGATGTGATCAACTTTGTGAAGAATATTATATATCGATTTGGTGTGCCACAAACTATTACTACTGACCAGGGTTTTGTGTTTATTTCATAAGAGTTTCAAAGCTTTGCTGACAGTATGGGAATCAGGCTCTTGAATTCATCACCATATTATGCCCAAGCCAATGGTCAAGCAGAAGCTTCCAATAAGAGTTTGATTACGTTGATTAAGAGGAAGATAGATGAACAGCCTAAGAAGTGGCATACAACATTGGCTGAATCTTTATGGGCATGCAGGATGGCTTGTCATGGGTCAATTAAGGTGCCACCTTATCCGCTGGTTTATGGGCATGAGGCAGTTTTACCATGGGAAACAAATCTGGGGTCTAGAAGGGTGGAGATGCAGGACCAGTTATCAGCTGATGACTACAGGCATGTTATGTTGGATGAATTAGAAGACGTTGTACAACATCAGATGAAGGCCCTGGAAAAGATTCAAGAAAATAAAGTCCGGGTGGCTAGGTTTTATAATAAAAAGGTGGTGCCCAAAAGTTTATCAGAAGAGGATTGGTCTGGAAGTTAATCATGTCCATCGGCTCTAGAGATAGTCGTTTTTGAAAATGGTCACCAACTTGGGAAGGTCCATTTAAAGTGAGCCGATTGTCGATGCTCAAGACCGGCAGTAAATATATAGGGCTACGTCGAAACCAAGAACTACAATGGTTACACAAGACGCTGAATTATACAGGTTCGGACCCTCTCTATGAGAGTAAAAACCCTACGTCCTGTGTTCTGTATTGTATTGATTATTCCGAGATGTTAAGCCTAAATTGCCACTAGCTAACTCTCCACCCCTCCATGGGGGTATCCTGCCGCCTTATATATCCTGTCGGCAGGGGGTACAAGCAGAGTCCTATTCGTACACTACAATGGTTCCATATGGCAAGTCTAATCTTTCTTATCTTGCACTCCAAGCCGGGTCGGTCGGCTTCCTTGTTGATGAAGTACCCGGTCGGCCACCAACTTTAGCCTTGTATGAGGATACCCGTAAAGCAAGTATCCCATAGCAGCCCCTGAGTGCTTTCTGATTTTGAGCTTTAATTCTCCGAATGATCTAAAGATCATAAATTACGAAGACCTCGTTATCAAAGTTTTTGATAGATCTGGTGCACCGGGTAGGTGCACCTGATCAGGTGTAGCCCCCGACTCTTGTATAATTTGGAGACTAACAAATAATGCAAGAGTCTAATTGTATTAGCTCTTATTAATTTGTTTATAGATATCAAACCTTTGGGTCCTATTGCTAAATGACCGCTTTGCCGACCGATCATTAGACCGGCCGAGTGGCACATATTATTCCCGAGTGATAGGTCAGTCGGATATTTATGACTCTAGTCATATTCAATATTTAGCTAAGTGACTTTTGTCAAATAGCTCTTCCCTAATTCCAATCACCCGTTCAAGTCCAAATTAGGTAATTCTAATTTTCTGACTTTAGTCAATATCATAACCTTTGAACTTGTACCATACGACCATCAAGTCCTTTGCCACATGATCATCAAATCACATGGATATGGTGAAATAATTCTCGGGCATTTCTCACCAAAGAAGCCCCCGAGTCTCATTTTTCTAGGTTTGTAAACCTAATGGGCTTAAGCCCTTAATTAACCTCTAAGTTAATATTAAGGTCGCACTACACTACAGCCCACCCCGGCCCATGGGACCCTTAGGTCAAAAAGGAAAGAGTATAAAAGGCTACACCAGGTTGACCTTCAGTCCATGCCGTATTTACCCGTGAACTCTTCGTCTTCCTTGCGCCTTCTCAGCTCTCGCGACTCCTCTGTTTCTCTGGCTAGGGTTTAGCTTTCTTGCTTCCGACCACCACAGATCTCACCGCGTTTAGCCCCCGAGCCTTGGGGAAGTTTTTCGAACTCCTTCACCGCGTTCAATCCTGTTCGCGATGGGCCGCAAGAGGACTTCCATTTTGATCCTAGCTTCGTCCGCCACCGCCGTCGCCGCGTCATCCTCATCGGAGGTCGACATCCCGGAGCAACTTTGGGAGTTCTCAAAGAGCAGCCTTTCCCAGGCTGATATGAACAAGATGGTGTTGGATGGCGTCCTTCCAGAACAAGCCCGAATCGACTGGAAGGTACCCCGCGAATCCTGCCCCATTCCCATTCATCAATAGATCGTAGTGTTTCACTCATTCTTTGAGCATGGCTTTGGAGTTCCCTGCTGCAGTTTTTTGCGCGGGCTCCTTTTTTTCTTTGGGATTGTGCTTGTCAACCTCAATCCCAACTCTATTCTTCATATAGCCACCTTCGTACACTTGTGCGAAGCTTTTCTTGGCGTTCTCCCCCATTTCGATCTCTTCTGCCATCTGTTTGTCCTCCGACCGCTGCCCACCACAGAAAACCAAGTGGCCATAGGCGGCGTTGGCGTCCAGTTATGCAAGAAAGAGGTCTACATCAATGTACCATTCAAGACCAGTAACAAGAATTGGAAGGACGAGTGGTTCTATTGTGACAACCCTCCCCCTGTTCTTGCCGACTTCACTGGTGCAAAGGCTATTCCCCAAGCGCACTGGATAGAGAGGCCCGATCCGACCAATCCTCAAGTGGTCGCCCTCCTCAAGAAAATTGCCGATCTGAAGGCTGAAGGCGTCGATGGCATCACAGTGGCCAAAAGTTTTATCATCTGACGTGTTCAGCCCCTGAAGCTTCAATGTCACCTGGCATGGGACTATGTTAATGAGGATGAAACCTGGGAGGTGCCAGATCCACCAAATGGCGAACTTTGCCGAAGATGCTTGGTGAAGATGTTTGAAGGGGAAATCCTTCAGGACCATTCTTTGGTCTCAAAGGCGTATAACAAGGGCACACTGCAAGCCCGAGTAAGCCTCAGTCTGCCTTTAGCTAGCCCTTGTTATCCTATCTTGAGATTGTTCTCATTGTTTTGATCTTTATGTAGGTGCTGGATACTTATGTATCTCATCCCCTGCTCCCTCAGACCAATACTAAGGGACCTAATTATGTTAAGAAGACACCACTGACCGGCGCCGGGGGTTCAAGTTCTTCCGTAGGCGCTTGGCCAGTCAGCTTCACTCCCGTCGTCACTCTGGCCTCCCCTGACAAGCTCCAGAAGCGGACCATCACGCGTCGTCGCCAGTATGTGGGGGACCAAGACGACGATGAAGAAATAACTATTACAGATGCTGGTCAACTTGCTCCTGCAACCTCCAGCCGACCTTCAGACCGACCGGAGCCTCTGAGTCAAACTCAGAGGTCAATGGAAGAGGTAATGCAGACTGGCAAGGCTGACCAGCCCTCTCAAAAGAGGAAGGAGACTGATTTTCAGTCAACTTCTTCAAAGAAGAGACTATGCCGGATCAAGCTCAAGAAGGCTCCCAGGTTTATTCTTTAAACCCTATACTCCTTATCTTCTTATTGTTGATCTCAACATCTCCTGATTTATTTATTTATTCGTGGCAGTCAGGCAAGTGATTCTCAGTGCGCTTAGGGATCTGAGGATACTCGGTCTGTGCTCCCACTTCATCCGACTGGTGTGTCCCAGTCGGTTGGCAAATCTTCAAACACGCCAACCGAAGTGGATAAACTGCTTGAACGAACAGTTCCTGCCTCCACTCCCGAGCCTCTGTCTCAGACCACTCCGATTAATGTCTCTTTGCCTCTTGACAAAGGTAAAAGAACTCTTCCTGTAGATGTGTCTGGTCGGCCTGAGGTAGAAGATGCAGAGATTTTGCATCAACACCGAGAGTCCAGCAAGGTAACTCAACATTATGCTTCTACCTTGCTTCGCTCTCATCTTTTAGCTCACTTATCTTCTGCATATCAGAAAGTGTATGCTCTTGTGGAGCGAAAGTAGGCTAGAGTGGAATATCTTGAAACCGAAACTTCTTGTCTTTATGTTTTAGACTAACTTCTTAAGTCACCGGTCAGCAGCTCTCCAAGGCTCAAGAGGAAAACAAGAAGCTGTTGGCCGACCGACAAGAGATAAACAAGGTCTTAGACCAAGTTCGTGCAGATCTGGCTGGTAAGTTTTCCTTCCATCCATATTTAAGCAATCTGCTGACCACTCTAACGCTAAAAGCTTTACTTTTAGCTCGCGATCAAAAAATCACCGATCTGGAGAAGTTGACTTCCAACCAACAGAGGTTCATTGACGCCTTGAAGGTTGAGAAGGAAAGCCTCTCCAAATTGGCTGAAGACCAGAAGACCGAGATCACTCAGCTGTAGGAGGAGCTAAAGGGGTCTGACACGAAGATAGAGGAGGCTAAGGCTGTCTCCAAATCTTTCAAATGTAAACTTGCCAGTAAGCCTTTGACTTCTTCCTTCTGCTTGATTCTTCTGTTGATCATACTGACCAATAATTATTATTTGCAGCTCTATCTTATGCCGCTCGAAAAGCAATGAACTATGTTCATGCTAACCGAGTAGAGCAGACCGGTCACCCTCTGGACTACTTGTTGGAGCATGCTTCGGAAGCCATTGCTCATAACACTCGGTGAGTGGCGACCGAAGCCGGGAGTCAAGTGCTGGCGATTTGCCAATCCTGGTCTCCTGCTCTGCCATTGGACAAGATCAAAGAGGGATTTAACCCCGACCTGACCGACGACCAATGTCAGCTGCTCCTGGATTCCATGCTAGAGACTTCCCAGGCCTTGGTCAAAAATATAGAAATCAATCCGACCGTGCCGACTCCCCCAGCAACTCCAGAGGTCGAACTTCGGGCTGACACTTCTTCTCCTTCAAAGGAGATATAATCCTGTAGTAGTGCAAAACATTAGTAGTATTTTTGTAATGATACTTGTGTATAAACTAATCTTATGCTTTTATAGCTTTAGAATTTTGACAAAGAGATCATTAACATGTTTCTATCAAGAGAAACAAAGATTGCATCGGTCTACCATAACATATTACGTTGTAACCCGTAACCGTATAACAAACAGAATCAACCAATCGACACAAGACCTCTCACACTTTTGGCTCTCGGTTTAGTGTAGTGGTAGTCTGATGTGCAGCACAAAATATTCAACCATGATGTATAAGCGTAACACCAAAATAATAAAGACCAAAACTCAAGATCTCATGATAATAAGTCGGTCAAAAAATAGGCCAAAACCAAAATATGGTTAGACCGAGATGGGACATTATTGCTAGCCCCCTAACTCGATTGTTTAATAATATAAATTAAGGAATCGAGACAGATATAGAATGAAAATCATCAAAAAATCTTTCATTAAAAAAGACTGAAGTTTCATTCATAAATAATGTATAAATACACAAAATAATAGCTAAGTATAGAAACGACGTAGCTGAATTATGTTCCAGGAATTTGGAATATCATCACCGTCTTCATACATCAGTTGGTAAGCCCCCGGGCGAGTAACTTCCTTCACTACGTACGGTCCTTCCCACTTCGGAGAGAGCTTATGTTGATTCTTTGTCGATTGCACTCGGTAAAGCACTAGGTCTCCAATTTGAAAGTGGCGACTACGAACGTTCTTATCATAATAACGATGCAAGCCTTGTTGGTAGAGTGCCGACCGAGACAGAGCGCGATCATGCATCTCCTCTACTGCAATCAAATCAATCTCTCGGTTTTCCTCAGAAAGCTTTTCATTGTACGCTTGAACTCGTGCCGAGACAAGGCTGACCTCAGTCGACAACATAGCTTCTGAGCCATAGACCAATGAAAAAGGTGTCTGTCCAGTAGCCCGACTGGTGTTTGCTCAAAGCCCCCAAAGGACTGAAGGCAACTCCTTGACCCACCGACCGGCATAAGGTTTGAGTCTGTCAAATATCCACGGCTTTAATCCTTGAAGAATAATACCATTGGCCCGTTCGACCTGCCCATTGCTTTTTGGATGAGCCACTGATGCAAAGTGGATTTTTATTCCCATCTCATCGGCAAAGTCCCGAAACTCCACTGAAGTGAATTGAGTGCCATTATCGGTAATGATATCATGAGGAACTCCAAACCGAGTGAATATGTCTTTGACAAACTCGATCGCCTTCTTGGATGTAATCTTGCCGATCGGCTTCGCTTCAATCCACTTTATGAATTTGTCGATAGCAACAAACAAATGAGTGAACCCGCCTGGTGCTTTCTTAAAAGGACCGACAATATCAAGCCCAAAATCAGCAAAAGGCCAAGTCAATGGTATCATGTGAAGTTGCTGTGAAGGCACATGTGTTTGTTGAGTGAAGAATTGACAACCCTCACACTTCCGAACAACTTGGTGTGCATCTTCGACCGCCGTGGGCCAATAAAACCCTTGCCGGAAAGCTTTGCCGACCTAAGTCCTGGAAGCTGCATGATTGCCACATATTCCTGAATGAATCTCATCTACCAACTTCTGCTCATCAGGATCCAAGGGCAGCATTCCCCTATCCAAATACTGAATGAGTGGGTCGCGTCAGTCGGTCTTGGAGACGTCATCGTCAACGAGATCAGCAACAATACTCATCAACACGTCCGACCGGGAAGAAATTGTTGGGGAATCCAGAACATGTAGGAAAACACCCGGCAGTACTGCAGACCGAGATGATCCTATCTTGGCCAACTCATCAGCCGCCTGGTTATTATCTCGGAGAACATGTGTGAACTTCAATCCATCAAACTTGTCTTTGAGCATTCGTATTTCTTGGCAATAAGCACTCATGTTGTCATCTACACAATTCCAATCCTTGGTGACCTGATTAATGACCAAGGCCGAGTCACAAAATATGTCGATGCGCTTAATGTCGAGTGACACAGCAATGCGCAGATCGTGTAGGAGAGCTTCATATTCCGCAGCATTATTAGACGCGCGAAACATGATTTGAAGGACGTATCGAAGCCTTTCTCCAGTTGGTGAGATAAATACAACTCCCGCACCTGCCCCTTGTAATTGAAGGGAACCATCAAAGTACATTTTCCAGTACTCGATATCTTGGGCAGCAGGAGGATTTTGAATCTCTGTCCACTCGGCAACGAATTTAGCTAACGCTTGTCCCTTTATAGCCGACCGAGGCGTGAACGTAATAGTATATTGACCAAGTGCGACTGCCCACTTGGCTATTTTTCCTTCAGCTTCTCGGTTATGTAACACCGTCCCGAGTGCAAAAGACGTTTGAACTTCAATTGGATGAGCTTGGAAATAGTGCTTCAACTTCCTCGAGGTGATCAATAATGCATATAACAACTTCAAGATCTGCTAGTACCTTGTCTTAGAGGCGCTGAGAACCTCACTCACAAAGTAGACCGGATGCTGTACTTTTTGCACGTGTCCCTCTTCTTCTCGGTCGACTATAAAAACAGTACTCATAACCTGGGTTGTGGCCGAGATGTAAAGCTAAAGTTTTTCTCCTGGCTCCAGAGGCACCAACACTAGAATACTGCTGAGATGAATCTTTAATTCGTCTAGTGCCAACTGCGCTTCCTCAGTCCAAACAAAGTCATCCTGCTTTTTAAGCAATCGGAAGAGTGGTAACCCCCTAACCCCCAATCGGGAAATAAAGCGACTCAAGGATGCCATGGATCCAGTTAGCTTCTGAACGTCCCTTTGAGAATTAGGTGGCTTCATATCAAGGATTGCCTTGATTTTATCTGGGTTAGCCTCTATACCTCATTTCGAAATGATGTAACCGAGTAACTTTCCCGATGGAACCCCAAAAACACACTTTTTAGGATTCAGCTTCATTGAATAATTTCTCAGATTGTCAAAGGTTTCTGCCAGGTCAGAGAGAAGTTCTTCAACTTTCTGATTCTTGACAACGATGTCATCAACATATGCTTCAGCGTTCCGACCGATCTGAGTGGCAAGGCAGCGTTGAATACCTCGTTGGTAAGTCGCACCAGCATTTTTTAGACCGAATGGTATAGTGATATAGCAATAGGCGCCGAAGGGTGTTATAAAGGAAGTCTTGATCTGATCTTCGACTCTCAGAGGGATCTGGTGATAGCCTGAATAGGCATCCAGAAAGCTTAAAAGCTCACACCCGGCTGTCGAATCTACAATCTGATCAATACGAGGAAGAGCGAAGGGGTCTTTTGGGCAGACCTTGTTGAGATCGGTATAATCAACACATATTATCCACTCTTTATTATTTTTAGGTACAAGGACTGGATTTGCTAACCAGTCGGGATGATACACCTCCTTTATAGACTTAGCTTCTAACAATCTAACTATCTCCTTCTTCATAGCGTCCTTACGGTCTTGCGTAAATCTTCTAAGCCTTTGGCGAACAGGGGTAGCCCCTAGAGGTACCCTTAACACATGCTCAATCTTTTCCCTAGGAACTCTCGGCATGTCAGATGGTTTACATGCAAAGATATCCCTACTTTCCTAGAGGAAAAGAGTGAGCGCGAGTTCCTATTTTTCATCAAGGTTGACCCCAGCATAAGTCACCTTATCGGGGTCCTCAGGATCGAGCAAAATCTCCTTGGTTTGGATGTCATCGGTCTGGATCTTGTCCTTGGTAGGTTTCTTTGTAGGAACCTCTGTTCCAGTCTACTCATCTATACCGACCGCCTTCTGGATCTCCTTTTGGTCTGATAGCATCAACTGTTTGGTAGCCATCTCACAACTCTGTACATCACAATCAAAAGAATTCTGAAGATCAAAGTGGAGGGAGATTATTCTGTTCGGGCCTGGCATCTTGAGGGTGAGATACGGATAGTGCGGCACTGCCATAAATCTGGCCATCACCGGTCGACCGATGATAGCATGGTATGCTGACTCGAAGTCTGCCACCTGGAAAAGGATACACTCTGTCCTATAATTATCACGGGTGCCAAAGGTGACTGGCAAAGTGATTTGTCCAATTGGGACTGAAGTCTTGCCAGGCACAATCCCATAGAAGGGTGAAGAACTCGGTTGGAGGTCACTGATTAACAGACTGAGCTCTTGACGGGTCCTGGTGAAGATTAGATCCAAACTGCTTCCTCCATCGATGAGTACTCTGTTGAACTTCACCTCCTTCATAGTCGCAGCAAGCACCAATGGGTAGCGACCTGGTTTTGGTAGATGTTTTGGATGATCCGACCGATCAAAGGTGATTGGCATCTCAGACCACCTCATATACTAAGGCATAGCTGGCTCCACTGAGTTAATCTCTCGAAGATATAACTTTTGCTTGCGCTTGGATGTATAGGCATCCGGGCCTCCGAAGATGAAGTTTACTTCTTTGCGGGGCTCCTGGAACTCTCCCGAATCATCCTTGTAATCATCATCCTTAGGCTTGTCTTTGTTGTTGTTGTTGCGCCTCGGAGGATCTTTGGCCACCTTGAGCGCAGCTGTTGCAAAACCCTTCTGATAATAACAATCCTTTGCTTTGTGGTTTCCCTTGGGATGCCAAGGGCAAATGCTACTCAGCAACTCATCAGTAGACGGCTGGTTCATCCGAGGATTCTTCCGAAACCGGTCTACCGTGTTGACAGCATTGTCGGGTTTTCTCTTCTTGTCCTTCTTGGAGGACTCAGGCTTCTCCAACCGCTTCTCCTTGCCCTTTCCTCGGATATCATCAAGTGCAGATTCCCCTGACGCATACTTATCAGCAATCTTGAAGCACTCTTGTGCAGTGAGCTTGAGATCATGGTTCCTCCGACCGATTTCCCGGACCAAATCATCACTGCGAATTCCACCCAGGAAGGCAGTAATGATTTGTTGATCGGGGACATTGGGGATCTCAGTTTTCTTAGCGCAAAACCGCTTGATGTAGTCACGAAGAGGCTCATCTCCTTTCTGCTTGATCCGAGTGAGGTCGAAGTGGTTGCCCGGTCGGTTGCAAGTTGCTTGGAAACTTTCTATGAGTTTCCGGTTGAGGTCTCCCCAGGATGTGACTGACTCCTCAGGTAAAGAAGTGAGCCATATCCAAACGGCAGGCTCTAAGCAGACCGGAAGGTAATTAGCCATTACGTAGGAATCACCTCCAGCCGACCGGATCGCCATGCTATAGAGTTGTAACCACTCTCGGGGATTGGTTTGTCCATCATATTCTTTTATGGGAACCGGCTTGAATCCTTTTGGCCATCGAGCAATGCAAAGACGAGGGACGTAAGCCTTGATGCCATCGATCTCATCATCAGTCGGCGTTGGTGACCGCCTTTGTCGGTCTGGGGACGTAGTTGGGTTACGACGGTGGCGTGGGCCAACATCCTCGTCATGACGACGTCGTCGATTGCCATCATTATCGCGCGATCCCGATCGTCCTGTTGACATCGGTTGTCGCGGTTGTCTCTTGGAGGAAGATTCTGACGATCATCCCGTTGGTTATCCCACCGGTCTTCTCGTCGGTCATCCCATCGGTCTTCCCGTCGGGCGTCCATCCTTCGTTCACGCCGCTCTTCCTCATAGCGTCAGTTGTCCCGAGCGCATTCCTCATGATGAGAGTTGATGGTGTCTCGTCCATCATGGAGGCTGAGAGAATTTCTGAGATCTTCGCGTCTTCGCCGACCCTGAGGAGATACATGGCTAGAACTTGTGAACGACTGAGACTTTACAGCATCTTGTGCCGCTATGGCTTTGAGCATAGCCACTGCCTTCTGCATAACAGGAGTTTGATAGTGGGCATTGACCATTAAGGTATCAAGCAATGTCTTGGCCCCGGTGATGTTGTTCTGTGGGGTGTGGTAGACCTTAACACCATCCACTTCAAGGTCAGGGCCAAGATCCAGTCGGCGTGCGTTACGCGACCCGCGCAACCCTCTTGGTCGACGGCGGTGACCAATCGATAATTCATCCGCTGGCGGGTTATCATCCTGTCGGCCTCCTTTGACCGGCTGGTTTTGGAGACCACCGGCTGGATTCCCTTCTTCTTCGGCATCTGGATCCTCCTCTTGGTTTCCAGCGGCACGATCTACTATCTTCACCATGTTGACCGTGTCCTCATCAAAAGACCGGTCTGGTGTCGAGTCATATCCGAAGGAAGAGTCTTCCTGGTCGGATCCGAGTGGGATCAATGCAGGAATAATGTCAGACGGACTCGATGATCGCGCCATGGGGCTGGCTGCGGTCGAGTCTGATCTATAGTTGTTCAGACCTAGGGCTCCATTGTCATCGACCGTGAAGTCGAGCGATCCAAAAGAGATCTTGAAGTCCGGAGAGTATTGGATGATGGGAAGTTTGGCCATCGTAGTCGACGAAGAATCCCAGCGAGCCTTGTCCCCTACCTGGCGCACCAACTGTCGATGCTCAAGACCGGTAGTAAATATATAGGGCTACTCGAGACCAAGAACTACGATGGTTACACAAGACGCCAAATTATACAGGTTCGGGCACTCTCTATGAGAGTAAAAACCCTACGTCCTGTGTTCTGTATTGTATTGATTGTTCTGAGATGTTAAGCCTAAATTGTCTCTAGCTAACTCTCCACCCCTCCATGGGGGGTATCCTGCCGCCTTATATATCCGGTCGGTAGGGGGTACAAGCAGAGTCCTATTCATACACTATAATGGTTCCATATGGCAAGTCTAATCTTTCTTATCCTGCACTCCAAGCCGGGTCGGTCAGCTTCCTTGTTGATGAAGTACCCGGTCGGCCATCGACTTTAGCCTTGTATGAGGATACCCGAAAAGCAAGTATCCCACACCGATGTGCGCCTGGTAATGCATATTTCCAACAAGGATTGGATGGAGAAGAGTTTGGGAGAGTGATTAATGGTAAATATTTGAAACGATATCATCCAAGTGTTTGGGTTGATTCATGATTTCGTCATTGATTGACAGCCGATATTTTTTAAGTATCGCGCTTGCGGAATAAGAGCCGATGGTGATACATCGACTTGAGATAGCCGATATTCAGATATCACCCTTAGCAATATATATATCACACCCTGGTGTGATTTACTATTTCACTCCCTAGCCACCTGAACCAGCCACGTCACATCCCTGTGCTCCACTCACGCCAGCTAGACAAATCAGACCCAGTGGAACCGACTATTGCGTGAAAAACCAGAGAAAACCAGCCACACATGTATTTGGAAGGCATTTAATATGGTCCTGCTATTATTGCTCAATACAATAATCCCTCCATTAATCACGGGGTTTAACCTGGCCATTGTTTCTTTTTATTCACCACGACCAGCATTTTGCTCCCGCTCCTCCTCTTTTCAACGCGGCTCATCGGCTACAGACAGCGATGGATCGATGGCTTGCCCCACTCGACGGCCACCGAGGTTTTTAGTCGGTTTCATTGGTTAGGTACGCAATCATATTTTGCTCTAACATGATCTTGAAATTTCTCATCTCTTCGCACAATTTCTTCCTATGTTACTGAGGGATTATTTTGCGTTCGTTTTTGTGCTTGCGATTGTAGAAAGACCAGAGTTGCAATTGCGTTCTGTTGAAGACCCAGACAATTGTGATGTGAATCTGCGACTGCCTCTTCTCCGAAGGCGGCGACACTTGGTTCGTCCCGGCCTCTTCCACGGCCGCCGTGGAACATAGGTCTCTCCTGTCATCTACCACATCGAACAGGCGCCCTGCGAGGCTATGGCAAAGACACTACGGTCACTGCTACATTAACCCCTTGATGCATCGCATATAATTTTTTTCAGGCTAAAGGTTTTTGCGATCTAATCCTCTTTGTTTGTGTAGATTTTTTTTTGCTTTTTTTCTTGGATGTGTGGATCTAGAAATTGGGGCACCACGCCAGACGAAATTCATGAAAAATTGGAGTGAACAGAGCCGAATCCTCCAATCCGTGCACCTTGATGCCGAATCAGTTCTCGTGTGATTGCTCCTTGCAGAGCATGTATGCCAGTCACGGTGGGGTTCACATCATGAAGGTTAATATATCCCTACACTGTCTATGATCTTCTCATATCACGTACTCATATGATCCGTGCACTGTGATTCATATTTGAAGGTCAGCCCGAACAAGAAGAGGTTAGCCATTTCTTTAGTTTTTGTTAGACAGATTGTTTTCTATACTTGGGTAGGTTTCATGGCTTTGGGCTTTGAGCCCATGCACGTTTGTAGACGTGCTTGTAATGGCATGCCTGTTCTTGGCTCCCCTATATGTACTGTCTTTGCATACGTAATAATTATTGCATGACTTTATTTTGCTCTCAGTTTTTTTTCCAATCGCAAATAATTCTTTAATTTCTCAATTGTGAGCATAAAGAAATATTAAACTTCCATTACGACAGGATGATTCATCCGTGCCTGAAGAAGTATTTAAAATTTTGTGGTTCTATTTGCTGAAACTGTTTTTTTGACAATTTTCTAATATGACAGCCCTCCAAACCAAAGAAACTCCAGAAGAGACCTAAACTGAACGTGAGATGCAACCCTGGCGACTCACATTGCTCACTGATGAACAAGCTGCAGTACCTGATCTTGGGTGTAGTCCGCTTATACTACCGAATGAACAGGAGTTCACCAGGACACTGATGATCAGCGTGTGTCGAACCAAGCTCAGGGAATGTCTGCCGCAATTTTGTTCTCAATAAGGATGTGTCTCCTTTATTTCTAGATTTAATCCTTTTCTCTTTATTATGCACATCTTGAAACGTCCTCTGCTTCCATATCGAGAGCACAACGCCAGACGGAAGAGTTTTACTGTCAACATATATATGACGGACAAGAGCCCAATATTCCTCATTCCACACCATTGAGTCGTGGAGTAATGGTCCTTGCCAGCGCTAGCTGCTGGAGCCATGCATAGAATAATCTCGATGTATTTTCAGTTTTGCAGTTTCGCACACAATGGGAGTGCCTTTTTTTTATGTGAACCATATTTGTATTTGTTGCTTTGCGAGTAAAAAGCAAATGAAATAGCAAAATATGCATTCATCTTGTCTTGATTTTTCAGCCGGAGAGTATTGCAATAAAAACACGAATAATAAAATCACAAAAAATGGACCAATATTTTTATGATCCAGATTATGTAAACATACAGTAAAATCACAAATTGTACTATTTTTTCTGCCTACCAAATCGTAAAAACTGTTCTCCAAATTGTAAAACTTATATACTTGCTGGTTGTGGGTTGATTCTTTTACTACTGCATAAATAATAATGTGTGATTATGAGACAATAATTTTATGGTTACATGAAAAAAAATTCTATCAAAATACTGTGTGTTTGTTAATAATTTAACCATTATCTACCAGATCATAAAAGACCATTACAAAGAGTAATATTCAGAATCTATGTTTGTTTGCTATGAGAGGTTAATCAAGAAGCAAATAGTCTTAATTTTTATTGTTGACCAACATCATTCTCAATTGACCAATCACAAGGGTTCGTGGAATTTGAAACACGTCATTATTTGTGACAAGAGGTCGTTATTGTGTTAAAAATATCATTGTTTGCAACTAGGAAACAAAGCTGAGATTTTTTTTTATCACAAGTAGTTTGTACATTTTGTGCTAACAAATAATATTATTTGCGATCAAGGAATAGTGGGATAATTTTAAGTTACCAAGGGTTGTGACCATAAAACTACTATCATTTTACTGTTTATATACTGCTACATATAATAATTTTTTAATGATTGTTGCACTGTTCACACAAGTGACGGTCATCCGATAATTAGACTAAAACACACCAGAACAATGGTACTAGTGTCGGTCTCAACAGGTCACTATAGCGCAACGCTAGTCACTACCACAAAACAGGTCTTTAGCGGCGGCAACAAGAAGCCCTTAGCAGCGGCCCAACAAACAACCGCCGCTACAAACAAAAAAATCATTTTTAACGGCGGACCACTTAATAGCTCGCCGCTATAAATTTATTTTTAGCGGTGGTTCACGTTACAACGATGTTTTCAGTGGCAGGGTGTTTCGTCCATAGACCACCCGCCGCAACAAGGCTCTATTTTTATCTGTAATTTGATTGCGGCGGGTCAGTCAGGCTGCCGCTACAGTGCATTTGCAACCGCCGCTATAGAGTGTTTTTGTTGTAGTGAATGATGACTGGCACTTGACCTAAAAGATCTTGATTTACAGTGATTGGTGACGAGTATGCCAATGACTTCCACGGATACTTGCGGGATTTGTGAACTTAAGACTAACAAATATTTTACTATTACATGTATTGAAAAGGTAGATATGGGTTTATCAACTTGTGACAATATCAAGTGATCATAAAACTCTTTGGACTTTGTTGCACATCAAATGCTCCAATGCATTTTTGTGCATGTCAAGTGCCTACATGAGTAGTCAAGATTTTTTAGACCTACTTACGGAACTAGTCCGATGCACACATAATTACAATCTTGCTTCTGCGTTCTAATGAGGTAATTATATATGCTAAAAGATGTTCAAATTCCACATGAATTTGCGACCATGCATACTGATATTTTCTCTGTACCCAGATGATGAAAATAGTCAGCAACCTTGCGATCAAACACAATCAAATTTTTCCTCACCGATGCTCACGTGAGCATCTTCTTCATTCATGGTCAGCTGGAGCCATTAATATAATGAACAAGGATGCTCAATCTATGGCTGAAGTAGTGCATGGGTATTTATTATTCGGCAGCCAACAGCTCAGCAGCGGAGCAAAAACCGTGTGCGTTCGGTGTTTAGAAAAAAAAAAACGGTCTGGTTTATTTCCGGTTTGGTGGGTGGCGCATCACCTGGAAAGCTGGACACCCGAGCCTATTGTTGCCTACATGACATAGGGGAGTGATATAATATATCACACCGTAGGTGTGAATATATATATATATATATATATATATATATATATATATATATATATATATGTGTGTGTGTGTGTGTGTGTGTGTGTGTCATTACTGAGCACAAAATACAGATAAGATATATTCATTCAATGATAATAGGAAAGGTTACAAGTGATCATCAAGTACAAGGTATAGAAGAACTGATTACTCGCAGAGTATCGCTCTCATCAGACATTACCCGATGGACAAGAGGGAGAGAGGGCGGCTTCGCCGAAGCCATTCTTCATGATTGGATCATCCAACAACTCGTTAGTTGATTTCTGACGCTGAAGCGACTGTGAATTTTGGATTGAAAGGATCTCTCTGGAGATTGATGAGGCGAAAAATATTCGCCATGATGAACTTAGCAAATTCGGGGATAGGTGGTATTTTATCAAAGCTCTCAGGAGAAGACCCATGGTCGAAGGAGTTGAGATGAAAGGGGATGTGTCGTAGGAGCTATTTATAGGATCTACACGTGACCTTTGAAGAACCCAGACGCCGCTCTACATTCATTAGGGAGAATAAGAAGTGGAGAGATTCGAGGAGAAAAGATAAGAATGAGGACGGTCAAAAGAAAACCAGCAGTCGAGACGATGCAGGAAGGCGGTGAGTTGCAATTAAGAAGAGTATGAGTGGTTGGGGGTATACTATAAGATGAAGTTTGACAGTGGGTGGTTCACCAGTACATACGCACGGTAAACAAAGAGATAAAATCTGGCGCACAAAGCATTTCGTACACCGGACTCGAGGGGCATGTGTTGGCACCAAATTTTGACCAGTCCCATCGATCAGAAACAGGAAATTGAAATCGGCTGATATCAATGATAGTCAACGGCTGATGGAAATTAAGTGGGCCTAATAGGGTTATTTTATTTCATTCTATTTTTAGTTTGGATTTTATTTTTAAACCTAGTCGGTTTGTTTATGAGTCCTGATCGAGTTGGGTCAAAACCTCTTGCATGAGGTTATAGATATGTAATAGGATCTGTACGTAAAAAACAACACCTTCGTTCAATACAATTCGGCACATCGCCAACCTTTTCGACGAAACCCTCGTCTCGCACGGGCTGCATCGGATCTCGGCGTGAGATTTGGATTAGTCGCCCTCGGTAATTCTATCAATTTCAACTACAACTTTCTCATTAATTTGATATTTTAGTTGCTATCGTTAGAATTGCTAATTATCCGGTAATTAGATCTGCTTAATGCTTGTTCTATCGAATCTGGTTGCAATACTGTCTTGGTTGAAGTCAATCTATTGTGATCTTGGTAGATTTTATAGGTATTATTTAGGTCTGTTATTCGAATCACTTTATTGATTTTATCTATAATTTGATTAAATCTAGGTTTATCTACCGTGTTTGAATACTGTCTCGATTAAGTTCGATCTATTCGAATCACTAAGGCTGCATCGGTTTTGACCCCTTGCTAGGCAGATAGGGTTAGATTTGATCAGTTTATAGACACAGTCAACAGGGTTCTATCGGGACGTTTAGCCGATAGGTTATCACGGTTCAATTGACTTTTTGATGCTTAATTGATCATATCATTTATTTTGATAGTCGTTTGCCCCCTTGCTTAGATAAGATAGGTTTTATAGTTGTGAGGCATATTTGCAATACCAGCTAATTAAATCTATCGACCTAACGCCATTGATAGAGTGAGTTTATACGTGTTTACTATAGATCTATCGACTCTGGTACTTTTCATCGAGTTGGCCAGTCCTTTCGTGAATACTGTAGATTTATCGACTCTGGCCAGTCAACTCATTCTTCTATTGGCATTTATGATCCTATACAGTTTAGTGAAGTAAATTTTGCCAATAAGCTGAAACAATCAGCCGATTAGCCTAATTTCTTTCATTTTCTTGTAATAGCCTCGACTGATTTCACATATAGTGACTATCAGCTTTTCTTCATTGGCCTGTCCTAGACCGGTGACCCGCACCATCTGACTGTTTGTCTCTTTGTCGATTTACAGGGAAAATCGACTGGCACGCCCTGGTTTCTCGAATTGAGCCTGCATTGGAGTTAAGCAGATCTCCCAGGTCACGCGTGGTGATTTTCGTGTCAACAGCGCCACAAGTCAAACATGAGTGGAAAAAGGGAACATGAGAGAAAAAGTAAGGTTGCTATAGCCACAAAATCTGAGATGAAAGAAATGAGAGAATATCCTAACATAACGCATTTTGTACTCTTGAACAAAGATGTAATTCTTTCCACTAATGACATGACCTCTCTTCCTAGTGTTGTTTCTAATGTGTTGCAGGCATTCAATGATGTGTTTTTGGAGGAGGTACCTGCTGGCCTACCCCCACTTCGTGAGATTGAGCATCAAATTGATCTCATTCCCGGAGCTTCTCTTCCAAACCGGCCACCGTACCGCACCAACCCGGAAGAAACCAAGGCAATTCAGCGACAAGTACAAGCACTACTTGACAAAGGGTATGTACACGAGAGTCTTAGTCCTTGTGTTGTCCTAGTTATTCTTGTTCCAAAGAAAGATGGTACTTGGAGAATGTGTGTTGATTGTAGAGCTATTAACAACATCACTATCTGATATCGTCATCCTATTCCTAGGCTTGATGACATGCTTGATGAACTTAGTGGTGTTGTTATTTTCTCTAAAATTGACCTACGTAGTGGATGCCATCAAATTAGAATGAAGGAAGGAGATGAATGGAAGACAACCTTTAAAACAAAGTTTGGGTTGTATGAGTGGCTAGTGATGCCTTTTGACTTAACTAATGCACCTAGCACTTTTATGCGCTTAATGAATTATGTTTTGAGGGCCTTTATTTGAAAATTTGTGGTGGTTTATTTTGATGAGATATTGATATACAGCCGCACCCTAAAAGAACATGTGTTGAACACATGAAAATGGTGTTGGAGGTGCTTAGAACTAAAAAATTGTATGCTAACCTAGAAAAGTGCACCTTTTGCACCCACACGGTTTTGTTCTTGGGCTTTGTTGTTTCAGGACAGGGGGTGGAGGTGGATGAATCCAAGGTAGAAGCTATCAAGAATTGGCTAACTCTTGTCAGTGTGAGTCAAGTGAGAAGCTTTCATGGTCTTGCCAGCTTCTACCAGCGCTTTGTGAAGAATTTCAGCACCATTGCAGCCCCATTGAACGAGCTAACCAAGAAGGGTGTTGAATTTGTGTGGGGTAAGTCACAAGAAGCTGCTTTTCAAGAGTTAAAGAATTATTTAACTCCATCCCCATTGCTTTCTTTACCTAATTTTAATAAATCCTTTGAGATAGAATGTGATGCTAATGGGATAGGCATAGGAGGTGTCTTGATGCAAGAAGGCAAACCCATAGCATATTTTAGTGAGAAACTTGGTGGTGCTCAACTAAATTATCCGGTTTATGACAAAGAATTATATGCTCTAGTTTGTGTTCTTGAAACTTGGCAACATTATCTTTGGCCTAAAGAATTTATCATCCATTCTGATCATGAGGCCTTAAAATTTTTGAAGGGCCAAGCAAAACTGAACCATAGGCATGCCAAATGGGTTGAGTTCATTGTGTCTTTTCCCTGTGTTGTTAAGTACAAGAAGGGGAATGAAAATGTTGTTGCTGATGCTTTATCACGAAAAAGTGTTTTACTTAATAAATTGGAGGTCAAGGTCCCAGGAATAGAAAACATAAAGGAGTTGTATGCTACTGACCCTATTTTTGCAGAACCATACTTGAAATGTCAAGAAGGAAAAGGGTGGGACAAGTACCATTTGCATGATGGATTCTTGTTTCGAGCTAACAAATTATGTGTTCTAGATTCGTCTATTCGTTCGCTTTTATTGCAGGAATCACACATGGGTGGTTTGATGGGCCACTTTGGGAGAAAAAAGACCTACTTCCTGCTGAGTGATCACTTCTATTGGCCAAAGATGAGACATGATGTGGAGAGGTATTTGCAGCGGTGTAAAACTTGCCACAAGGCTAAATCAAAGCTGAACCCCCACGGTTTATATGCTCCGCTCCCCACCCTAAATGCTCCTTGGGAAGACATAAGCATGGACTTTGTTTTATGATTACCAAGAACTAAGAAGTGGAGGAATTCAGTTTTTGTTGTTGTTGACAGGTTCTCTAAAATGGCGCATTTTATTCCCAGTCATAAGAGCGACGATGTGTCGCATGTAGCTGACTTGTTTTTCAGAGAAATTGTGAGATTACATGGCGTGCCTAGGACCATTGTTTCAGACCAAGATGTGAAGTTCATGAGCTATTTTTGGAAGACCTTATGGGCCAAGCTTGGGACAAAGTTGTTGTTTTCAACAACCTGTCACCCACAAACTGATGGACAAATGGAGGTGGTTAATCGTACCCTCTCCATGCTGCTGCGAACAATGATCAAGAAGAACCTAAAGGAGTGGGAGGATTGCTTGCCACATGTTGAGTTTGCATATAATAGGGCAATTCACTCGATAACGTAGTTGTGTCCATTGAAGTTGTGTATGGTTTCAAACCCATTATGCCACTCGACTTGCTGCCACTTACACTACAAGAATGTGCAAACATGGAGGCCTCCAAGAGGGCTGACTATGTGAAGAAAATCCACATGAAGACCAATCAAGAGATTGAGAAGAAATCAGAGTACTATGCTACAAAGCCAAACAAGAACCGTAAGAAGTTGATGTTTGAGCCCGGTGACTTAGTTTGGATTCACCTTAGGAAGGACAGATTTTCAGAGAAACGAAATACCAAGTTGCTGCCCCGAGGTGATGTCCCATTCAAGGTCCTTGTAAGAATAAATGACAATGCCTACAAGATTGAGCTTCAGGGAGATGAATATGCAGCTAGCAACACTTTCAACGTTGCTGATTTGTCTCCATGCTATGGTCATGATCAATTGGAGTCGAGGTCAACCCTTTTTGAAGAAGGGGAATATGATGAGGACATCCCTCAGGACTACACCTACGAGAGACCACTAACTCGGGCCAAAACAAAGCAATTACAACATGAGGTGAATCTTTTCCTTAATGATTGTGAACATGCATCTCATAAGAGTCATGTATACCTAATGGAGGTGCATTTTGTCCTCAGGTTTGAAGCACAGGTTGAAGTCATGGTGGCTACTTGATGCCCAAAGAGAGCAAGTTGAAGTCAATGTGCTGATACTCAGATTTTGTCCTTCAACTTCATGGTGAATTATGTATTATTCTAAGAGGTACCACCCTAAGTATTATACATTGATGGAAAGGTCTTTAAGTCTACTTTCATATGCAACAAACGACACATCCATTGGATCTATGCAGAGAGAGTTATGCCTGTTTTAGTGAAGACTTCTCCAGACTTTAGAGCGTGTTACTTTTGCTTATGGCGTATTACTTTTACACCGAAAGTGTTCCTTTTTCCAGTTCAGACTTGTCAGATCTGAACGGCTGTTACTTTTTCTTATGGCGTGTTACTTTTCTCCGGGAGTGTTCCTTTCAGTTCGGACTTGTCCGATCTAAACGGATGTTACTTTTTCATAGGGCGTGTTACCTTTTCTTAGCGAGTGTTCCTTTTTCCAGTTCAGACTTGTCCGATCTGAACGAATATTACTTTTGTTTGTCTGTTTTGCAACAGGCCCATGTAACTTCAGTTTGGCGCAGCTAGGAGGGGTGTTCCTAGTATAAATAATCCTTATACACCTTGTGGAAACCCTTACCACGAATTGAACTCTAAAAAATAGAGAAGCATATTGCTCTTATCCTTAGGGTTTGTGCCATAAGTGCCCCCTTGAGGATTGGAAGTTTTCTCTACCACTTGTTCTTGTGTTTCCTTGTAATTTGCAAGAGCATCACCTCTCCTTCGCATGGTTTAGGTTAGGCATCGACCAAAGCGTGTTGTTGGGCAAAATCTCTATCACATGTGATTGTTCTGGTAGTTGTTGGTGCCAAGAATCGTCAGGTTTCACGGGTCAGTTATCTTTAGATCCTATGACAAGAAGATCGGGCAAGCCCCCGCGTCATATTTATCAAGGCAAGAGATATATTTGGTAGGGACATACTCTCAAGTGTGCTCTCGATGGCTTTTTGATACATTTTTCTTTCCTGGGTATGCGAATGAGATTCGGTTACCTAACCTGGATTATCATTTATATAACCATGGGAAATAACCATTCCACTACAGGCGACCACTGTTGTTCAAGTGAGCACAAGCCAGCTTGGGGGAAGTTCCTCCCCCCTAAATGTGAGGTTACTTGTATCATTTCCCTTTTCAATCACCACATGCATGATAAAACTAAAAACAACAAAATGTTTTCTTTCCCTTTTCACATGCATGATAAACTAAAGATACCCCCAAAAATAGTTTCCCATGCACGTATGAATGCAAAAATCTTCTCATGTTGACATGATGAATAGTTGCTCTACTTTTGATTCTTCTCCTATGCCTAGTTTGTGCATGCTTTGCTTTTTTATCTAGTATTGGTTTGTTGGCATGATTAATCTTTGCCTCAAATACACTAGTGGGTAGCATAAACCATTTCTTGCCTAGGTTGGTGTGAGATATGATATAGTTAGTAGAACTGCTATGATCTTGCTTAATTTGTGAAACTTAAAACCGAGAGATTTAATTTGATAAAAATGACAAGTCCCTCAGTGGTATGAAATTCCTACCACAGCCATATGATGATCTTCATTACAAACCCCATAAGCATATGCTGCTTGAATTTTCATTGAGCATTGTCAAAATTGTGTGACCCTAGAGAAAGAATATTTTTTGCATTCATAATCCCATCCACAAAATAAAATGACTCTTTCATCCAAGGTAATCAAAGGATATGGCTATCAAAAAAAGAGAAAAGAGAGAGAAAAAAAGATATCCTATTCTTGCCATAAAGAAGGGGAGGCAAAAATAAAAAGAGTCTCCATTTTCATTCCACCATATCCACCACACATGCACATCTTGGTCATGGTTGTAGAAAATGTTTGCTCCATGGATAAACTCTTTTGATTTGGTGACATATGAAATTCAAGTATGCCACATTTATTGTTACCTTCAGCTCCACATATCAGCCTTTTAGAGGTAGGAATTTGAGGCATTACCAACCTGGTGAGGAATACAAACACTTCGAGGAATCTGAGTGAATCACTTGAGGAACTTAGATTTGTCTCAATAAATTAATCTCTCAGGCTAAAGTCGATCAAAGAAAGTAGGTGAAATAGGAGACCTACAATTGTTCTATCTTCCAACAAATCCAAGGTTTGGTGAAGTTACAATGTCCCACAGGTAAAGTAAAGGTAAAGAGCTCGTGCCAACTTATTCAATACTAGGAAGATTATCTTAGTTGTACACTCGGGCATATGTTAAGAATAAAGGCATTGTAGTGACTCCTGATCAACATAGACCTAAGTCACTAGCCTTGCTCGGGACGAGCCAAGGTTCAGCTTGGGGGTCTTGTTGACGATTGTTATACACCAATTTCCACCGTCAATATGATCCATAAAATGGGAAGACAATGCATTTCATACATCCATGATTGTTAGGAATAATAAGATTTCACTTGTCCTTGGAGATTTATGTGCATGCAGGGAATATACATAAAAGAGGTGGAGAAATGGGGATTGATCTATGAAATATCCATTCCGGCCAATGGGGTGACGACACATAAGCATGACACGGATCATTGACATAGCAGCACGGGGTTTCTCTGTGCAATCACTGACCCATAGAGAGAAGACCCGAATGTCAGTGACTAGGAGAAAGCATAGGCCGAGAGGGCCCAACTTATGGTCAATCGACCTAGGCCCCTCCCAGGTCGACCGACCTACCACTGAGGTAGTTCACCCACCGCCTCAACGTGGCAGTTCCGGATGGCTTCCTGAAGGCGGTTACCTAGTGGTTCCTTCATGGTTACTCCTCCTCAACCGCCTTAGGACTAATATAAGTAGATGGGTCACTCTCCACTCCAACCACACACCAAGAAGAATACATTCTCTAGCATTACACTTAGTCTCTAGGCCCTAGTGGAGTTTAGGAGAGAGGAGAGCTACTTTGAGGTCCTCGACCTAGTCTTCGAGAGTCTTTGGGTTAGTTCTACTCTAGTCCTCTCTTGTAAGACTTATTTGCTTTATTAATAATATTATCTTATCCTTATACTAGTGTGATAGTCATGTGCCTTGTATGTGGTTATTGTCTAGTCATGTTAGGTTCTTATATGCTTCACATGCCTATGCTAGTAAACCTAGACTTTATACTCATGCCATGCATATTTGTGAATAGACATGCCTTAGTCCATGACTTGTTAATCCGTAGGGTTAGAGTTATGTGTGCTTTAGTTTATAGCCTGTTAATCCATAGGGTTTAAGCTATGCTTGTCATATCCCTTTACGTGATGATCCGTAGTGTCAGAGTTATGCATGATAGAGTACTTGACTTATCGATCCGTCGGGTCAAGGTTAGGTATACTCTTATCCGCAGCTTGGTAATCCGAAGGGTCAAAGTCCCATGGGGGATGAGAGTGTTGTTTAGCAATGTAAGCGTGGTGCTTAGATTAGGAAATAGCAATGAGTGTTTGGTTGCTTTCATGAATAGGATTAACACTGGCGTAGGGACTTGACAGCCCTAATGCCACGTGTCCTATCAAAGGATTGCCAGTAGGTGGTGATAGCCCTACTGTGCTTATTAATCCTCTCTATTCTGGTTTAGTATAGGACTTAGGCTTGTATATGTTGCATATATATAATCTATAGGAAGGAATATAGAAGTACATAAGGACCTAGCTCGAATCCTCTTCAACCCACTTAACCTACTTTGGAATAATGTTAGGATGGATTGTTCTATGTGTCACCCTGTCACCTACCCGTATATTATTATTGCTCCTGTTTGGACCTTGGTATATTATTAGTTATATGGTTATGAACATGCTATTCTTAAACCGCCGCCTTCCCTTGGGAGAACTATAAAAGACAACCATTGGATTACCCCGACGGTGGAATGCTACAATGGTATACTCCGTGCGCTTGCGGATTTACCTAATTTACACTAAGGTACACTAATAGATTATATCTGACATCACTGTTAGAGGTGATTTATTCAGTGTGACTTAGCAAACGTCAACAAGTATTTCTAGCGCCGATGTCGGGGATAGTAATATTTCTTGTGCGACGTTAAGAAATGTCAACAAGCATTTCTGGCGCCGTTGCCGGGAACAGTAATATTTCCGGTGCGACGTTAAGAAATGTCAACAACAGTGACGAACAGTTTCTTCACCTCCAGGAGCAGCTACGAGAGCACCACGACTTTACGACAGCTTACTACCGTTGGAGTGGATTTAATCCTAACCAATAGCCACGAGCAAGAGCAAGCTTGGGGGGACGCCCCCTCCATGGTTACTTGTATCTTTCCTTTCTTTCTTTTTTTTCATTGTCAGAATTACCTTCATAAAAACAAAATAAAAATTTGCAAAACTAAAAAGAACAAAAAAAGTAGGTTGTCATGCATGCTAGGGATGTTCATGCCTTCATGCTAAGATGATGAAATGCTTTTTTTATACCTTTCTATAGTCAGTACTCTACCAATTTTTGAGTTTGTTGGCAAAGCATGCTTGCCTTGAACTTGAATACTTGTGGGTTGCGAAGTGCATGTTCTAAGTCTAGGTTTTGTGAGACATGATATGTTTATAATAGGGATGCTATGAACTTTGTCCCTAAATGAAGCCCAACATCTGGAGATTTTGTTTTTTAAAATGATAAACTTGAAAAGTTCCTCAATGATGAAAGTTTGTACCACGGTCATATGTTGTACTTCAATGCAAAACCTTCTACACATGTTTCTTGTTTTCATATTGAGCTTTATCAAAATGCTTGCAACCTTTGTCAGATCCATTTCATGCTTTTATGATCAAGATTCACGTACACATCCACCATAACTTGCTAATACTCCTACACCGGGGGATAGCAATTCCATTACATCCACCACCATATGCTCAACTTCTATATCCAAAGTTGGCAAAATAAATACTCCATGTTTATCATGATATGACTCTCTCTCTCAATTGGTTGCATGGAAGGTATGGCTATCAAAAATAGAATAAATAATTGCTCCCAATCATGAGCATGATGAAAAAAAGAGAAAAAGAGAAAAGAAATTGTAACATCCCGCCCCTCCCAGACCAGGCCCGCTTACACCTAGTAGCTCTCTAGAACCTCAAGACTACCCTCACAGATCAACACATGTCTTTTCTGCGTAATTTGTCCTCACTCATGCGCACCCGGGAAGTACTTCCCGGTTGGTCACCCATCCCTAAATTGCTCCAAGCCAAGCACACTTAAGTTTAGAGTTCTTTAGAGATGAGCTTCCGGAAAAGAAGTTGCAACTTGTTGATACGAGTATTCTATCAATCCTATTAAGCCCTGAGTCGTGATATCACACTTAGTGTGACATCCTGGCCCAATACTTAATATGATTGATAGAATACTCATACCAACAAGTTGCAACTTCTTTTCCAGAAGCTCATCCACAAAGAAATCCAAAGTTAAGCGTGCTTGACCGGGAGAAATTTAGGGATGGGTGACCGACCAGGAAGTTTGTCTTGGTTGTACACGAGTGAGGACAAATTGCGCAGAAAGGGCTAGTGTTGGTCTATGAGGATAGTCTTGAGGTCCTAGAGAGATGCCAGGTGTAAGCGGGCCCGGCCTCGGAAGGGCGGGACATTACAGTTGGTATCAGAGCTGACACTTGTAGTTTCACGGGCGCGTGGGGTCGCAGTTGTGCAGGCATGATGTGCATGGCTGGTGTAAGCCCGGTGTGTGGTCAGACAGCATGGCACATACGCTAGCACTAGGCACATAGACATGGACAAGAGGTGAAGTTCATGGCTTGGGGTTGATCGACGAGGACGTCGATCTTCTAAGGGGGTGAGAGTGTGACATCCTGGCCCAAGGTTTAATAGGATTGATAGAATACTCAAACCAACAAGTTGCAACTTCTTTTCCAGAAGCTCATTCGCAAGGAACTCCAAAGTTAAGCATGCTTGACCCATTGAAATTTAGGGATGGGTGACCAACCGAGAAGTTTTTCTCGGGGGCGCACGAGTGAGGACAAAGTGCGTAGAAAAGACTAGTGTTGGTCTATAAGGATAGTCTTGAGGTTCTAGAGAGATGCCAGGTGTAAGCGGGCCTGACCTCGAAGGGGCGGAACGTTACAGAAATAGTCATGCCCAATTGCTTGTTCAAGAAAGACAAAGGTGTATCCACCATTCCATCATTATTCGACCACATTCCGTATACATGCACATCTTGATCAGATTGTATGACTTATTTCTCTGTGGGTTTAGTCTTTTGGTTTAGCAATATATGTGTTACAAGTATATCTCAATTATTCCTACCCAGAGCTTCACATAAGCCTTCTTTAGAGGTAGGAACAAAAAGAGGCAATTTCAATGCCTTGGTAAGGATTTATACACATTGAGTGACCAAGTGAATCATTGGAGGAACTTAGTTTTATTTGCAAAAAAAAACTTTTGAAATACTCCAGATGGAAAGTGGAACAAAGGAATGAGAGAATGGTGTCCTACAAAAGACAGTTCTGTCTTTCAAGCATCCAAGATGAACATAAGCCAAAAGCTCCATAGGAACGAAGGTAAAAAGAGTGAGTTACCAAATGTCAACTTATTCGATTAATGGTAGAGTATTTTGTTGTGCACTTGGTACTATGGAGGGAATATAAAATATAGTAGCAACTCCTGATCAACAACCTAAAGTTTTATCTTTGCATCAGGACGAGCAAAGGTTCAGCTTGGGCAGTTTATTGATGGTCATTAAATACCATTTCTGACCATCAATATTACTCAATATAAAGGAGGATTCAACATTCCCACCATGCATGTTAGCTAGGAATAACAAAATTCCACTTGTCCTTGAAGATTTATGTACATGCAAGGATTATATACAAAAGGAGTGGGGAAATGACCCATGATCCATGATAATACTAATCTAGCCAATGGGAGAGCGACAACTGGACATCACACAGATCCATCAAGGGAGAAAGCACAACTCCGGCCAATTAGAGCCCGCCAACAGGGATTCCCACAGATCAAATGGCCCACCTACAGCACCAAACCGACATACAGAAGGCCTAAGCCATAGAACAGTCAAGGGGGCCAACCACCAGTGTGCCAGAATAGCCGGAGGGCCACTAGGCCCTGTTCGGCCAAATAGCCCAGTTCGGCCGAACAAGGAGTGGGCCCAATGAGTTCCATCTTCCTATGGCGGTTTCCCACCGACTCTCCAAAGGTAGTTGTCCCCTTAGGGCAGGAGTTACCAACCTCAGAACCGCCTTTGGACCCCTATATAAGGAGGGGAGTGCCTCCGCTCTCAACACACACCAAGAAGAATCCATTCTCTAGCATTACATTTAGTTTCTATGCCCTAGTGAAGTTTAGGAGAGAGGAGAGCTATCTTGAGGTCCTCGACCTAGTCTTGGAGAGCCATCGGGTTAGTTCTACTCTGGTCCTCTCTTGTAATACTTATTCTTTTAATAATACTGTTATCTTCTTTATTCCTTATGCCTTATCCTTATACTAGTGTGATAGCCATGTGCTTTGTATATGGTTATTGCCTAGTCATGTTAGGTTATTGTATGCTTCACATATCTATGTTAGTCAACCTTTATCCTGACACTCATGCCATGCATATTGTGGATAAGCATGCTTTAGTCCACGACTTGTTAATCCATAGGGTTAGAGTTATGTTTGCTATTGTTTGTAGCTTGTTAATCTGTAGAGTTAAAGCTATGCATTTCCTAGCCCTTTATGTGTTGATCCGTAGGCTTAGAGTTATGCATGTTATAGTACTTGACTTGTTGATCTATCGGGTCAAGGTTAGGTGTACTCTTATTCTAAACCTGGTGATCCAAAGGGTCAAATTCCCATAGAGATTGAGAGTATTGTTTAGCAATGTAAGCATGGTCCTTAGATTGGTAAATATCCATGAGTATTTGCTTGCCCCCATGAACAGGATTGATTATAGGACTGGCATAGGGACTAAATATCCCTAATGTCACTTGTCCTAGTATAGGATTAATCTGTAGGTGGTGCAACCCTGTTGTGCTTAATCCTCTCTGTTTCGGCTTAGCATAGGACCTAGGCATGTGTGTGTTGCATGTATTTAACCATTAGACTAGAATATAGAAGTACATAAGGATCTAGCTTGACTCCTCTTTAACCCACTTAACCTAGGCTTTGTGTTAATGTTAGGTTGGATTGTTCTGTGTGTCACCTACCCATTATCTTTATTATCATTACCCCTATCTATGACTTTGGTATATTATTTGTTATATGGTTATGAACATGCTATCTCTTGACCGCCGCCTTCCCTTGGGAGAACTATAAATGACAACCATTGGAGTGATCCGATGGTGAAATGCTACAATGGGATGTCCGTGCGCTTGCGGATTTAACTTGCCCACACTAACCATCTGTTGAGTTCTACCAACAAGTAGTTCTACCACCTTGCCCTGGTCTATTTATTTGGTGTGACTTAGCAGATGTCAACAAGCATTTCTGGTGTCGTTGCCAGGGAAGGCACTGGTTAAAAGAGAATCACTAGCATTGTTCCAAATTATATTTCTATTAATTACCATTGTTTAGATAGGTTTATCTTTGCTTTGTTCTCTCTTTATGTAAAAACAGGGTAGTGTACCACTGGCCTAGACCTGTTGAAGAAATACACAAAGAATCTAGAAATAATCTTGACAAGAGCATAACCACGATTCGTCCATTCTCAAGATACCCTCAACAGTCATGTCGGCCACATCCGTACCATCAAGCTCAACATCAATGAGCAAAAAGGTGCTTTATGAGTCCTTCGCTACCAGTGTTGAAAGCGTTGCCTCTGGGCCAATTGTCAGCACTAGAGACGGAAACTTCAGACCCACAACCAGTCTAATCTACATGGTGCAGGCTAATCCATTCAGTGGAAAGGCCAATGAGGACACAAATGCTCACCTTCAACAATTCCTGGAAAGGTGAAAAACTTTATCCATCAAAGGAGTCACTCAAAATGTCATCAGGCTCCGTCTGTTTCCCTTCTCCCTCTTGGGGGAAAGTGAGATACTGGTTCTATAACAGGTATTTTATGGGTGACTGGAAAATTTGTGACATAACGTTCCTCAAGAAATTCTCCTCGAAATGCAATGCCCATGCCATTCGTGGGGAAATTTCAAACTTCTAGCAAGCACAAGAAGAATCCATTCCGGAAGCCTGGGAGAAGCTTCAAGAGTACATAGCAAGATACCTTGAATGGATGATTGGCTGATTTTGTTCGCCTTCTATAATGGGCTTACCTCAGAAGCCCATGATTATCTTGATGATGTTGCCGAAGGTACCATCTTCTCATAATGTTACTAATGTTTTTAGTTCACACAATGTTAACACAAAGGCTATTTGGGTCCCTAAATCTCTTGTGACTAATATACAAGGACCCAATATGACTTGGGTACCACAAAGAGCTTGAATAACTTAATAGTTCCATGGAGATGCATTGAAGACTTGGCTCACTTGAGATGAATCATATTGCACATCTTATGTCAAGATCCTTTCTAATTGGGATTTCTCATCATTTATGGAAGGGATGTCAAGTATGAATAATATTGTCCTACAACCTCAACCAATGCCATCTCGGTAACATGTATTTACATTGAAAGTATCTAGAATCTAGCCTTGTGTAGGCTTTTGTTCTTCATGCATCTCTTACTTGTTGTTTTTTGGTTAACATGCGTTTGGGGAGCACCATATCATTCCATATATATTGCAGCTCCAAAATGCAAACAAATTCTAATTGATGCTATAATATCTTTTGAAATAGCCTTTTGACCAAGAAGCCAAAACTTTAGAAAACCTATTGCAAAAATTACTATGTATTTCAAACCTATCTTTTATGTGATGCAAAAGTGTGCTATATGAAGAAAAAGGTTTTGGCCTCAAATATAGATTTTAGGATCTTGTATTTGATTTAAAATGTTTATTTTCAAAAAAAAACATTTTGAGAAGGAATCCAAAATAAATATTTTTCATATCTCTAGAGTTTTTCATTACTGATCTTTTTGGTATTCAAAATGCTTTCCTATGACCAACAGTTTGAAATGTATTCGATTTTACAAAAACACTCTTGATGTTATTTGGTCCTATTTTAGCATCATGTGAGTCTTGCCACTAGAGCCATATATTTTGTATATACTGGTTCATTTGTTGGTATTTTTTACGATCTCAGATAAATCCGCAAGTGCATGGATACTAATGTAGCACTTCACCTATGAGTATTCCAGGTCATCGAATCACATGGAATGTGTGTGCACCGATCTTCTAATCTAGTTCGTCCAAGGACATCAAGAATATGGTAAGCAGAGGGTAGAGAGGATTCCTATGGTCAAGGATCCTATAATAAGATAGGTTCGGTCTATTACTGCTCACTTCGGGCACTAGTTTACCCCAGCATCCATAGGCGACTCCGGCCAACAGCTCTACGACGTGCCCAAACATGCAAGATTATTAAGGCCGGATAGGGCTGTCCCCACCTACCGACTACCTCTACAAAATATGGGGCACATGGCAAACAAAGGTAACCTCTAGCCTACACACCACGTCTATGCTATCAATTACTATCCTAATCTCGGATCCACGCATATAGAAGACTAAGATACTCTAACTAGATAGAGTGATGATCCCGTAAGCAATAAAAAAAGAACTTACTTGAATAGGAAACTTAAACACCAAAGAGGAAACACAAACACTTACTTGAAAAGGAAACCATCCATCAAGGTACAAGCATGGGGAAGATCGCCGACAAGCCCTGCACTTCCCCGAACTCTCCCTCACTCTCTCCCTATTTTCTAAGCACTTTGGCAGTGATAAAGCATCTGGAGTGGACCTCTAAATCTTCTTCTTGTGTTGTGTTGGAGTTGAGTCACTCCCCTCCTTTTATAGGGCCCAAAGGTGGTTCCTAGAGGCGGTAACTTCCGCCCTAAGCGGGGGAACCGACCTTGAAAAGGCGGTGGGAGACTCCCCGAATAGGCCTTGCCCGAGTGGGCCTCAATGATGTTCAGCCAAACACGGGTGTTCGGCCAAACATACACTAACCCCACTCGGTCAGAGTCTTCTCTAGGACACTGACTTACTGTCCCCATTCGACCCTCCATGTGTTAGACCTTTTGTTATGTCAGTTTGTTCTTTTTATGGGCCCGTGGATCCGTGTACTGCACTCTGATTGGCCAGGAGTGTGTTTCCTTCTCTAATTGCCTATGCTTTCCCTCTAATACATAGATAAATCACCTGCATACAAATATTCACTAACACTTGTAGAAATTGTTAGTAATAAACTCCTACCACAATGTTGGTTATTGCTTTGATTCTTTTTAGCAGGGATTTGACGGTCAGATTTGGCATTTAAGGACAGTCAATAGAGGCATTTGTGGCTCATATAAGAATGGTCAAATTCAAATTATTTTTTGCTTTGGTTAAAATTGCTTCTTTGAAGTTTTGGTCATATAAGCTGCTATTGTAAATTGTTTGAGATTATGAGAAACTCATGCTCCTTTTGATGCTATTCATAAAAGATTAGTTGAAAAAATCAATTTGCTTGATAAAGAGCATGAGGAGCTTAATTGTTTTCTATGATTATCCTTGCAATGAAAATATTATTGTTAAGACTAACAATGCAAGGTAATTGAGAATCTCAAGCATAGATAGAAAAGGGCAAGGACTTAGAGAAAGAAATGAGAAGTAATGTCAAACCTCTTCAAGATATCGGTAGCCATGGGTGATGGGTATTTTAACGATAATAGAATAAATCCGCAAGCGTACGGATACTGAAGTAGCTTTCACCCAGGAGTATTCCAAGGTATCGAATCCACAGGGAACATGTGTGCCTAATCTTTTGTTCTTGTTCGACCAAGAACACCAAGATAAATGTGGCTTTGGGTAGAGAGGATTCCTATTGGTTAAGGTGCTAATTGTTGGCATTCCCTAAGTGCCCCTTTTATATGTGAATATAAACCCAATTAGAGCATAATTGATATCAATTTAGGCCATTTACCTGTGATTTTGCCTATATATTTGTATATGTATTATTTTGGATCTTTATTGTAGAAACAGGTGAAATTGGTGATTAAAGTGATGCTGGAAGAGGACAGGAGTCCAGAAGCGACAAAAAACACTGAAGAAGCCCAGTGCGCCGATCGGTGAAACCCATGAGCCGATCGGTGCAAGGATGTTTTGGCCCACAGAAGTGATCGAGGCCCATTCCACATGTTTTATGGAAGTTTATCTGCACAAGACACTTGAAGATATTTACCAAGAAGATTTATGGAACTTCAAGATCTCGACGTGCAGTACAAGACTTTATCTTGAAGGACAAGGCCCACATGGCAGCTGTGGAAGACAGAGGAACCAACTCGAAGAGAAACCAGAGAAGACAGTCCTTTACGAGTAGAACCCTTATATATACTTGTAAGCCCTGGCCGCGGAAGAAAGGAGTCATCAGAGGGACAACAGATCCATGAGTTAGAGCCACCGGGGTTCGCCCCATTAGAATAGATCTCTAGTTGAGTTTCAAGAACCATTGGAGTAAGAGTTGATCCGTCAAGGTAGGCCATCTCGTTGGTGATGAATCGTACTCTATGAATCTCAAGGATGATCGAATATGTTGATGATGGTTTGGGTGATTTGTCTATCTTAATTCTTTAATCATGCATGTGCTTATTCCAATTGCTTAGTTCTAGGCTAAGTAGGTTGATATTATCTTGATCGTGGTGATCAGGGTAGTATTCAGACATTGTATTGATTATGGTTGCTTGATGACGCTAGTAGTGTGGTTTAGCGGTGATAGCACTAAACCTGCGCATCACTATTGGATAGTCGAGTAGGGCAAGATACTCGCACGATTAAGGGTTTCCTCTCCGCAGCGATAAATCGGGAGCCGCTCAGAAAGGTGGGTGGTCTTATCCATTATAGGTATTCATTGATCCATGTAATTACCATTATGATGCTATTTGATTAGACTTTCTGGTTACGATCTCACTAGTAGATATATGGCTACTCACTTAAACAGCTTAGGCTTACAAGGCATCTGACGCACTTTGGCTTAGATTCATCCGTGTGCCGATCGGCTCAACTCCAGTGCCAATTGGCGCAATCACAGATTCGCTAGTGTGTCGATCGGCTCAACACTGCGCCGATCGGCGCAATGACAGATTTGTTGTCTGGTGCATCTTTGCGCTGGCCAGTCTCCCCTCATGCAACTTGAACTCGATAGTAGCCTTGACTAGATCTTTTACTGTTAACTTTGTTTAATAATCCCTAAGGTCCCAGTGGATACGATAAACCTTGGAACACTCAATTCAAGGAAAAAAATTGCTACAATCATACACCGTCCTCTTGTGGTATATAAGTGGGTGCGTAGTTACAACCAACAAGCGTACTTTTCTTGCACCGTTGCCGAGGACCATAGCAGGTTTTTAAACATTGCTTGATGTATTAGTATTTTGTCATTGTGATTTACTTGTCTCTTTAGTACATATATTCTGTTAAGTGAAACTAACAGGTATGGATGGTCCTAAGTCAAACAAACCCTCTAATTACACCGATGATCCAGAAAGGCTCTTTCGCAAGAAGAGAATAGCGGAGAAGAGCAGCAAGTCACTTGGAGATTTAGCTGGAGAAGCAGCCCATGCCAACCCTCCAGTATTATTCACAATTGTAGATCCAGAAGGAGAGGAGATGGCAGAGTTACCCTTGGTTAATCATTTCAAGCCTCAATTGACTAATGTTGTCAAGACAGATTTCCAAGAAGCTCAAGATCAGCATCCATATCAACTAGAGAGATATGTTGGATTAGTGGCGTAACAACCATTCACAGGTTTGAAAGATCCCAATCACCATTTGTAGCACTTCCTTGAAGTTTGCAGTACATTCAAGATAACGGGATTGACCGGAGATCAAGCACGTGTGCGGTTGTTCCCCTTCTCTCTAGTTGGACGCCCCAAGCAATGGTACAATGGATTGGAAAATGCAGTAAAAACTGTGTGGGACACCTTAGCAGCTGCATTCTCAGCCAAATACTTCCCTCCTGGTAAGACTCAAGCTCAAAAGAATAAGATTCTTGGATTTACGCAGAATGTTGATGAGAGCTTCGGAGAAGCATGGGAAAGATACAGTGAATATACTGATGCATGCCCTCATCATGGTCTAACAGTTGGAGAAGTTGTTGAGAGATTCTACATGGGATTGAATATTCTATCTCGTCAACACTTAGATGCTTCAGCTGTGGGTTCATTCATGTCGAAGACTCCCACCCAAGCTAAGGAATTGATCAAGTTGCTAGTTGAAAATCAATCATGGGATAGTAAGAGAAGTTTAAGGAACTTACAACCTTCAAAAGGAGTGGCAAAGAGTGTGTCGATACTAATATCGGCAGTGGATCATAGGGCTACCCATGATACTAATATCGGCATGCGCGAGACCGACAGTCGATGGACACACAAGACGCAAGGTTTAGACAGGTTCGGGCCTCCCGGAGGATAACAACCCTACGTCCTGTGTTCTGTTGTGTATTATGCAGTATATCTAGTTCTAGTCCTCTATGAGAGAGCCCCTGCCCCTCCTTATATATCCGGGGGGCAGGGTTACACGGCAAGTATCCTAGTCGGTTACAACATGATTTCCGACTAGGATTCTATCTCTAACTTTCTATCTCTAGTATTGACTTGTCGTGTACTCCAAGTAATAATCCGAGTAGTTATCTTCATGGGCTTTATCTTTATTGGACCCCGGCCCACTCGGCAATATATCCGAGTGGTGAGGTATCCCTGGTATATATATCCCACAGTAGCCCCCGAGAGATTTGCATGTTAGTTGTTGATCTTCAATTCATTGACTAATGCTTCGCCATGATTAAGCTTTTTCTTGTACAACAACAAACTTGTAAAGATCTCCAAGAATCTTCAAAAAGAATTATGCACCAAATAATATCCATATGCGGGGAAAAATCTACCTACTAGGTGTAGGTATAGCCCCCGACTCAGAAGGTATTTAGACCACAAAATATCTTGTGAGTCAAAAATAATAACACCGTATGTAAATCTGGATGTACCACTTTCCCTGTTTAATTCGATGAGAAGTTTTAATACGGTAGCCCCCAAGATTGGTTCTACCACTCCCACCAGCTAATAAAAAGAACCATTGGTACTAATGAATCCAAGTGATACTTAATCAAGTATAACAAGTATATCAGCCCCCGGGCATGATTCCAAGTAAATAATATCAACTCTTATAGGGCTCTCCAATATTGAGTAAAATCATGAATAGTTGATCATGGTCGAGTGACCCAATGACTCGGTGCTCCGTGACCGAGTGATCCAATGACTCGGCGCTCCGTGACCGAGTGATCCAATGACTCGGCGCTCCATGACCGAGTGATTCAATGACTCGGCGCTCCGTGGCTGAGTGATATCGACGAGATAACTGTAATATAAGAATACAAATAATGTAGTTATATGTAAAATTAATATAAAGTATTAATGAAACAAGGCCTTTAATATCTAAGTCTGTTGGATTTCTGTTATTCGTTTAAGGCTTATGTTTGCTTAGAGTACTGGCAGAAATAATCGATCATTCAACCAATCAGACATAAAAACAAACAAGGTTCATTAAAAGAACGATGTGCACGACAATTTCGACAAACGACATGAGCCATGGAGCTAGACTGACCAACTTGAGTAATGGGAGTCAGACGGGCAACTAAGAAAAATAGCTGAACTCCTCCTAATACCAAATATGTACCGCTAAAACTCATTCGGCCAAACATGTACGAGTCGAAATCAACCGAGAAAAATTATTGACCAATATTGTCAAGGCAAAAAGATGAGTTCAAAAGAAACTTAAAACGATCAGAGTAAGACGAAGAACCTACGGCCTTCAAATTGAATTGGTAGAATACAAAAATTATAAATGTAACTTAGCTTTGATATTTGGCCAGTCGTAAACGAGCCCCCGAGCATGTCATTGAACCATCAAGCCAATGAACGAGTCAGCGAGTGACTTGTTGTCCCGAGTCGTTGAGTGATTGTGTCGCTGAATGATTAGTCGAGTCGCCGAGTGACCGGTGGACGATGACATTGATCACTTGTTGTTGATAACACGTTCCTCTCACATATAGGACCGCTATCTTCCCTAGTGTTATCGCACAACTCGACCAATGTAAGACTGAGTCATCCATCACGACCTGTCCTTCGGTTACCAATAATCACCACGCAGCTCACGTAACTCGGACTCCTTCCTTGTGAGACGAGTAAACTTGGATTCGGCTTCCAAGTATAGCCACCATACGTGATCTAGACTCGCCGAGGATTTTGTCGCTTGATACTCGCCGACTCCTCGGGCGTCGATTGCAGCAAAACAACGCAACACAGCGTCTCGCATGCAGCACTGCTACTATAAGCGTATGCTGCCTTGCCCGATGGAGTCGTTGCCTCCGCTTGATCGTTGTCGATGAAGATCCAACTTTTCTCAAAAACTTGCCATCGAACTCGACAAGTCAATCTTCGCGCCGCCCCTACCTGGCGCGCCAACTGTCGATACTAATAACGGCAGTGGATCATAGGGCTACTCATGATCCTTGTATATCGGTAGAAGCATGCGCGAGACCGAGAGTCGATGGACACACAAGACGCAAGGATTAGACAGGTTCGGGCCTCCCGGAGGATAACAACCCTACGTCCCGTGTTCTGTTGTGTATTATGCCGGATATGATCTAGTTCTAGTCCTCTATGAGAGAGCCCCTGCCCCTCCTTATATATCTGGGGGGCAGGGTTACACGGCAAGTATCCTAGTCGGTTATTACATGATTTCCGACTAGGATTCGATCTCTAGTATTGACTTGTCGTGTACTCCAAGTAATAATCCGAGTAGTTATCTTCATAGGCTTTATCTTTATTGGACCCCGGCCCACTTGGCAATATATCCGAGTGGTGAGGTATCCCTGGTATATAGATCCCACAGAGTATGATTGAGAGGACTCATGAAGACTTGGTTATGGATCGCCTCGATGCTATTCAAAGAAGGTTGAACAATAATCATCATATCCCTAAGGAAGAGCCGCTCAAGCTAGCGGAATCACGCTCCACTTGTAGTGAGTGTGGAGAATTTTGTCATGTGTGGAAAGATTGCCCTGAAGAGATGAAGATGCTAGAATATATGAAGAATAGTGGATGGAAGCCCCAATTTCAGCAGCAAAGGAGTTCTTTCTCTCCTAGTTCGTCCATGCAAAATTCGATCCCACTTCGTCTCCAATGTCATGAGTTCTTCCAAGCTCGAGATAAGATCAACAAGGACAACCAAGATAAATTCAAGGAGATTGATCATATCCTTGGGGGAATTAATGATAAGGTGATAGAGATTGGGAGCTCCAATGAGCAGATTTTGAAGCATACCAAGATTATGGAGCAACAGATGGGATAGTTATCGCAAGCAATTCAAGGTAACAAGGGGGCTATTCCTGGCAATACAATGTCTGCAGAACAGTTGAAGGCAATAGCTACATGGTTAGGAAAGCAAACAGAAGATCCAGAGCACTCTGCGGGAGCAAGGAAGACCCGTGCCGATCGGCGCGACGGTACTGTAGGCACCGATCGGCTCAATGAGAGCGCCGATCGGCGCGAGGAGGACATTGACCTCTCTGGTCTGGAAAAGGGCATGGAAACATAGGAGCATGGCCCTACCATGTTCTTGGATACTCAACTGCTGACCAAGATAGAAAGAGCACGGTAACACAACGAGCAATTCGCAAGGTTCGTCGATATTATGAAGAAGCTTTACATCAATATCCCTTTTGTTGATGCTATTTAAGTACCTATCTATGCCAAGTACATCAAGGACATGATACAAAACAAGAAATCCCTGGTTTTGAGGAGGTTGTGAAGGCTACTAAGGAACTTATGGCGGCAATCAATGATGTTGCACTTGAGAAGAAACCCGACCCTGGGTCACCAAGCATCAAATGCATGATTGGACCAAGGATATTTGATAGGTGTTTATGCAATCTTGGAGCGAGTGTAAGTGTTATGCCCCATCATATATTCACAAGTCTCAATTTGCCTGAATTAGAGCCTACGAGAATGTGTTTGGAGTTAGCCGATCAATTGGTACGCTTCCCTGATGGAATTGCTGAGGATGTGCCTGTTCAAATTAGAGATCACATCGTCCCCGTTGATTTTATTATGCTTGATATGGATAAGAGGACAAGGACCCCGTTGATCTTAGGCAGACCCTTCTTGAGGACAGTAAAGGCCAGTATTGATGTTGGAAGTGGTGAGATAAGCTTTGATATTAGTGGGACACCCAACTCTTTCAAATTCCACCCAAAAGGAGAAGAATGTCGTGTTGTTGATGAAGTGAAGAGATACAAGACACCGTGGCAATGTAGCATCGAGAGTAATTGGAGGGAATGTGTGGATAGGTCATCCGAGGTATATGAGCCATAGAGATGAGAAAACCTTGTAGTGTCGTGGCCTCACATCCCGCACTGTGACACTAAGGATCGATTGTTTGCGGGAAGGTCAAGCTCGTTGACCTCTAAATAACTAGAGCGCTCTTGGGAGGCAACCCAATGATTAGGGGATTTAGAAGTTGTTTAGTGCTTACAGGAGGGCAACCCGTTTCATGTAGTTAATTAGTGTTGACCGGGAGGGCAACCCGGTGTTTTCATTTGCTTGCTTCTAATAAATACAATCTCCCGAATAAAAGAAATAGAAAAAGTGTGTGCTTAATTCTTGTGTGCTCTTGCGTTGTCTATTTATTTGTGCAAAACTGTGTATATACATACTGTAGACTAACAACGCAGGAATAAAATTAAACAAGAACCAAAAATAGGAAGGAATAATGCTTGCGCCGATCGGCACACATTTGTGCCGATCGGTGCCTTATTGCCTAGAACAGGACAAAAGGCTGACGATGCCCAGAATTGAAGGAGTGCTAAGAACCAACCAGTATAGCAATTTTTAGAGGTGGAGCTATTTTCAAGAAAGGCAGCATCTAGCGAAGAAGTGAGGGGCCAGGAGCAAAAATGAGCATCACGCTGATCGGCGCACGCCAGCACCGATCGACGCGGCTACCAGATGGGCCCCTCTACATGTGTTAATGCTACAGGAACATTGGGAAAGTGGAAATTAGGTGAAAGAGATGAACACGAGGTATCAGGATCAGCGCTGGACCAAAAGACGAGGTACCAGGGAATTGTGCCGATCGGCGCCCTATTGTGCCGACCGGCACAGGAATCCATGTGGTTCCCAAATTGGCGACAAAGGAGGCAGGCGTTGATTTTGAAGAATAGGTATGATTGCTATGCAGGTGTTCAGTGCAGACGAGACATGGAATTGACCAAAAGCTAAAAAAGAGACGGTGCACCGATCGGTGCGGGCTGGCGCTGATCGGCGCAGTCAATCAAGGATTCCGTGTTGTTCCCCTGCCAACCAACATGATGTACTGGGAAGCAACATAAAGAAGAGGAATCAAGCTCCAAGTTGTCAGAGCATTGAGAATTTGAATTGTGCCGATCGGCATAGCTACGCGCCGGTCGGCGCTCTCTCAAATTTTGAAATTTCAAGGCGGGTCCTTCTCCTGGAAGTTTCCCACTCTATAAAAGGGAGGCCAGGCACCCCCAGTCCACCTTCCCCACTACCCACAATCTCGCACATGTTCCGCATTCCTCGCAGATGGATCGTCTCCGCTCCTCCGTCGGCAAGTTGGGCAAGAGGCTGTGCCGGGGAAGCAATTTCGACGGCAGCCGCGAGTCGAGCGGTGACTCCTCGGTGAGATGTTGCTCTAGTGCTCATGACGACATGTCGGTGGGTGATGCATCCACCGGCTCGGCGGCAGCGATCCGTGCCCGCCACTCCGTCTTCGGCACGCCCCTTCCAATGAGGCGTGCTACGAGGAGCCAAACGGCAGCAAGCCGTGGGGTTCCCAGATCACCACCACCGCCGGCATTCGTGCCGCGCACGGTGGAGGAGGGCTTCACCCTCCTGAGCGTAGAGGAACAAGAGCACTACCTCGCGGTGAGGGGAAGGTTCGTCCCCAACTTCAACTTGGACGAGACCTTCCTCACCTCGATCGTCATGTAGGAGGACATAAGGAGGATGCTCAGCAACCTCGGCTGGGTGGACTTCCACCAACTTCCCATGGACCAAAACCTCAACATCATCATCGAGGTTGCCTCTACGATGAGGATCGGCACCAACGACTACGGTGACGAGGCCATCAACTTCCGCGTCCGCGATGTCAGCTACACTGTGACCATGGAGGCGGCGGCTCGAGCCTTCGGCTTCAACGCCGATGTCGATGTCGCCGGCATCTTGGGACGTGAGGAGTTGGACTACTTTTAGAGGAGGCTCTCATTCATGGAGGAGATGAAGAGCGGCAACATCCGCAACTCGACTATTCAAGTCTTCCATCGGTTGTTGGCGGCGCGCACATGCGACAAGGTCGACTCCAGCAACGTCACCGATGCGGACTTGCGGTGGCTCTTCAACGCCATCGTGAGCCCGTCTCACTGCAACCCCATGACAGTGATGGTGTGGGGTTGGTTCGAGAAGAGGGGCAAGAAGAGCAATAAGTTGGCCTTCGGGGCCTATCTTCAGCGCCTAGCAGCCCTTGTCTGTGACGGTGACAGACCGGGAGGACATGACAACAAGTGGGAGTGCGTGATAGAGATCGGTGAGAATATGACTCGAGGCAATATTGTCACAGGAACTGTTCGCGCCAGCTTCCATGTTGGTGGCACCAACATTAGACTCCCATGTGCAGAGCTAGGAGTTTTTCTCCCTCGCAAGCTGGAGGGAGGAAATTGGCTTGAAGAAGGTCTCCTGGAGGGGGGCCGAATTTCCAAGGACCGCCGTGGGCGGGTTCAATAACCGGCGACATTTGCAGCGGCCGACTGTGAGTGGGGCTCCTGGGGATCACACCAAGAGCCTCAACAGTACTAGTCAGGGTGGAGCGACACAGCGGGCAGTTCACAGCCCTCTGCGCCGGTCGGTGCAGGCAACACCCTGTCTGGTGCCACCTACTTTAGTGCAGGCATTGACTACAGGTACCAAGGATGGATACCTATGGTGCCGCCGGTGCCCGGTGCAGACTTCTTCGTGCCCATGCAGGGGTACCTCGACAACAACATGCATCACATCGAGCACGTGGAGGATGCCACATCCCAATGGAGGAACAACCACGACGCAATGGTGGAGGAGTTCGAGCAACTCAAGGCGCGGTGCTATGGCTTCGATCAGCCACCGTCTCCACCTCCGTTTGACTAGAAGTGCTTAGGAATTGGCACATGTATCGGTTTCCCGGTTTGTATTTTCTTTTATCTTTTGCAATCTTTTTCTTTATTTGCTTATGTGTGTGTGAGCGGGTTGGGAACCATATATCGGGTGTGTTTATTTTCATGTAAGTGTGTTAGTAGTAGTTAATAGTGTGCTTACTTTCATGCAAGTGTGTTAGTAGTAGTTTTATTTTTCATGCAAGTGTGTGCAAAAATCATCACCATGTATTCGAGTTTCGATCTTAATATAATGGTGGCGGTTATGCTCTTTTAGGAGAATTGAAGTACTTATCCTTTCTTGAAAAATATAGGTGAAGACCAAATAATGTTGAGCATTGAATAAAACTTGAACTTACACTTAACAATTATTCGGCAAATATGTCTTATGTGGAGCAATTCTGAGTACCCATGTGCTTCATTTGCATTGTCCAATTCATGATGATAACTTAGTACCAATCTTTTTATAAATAAATTTTCATGTTGTGAACTATAGAATTTATTGTTTTCAAGATCCTTACCTATCAATGCCATATTTCGAGCAATACTCATGAGCCTTTGATATGTAGATAAACATTAAACTAATGGTTGAGTTCGGTTAGGATTTAATTCTTATTGGTATGAACTTTACTAAGATGGCCAAATCTTTGTGTATCATTTTGTAGCCTTGAATTACTCATGCAAAAATTCAATTCCGCTGAGTATTCCACCATAAATCCAAAATGTCTTATTGAGTATCATTCCTTGACCACATCCTATATTTCTGCCTTTATTTAAAGCCAGGTGAATCAAATACCAATAAATGTTGGTGGGTTCAGGTTCAGAGCCGATCGGCGCAGCAGAGAGCAAAATAAAAAAAAACAAGAAAAGCTCTGTTATTTGCTAAGGGACTAGCAAAATTTTAAGTGTGGGGGGATGGTATATGACATGCTTATTCACGAAATTCATTCTAATATGGCTATGAATCATTCCAACCATGTGCAATCTGATAATAGGAGTTCCTTTTTTCTTCCAAGATCAAATTTTTGCTATGCACATGTCCACATATCAAAAGTTTGAGTCCCTTCTTAAATTTTTCTTTCTGAAATGGCCATCTTGTTAAGCTTCTGTAATTCCAGTAAAGAATAATCTCCTAGCTTTACAATATTTGTTGATTTATGTTTGCAGTCCTTGAATTACCTCTCCAAGCTACTCATATAAGCTTTACACAAATATTATTTGATCATTATGATGTAGATATAGGTTCAGTGATTTGAAAGATGAGTTGTTGCTTTGGATTATTTGGAAGATAGATTCTTTATGTTCACAACAATCTTTTAAGTGATTTTCATGTGTGGAAAAGTTATAATTTGTGATTTGGACATGATCCTTTGCTTTGGGGAGAAACTTTAAGGCCTTATGACCATATTTGAACTATTTTGCTGAATACCAATATGAAATACACCACAATAGAACAATGCTCAACATTTGCTGATTTGAGATATCTTTTATGATAGAGAGAGTATGTTCTTTAATTTTTCTTTCTTTTACTTTACTCGGGACGAGCAAAGGTTTAAGTGTGGGGGAACTGTTGGCACTCCCTAAGTGCCCCTTTTATATGTAAATATAAATCTGATTAGGGCATATTTGTATATGCATTGTTTTGAAGCTTTATTGCAGAAACATGTGAAATTGGTGATTAAAGTGATGCTGGAAGAGGACAGGAGTCCAGAAGCAACAAAAAACACTGAAGAAGCCCAGTGCACCGATGGTGCAACCCATGAGCCGATCGGCGCAAGGATGTTTTGGCCCACAGAAGTGACTGAGGCCCATTTCACATGTTTTATGAAAGTTTATCTATGCAAGACACTTGAAGATATTTGCCTAGAAGATTTATGGAACTTCAAGATCTCGACGTGCAGTACAAGACTTTATCTCGAAGGAAAAGGCCCACATGGCAGCTGTGAAAGACAGAGGAACCGACTCGAAAGAGAAACCAGAGAAGACACGGCTTGCCCCAATCGGCGCAATCCTGCGTCGATCGACGCAACCGCCTTATTTGCTAGAAACCGAGTCCTTTACGAGTAGAACCCTTATATATACTTGTAAGCCCTGGCCACAGAAGAAAGGAGGCGTCGGAGGGACAACAGATCCGTGAGTTAGAGCCACCAGGGTTCGCCCCGTTAGAATAGATCTCTAGTTGAGTTTCAAGAACCATTGGTGTAAGATTTGATCCGTCAAGGTTGATCGAATATGTTGATGATGGTTTTGGTGATTTGTCTATCTTGATTCGATAATCATGCATGTGCTTATTCCAACTGCTTAGTTCTAGGCTAAATAGGTTGATATTATCTTGATCGTGGTGATCAGGATAGTATTCGGACATTGTATTGATTATGGTTGCTTGATGATGCTAGTAGTGTGGTTTTGCGGTGACAGCACTAAACCTACACAGCACTATTGGATAGTCGAGTAGGGTAAGATACTCGCGCGATTAAGGGTTTTGTCTCGACAGTGATAAATCGGGAGCCGCTCGGAAAGGTGGGTGGTCTTATCCATTATAGGTTTTCATTGATCCATGTAATTACCATTATGATGCTATCTGATTAGACTTTCTGGTTACGATCTCACTATTAGATATCTGGCTACTCACTTAAACAACTTAGGCTTACAAGGCATCTGGTGCACTTTGGCTTAGATTCATTCGTGTGCCGATCGGCTCAACTCTAGCACCGATCGATGCAATCACAGATTCGCTAGTGTGCCAATCGGCTCAACCCTGCACCAATCGGCTCAACCCTGCGCCAATCAACGCAACGACAGATTTGTTGTTTGATGCATCTTTGCGTTGGCCAGTCTCCGCTCATGCAACTCAAACTCGACAGTAGCCTTGACTAGATCTTTTACTGTTAACTTTGTTTAATAATCCCTAAGGTCCCAGTGGATACGATAAACCTTGGAATACTCAATTCAAGGGAAAATTTGCTACAATCGTACACCGTCCTCTTGTGGTATATAAGTGGGTGCGTAGTTACGACCAACACTAATCAAGGTAAGAGTAATACTAGGTTACTTGCATTGGGCATCCGGTTTTCCCCTGCATTCACAGTGCGATTCCGGACAAGAGCCTATTGCGTAGCCGAACGTGGAGGATTTCAAAGGGCAGATAGGTATGTCACCACCTACTACCTACCTCAAGCAATCCATGGACTACACAATGAACAAAGGTAACCTATGGCCTAGACATCACGTCTATGCTTTCAATTACTCTCTTAATCTCCACATATAATGAAATAAGACTAAGGTCTCTAACTAAATAGAGCGTTGAGCGAGCAAACCAACTAAGTATAGAACTTACTTAAAAAGGAAACTTAAATACCAAGAAAGGAATCACGAAGACATACTAAATATGGCAAGCATCCGTTGGGTACAAGCATGGAGAAGAGGTGGACAGGCCCACTCCTCCTCCAGACTTCCCCTCACTCTCTCCCAATTTTCTAAGCACTTTTGCAGTGCTAAAGCCTTTTGAGAAGTGGAGTACTAAACTATTCTTGAAGTGCGTTGAGAGTGGAGCCACTCCCCTGCTTATATAGGACCCAAAGGCGATTCCAGAGGCGGTAACTTCCTTCTAATGCACACAACCGACCTTGGGGAGGCACCAGGGGACGACACATGGCGACCATGCACCAAGGAGGGCTTTATAGACATGGGTTGTGGGCCTAGGTGGCCCCTTATTCTGGGTCCATGCCAGGTGGTCCCTCGTCCCTCCTGACACCATAAGGCGAGGAGTTATGTCGATTTCCTTCTGAAAGTGGGCTAATGCATCCGTGTGCTTGGCTCTGATTGGCCGGAAGTGTGTTTTCTTCCTTGATGATGTGGATTTTCTATTAATTATGTGGAATAATTACCTACAGCATATATTTACCAACACTTGTAGAATTTGTTTGTAATAAACTCCTATCACTATGTCAGTTGTCCATTTAATTGCTTTCATGCAGGTATTTGACGGTCTAAATGAGATACTTAGTGACCGTCAACAATGGGCATGAGTTTGAGCCGATGTTTAGGGATGCTCAAGGTAAGATGGTGGGTCCACCGAGAAGAAGCTTGTGGAGGGAGCACATATGACTTGCTTTATTTATCATGAAGATGATAAAGTCCTATTAGTACAAGCTCAAGATGATAAGATGACAATGAAGAGTAAATCTACTAATTCTGGTCATGTATCAAAAATTCGAAATCATTGGAAATTTGGTTCAACATTATATCATCTATGCTATTGAGTTGGTCTTCGTGGAGAAATTAAAAATGTGTTATATATTATTGATGGTTTTCATATAAAGAGAACCCCAAGCTTTCTAATTACGAGACTATTAAGGTAGTCGTGTTCATATGCAAATTTATCCAATTTACTATAAATGTAGAGTAACTTGATTTTGCTTATATACATTTTCATGTTGCTCTATATTAAAATTTCTTGGCACTAGTACTTGATTTATAAGAGAATGCTCCTTTGCAATACTAGATGCTAAATTTATATGATCATGCTTGTCTTGTTTCAATCTTATCATTATCCTATATGCAAGCATTTGTTCATGCATGAAAATAGAAATGCACAAAGGCTATAGTGTCTTCTCAAATGGTAGATTGCAATATATCTTGTTATCTTTCTTGAACTATCTACATGTGCTTTCATTTCATATGGCTTATGAAAAATTGTTCTTTTCTATTATATTTATTTTGCCATAAACCAACTCATAGGCTATGTTCCCCTCAGGTTGTTATGATTATGTGCATAGTTGCAAGAAGTAATACAATCACGTGTATGCATAATGTTAGGGGGAGCTTATACCATGTTTTTGGTACATGAGTCTAACATATCTATCAAGTTTCTTGGTAGTTGTTTTGTTTTTTATCCTTGTCTTAGGAAATGTGCCTTTGTGGTGGATGATGACCAAGGAAAGAAAATATGCCAAATGCAATGAAAATAAACAAGTGTGAAGGAAATATATTCTTAAGAAGCATAATACGCAGGTGATTGCCTACGAGATCAACAAAACAAGCCATTGAGTAAAATCAACAAATGTGAAAGGCCATGGATATTACTAACATATTGAATGGCTCCAAGAAAATATTCAAGAACTCATCATAAGTTTGTGTGATTCGAGAGGATTTGGAGAATTGACCCGTAAATGGAGAAAAAGTAATGTTGGCAAGTGAAACCAATTTTTCAAGGATCAACCTTCTGGTATTTATTGATCATACTATACTCAAATCCTCCTCTTGAATACTGAATGAACTTAATTTAATTCATGCATTCGTTGCATCATATTACTATATGTGTTTTTAGGATTGCTAGGGTTTGTTATAATTTTGTATCTTTGCATGAAGATTGCAATCCTACATATCTCATCTTGTTACGGAAGATTGCAATGCTTGTCTTGACTTGTGTGACTTTATGTATCTTTTCCATGTTGAAAGTGATTCATACCATGTTGCCATAAATATTTATATTTTACCATGGTATGGTTGCTTATTATGGCTTGTGTTTTATTCAAATCTTGTCAAGACATCACATATATGTCGTGAATGCTTCATATCATGTTCACTCCAAATGTTACCTTTTATCATGATATGCTTGATTAGTTGGCTTATTTTTATTCATATCCCATTCAAGCCATCTTACAAGTCATGTGTTGTTATTCATATTCCCGATTATGACATGTTGATTGGCATATGCTTTATTTGAAATTTCTTACCATGGTGATCATGTGCATGCATATGTGCTTAGCATCTTGACTTACATCAAGTCTTGAATATTTGTTTATGACATATGTGTATTATTTCTTATCATGTCTCTATATGTGTCATTAATGAGTAAAATGTATGGTTCTCTCCTCATTAGTTTTTAATGACAAACATTTGTCCTTTACAAGTCATTCAAATTATGAGCATAATTCATGAATGAGTTTATCTTATATTTTGAGAAGTTGAGACTAATGTGTTTGCAAGCTTATCTTTGGTTTAGTCTAAAGAGGTGAAGTGATATTGTGGATGGATTAATGGATGTAGTTTTATCTTTATGGTGACCACATAAATGAGGATGGAGATGATGAAAGTAGCCTACAAACTATGATCTATAATTGATTAATTCAAAAATCATCACATTGGAGTGGTATATTGTTTCTTGTGACCATATTTATCATGATATTTGGGTATGTCAGTCGTACTATGCCTATCTAGTTAATTTTCACATGCCCTTGTATTGCATAAGTATTTGTAGTTCTTTGTGAGGTACGTAAATATATATCCCCATATGAAGTAAATTTCTTTCTTGTTTGTTATTTACCAAGTGCATATGTATACATTGAATATTCTACTATGCATGATTTGAGAGAGAGAGAGAGAGAGAGAGATTATACTATGATTTATGAGACTAGTGCTTTTATTGAGTTTTGTATTATATGGTCTCTCATTAATTAGTAATATGGACATATCAAAAGGTATGCATTCATGCTGTTATTTGTCTTGTTCAAATTGCATTGGTTTGATTACTGAATTCAATCTAGATTATATTCTCCTCTTGCTCTCTAAATAGTAAATACATATGATTTTATTGCATATCTATCCATGCTCATCATATGAGGGAATTTATTTTTCTAACCATTGTGATCTTGAGACTAACTTTTTATTGAACTTCATACTATTTAGTCTCAAAGTGGATAAAAGGTGACTCCAAAGGTATGCTTGTCATCATTCTTTCTTTTTTTTTCAGCCACATCCTTTGGATCATGGATAGATGATGAACCCTCATTTATTTTTTTATATGCAATTGTTCCTCCCATGCACATGTATTGTATTCTTTTGCCCTTTTCGGTGCTTGATGCCAAAGGGGGAGAGATATATTTAGGGGAGAGATATACAAAGGGGGAGAGAGCTTCGCTTACATTTTATATGCACATGTTTAGGGGGAGCTCTCTCTATGTTTGTTGTTTTATTTGTTGGAACTAACCCTCTAGTATATGACTCATGTTCATGTTAACATATAATAGAGTTTTTTTATCTTTCATCATTATATGATTGAGTTGTCATTAAGCACCAAAAAAGGGGGAGATTGAAAGGTCTAGGTCGCTAGCCTTGAATTAATGATGAGTTTTGGTGATAGATGACAATGGTTGTTGGAACTAATATTTTATATGAGTTTATGAGTTTGCATGATAGGTTGTGTTCCGGCATCAAGCAAGAAGATCAAACTATGACATCAAACAGTTTATATCAAGCATTGTGGATCAACATGGACAAGCTTGTAGATTGATGACAATATGGTTGACTCAATAAGTTATTTGGCAAAGATGCTTGACCAAGGATAGAAGTGTGCAATGTGTTGAAGGACATAATCAACACTTGTGAATAAATATAAAGACACATCATATGTTTGGAGATCAAGTGACAATATAAAAGATAAGTAGAGATCATTTGTTTATACTTTGAAGCAAAGTGACCATTAAGCAAAGTGATCATTGGTCATTGAAATAATAGTGAGCATATTAATGATGATGGATACAAAGTAGCATTACATGGAAAGATGGTGAAGGTTGAGCAAGACTTGGCTACGACGGACCATGTGCAAGGATGAAGGGCAAGCAAGAGGCTTGGCACCGAAGAACCAAAGGCAATGGTGAAGAGCATGTGTAGGCTTAGCGCGATGAACCGTGCAAGACTATGTGAAGCTATGGATTATCTATATCACTCATTTGGAGAATGGTTAAAATGTCAAATGCAAGAAGATGGTATTCATGGGTTTACTCACATCAAGTGAAATTGAAAGTAAGAGCAATGTTTGGATTTCACATGTTGAAGAACGTCAAGTGGGATGAACAAATAGAAGTGGTCACATACACTTCACAAGTTGATAAACATCAAGCCTAATATCATGTGAACATGCTCAAGGAAAAGGAAAGATTACGATCACACTTTTTGAGTTGATAAACATCAAATCTAAAATCTCAAGTGGACATGCTCAAGGCAAAGGTATAATAATGTTGGGCATATATGCTTATCGATAGTTGATCAACATCTAAATGATCAAATGGTGAAATTCTCATGTGTTGACAACCCTCAAGATAAGGAAATATTATGACATAACGTTGTTCCTATTGGCATAGTTTTCTAGTTGTCGTGGCCACCATAGCCGCGTTCTTTGCCGCCTCCACTAGATCCGCCGTGATCGCAGTTGCGACTATTGTCATCGTCGTGGCTGTTGTGGCCGCCCACTCGGCCACCTCCACTCTATCATTGTCATCGTGGCGGCAACAGACATGGTAGCACCTGCCAGATCCAACTACCGGTGCCGTCTTGTTCTTCTTGGTGTGGGCCACGTTAAATGGCCTGATCCATTGCTCAAAGGTCCGGCGGTGGCACATGGTGATGACATGGCGCATGCGCTCCACCATTATGGCCGGGTTCGACGAGAGGAGGTCATTTTCTATTGTAAGTGGAGGTCGAGAAGACCTAGGGGTGGTAGCAGAAGGGGAACGGATAGGGTTGCACTCTCCTGCATCCCTTCTTTTATATATGGTAGTATAACTTTGTGACGAACCATAATTTTTGCCCATACTATTTATGTCGGGCTCAGAATTGCCCATTATTAAGTTGTGTTACTGAATTTTAGATGCCCCTTATTAAGTTACTTAAGACTTTTATCACTAGAAATGATTTTATGCAAGGGCCACCACGTCGTGCTCAACATAGGAACATGCTGAAATCTAATGCCATCCCACGCCCATATCGCATCCAGCTCTAGAACAATTCGGTGCCAACACAACAACAAAGCACTACTGTAGCAGCGGGCAAAAAGTACTGTAGTGATGGGAATGGCAGCCCGCCGCTATGTCACCATAGTGAAAAACAAATCACAATAATGGCGAACACAATTTCCTGGCCGTAAGAAAGAAAAACTGTAGTGGCGGGGGTGAAAATGTCGCCCGCCATTACAAAGCAATCTACAAAATAAAAAAGAAAAACCCGAGGGCCAAACCCTGGCCACCCACCGCCCCCTCAGGCAGTGCCCAACCCTAGCCATGAAGGAGTGGCCCAAATCCGTCCCGCTCGGCCGCTGAAGAGGGAGCCGCCATGCTTAGCCCGTGCTCCGCCAGAGCTGGCTGCCCCGCACGCTCGAATAGCCAATAATTCATATTAAGCCAAACTAGGATAATGACCCACGCTATTTCGCGGGCATATTTTAAAGGATATTATAATAATTTATTTCACAATCATTAAATGACCATGTAATAACTAACTAAATTCAGTGTAATTGCAACTTGAAATCAATGACATAGTTAAAAGGTTTTTTAACCAAAGCTCAAAATTAGTATCCATAGTTGAAACCTATTGTAACCCAACTAAGACCCATATCTGCTGCCGATTAATCAAGGGCTAAGATTGAATTTATAAGACATTACTACATAATAATAATGTGATAAACTTAACATTATGTGACAAGTTTATTCACCAAAATACTGGCGAACATTTTGAACTTTAACATAGTATTGTTGTTCTCAGTTGATGCAAATTTTAACAACATTATTATTGTATAACAGATACGATATGAGATATGCCAAAATAAATACTTCATCAATTGTTTCTTCCAGCATTATTAAATTAGATAATAATTTTTGGACATGTATGATGTAAAATTTTCAACTGTAAGATAATCTGAAAAAAATCAAATTCAACGATTCATTTTTTTGATATATTTAACATTTTTTGAGGCATGTCATGTAGCATATTAGATTTTATTTTTGTGTGGTCACTGAAGAGAAATAATAAAAGCTTTTGTTTCCATGCAATTATTTGATTTCTAGGTAGATCTAAGTACATGAACATTCAATATTTTTTACTAAATATGACTGATAATGGAATCATAAAAATATAACACTCAACTCTCTGAGTACATGAGAGTACGATGCTCTCTGGATAACCTAGCGTGTTGTTATTCATTACTTCAAGGTAAGATAATTAAACTTAATTGAGAGCTGAGACTCTTCATGTTCAGATATATTATTCTGTTTCACTTATGCCAACTCTTTTCCAACCATGGAATGTACATCGTAAAAGAAATATTTCTCCGAAAAATTCAACAACCACAGTAATTCATCCAACTGCACAGAGTTGTAAATAGCTTGTAGAATCAAGCACATACAGAAGAAAAGCATTTGCTTACCGTAACTTGCTTGTGGGGGGTTTGCAGTAGGGCTTTCATGAAGACTTCTATCCCGTACAGGCCAAAGAAGACGCAATTTTGAGCACTTAATTATCCCTTACCTATAATTTTACTTGTGAAATTGACATCTGACATTCCACTGATGCTTGCGACGGGGAGTACACTATCTAAACTACCTGAACCCACTGTGAGAGATATTCTGGATTACAATCCTCGCAAACCTTCTGGTCACACAGTTTCTAATGGCACGAACGCTATTAGTTGGACACCTGGCCAGCATGTGCGCTACAGTATTGTCAAGGACTGCGTCAGGGCATCAGCTGATCGGGGTCGCCATGGTCACCGTAGCTGCCACCTTCTGATCTCCTTAGGTAGATTGAGACAACAGTGCTTGCGAGACCAGCTCAAGAACAATCATGCCAGAAATTTTTTAGCAAAGAACAATCCCGCCAGATGGACGATAAGAAAAATAGGATTTAGAGCTCCATCGGATGCCGAATTTCAGTATGACTTTTCCTATTATCGAGATGACATCTTGACCTGCTATAAAATTTTCATATCCTCGTCTTTTGCAAATCCTCTGTCAGGGGCGACATGGCTCCTATAACTGGTCACGTGGGTCAGAGAAACTGCTGTAATCCGTCATAGTCCGCTTGGTCCTGCTGCAGCTCCAATGGACATGGCACCACGCCATTCTGAAGAAGACTAAGGCGGATTTGCGGATCCTCTTGTGGTTTTTTTTAGAGCAATCCACCGTTCCTCCTGCGGCGGCTGCGGCGGCCAGAAAAGAAGGCATCGTGAGTCACTGGGGATACAGGTAGGCACGGTGATGGAGAAAATTTTGATCCAATAGCTAACATGGATACATGGAGGGCCAGATTTTTATCTTAGATAAGTTGAAAACTTGATGGAGGATCAGATATTTTGTTTTATTCTTAGAATTTCTAGTCTATTTCTCTTTTTTCCTAGTTATCATGGTGGGAGGTTCATCTCTTTTTATTAATAAATAGATTGGCCAATAATGTCAAATTTGACTATCAACGTGTCCATGAAGTCTATTGCAAAGGAGCTACGAGCACGAGAAAGATGGCTGTGGATGAAGCTTGGTTGTCCATGAAGTCTATTGCAAAGGAGTTACGAGCACGAGAAAGATGTGTGTGGATGAAGCTCGGTTGTGCTTGTTTTATTGGACTGACTGAACCGAGTTCGTAACAAATGGACCAAAGAAACATCGTCATGTGTGTTGTCTGGGTGAGAGTCCTATATATATAGGGTGTCCGACGGGAGCCAAAGTATCGGACGCTTTTTTTGAGGTTAGTGTGTGAAAAGAACCGAGGAACAACACGGTGCCACATGTCGTGATGTTATCGGGGTCAGTGGGAGGCGATAGGGATTACGGCATTTGTCCAACAAGCACGTGAGGGAGGGGCCACGGGCACCTAGACTCACTAAAACATTAGCAATGAGACGGTGTTTAGGCGACAAAAATTTGGGCTATTCGGTGCGTCGGTCGCCCGCTGCTCAGTCTGTCATTTGTTGGCCAAGTCTGAATCCGGGACCCGGGATTCCGGAAGATTTCGCATTCGCTGTCTGATTTCTTCCAAATTGGTGCGGGAAAGCTTTGATCTTTCAGCAACATCTGCCATTTTTCCGTCCTCTCAACACTGGCGTCTGACAGGGATTGATCTTTCTATTTGCTCAATTTCTCGCAGATCAGCCAGTGATCAATTGCTAGCTCTGCTGCCTGTCACAGAAGAGAAGACGCCATGGCCTCTAACGGCGGCGGCGGCCTCAGCCACACGTCCTACTCCGGCGACGACACCTGCGCCTCAGAGGGAGCCGCCGCCGACCGCCCCATGGTCACATTCGCCCGCCGCACCCACTCCGGCCGCTACGTCAGCTACTCCCGCGACGACCTCGACCGGGAGCTCGGCATCAGCGGCGACTTGCCGCCGGACCTCCAGGAGTTCACAAGCTACCACGTCCACATCCCGGCGACTCCCAACAACCAGCCCATGGACCAGGACATCATATCTGGACGCGTCGAGGAGCAGTACATCTCCAGTTCGCTCTTCACCGGCGGCTTCAATAGTGTTAAGCGCGCACACCTCATGGACATGGTCTTGGAGAGCGAGTCAGGTCAGGAGACTGGGAGCCAGATCAGAGACTGGGATCTGGACACTGGAGACTGGGATCACAACCGGAGACTGAGATCAGAGACTGGGACGTATGGCTATGGCAATGCCATCTGGCCCATGGAGAATGAAAATCACCCGGAAAATTGCGGAGTTCAACCTGTCCACACCTACGGTGACGCAGGCGGGCAGCCAGTGGAGTTCACCAGAAAATCGCGGAGGTCGCTCACCCGGAAACTTCAGATTCCTGCAGTCGTCCTTAGCCCATACAGGTATATATGGATTGTGTGCTTGTGTTCAGATTAAGACTACTTCGGCCCATTGATCATTAGTTCATCACATATGAAATTAAATGCATTCTTCTCTCTGAAGCATTAGTTTGGAACAAGCCAAATGTATACTGTTTTAAGTCAACCGTTGGTTCAACCTGCAGGTCTAGATTAGTCCCACTGTTGTGTGTTTCTCACTATTGAGCAAATTAGTTAGTTTTATAAACCTCTCGCTCATGCCATTACAAGTCATTCGAATCCAAAATTTGCCAAGGCAAAATGTATTCTTCCGTAATGCCATCAGTTTGCAAATTTTATCCCTCGTATGTCACCATTGAATAGTCAACAACATGAAAACACAAAAACTGCCCTTGCCGTTCTTCCTTCTGTCTGCAGTTTCACCTCCCATGGCAGGCTATGCCGTCCAACTTGAGCCCCGCCGCCTTGGCGAGTTGCCGTGACAACCGGGCCACCGAAGGCTTGCTATCAAGCTTGAGCCCTGCCGCCATGCAGCAGCAAGCAGGCGAGCTCTGGCCTGACTACCATGGCAGGCACGCTGACACATATGAGAGCTCTGCCCTGGCCATCATTGTAGGTCGCACGGCGGAGATCGAGGCCATGGCTGCCGCCAGCACCGTCTAGCTCGATGTTGAAGGTGAGGGTGCTATGGTCATTTTGAAAATAAATCTGATGCTAAGAATGACATGGATGGCAAGAAAGAGTTTAGTTTTTGCAACCCAATGCATGTACCGGATAAGTGGTTTTGTGTTGGTGGATCCGGGGATGTTTGAATTTGTAATGGCTTATTAAAAATTGCCTCTTTTTATAGCTAAGATCTATGCTACCGCTAAATTACTTCTAACTTCTTTTTTTCTAGAATGTAGAATGCTCCTACTCCTGCATTTTGATATCTCATTATTTGTCATATAGTTCAGAGATTCTTAAGTTCTAACGTAATAGTTACTCCTTGCATTGACACACATCTTTAGTTAACAAATGATGTCCAGTATGATAACCATGGTTTTGCTATTTACTGCAGGCTTCTCATTCTTATTCGAATGGCTGTCCTTGGTCAGTTCCTTGCATGGAGAATCAAACACAAGAACGAGGATGCAATGTGGTCGTGGGGCATGTCTGTTGTTTGTGAACTTCTGTTTGGCTTTTATTGGCTACTGGATCAGCTGCCGAAGTTATGCCCTGTTAACCGAGCAACTGATCTTGCTCTCCTCAAAAGTAAGTTTGAGACCCCACAACCATGTAATCCTCGTGGGCGATCTGATTTACCAGGGCTTGATATCCTTGTGTCCACTGCTGATCCAGAGAAAGAACCTCCATTGGTCACAGCAAACACTATTCTGTCTATCCTCGCTGCTGACTACCCTGCTGAGAAGCTCACTTGCTATGTTTCTGATGATGGAGGGGCTCTCCAAACATTTGAAGCAATGGCTGAAGCTGCTAGCTTTGCTAAAATGTGGGTTCCTTTCTGTCGCAAACATGACATTGAGCCTCGCAATCCTGAGAGCTACTTCAATCTCAAGATGGATCCAAACAGGAATAAGATCCTCTCCGACTTTGTCAAGGATAGAAGGAGGGTCAAGAGAGAGTATGATGAGTTCAAGGTCAGAATCATTGGACTGCTGGACTCGATTCACCGCCGCTCTGATGCATACCATGATAGAGAAGAAATTATGGCCATGAAGAATCAGCGAAAGCTTGCACATGATGATGCAGTGGAGCCTGTTAGGATTCCAAAAGCTACCTGGATGACAGATGGAACACATTGGCCTGGTACTTGGAATCAACCGTCCTCTGAGCATTCCCATGGTGACCATGCTGAAATAGTTCAGGTATGCATGATGACATTACTTTCCCAAAAAAAAATTTTAGAAAATGGACATAACATCCAGCCTCTACAAACATACACAACCATCACATTATTACAGAACAGCTGCCTTAACGGCCTTACATAACGGGGAAAACAAATGAGAAAAATCTACACCAATCAATTATTATATTTTCATGCATGATTGGCCTGTTCTAAAGCTATGACTTCTAGCGCTAAGCTCGTCGCCATGAACATGTCCTTTGCTTTTATTATCATGTTGTAACTCCCACCAGAACCGCAGCCAATAAGTTCCCCTAAAAATTGGCTACATAAATAAGAAGCATTTGGTTTTGTTAAAAATAATATCATTTCGGCAGCACCAAATAGCCCAACAAATCACAGCAATCCTGACCAAAATGTTGGACTTAGTAATGTATTCGAAATTTACCAAGCCAAGGATCCAACATATAGGCAACTAATATTGGATGGGTTAAACTAGTAGCAAAGTGAACAATCCTCCAAATCTCTCTAGCATGGTGCCAATCAAAGAGAAGAGGTGTTTAATTGTTTTACTGCAATTGCAAAAGACACACTTTTGGCTCCCTTTCTAATTATTTCTCACAAGATTATATTTAGTGAGAGCCACTCAGTTTTGGAGGTACCACATAAAGATTTTGATATCTAGCTATACCATCACAGAAGATATCGCTCTTGTGGAAGTTAATTTTCAACCTAGAACGTTGCTCAAAAGCAGTAAGCAACAATTTCATGATTTTTTCTTGTTTGTAGTCATGATCGATAAAGATAATATTATTGTCTGCATATTACAAGATGGAAAGACCATCATCGATCAAGTGAGGAATGATTGCTGTCATTTGATCAACCTCTTTAGCCCTTTTAATAAGAAAGCTGAGACTAACAGCTAGATAAAAAAACCTGAGACTAACATGCTTTCTGATAATGAGAGAAACTTTAAACGTTATCTAAAGGAGAGATTAGTGCAGCTCTGAGGGAGGAAGAGATTAAATGGTTTGAGCGGGCCAAGGATAAAATCTTGCTTGAGGGTGATGATAACACTAGATTTTTTTTTTCATTTGGTGGCCAATGGCAAACACCGTAAACAACACATCTTCATATTAGTTCAAGAAGATGGGGTCAATGTAGGTGACACTGTATTGAAATGGTACATCATCAACTACTATAGAGAACTCCTTAGTCAGCCCGAAGAGGATAACATAACCTTGATGGAAAGTCGCATAGAAGACATTCCCCAAGTCACCCTAGCAGAGAACGAGATCCTAATCTCTGCTTTGACAGAGGTAAAGGAGGCCATATTCCAAATGGCTCCTAGATCAAACGAATTTCTTGTTGAATATTATCAATTCTTCTAGGAGATTATTAAAGATAATTTGATGGCGCTCTGTCAAGATTTTCATGATGAACGCCTTAACCTCTTTAGCCTAAATTTTGGAGTACTTATACTACTTCCAAAATCCTATGATGCAAATCAAATACAACAATATAGGTCTATTTGTGTCCTCAACGTCAGCTTCAAGATTTTTACCAAAGTTGGCACCAATAGATTGAACATAGTGGCACAAAGATAGGGAGCCCTTCTCAAACTGCATTCATGCTTGGTAGGAATATCATAAAGGGCGTGGTGATTCTCCACAAAAGCATCCATGAACTTCATACCAAGAAAAGAGATGGGGTACCTTTTAAGATTGAAATTGAAAAGGCGTATGAATGTCAAATGGTCATTCCTTCGACAAACAATGCGCATGAAAGGGTTCTCACCCAAGTGGTGCAGATGGGTCAAAGGAATGATCACTAGTGGGAGTGTGGGGTCAAAGTAGATGATGACATTGGCCACTACATCCAAATTAGATGGGGTATGAGAAAACGGGATTATATGTCTCCTATCCTTTTTAATATAGTCACAAATATGTGAGCTATTCTTATTAAAAGGGCTAAAGAGGTTGATCAAATGACAGCAATCATTCCTCACTTGATCGATGATGGTCTTTCCATCTTGTAATATGCAGACAATAATATTATCTTTATCGATCATGACTACAAACAAGAAAAAATCATGAAATTGTTGCTTACTGCTTTTGAGCAACGTTCTAGGTTGAAAATTAACTTCCACAAGAGCGATATCTTCTGTGATGGTATAGCTAGATATCAAAATCTTTATGTGATAAAACATGTCAATGAGGAATGATTGACTATCTCCACAAGGTTAAGGATAGCCATAATTGTAATCTGTGGAATAAGATGGTATGTTTCCAGGGTTTTTTTTATCTTTTTTCCTATAGTTTCTTCTTTCTAGACAACTCTAGTCTACCAGTTTCTAATTTTGTGATTGCTAAGGTGGAGGTTCTAAGTACATTATCATTTGCACCCATAGAAATGCTTACTTTATCTAAGTTGGAAGAAACTCGAGGGTAAGGAAAAGAAGCGCAAGAAAGCACCCTTACCTGTATATTCCACATTGTGCTTTGCCACCATGCGCGCCATCTTATCCAAGGTGTGGTCATCATGTTTAACCAGTGAGGTGGTAGGAATCTTTGACCCCACAAGAGAAGTCCTTCGTCCTGGCGCTCGACGCCTTTCTAAGAGAGACCCGGGGCCATGGTGCAGCAGCCCCAATAGTCAAGATCAAGGCCTCCACAAAGAGTGGTGGAGCAGGCTCGACAGAAACAAAGAGTGACAGAGCGCCCTTGTAGTGAGGTCCGCATGCACAGCAAGGACACCCAATGGGAGCGTTGTTGCCCTGGTGAGCCCGGCTATAGGAGCTCCATGGCTCCCGAGAGGCGTGTTGGGAGCAGCGTTGGGTGCGACTGTCGTTGGTTGCAAGCACGATACATACTCGATGGAAGGGGTATCTGAGTCTAGCCCACCATGCTGCAGCCTAACCAGGCCTTGCACCATCTAAGGCATGGTCACAGGAGCTAGTGGTTCCTCCTCCCCACCTAGAGTGTCCCCTGCAACCCCAATGTGTAGAGCGGCATCCAGGGCAAGGAGTAGGTCAGCGGAGGTAGCTCCAGTGTCCTCCAATGTGCCATCACCTGCTACAACTTGAGAAACTAGAGTAATAACATTCTGCCTCTCGTCATCCTCATACATGACCTTGTAACTAATCTCCTCAATAATGTCATTACAAGCTCTCTCTCAATTGCTTCCTCCATAAGTGTCGTTTGTATCCTTATCAATGGCGGGTGGTGAGTCCTACTTGTCAATGGGTTGAGTGTCAGGTGCCCCCCCCCCCCCCCCCCCGCCCCTGGACATCCATGGCAATATCTCTGAATTGTGAGCTTCAAACAAGAGGACCCCTTCCTTGTTCTTGGTTGTGATGTTCCTAATAGCCATGATTTTGTCAAAGCTCAATATGGCATGGGAACTGGACCAAAAAGGTCTTATCGTCGTGCTCCTGGACATCCCACTCCCAATCAATAGGGACAATGCAGGAGAGCTCCAACCTTAACAAATCTGGTGAAACCTCATCCACCTCCACTGTGATCAAAGCTATGGCGGCATCACGCTCAGAAGTAACTGCTAAATTTGCTCCACCAATTAGAATCTCAAAGAAACCAAGTCCATCACCAACAGGGCCACAGAAGGTTGCCGAAGGCATGAGACCATGAAGTTAATTGAGGGCATTGATTAGTGAAATGATCATCTGAACATATGTTGCATCTCAGCATCCTCTTTTTCTTGGGCTCTGGCTGCTCCAAATCTTGCGCCGCTATCCTGTCTCCCACCCAACCACCATTGTTGCTGCCTACAACCTGACCCTTCAGGCTAGGCTGTAAGATCAATGACCCTAGAGTAGGGTTAATAGGTTTTGGTGATTCAAGTCAACATAGTCAATGTGACTAACAAGGTTTGCTAGTGTGCAAGTTGTTTAGTCTCATGGATGTAGTGCTATCTCAAAGGTTGCAAGGTAATTAATGAATAAAGGTGATCTTCCAAATGTCACCGTAAGATATGGTGCAGTCACTGTATGATACGGTGAGTGAAGAGGATGGAGTCTAGAAGAATCCATACTGCAACCTTGGCTCTGGTCTGGATGAGTGGGGATCACCATAAGATATGGTGGTGGTCACCATAACGTACGGTGACTGGACAATAGTTCGACTCTGGAACAGGAACACAAGTCGATGGACAGGAGCAAAGCTTATGGACGAAGTCGATGGAGCTTAAGAGGTGATTGTAAGATACGGTGAGTTAAGGAGGAGTGAAGACCAGATTCTGGATGTCTCTGGTGAATCTACAGTGTCGTTGCCATAAGGTACGGTGACCCAGAGAGGAGAAAGGAACAAAATGAAGGATGATTCTGTTGAAGCTACGGCGGTGTCAACGTAAGCTACGGTGATCCAGGAGGCTAAGACTCATATGAAACTGTGAAGATTATGACGTAACCACTGTATGATACGGTGCATCTTATGGCGACTTAGTTGACATACTACCATTGGGCCTCGACAAGTTAAGTGGATAGGTAAGTTGTCTTGTGCTAGCTTGTGTCATTCACATTATATGATGATGCTTAGATCGTGTTGTCCTTCATAAAAACAAGATCATTATGACTCTTTCGATGAAGGAATGGTATTCATATATGTTCAAGGTCATAATGATATTGGAGGTATAATGATCTACATGAAGACTGATGGAGTATCGACCGGCTATGAAATAGATCAAGGCTAAGGACTTGCTAGAACTAAGTGTCACAAGGTGTGGTGGACACTTACTGTAGATGTAGGACTTGAGTACATAGGAAAAGTGGTACTATTAACAGGGATTTGGGCTTAGTAGCTTGATCTAGTGTCCTTGGGTTGGTTACCCAGTAATGATGCACGTTAGACTTGGCAAGCTCAAAGACCAATGGAAGGACCAATTGTTGATGGACTGAAACCGAGATAAAGAGAGCATTGAATCGGACTTGTCTCATGCTTTGAAGATTGATCAAATGGTGTTGAACACAAAATGTCATTGGGAACTTGTAGAGCTCTTCACAAGCTTTCTAGAAAGTCCCATATCACTGTAATTGGAGTTCGGAGCAAAAGGTTATGGCCAAAAGGAAGTAGCATAATCTGGATTTTGTTCGATGGTGTCACTGTATATTATGGTGACCATAACGTTTGGATAAATTCATAATCAGACCGGGCATGTAATAGGAAAGTTGTGGATAATTTCATAAGATTTCCATCCACAGGTCATGTACCTAAATCGGAGTTCGGAGCTGGGAGTTATGGCCAAAATATTGAAGGCTGTGACGAGGTCATACCATATTACAGCGACCTCACCGTATATTATGGTGGCTGCCCAGAAAAGCTATAACGGATATATTCTTTGGTCCAATGGCTTTGTCTCGGGGTTGGGCCTATATATACTATCCAAATTGCCATTTGAGGTTGTTGGAGCTCAAGGGAAGTTATATACACATATTTGGAGTTACAAGCCACACAAGCTCATCGTATTGAAGATCAAGACAACTAGAGCAAGATCAAGGAGAGGACTATTGATAGCTTTGGCAAAGTGTGCATCTAGCTAGGTGGTTAGCCTAGGGGTGGATCAAGTGAGGATACCAAGCTTGTTACTCTTGGTATATGGCGGTGCCTAGATGGCTAGGCGTCGGTGTTGAGCTTCTGGTGGAGATGGTGGAAGTCTTCGCCAAGTTTGTACATGGTTTGAGCCCTCCATCCAAAGGGCATCACGAGTGAGAACCTGTGCTTGCACTCAAGGAGTGGTGAGTGTCCTAGGAGAAAGCATTGCCATGAGCGCAGCGGGAGGAGCCCGTGAGTCCACTTGGAGGATGGACCGTGCTTTAGGTGGACATCACCGACTCGAGGAGCAAAGCAAGCCCTTGTGGGAGGCAAGCTTATGCTGCTCGAGGAGTATTGGGCTTGATGAGTAGTGGTCATGCAGTATCAATCTTGAAGTGATATAGGCTTGTATACGAGGACTCGACTGTTGAGTTGCGGGAGGGATCAATACTCTGTCGGGAGTCGATCCAACGATAAGTAGAGGAAGGCATCACCCTTCCAAGACCTCGGGCTAAAACTCATAAGCATTTCTTGACTCTCTCTCCTTTACTACTTGCACTTACATTTCCACATTTACCTTGCTAATAGTAATCACCCTTGCTTGCTTGATCAAGTGCTTGCTTGTTGTGGCTTGTTCTTATCTACTAGACTTGTATGCATAGGACCCTTACCAGATGTAGTGATTGGTTACTTGGATTAATCACTAACTTGCATAGAAGTTGTATTGGTATGTGATACACTAGCATGGATAGGTTGTTGTTACCTTTATAGGATCATGTATCATGCTAGTGTGCTCTCTCTAGAATTGCATAGGAGTTATTTTGAGTGTTCGGTTTAGATGTTAGCGAAAAAGATATTCGTATGAGTTTCTGATTCAAACCCTCCCCCCCCCCCTTCTCGGTCACTCAATCCTTACACAGATGCAGGCTTGGCAACATCAGTTCCGCCATGACAAGACCCATGGCCACCTAGTCCACCACCCCTATTATCGTGAATATGGCCGCTAGCACTTCCACCATGGCCTCTTATATTCGCCACATCCGCGAATGGCTACAGCCATCATGGCCACCCATGCCGACACCAGCGTAGCCATTGCCATCGTGGCCACCTGAATCGGCCCCACCTTTGATGCGGCCTCCACCAAGGGGTTGGCCTTCCTCGCGCCCCCGGCCACGACCTTTGTCGCAATCGCCTCCACACCCCACCCCCTCTCCCTGTATGTAACCGGCAAGGTGGCGTAGGCCTGTCGCGCTAGGACGAGGAGCACCACCTCCGTTCTTGATCATTATGATGTTGGTATATGAACGAGGACTCCTAGAGCGAACCGTAGGAGTGAATTGCGCACAAATGCAACTTTGACATGTCGTTTAGCTACGTAATGGGCTAATGGGCCTGTGCGGCCCACTGGACCGAGGCCTTGGTCGGAGAGTTTCATGGGGGTTTGAATCATCTCACAGAGAAATCAAATCATGAATCTTGGGTGATCCATGTGACTTGGCGATCTCCGACGACCCTCCCATCAAGGCCATGCTGGCCCTCTAAAGAGATGGCATCATGAAAACCCCAAAATATCTCACCGAGGATTCCCTAGGTGGAGGTAGTTGCCCCCTCCATGGCTTACACCAAGGCCACCAGATGCTTGGTCTGCCATCAGAGGGCTATGCCAAGGTCTTGCCCATCAAGATGGCGCCTTCGAGATCTTGCACCACCACCGGAGAAGAAATGACCTCACCGCCAGGAAGCGGGGAACATGCAACCACACTGGCATGTATCTCAGCGTCTCAGCTACTCCCAAATCTTCACACTCGCTGTTGTTGTCTGATTCTTCCTCGATTGACCAAAATCTGCCTAGAGTTGAAGGCAGACCTGCTGGCTAAGGCGGCTTTGATGAGCATTTAGGTTGTGGCACAGAACCTATATCTGTCATGATTGATATCATGCGAGCTCTGCCTCTAACTAGATCCTGCTGCTTGTGCGACATCGTAGGTGAGGGATCTTGAGCTGTAATCTGACGGAGTGCCGAGTGCACCGTAGAGGCAATCACCACCCGGCGTGGCTATCATGCCTCGCCGTCGGCATCCCTCGCCGCTCTCTACATATCACCCTCACAATTGCCTCACCTTTTTGAACATTTGCAGACTGTATCAACATGACGTTACTACATCATAAGGATTTATCTAGCCCAATAAACGACAACACCTAATTTTGATTAATGGGAACTAAACTGGTTGTAGATCTTGCCCTTTAGAGCCGTTGACATCCCATGCCTGTTTACAGCAGCCATGTGACGCCCTTCTTCACCTTGATCTTGATCTTTCTCCTATAGAAGAACTCTTGCTGTGGCCTTCCACTTCCTCCATGTCTCTCTGGATCGAATTGGGTGCTTAGGGTTTGCTTAGATAGTCTTAATCTCATCATTCGTGTCTAATATTTATAGGCATGGGGAAGCAGGAACCTATCCTCTTTGTCGGGCCTTGAGCCCATCGATCATGTGCCTTAGAGCAAGTATAGTGAGTCCTAGTCAGCAGACTAAATAGTTGTCCATGTCATGAAAATCCTAGCTGGAAGTGCAAAAACAGTAGAGAGAGAAGAGAGCAGGCTCTTCGTCAAGCGCCGGCTCAAAGAGGCTGCCCAAGAAAAGTGCCCAGATCCGGCCAATAACCATGCAGGCATTAGTATTTTAATATTCCACAAAACAAACTAATAGTCCGCTTCATAGCCTAACCATTATATGGGCAATTTATTGCTGTCGATATAGATGATGTGGCTCTCGTAAAGAGCCGGCAGTTGGCGACTTCATTGGTCTTGCTCTTAAATGGGTTGTTAACCCCTTTAGGACCCGGTTATTTTGACCAAGCCATGATCAATTCTGATAATGTAAACAAATTAGGTAGTTGCAAGCAGTAAAATACACCCTCCATTCGCAAGAAACAGGTCAGATTCTAAGGTTGTACTAACTCAAACATTTTAAATTTTGATTGCAAATAAATTTTTATGTGTTATTTTTGAAAATGTAAAAATGGCATGAGTATATTCGTCTCCAAATGGCATGAGTAGTAAAAAATAGTAGTTAAAGTTGTATTTTGAATACCATGTCAATGTCCAAAACGACTAATTTTTAGTATGGAGGGAGCTTATTTTGAACCTGCTATTCTGGTAATCACCTAAGGAAGAAGATGGCCTGATTGATTTGTTCTTCTACTTCAGGTTATGCTTCAACCTCCTAGTGACGATCCCTTATACGGCACCACGGGAGAAGAAGGCAGATTTATCGACTTTACTGAGGTAGACATCCGTTTGCCAATGCTGGTCTACGTGTCCCGAGAAAAGCGTCCTGGATATGACCACAACAAGAAGGCCGGTGCGATGAATGCCCTAGTTCGTGTATCTGCTGTCATGTCAAATGCCCCTTTCATCCTTAAACTTGACTGTGACCACTATGTTTACAACTCCCAAGCATTCCGTGAAGGTATGTGCTTCATGATGGACGGTAGTGGTGATCGTATTGGCTACGTGCAGTTCCCGCAACGGTTTGAGGGCATTGATCCATCAGATCTGTATGCCAATCACAACACTTTCTTCTTTGATGTCAACATGCGTGCACTGGATGGCATCATGGGGCCAGTCTGTGTTGGAACTGGCTGTCTTTTCCGCCGGATAGCTCTATATGGATTTGATCCGCCACGCTTCAAGGAGCATGGTGGCTGCAGCAGCTGTTGCTTCCGCCAGAGACGCAAGATCAAAAGTTCAGTTGCTGCACCGGAAGAGACTGATTTTCTGCGAATGGAAGACTACGATGAGGATGAAACGTATAAGAAGTTTGGTAGGTCGTCCTTCGTCATCAATTCTATTCCAATTGCTGAATTCCAAGGGCGCCCATTATCTGATTACCCTAGTGTCAAGAATGGCCGCCCTCCTGGTGCTCTCACTATCCCTCGCGACATTTTAGATGCCTACACGATTGCTGAGGCCATCAGTGTCATCTCATGCGACTATGAAAACAAGACTGAATGGGGTCGGCGTGTTGGTTGGATCTATGGTTCAGTCACAGAGGATCTGGTTACTGGGTACCAAATGCACAGCCGTGGATGGAAATCAGTGTACTGTATCACCAAGCGTGATGCTTTCCGTGGCACCACATCTATCAATCTTACTGACCGGCTGCACCAGGTGCTCCGGTGGTCTAGTGCTTCAATTGAAATCTTCTTCTCCCGCAACAATGCACTGCTGGCAAGCCGAAGGATGAAGTTCCTTCAGAAGATTCCATACCTGAACCTCGGCATCTGCCCATTCATATCTATATTCCTGATTGTCTACTGCTTCCTGCCAGCGCTCTCCCTTTTCTCTGGACAGTTCATTGTGCAGGAGCTCAGTTTGACCTTCCTGACCTATCTGCTGGCCATCAGTCTAACCACATCGACGCTTGCGGTGCTCGAGATCAAGTGGTCAGGAATTAGCTTGGAAGAATGGTGGTGGAATGAGCAGTTCTGGCTTATTGGGGGAACGAGTGCCCACATTATTGCTATGCTCCAAGGACTTCTCAAGGTTACTGCTGGCATTGAGACCTCCTTCATACTGAAATCCATGTCTGGTGGAAATGATGTGGACGATTTCAAGCTGACATCACTCATAATCCTGCCCATCGTCATCATAATGGTGAATCTGATTGCCATCGTCGTTGGCTTCACGCGCGCAATATACAGTGAAATCCCCCAATGGAGCAGGATCCTTGGTGGCGTGTTGTTCAGCTTCTGGGTGCTGGCTCACCTGTACCCGTGCGCCAAGGGTTTGATGGGGAGAAAAGGGCGGACGACGGCTATCGTCTTTCTAGTCAGGCCTCCTCGCCATCACGACTTTGCTGTGGTGGGCGGCCATTAACTGGCCGTACGTCTCTAATGTCGCAGATTGGTAATGTTCTCCTGACTCATTACACCAGATTCTTAACATGAATTCTTTTGGGTCAGCAGTTCCCTGCAGCAGTCACTGTCCGAGCTGACGGGAAGAAGATTCTGACTGTCCAAATGGTTAGGTAGTGCACTTTCTGTTGAAATATGATACTGTGATGAATTATAATTATTTCTTTTGTTCATTCCCTCCCTTTGTATTCTAAGATGAGAGTTGGTTCTATACTTCTGTTGGACCCCTTTAACGAGTATAAACATTCAAGTTTTAGAACGTTCTAAGGTTCATAACACAGTGCTCGACTGACTTGTACAAGGACACTAAAAAGCGACGCATGGTTCTCCGACGCGGCTTTAACTTTTGGCTTGTCAAACATGGATTTGTTTTTACTACTACCGGAAGAGTGTCATTTTTTTTAAACGTTGTGATTGACCAGTCGTCATATTCAATTTTTTAAATAATTTATTTTATAATATAAGATATTTTCATCATGACATAACTATTTTAATATTTATATAATTTTATAATAAAATAAAAGATGAAGAATGATGTTTGAAAGTAAAAAAAAAACTAAAGGACTGAGAAAAACGACTAGAGGGGACGAAGGGTGAATGGAAGCCAATAAAAATTCTTCATGAAAACTTAGCCTATGTCTAAATTTGAACCCGATGTACCTCTAATCAAAAAACCAAGAGTACACACCAACTCATTATATGATAATCCTAAAAATGATTCAAAATGATGGCACACATCAAGGATGCTCAATGATGTCAAAAAGGGCACAAAGGAGATCCAAGAAACAACTCTTCTGAACCTCGAGGAAGTTTTGAATTCCACGACGAATGTTTTGAAGTTGATGGAAGTTCGCAATGGAAATTAATGATGGAAGTTCGGCGTGACACCTAGGGTGTCAAGGAAACCAACATATAAGCTATATGCATTTCCTTTTATATAAAATGAACCCACTCACAAAGTTTAAAATCATTTAAATATCATTTGCATGAAATTTGATAAAATTTGAATCACATTTGAATTATCAGTCAAATATTTTGAACACAACATAGTGTCACTAAAAATATATGTTGTAGGGGAATGCAGAAATATAATTTTAAGCAAAGAATCATAATTTTTATGCAAGGTTTGATGCCCCAAATAAATGACTAAAGGTTTTAAAACAACCCACATTAGAAACATTCCATTTAAATTCAATTGTCAACTGTGGAAAAACATATTTTCTAAATTAAGAGCACATCATGGTGAACGAGCATATATTTTTATTTTTTGCAGATGAGCTATAGAATTAAAGATATGAAATTAACAAATGAGAGCAATTTCAAAAACCAATGAGAAAGAAAAATCACATGGGTCCCACTCATGAGAGTCTTCTTCCTCACACTCCTGCATGGGTCCGGGCTTCTGTCGTCAACATGCCATGTGGTGGCAATACACATGGGTCCCACTCATGAGAGTCTTCTTCCTCACACTCCTGCATGGGTCTGAGTTTCCGTCGTCAACGCGTCATGTGGTGGCAATATACCGGCGGCCAGGGTTTCAAGAACTAGATGGAACCGGCCGGTTATCTCGGTTAACCGGGAAGCCGGTCCTGGCCGGTCGCCCTAACTGACTGAGCCCGACTAACTGTAACTAGTTACTGTAGCTAAACGGTTAGCCGACCGGTTCCCCTGTTAATCTGTTAATCGGCCGGTTTTTAGCCAAACCGAGCCGGCCGGTTCCAGTGACTTCTTGAACCTTGCCGGTAGCATGCCTCCCGGTCGGTCTGACAGCGTGCCTGATCAACCCTCCCCGTTTTAGCCTCTCTCCTTTTTTCTATTTTGGGACCTCTCTCTCTTTCTTCTTTCTTCCACCTGAAGTCATCATCAACATTGTTATGAACTCGGTAAGCTTGAAGCACCGTCGCCTGATGCCCTCCTGCCACATATCAGTCGGCTCAAACTCTTTGCCTTACCCTCCTCTTCCACCCGACCAAGTCTCGTCCCTCGAAGCCGCAATAATTCAAAAACCGAAGATCTTCCAAAGCTCCGTTGAGCTCCCCTCCGGCCATACTCCTGTCACCTCCAGCTCCAAGGAACAACTCAACTGGGTGCGCGTCGATCTAAGCTTCGCTTAGGTTATTTCATTTGGAATTTTTCGTGGCCGTTTGGCTCTGTTCCGGCCAGACGTGGCACGTCGCCAACTCCGGCAAGCTCCGGCCTTCATGGCTGAGCTTCAGCTGCAGCTGGGCCAAATCCCCTACGGCAATCCATCATGTGGCCCTCTGTGTAGCTAGTGTGTCATTGGCCCTGGCCCAGTTAGTTGTCGGTTTTTATTTATAAATGACAAGAATTGATTAAAACTTGTAAAATACATAATTAAATAATTACTAAGTGTTTTGAGGAAAAATAAAATTCTCTGAGATCCTGAACCTTGTAGTATTTTAGAAAAAAATACTAAAAGACCATGTATGTTAATATGTGCACCGGATCCAAAATTAATAGGAAAAACATAAATAAATCCCTATCTTGATTTATTAAATTGATAAATTCATGGCCTTTGTCATGTGGTCACTTTTAGTCATCCCTGAGCTCAACTAAAAATATCATGTTTTAATCTCCATTATTTTGACATGTAGAAATTATTTAGTTTTTACACTAAATTAATTATTTAAATTATTTGGCCCCATGCATGTCAATGAAACTTGACACAAAAATTAGCCCTAGTATGTTCTACTTATACTAAATTGCTCATGAGCATAAGTTGTCCAGAACCATGTTAAATGAATTATTTTGTTCTATGAGCTTATTTATGCACATATTCATATGGTCAAGTAACTTAGCCCTATTTCACATGCAAGGATTTTATGCCTAGCAACATCCCTGCTCCTTGGACTATTATTTCGTTACTGTCACTGACCATGTTTCATATTCACTCATAATATTCAATTTGACTTATGCACATACCCTTAATTATACATACGACATATTAACAAAATGGAGCTAATAAAGATAATAGGCAAATTAAACTAATTCCTTACTAATCTGTAAATTGAACACATATTTTATACATCATAACAGTACACATTTTATTAATAAAGTATCTCGCATTATCTCTTATGCATATCATCATCATTTGCATCATGTATATCCTGAGGTGAACAACGGTGAGAGACTGTGTAGGAGCCAAAAGGTGAAGGTGACCCTGATAACCATGAGCTAGCTCAAGGCAAGTCCCAGTGCATCCCACCAAGTTTTGATATCTTTTATTTTATCACTAGCTAGTGTGATGTTGGTTTATCTGTGCATTAGGTTCATAGGTGTTGATTGAAAACCTAGCATGCAGTAGGAATCCTGTTATATGATTTTAACCATAGCTTGTTAGTGGCTTTGCTTAATTAGGGCGACGAGTCATCGAGTGGTATGGAGACCACTCAAAGTTAAGTCATATATCTCACTTGGGAATGGTTATGGTAGAGTCGTGGATCAGATAACAAATGGAGACCAGACGAATAACTAGGTGGAAAGGGAAGAACAAAGTCTTCAAGGTAGTAGCCCCCTCTATGTCGTGTAAGGCCCGCATCGTGTGTGACCCATGGGATCAAGTTTGAACGTATTGTTTGCATGCTAGAGTTATGAGCCCAGTAAACTGATGTAGCAATGATTGTTGCATGGTTGGATGATAACCTATCCTCTTTCAATTGGGTGGAAATTTGGAACCGAGGGGAGGGAGCAATCCACTCACGGATGTCGTCTAGGATGCATCGTGTTGGGGGACCCTTCCAGGGGGTGATAGGACCTGGACCGACCTTGGGGCACCGAAGTGAAAGGTTGCCTCATGTGGCTTCTGCGAAGCGCGTATGTGGCATGCAAACAGGTTTCTCCTACAAGATGTAAATCAATTCAAACCACTGCCCCTCAGAGTAACGAGTATCACTTGGTCATTGCTCCGAGACGTAGTAAGTAGAGCAACATGATGAATGGGTTTAATTTTGTTGCTTTGATTTAATTATCTTGTATTGCAACCATGTTTGATGTAATTATAGTGCAAACTAAATTTATTATTATGCATGACAAATTAACTTAATGCTAAAACTTAAAAAATAAGGATTTACTCATAGGCTGGCTTTTTGACCACATAAACACTACCCTTAGCCTTTGCATGTCTAGGAGTCGGCTATAGTTGACATTTATGACGGGTAAATCTTTTTTAGTATTAGTTGCTCAGGGCGTGGCTCTATGTCATTTTCAAATGATCAGGGCGGGGAATGTCATTGTGGTGGAAGATTCCACTAGGAAGGCTAGCATCCCGACTGTTGGAACATCGAGTGAGAGTTGTGCGCCAACCATGGTGAGGAGTGATCTTCTGATTGTCGGTACGGTGTCATGGGAAAGGCATCTGTCATGGCTAGATGTCTTATTTGTATTGTCATGAGAGGCAAATGTATCATAATCATTTCGTTGAAACTTTTATTATTGTTGAACTATTCGTTTCCACACTTTTATCAAAACTCTAGTTTTAAACTTTAAATAGGATTTATGTAAAACTCTATACTCTATCTATGTCATGTTGTAAACTACATTATTCATGTCATGTGTTGTACTATATAACATCATAACGCATGTCACCACCAAAGAATGATCCTAGCGATGGGATTTCTCCATTGTGAGGTGGTTCTGTCACATTCAGAAAGGAAGTTCATGATGGAAGTTTCGAAGATGATAGAAGTTTGTGACGAAAATTTCGAAGCCAATGGAAGTTCCATTGTCAAATTATAAGCAACATACTGAAGAAAAATATACCAAATCTCTATCAACCTAGTTTCCAAAAATCATGAAATTTGGATCAAATCATTCTCAGACAATGCGACCCTCCTATAAAAAAGATCCATTCAAAAAGCTCAAAGAATCATCATGAATTTCAGATTTTGATCCAAGAATACAAAAGGAAAGAACTTGGGTAAAATTCACAAATTCGAGGTGCTGTTGAGGGGATTTGCTCGAAGATCGCTCAGGGATGATTCTTCCTCATCCTAGAACCGAATCCATCCAATAAATGGATCCAAAATCATATTAAAAAATGAGATTGAAAATTCCCACAAAAATAACTCTAAAAATAGAGAAAAGGAGAAGCTCAAGATTTAGAGGATGAGGAAAAAGTTGAGCAAGAAAATAAATCTTATGTCATTGATTCAACCATCCAACATACATGGATACATGACTAGGAAGCCACCCTCATCCTCCCACTTGTTGAAAGATCACGAGTTTTCTCTCACACAAGCCCTCTTCTCCTCTAAAACATGAAGCACACCCTAGATCTTCAAAATGAAACCCTAATACAAGACTAGATGGAAGAGATACTCTCTCCAATCAGTCATACCTCTTCTCATATAGGCTTAGCGGCATGTCCTAAAGACCAAACTATCTTTGATCTAGAGCATACTCCAAGCTACCACGAGGGGTGAAATTAGCCAACATTTTCTCTATCGCCTGAACGTCATGGGGCATTTCACATCTTTGCTTTGCCTTGATCCAAGCTTCGTGTGATGTCACGTGCACCACCAATCGCCACCACCGATTTTGAGGCCCAGACCGGGAAACTACTTTGCACGCTTCTCAAAGCGTGACCTCCTTGATGTTGACGTGTGTCATCTTGTCCTATGATCCTGACCGCTGACAAGTCTCTCCCACTCACGCTCCATTGGGTCCCCCTTGTCGCTTGCACTGATGTCCTTCGCCTTGACTTGGTCATCACACCGTCTCCATCGATTCCACAGTTTTGAGGCTCAACCGTGAAACCGTATGTGCTCTTTGCCGCTCCATGTGTAATGTGTGATTCACCCTTGACTTCACCCAACTGCTCAATCCTCCACTCCCAAGTCCTCAACTTGTGCCCGATCTTCTCGCCGTTAACTGCCAAGTTGGCTCCATTGACTTACACATCATGAGACAAGCAAGCACATTTCTCTTCTGCTGCAACTTCTTTAACACCTTCACCAACTCCGGTTAGTCGTAAGCCTAATCATGCACACACTCATGTAATTCTCGAATTTCCACATTCAACCCAAACATCAATCAAGCCAATATCAATTTCTCATCACATATTGCAAACCATGGTACTTTTCGACATGTTTTCTTAGAAACACTCTTTATGAGACGGAGATAGTATATTCGACATGCATTGGCAGGGTATGAACATATCGGAGCTTGTGCACTCTGCACAAATCAATTCATGCTTAGCATGTGTTGTAATCTGATAGTGGTTGATTAGGAGGCTTGCTTTGTGAGATACCTGGTTGTACTCAAGCTTTCAAGGACATTGTCAATTCTGCTTTCGAGAATATCGTAATTGGTATTATCGAATGACAACATTCGACAATGATGTTTTCTCAGAGCAGGTGGTTCGAGACCAGGTTGCTTTAGAGTGACTTACCTAGTGGTCTTCTGTTCTCATATTAAGGACATGTTTGTTTCAGCTTATAATCAAAATTAAATAATCTACTTGGCACAACAAACTAGTTAGATTATGGGCCAGATTATATAATCTAGATGTCTGGATTATAATAATCCTATAATCTTCTCAAGATGAGCTCATTTTAGATTATTTTGATAAATTGAATGGAAACACTATGCCATTGGTTATGTACCTATCACTTCATTTTTTTTTCTCCTCCCATATTCTTCCTCCTACAAGCAGAAATCCACGGCTGTCATCCTAAGCTGTACCTGCCTAAAATATGATGGTTCAACCGACTTCCTCATCGGGGAGGACGGTAAAACAGATAGATCCAACCCTCCTCCGTCAAATACATCCATTTTTTGAGATCAATCATTATTGTTGTTGAAGCTTTCATAGCGTAGCACACTGGGGACGAACTTGTCAGCCTTAGTGGCACCTAACGCGCTCACCATGGGTGAGGTATCTCATGTTCCCCACAGGACTGTAAAGCTACTATGCACCCAAAAGCCTAAGCTGATGGAGAAAGATGGGCAATTCACTTATGGTTCAACACTCCCCGTCACGTGCAGCTCCCTCGGGGCGCAAACGTGGAAATAGAAACGGCGTAGCGGAAAATACGGTCGCCAGGATTCGAACTCGAGACCTCTGGCCTGATATCATGTTAAGTTACTATGCACCAACCAATTCACCCAAAAGCTTAACTGGGTGAAATTGGTTGGTGCATAGTAACTTAACAAGGACGTCGACGATCGACCTTCCGTGGGTTTCCGCTGCCAGCACGTGGTTCTCGCCATGGCCCTCAGAGTTCGCCACCAGCACGAATGCAGAGGCCACAGTGGCCCACCATTTGCAACCTTACGCTTCTACAACGCTGCACTACAGTGGGTGCTCCTCCTCGCCTTCCTCGCACCGTGGCACCGGGTGTCATGCTCTTCCTCATGGCTACCTCCAAAGGCCTTCTCCATTACTCCTTTTGTGTGACCCTCACATTGGCTCTACAAAAAATACACCCTATAAATCATTATTTTAAATTTCCAAGAAAAACCACTTTTCTTTTTAGAAAAGAAAAATAAAATGCAATTGGAACTAGGCCAAACAAATGTATTTCAAAAATCCTAAAATTTGGAACGTGAAAAGTGCCTGCTCTTATTTCCCTGAATTTTGTTTGCATATTTTTTCTGAGAATTATTTATTTAGTTTAGATTGGGTTTGATTTAGCTTTGTATTGAGAAAAAACCAGAATAAATAAAAGAGAACAACTTAAAACATCCTAGCAGGCAGAAAACCTCCTTTTCCCTCCCTCGGCCCAGCCGCGCCGGCCTGGTTTCCCCTCTCCCTCGCGCGCGCGCCCGCACAGGCTCCCCGGCCCACTCGTCCGTTCGGCCCGCTCCCCTTTCGCCCGCACCCGATTTCCTCCCCTCCCCTGTTCTCTTCTTCTCTCCGTTGACGTCGCCGCCGATCTTGTTCTGGCCGACGCCGTCGCACCGACGTAGCCTCGCCTACCCGGAGACAAGCGGGACACCGCCGCCACTGCCACCACCTTGAATCATGCCGCGCCGAGCACAGCGCCGCCACGACGGTTTCCTCCCCGATTAGACCCTACTCTGACCTCGTCGTCGCCTAGCCCTTGGCCTTGTGCAGCGTGCGGTCATGTCGCCATGCACCTTCCAGGACCTATAAATAGGCCCCTTCCCCACGGTTTCCTCCCCACGACAGCTGGCCCTGCCATCCTGCTCACCATTGAAGACCACTGACCGAGCCGGCATTAGCCGCCAGAGAAACGTGATCCACGCCCCGGTGTCGCCATGCACCTTCCAGGACCTATAAATAGGCCCCTTCCCCTCGCTTAGCTCCTCATCGCCGCTAGTAGCCATCGGAGGTAAAGAAAACCGGCCGCTTCCCCCTCTCCCGTTTCAGCGCCCAAGTCAATAGCCAGCCCTAGACCTCCTCCCATCTCGCGATCACTCCTAGTAGACGCGGCACCGTCCCCGTAACCGTGTGGACCGAACCCAGGCAAGCTCCAGCCACCAGAGAGCCCAGCGACGAGCGGCGGAGCTGCCAGCCATGGCGCCGCCGGCGTCCTTCTCTTCGGCCACCACACGCTGTTGCCCCATCGCTCTCAGCCGCCCAACGCAAAACCAACAACCGCGATTAGATTAGAAGATACCCCTTCGTTTCATTAAAACTCAACCCTTCATCATCCGATCGACGGCCCACAGCACCTTAGTCCATAGACCGACCACGTACACCTGGTCCACATCATAGAATTTCCAGTAGAAAAATAATTCAGGAAATCCCAGAAAAGCCTAAAACTCCATAGTATTACAGTTAGCACCCTAAGCTTTATTTTAATTTTGTTTTAGTCCAACATTTCTACAGAAAAGCAAATCAACTTTTTTGTAATTATGTTTTAGCCCCTGGCATTTTTCAACCATGCCCCTAGAACTTTTTATAATTACAGATAGGTCCCTATGACTTTCTAGAAATTGCAAATAGGTCTCTGAATCTTCGGAAGCCCTAGTTTTCAAACCGTAAATCCAATTTAGGCGATTCTTGCGCTGTTGGAATCGTTGTCACAAACCCTAACCAATGCTAACACCCTTATAACTCTTTAACTTCTGGTTTTCTCACTATTTGGCTTTTACCTTGATTAGATGTTATTTTATGTTTTGATAGCTTACGTGTAGCTCGCGTTCCCGCAGACAGAGAGAACTAAGAGAAGGAGCCTGAGGACCCGGACTTCAAGAAGGAGTTTGAGGACGCGTTAAGAGGCAAGCTCTACTTATCCCTTGATCATGATTGCACCTATGATTGCAAAACTGCACCCAACTTAGAGCCTACTTCTTATATGCATTATTTTCTTGTCACTTTATGTTGCTTAGTTAAAACTCACTTGTGTGAAAGCTAGTATTCATACTTATGAATGTTAGATCTTTGTTTGGTCGCATTTGATATCTCTATGCCTTGATAAACTTAGGGAGTTATTATTAGCCCCGCTAATAATGACGTTACCTTGCTAGAACACGCTTAGGACCCGTGTCGTTTGTCACCGCGCTCCCCACTATCAAGTTTACAAAATGGGTGAAACGGTGTTTGTTGGTGTGTGTGTGTAGGGACGGGTGGGCAATAAAGCAATGGTGTTATGGTGAAGTGGGTGGGATAGATATGGCTGCGGGTGAGACTCCTTGTACTAGTGCAGACTCCTAGTAGTACTTGGACGAGTGCTTGCCCTGCCGACTAAGAAACGGCTAGCTAAGACCTCAACTTGGTGGTAATTCAGTACGACCACAGAACCTATATGGGCAGAACTAACGCGGATCTTGGGTGACATAGCAAGGAAGTATCACCCGACGAAGGGTAAACAAACTCAGGGATCGGAGCGGTGATGTGATGATAAGTCCAGTACTTGGCAAAGTTGTTGGCTATGTGCCTTTGTTGTGATGGGATCCCTAAGCTTTGTGGTGGACTTGTGGGTGTGCCTGGGTGAAGTGGGAGCGTTATGTGATTTGTAGCTAAGAGCACATAGCCTATGGGTACAACGTACTAAGCTCTACAGAGATAATCCTAAATCATTCGGACGCCTGTTGTCACTGGTCATAACACACCAAATTATTGGACTTTTAGAAATTCCTTGGCATGTGAGTGGGTGTAGCGATACCCGTGTTTTGATGAAAATATGGCAAGGTGTGCCAGAGTCGTTATGACTATGTGTCAGAAGGATCAACTAAAAAAATGGAATTGTTGGGATCGATTGAATCTCCCTCAGGTCCAACCAACCAAAAATTATAAAACTATATTCCTTCTCAAGAAACCCTATTGGTTCCATAAGTTACCTTTGCATCTACGCTTTTCCGCAAAACTCTAAAACATAGCCTTATTCCTTGACTATTACCCAAATGCATGTATTACCCCCTTTCTAGAGGTATAGCTTTTGGAGTACCTTATGTACTCACCCTTGCCTTTAACTAAATCCCTCTAGAGGACGAAGATGGGGATGAAGCACCCGTGGAGTTTGACGAGTAGGTTGCGTCCTATGCTTGAGTTGCCCGTGGAAGTTCCTAGAAGCTTGCTTGTATTTTCTCTTTTTGAGGCAGGCATGTCCTCCTCCTTGGCTTGTAATCTAAGACTTGTATGACTCTATTGTCCCTGTGTGGACCTAAATAAAGATCGTTGTATCGCTTTGTATCATTTGTATGTGTGTACCAACTACTGATACAGGGATTAGTACGGAATACATAGTGTATCCCGGATAGGGGTATGACAGATGGTATCAGAGCCGATACTTGACTGTAAGACGAAACCTATAGGACTAGCAATTGATAGGACACACCGTTGCACTATGCTTACCCTCTACGATCATAGATTCTTACCCTCCCTATACTCTATGATAAAAATTGACATCTTCCATAAACCCTTCCCCTTCTCACTAGCGTAATGCATGCCTTTCAGATGGATGAGAACGCATGGATTTACACCTATGCCTTGGATGTGGAAGGCTTTCCGATGCTTCTATGACGTGTCATCCAGTTGTTCGGTGGATTCGCGATACCTCAGTATAAATATCAGGAGTATGAAGAAGATGGAGCTCCTAGGTGCATTATGGAAGTTCGTGCCCGTCAAGTCTTTGGGACCACCGCTGACCCATACATCATCACCATGGGCCAGACAGGAGTTGCCTTCACTAACACCATACAGATTTTGGCACGAGATGTTCTGTTGCATCTCTGCACCAAGGGACTAGAGATAACCGGCAATACGACCATCAGATATTTTTCGGTGGACGATCTGGACAACCCGGTATGGGTCCACCGTACCCTCTGCCTCGGAGGACCTACTCGCACAGTGGCAGACCCAACGCTAGCTGCCACCGCAGAGTACCTCATAGCATTGGACCACCTCGCAGAGACCCTTCTGCATATAATTGGATAAAGGAAAGGGAACGCCTCGCCGATCATGATAAGCAAACAACACCTAGTTGCGGTAATAGAGGCGCAAACCCAGCAAATGCTACTGGATCAGGCCAAGATCAGGGATCTCGAGCAACAGCTAGATAATGCCCGAGCCCAGATTGAAGAAACCATCCGGAAGAAATATACAGATATCGAGGAGGTTGTCCACCAAAGAGATGTTGTGCGCTCAGACCTTGACACCACACAGGAAGAAATAAGAAGTTTGAAGAAGGCACCAGAAGAAGCGTATGCCTCCTCTAGTGGATCCGGTGCCGCCCCCGGTGGTCCGGCATTGGCGACGGTAGTCGGGGGTGGGCGGGCGGATCTGACCGGGCTATTTTTTTTTCCGAGTAGATGATAACGGCGGGTGAAATCTTCACCCGCCGCTACTAATGTTGTAGATTGATTTGGTCCGCAGATTATCCGCTGTTGTAATTCATAATTTTTAGATGCGATTATATAGCGGTGGTTTGATCCATTCGTCACTACAGTGACTTTTTACCCACCTATATAGACTGTTTTTTACTAGTGAATGTGGGTATGAGATATTTATATACTCGTGATAGAAAACTTTGTGATAAATATATTATGATATTTTACTTGGATACATTTATATCGACTTTGGATTGTATAAAATATTTAGCTCTAATTTTATTAAATTTTATGTTATATGATTTTTTTAAAGTCTTCTAAAGTATTCAAAAAAATAAAAAGTTAAGTCTTATAAAATAGTTAAGAGTGTTGTTATTTTGTTACATTTAAAATCAATTTACAGAAACAAACAATCCAAAATCATATAAATTATATAATTTAGTACTTCATCTGTTCTAAAATATAAGCATTTGTTGACTTTCTGAAACTACATTTGACCATTTGTTTTATTCAAAAAAATTATGAGAATTTTATTTATTTTATTATAAATTGTTTTGTTATTAGATATATTTTAAATATGACTTATTTATTTTAATAATTTTAAAAATATTTGAATAAAGTAAATAGTCAAATGAAATCAGGAAAAATCAACACTTACATTTTGGAACGGTCTCTAGCACGCGAGTTGCGACCTGACCCTGCTGCTACTGGATAGTAACAAAGGAAAACAAGGCAGCTCGCTTCGCTTTTCCCCTGGCAGTTCCGTACCCCACGCCCAAATGTCGGCTTCAGCGCCGGGGCGGCTCGCCGTGCTTCGGTCCCACCTCCTGCCGGATGGACCTGAGCCGCCCATGGAGGAACGCGTACGACCTCCGGCCGCGGCGTTGGGAGGAGCCGTCTCCACGTCGACATGCGCTGGCAGGGACGCGGCTGCCGGGGGAGGAGAGGATTGCGTCTTCTGCCGGATCATACGCGGCGACGCGCCGGCTTATAAGGTGCGTATGGAGCTCTCCTTGTTTTTTCGATTCGTGGCAGATGGGAAGTCGTTAGTGTCTTTTCGCGCTGTGCCGTTTGAAGCTGGAGAGGAACATACGGAGTGGATGGAAATTTTGCAATGGATTGGTCAATGTTATGTTGACTGAAACTGCAGGGCTTGAAGATTGCTCTACGAATACAGCGTGGATATAGCTCCAATATTGTTGGGCGGATTAATTCTTATTCTCGCTTGGAAGTAGAAATCTGAGTGAACAATGAAATGAGCGATTGAATTATCCTTTTCTTTAGTAGCAGTGAATGAAAGCTCTTGTGTTCCCCACTAAGATGTGTACACATTGATTCTATGGACAGTGCAATAGTGGTTGTATTTTTCTCGATAATCTATCCCCACTAAGATGTGTACACATTGATTCTATGCACAGGATTATTATTCATAGCTCGGAACAACTGTTGTTATCAGACCCAATGGGCCCCTTGGCAGGAAAGCCTTCGATTTATTGCTAATTAGGAAGCTAGTTTTCTTCAGATTGTCTTCATTCATGAAACCTGAACCTTAATCGACTGTTGTTTATTGAAATTTTTGTTGCTCTTGGCATGAAAAGTTGTGTAGTTTGAAATAATTAGTTACTTCAACTCTTGGCCAAACGAAGTATAATATTTAATATCAAATATGAGTCTCATGTGACCCTCCATTTACTTCTTCAATCATCTCTCCATTAAAGAGTTTGAAGCCTTTTTTGCTTTCTTGTTCCTTTCTTTGCCCTTGAAAAATGCAGCCTATTAAATGAACGAAGCATACCACAAAAACAATAATGACTAGTTGTTTTGCCATCAGGTCATTGTAGTACCTACCTCAATTCCCATGCACAAGTCCAGAATCCAGATATATTATTTGAGATTGTCCCTGTTAACTCTGGACATGGTTTATGGCGGGGCAATAAACCACCGTGTGCATTTGATCAAAATAATTTTCTGAGGGAAGAAAAAGCTGAGCTAGTTGTTTTTGAAAGGTTATCAGAAGTAAAGGTCTGCCAGTCCCATGGTGTGGGACTGGGACAATAGGGAGTAAGAGTAGTAGTAAGGGTCAGCTGGAATTTGCATCTAGGGACCACATGAGAGCCTTGCTAAATCCAACTTCACAAGTTGTTATGGGCCAAAGGGCCCAGACCGGCAAGCTACCAAATGGGCCGGCTAGAGAGCAACAAGGGGGCCCATGGGACACTGTTCACGCGTGCGAACAGTCACGCGGTTACTGTAGCAACTGCCCGCCTAGGTTCCTTTGGCATTAAGTAATTTAGATATTTTCTATATAAATTGTAATAGGTTCCTTAGCAGCCAAGTTAGCCCCCTCTATATAATGAGGGGATTGTAATCAAATCAAGGCAAGAAAGGAATTAGGGTTTAATCCCTTTTATCTCTCAGCTCTCTCTCTCTCTCTCTCTCTCTCTCTCCCTCTCTCTCTCTGCCCTAGCCGCCGCCCCTGCCCTAGCTGCCGCCACCACCACAGCACATCGCCGCCGCCGGCCAGCTGGCCGCCGGCCTCCTCCTCCCCTCCCTCTCCTATGTTTGCACATAACACCTGGTATTCAGAGACCTTGTTCGATCCTTCCACCATCACTTCCATGGCTTCCCTCGACGAGTCCGGCAACGAGATGCGAGAGTGGTTCCTGCACCTCGAGCGGACTTTCTCTAAATTCCAACATGTCTTCAGCCCCAAGGAGGAGACGACCTTCATCGACAGCCCCAACCATACTGCTATGAGTAGTACCCCCGTTACTGTTCATGATACAGTTCATGGCATGAACAGTACCCCTACAGATCCGATCTCCACGTCGACGACAGTGCCTCCCTCAATTGCTGATCTGTCCATCAACAACACCAACAAGACCCAAGAGGAGCACATTTCTGTCACAGATCCGACGTATGCACCGGCTGTTGTTATTGTCTCCAACGAAATCGTTGATCTGCTTCCTGTCAATCTGAAGGACGACACAGTTCTGCATGCTACTGTTCACGAGGCTGATCCTATTGTCGCGGCAGACCTGGACGCCATGGAGGAGACCACCATGATTGCTTTACCCAAGGTGGCCGCCCCGTTTTTCCTGGAGATCGTCCCTGCCATTGTCGACAGCAACCCCAGCATGGAGGCGGTAGCTACTGCTGCAAATCTTGCTGCTATAGCGGAGGCCAACTGGGCCAACAACATCAACAAGGGTTCTATTGTGCCTTTGGACAAGACCCCCACCCCTGTCATCAACTCTGGCAACTACAAGGGCGCTGCTGTTCATGAGTCAAATCTGGTCGCCGGGGCTGATCCAGTTGCATCACAGGAAGTCCCGATTACTATGGATGTCATCCATGACCCTGCAACTGTAGCAACTTCTGCCTCATCAGCTGCACGGGTCATCAACTCCAGCCGCTACATTGGTGCTATTGATCCCTTCGCTGCGCCAGATCTGGACACCACAGAGGAGCCTCCCATGCTCATTTTCTCCAAGGTGGATGCCCACATCTCCCGAGAGATCGTTTCCACCGCTCAGATCTTCGCCACGACACCCCCTCAAGTTGTTGCCCCCTTTGAGGATACCTTCCACCAGCTCCCTACCAAGTTAATCCTCCCTATCACGGAGAACGCCATCCCAACTCCGATTCTCAATGATCTAGCATCGGGAGATCCACCCTCCGCTCCGGCTGTAGTTTTAGTGGGCTCCACGGAGGCCATCTTTGAGGTGCCCCATATGATCTTCGGCACAAATTCTGGAGGCAAGCTGCACAAAACTTCCAATGAGAATGATGTCGCCTACTGCAACAACTATCAAGACATCTCTGTCGCCATCCTTGCTTCTATGATACATGCATCTTATCTGATTGGCACCGGCACTCCAAAGGAATGGAAAACAGGATCAATCAACAGTAAGTGTTTTAAATTTATTCGTTGGTTGTTTGTTGCTTACTATCTAGTGCTTCTGTTTCTGCCCACGCCCCCCCACAACCATGATGGCCACTTGGTGCTCCACAACATGGATGAAGGAACACCACCCGTCATGGCCAGGTTGGCCATTCTCGTCATAGGGGGCACATTATTCACACCCTACAAGCCGTGGGTGGACATCGATGAGCCACGGCAAGCCCCACAGGATGAGCATGACTTCGCGGCTATCATGGACGACGCCCTCCACATTGATGATGTCCTCGACTCCGGCGCCATGCACAACTTCATCGACCTCTCCATCGCCAATGCTAGGATGTTGCCTCTTCGTCACATTGCTTTGGGCGTGACACTTGCCTCGGGTTTGCGTATTCTTAGCCGTAGCCTTTGTGGAGCTCTCCCTCTCATCTTGGGCGGGGATTGTATATACCTTGGACGTCTTCATTGCGAACCTTCCGGATGACATCAACATCATGCTTGGTACACCTTGGCTCACTTCTCTTGGACCTATTATGTGGGACTTTGCTTCGTTGTCTATGTCTTTCTTCCATGATGGGCGCCATACTCTGTTGCTTGACATCGACTCCGGGCATCGTCAACACCACCAGCCGGCATTGGAAGAGCCAATGTTTCCTTGGGTGGAGCCTCGGGAGCCGTCACCATTGGTAGGGGGCTCCCCAGTGCAGCCACATGCCCCCCTTGCTGTGATGGGCGGCCCTACAGGCAGCTTTGACTTCTTCAGCTCCGGGTTCAGCACCTACACCGACATTCGCCGTGACATCACTGAGGATTCTGTGCACTCCAGTCTCGTCTCTTTCATCCAGAGCGGTGCTGCATCTCGGGCTTGGGGTATGCAGGCCGATTTGATCTGCTTTGATGGCCGTATCTACTTACTGGGGTTGTCGCCGCTGCTACCTCGCTTGCTGGCCTCTCTTTTGGTGGATGGTGATGAGACTATGCTTTGCCATGTAGCTGTTGGTTATCATGTCTTGCCAAATTCACGCTCTTTAGATGGTCTACCTACCTCAGTTCGCCATGTGCTCTCTGATGGTCTTCTCCTTCATGCGCCGACGCTTGAGCATCACTTCTTCGTGGCGCCACCATCGGAGTCTGACACCTTTGCTATTGATTTTGGGGTGCCCTGGGAACTTATTGATGCTCCTGCCACACATGCTGTTCATGGGAATATCCTTCGGCCGTCGTCTCATCACTTCATCACTGATGGTTTCATTGGCAGCCTTGGATTTCACTTCTTGCTGGACGTTGATAGCACTACGAGCCACTTGACTACTGGTATTGTCTTGAGCAACTTGATAGTGACTATTCAGCAGCAACCTTCGTCAAGCATACCGATGAGTGGCTCCAGGAGGAGGATTTCCCAACACGAGGACGTGCTGGCTCTCGACGCGGGCGGAAGTGTTATGGGCCAAAGGGCCCAGACCGGCAAGCTACCAAATGGGCCGGCTAGAAAGCAACAAGGTGGCCCATGGGACACTGTTCACGCGTGTAAAGTCACGCGGTTACTGTAGCAACCGCCCGCCTAGGTTCCTTTGGCATTAAGTAATTTAGATATTTTCTATATAAATTATAATAGGTTCCTTAGCAGCCAAGTTAGCCCCCTCTATATAATGAGGGGATTGTAATCAAATCAAGGCAAGAAAGGAATTAGGGTTTAATCCCTTTTATCTCTCAGCTCTCTCTCTCTCTCTCTCTCTCTCTCTCTCTCTCTCTGCCCTAGCCGCCGCCCCTGCCCTAGCTGCCGCCACCACCACAGCACACCGCCGCCGCCGGCCAGCTGGCCACCGGCCTCCTCCTCCCCTCCCTCTCCAATGTTTGCACATAACACAGGTGTGCTTTTGGTTGTATTTTGATTTGTGAAGTTTAACTGTTTCAGTTGGATCTATGGGGCCTGTCTGTTGATTTCCCAATGTTAGCTATGGTTCTTGGCGTACAAGTTTGTTTGTAGAATAGAGATCATGAATCTAAATTTAGTAAAACATGGCACACTAAATGAAATAGTTGATTTTATCTGTGGATGAAATCGATGGAATGACTTTTAGCTACTAATGTATCCTGTTTTGTGAGATATTATCCTTAGTTATCCATTGTAGCTATTGCATTTTTATGGGGATAGTAATGTTTTATTGATTGGCCTTAGTTTTGATGTTTGCAGGTCTACGAAGATGATGTCTGTCTATGCATACTGGATTCTCATCCGCTAGCTCCTGGGTAAATTGCTTCTGTTTGTTTTCAATCCATGTACTCTATGATGGACAACATTCCAGAAGTATAAAATTTTGAAGTGGTTACTTTAAATCCTAATATTGTTCATAAGGATTATGAAATATATGATGTTTATAGATGCCTTTCCTCTGTTTTTTCATTTACTCTATCCTCAAACAGTGAGTCCTCACATCTAGATTTCTCTCTCCATATTTGCACACTTTAGTTTCAGAGCCTTGCTTGTCGAGCAAAGCAAACTTTTGAGATAATACACTGACTATGATTAGGTGCACAATCAAATTACAATAGGGCTGGAACACATCATTATGGCTTGTCTGGTTAATAGGAAACAGAGGGATGGATTGGGATCCAGTTATAGCGTAGCAGAATAATCTATCCCTAAACTAGTCTGTTTCTAGAGTTAGTCTAAGTCACATTATCTCAAGTTTGACTAAGCTTGTAGAATAGAGTACCAATATTAATGACACCATGTGGATTGGGATCAAGTTATAGCGTATCATGAAGTCCATTGTGAACTCTATCCATTTGGTACGTATTTGATGTCATAGGTGTTGGTACATTTCTCTATAAAATCATTGAAGTTTAAGTTTGTTTGACTTTGTCCAATTTTAAAAATAAACTTGTTTGAGGACAGATTCATTTCCCAATCTCTATCCCATTCATTTTTGTTTTAGAATATCGGCAGGGGAGCCCCCTGCCTTTCTATTTTAAATTAATAAAAGGTGAAAAAAGGTTTATGTACATATTACAAGGCCATAAGCCCAAATGTGGACCCTTGCTAATTACTCAGCCAATTGTCAAGCACAACATTCAATCTCGTCTAAGCAAAATCTTGGCGAACTCCTCTATGACAAATTTCTTCCATTCGGCTAAACATTATGGGTCTTAAACACAATTCCTTGCCAATTGGCAATAAGCATTGGGGTACTTGTCTTTGATGAATTGTCAAGTACAACTTTCAATCTTGTTTTGACTCCAAGCAAAACCTTGGAGAACTCTTTGACGAATTTCTTCCATTTGACTAAACATTAGGGTTCTTAAATTGTTCCAGTTCTTTGCCAACCAGCTGTAAGCATTGGGGTACCATGGGAACACATGATAGAAGATGTATCTAAATGGATCAGTTGTTTGTTCGCTAGTGGTGCATCATTTTGATACAATTCAAATAAATAGGAACGTTCTAGTGATTTTGTCGTAAACTGTTTCGGTCAGCGTAGTTTGCCTAGACAATAGGCTAAACTTTTCTTGTCACTGAATTTTAGCCTTGGTTTCATGATATCATCTTGCATTTGTTTCACTGCAGGCATTCTTTAATCATTCCAAAATGCCATTTCCCGTCACTTGAAGCAACTCCACCACCTGTAAGTTTGAGTTACTTGTAGTGCATAGCACATTGCATCAAGAAATTACTTTTGAATCATACATTTGGTTTTTAGACTATTATTGAGTGACTTTCCTCTGTAGTTTTATGGATAGGAAAACATCTTGTGAAATCTAAAGAAAATGATTGGCGCTATTATCTACACTCAACCAGCCTCATTAGCTGATAATTATTGCATTTTTTCTGCAAATTATAAAGACACTACTTCGTGGAAACTACATGTGTTTAGATGCAATTTCTTTTTGTTGCCTTTTTACTGGGCAGCTCCATTTCATGTGCAAAAGGAGCCGGGCACATGTGGTATCAGGCAAATAATAGCAACCTAGAGGTGTATGGAGCTTTGGATTCCATACATAACACTAATGTGGAACAAACTCATACTCTGATTATTTAAACAGTATGTTTTGTTGTGGACTTCTCCATTTAAATGAATACTCCCTCCGTCCTCCAAAATGTGTCGTTTTGGCCAAAAGATCAAAAATCAAGACACGATGTCATTTTACGCTGCTACCCCTCAGTTATTGCTGGTCCTCACTCTCTCTCTCGTCGTCTCCTTATCTCTCCGGAGCACTGATACTGCTCATTTGTACCCCTCAGTTATTGCTAGTCCCAATGGAGTATTTCACTTTGTTGTTTCCAAGAGTGACATGTCATCAAAAGTGATTTGAAACTACAAATGAAACAATCTCTCCAATGCATGGTTTCATTTGAATGTTTCATTGTACTTAATTCAATGTTCTTTCATTGGTTGTCTATAAGATGAAATGAAACTCCTCTTCTTCAATGCTAGTATCATAGTATTTCAAATCTAGGAAACTGCGTATACCAAGTTTCATCTAAATGAAACTACTTCCCTCTCTCTCCTCATAACTTATTTGCCATGTCACCAAAATTGCTTATATGGCACCTCATTTATTAAAAATGAAACTCCCATTGGGAGTAGCATGACTTACTTTCCTGAAAGCAAAAATCAAAAGCTGTTCAATTCTTATAGTAGTTTATTTTGTCAATACACTTCTTTAGAGAAGTTTTAAGTTCATATTTTGTCATTGGGCCAGGTAGTTGCAGCCATGTGTTCAAAAGTGCCATTTTTTAGCAACGCAATTATGAAGGCGACTAAATGCGGTAGGTAAAATTTACTACAAATTATTTCATTATACATTATCACAATATAAAGTAGGTTGCTACTTCAGTCCATCAATGTCTCCTATATATCTTCTACTCTTACTTGTATATATCTGTGTCATGATAAATCAGGGTGCTATAGATTGAATAAGCATCCTACTGTGGAATTTACTCTTTTTCTAAAGGAAAGTAGTGGACATTTCTCAAAGAATGTAGTCATGCAAACCTTTCATAGTTCAGCAGTTATGCTGAATGATATGTGGTTATTGTAGGACAGTAATATTAAGGAATTAAGAAATTTTCATCATCCTTTGCTATGACCCAGGCAATAACAGCTACCTGAATTCTTGATCATATGATCTGTTTATAACCAGGCTAGTTTATTGTTTAACTGAGCTTGTTGACCTCTCTTCCTCATCACTTGTTTTTTTAAACGCAGGAGAGCTGCGCTTCTTTGTATTCAAAAGAGAAAAATAGTCCCCTTACATTTTCCTTATCTCGTATGGGGACCAAATATGAGACTCGGATTACAAAACAAAACTAAGAACCAGCAAACAACTGAAACTAAAAACGTGACCAGGGAGAAAATGGAAGATTCTAACTCAGGAACCCTACTAGACCTAATCCTTCTAGTTCTTTTTCGCGCCAGCCATGCACCACGAGTTATGCTCATCCTTGATTTCACGGAAGATAGCAGAAACCGAAGGAGTGGCGCCATCAAACACACAAGCATTTCTGTGTTTCGAAATGCTCCAGGCTGTTAAGATGATCAAGGAATTCACCCCTTTTCTCTTCTCCTTCGTGACCTTTTTCATCGTTCGCCTCCACCATTCAGCAAAGCTTCTTTCAGCGCGTCTGGGTATCGCAGCAGCAAGATTCAGATATTCAAAAACATGAAACCAGACCTGTCGTGCCACCACACACGTAGATAGTAAGTGCTGGACGTTTTCCTCATCCTGATCGCAAAGAGGGCACTTATCCGGATGCTCTAGGCCCCTACGCACCAAGCGATCCGCTATCCAGCATCTGTTCTTGATTGCCAACCACAAGAACTTGCATTTCTGTGGAGCTCATGTTTTCCAAAGACAACACCAAGGCTCAAAGGACACTGATCCATGAAATAAGCTCTATATGCTGATTTTGAAGAGTAGCATCCCGACGCATCAAGCTTCCAAATATGGTGGTCTTCTTGGTCTGTGAGAGTGACATTCAGTAGGCAGTCCCACAACCTTAAGAATTCTCTGATCCCATGGCATGACAATCCACCCCTGTTGCGTATCCTGCAACGAAACCCCATCATCAAGAGCTTCAGCCACTGTTCTTTTTTTGCGAATTCTCGGTGGTATACAAGCAAAGACCACCGGCGCCAAGCTTTCAATCGAGCAGCCATGCAGCCAATGATCCGACAAGAAGAGGGTATTGTTTCCATTGTCAACTTCTGTGGTGACTGCAACTGCAAATAGAGCTAACGCGTTAGGATGAGAGGGAAGCTCAAGGTCAGTCGAAGGACGATCAGCTCGTGTCTTTTTGAACCATTGCCATCTCATTTGTAAAGCCCAAGATAAAACCTCCAGGTTTGGAATGGCTAAACCTCCCAGATCCAACGGTCTGGTGACCATAGTCCAAGCGACTAGGCAGCACCCACCATTTGCTTTCTCCTTTCCTTGCCACAAGAATCCTTTTTGAATAGTTGGATTCTTCCACTGTTAGTTTGAGCTACAACTTTTATGTTCCCCACTTGTGATAGTTGGATTATTGTGAAAGGTAAGAAGTATGCAGCTACTTTCTAATGATGTTATTGAGAGTATGCTGCAAAAACCAATGAAGTAATGAAGATATCCCCCAACAACTTGAAGTCTCAAAGTTGGGGTCCTGGTGACTGAGACAGCTTTCCGTCATGTAGAGTGTTGGTGCAGCCCACTACAACTTATGCTCTAGACCCACGCACCAGAACTATCTCAACAGACCAAACCAACCATACGCATACACAACTGCAATCACAAGAAATTGTGCTTTTCCACAAGGCATATATTCGCTATGTATTTGAGCCACATTGTTTTAATACATGATCTCAAATATGAGAACAGCTTTCCTTTTCTGCACCATCTTCCTGTACTTGAATACAAGTGTCAATGTATCTACTTTTGCCGTTGTTTCTCTTGTACATCTCAATGATTCTTTTAAACTGCCTTTTCCTGGTGTTAACAGATTACTTATTTTGTTATTTTGGTACACAGATTCATTCAACTTGGTTGTCAATAATGGAGCAGCTGCAGGACAAGTTATTTTTCACGTGAGTAACCTGTACAACTTAATGGAAAGGAAATTGATAATTTTCTCACGGTTTTTACATGTTGTGATTTATTACTTCCTTTATTCCCATTTGGCACACAGGCATAACTTCTAATATTACATTACCTGATTACACAATAAAGTATACAGTCATATGAGATACTCAAGTTGCAGTATACAGTCATATGAGATACGCAAATTGAGATACAAAACAGATCAACTCATTGACATATGAGATACTCAAGTTGAAGCAACATTTTCTGACGAATGCCATATTTAACTGTTACTGTTGCAGACTCATTTCCACATAATTCCTCGCAGATCTGGTGATAAGTTATGGCCTACAGAGGTAACAAAATAATAAGTTGTGATATATTTAGATTCCCGTTTTTGCCAGATGTGCTCATCTTCTTGTATTATTGTCTTTGAACCCTATGAAAAAAAATCAGAGCTTTAGGAGGCGCTCTATTGAGCCAAACGAAACGTCTGGTCTGGTAAGCTGCATCAAGGAACAGCTATGTTCTACTCCTGAAAGCTTCAAGGCTGAAGCATCTTCACTGTCTAAGGAATCGTAAAACAAAGCTCTGATGTCTAGTACATAATGGTATTCCTTGGAGCTAGATGTGCTGTTGCCTGTAGGCCAGAACAGTTATGATAGCTCTGTTGCTGTAACTACTGTATAAAAGTGCACAAATGAGTTATGCTCTTTCAGGTCAAAACGTCGCTTGCTGTATTTAAGTTTACCAAGACAAGATCAGTATTTTCTGGGGAAGTTCGTTGTCTAGCACCGCTTACAAAGCTTCAATAATTTTGGCATTCTGTTAGTGTCTTGATAGTGCAAAGGACGTTTCAATCTCATTCTTCCTTGGAAGATGTAGTTCTAATGACAATTAATCTTCAGTACAAAGCCGAACAGATTAGACTCGACTATATGTTGACTCATTTTTCTAGCTTGTTCACATTGCAGCGGGGCCTTGGCCCCAAAGCTGGAGTGGTTATGTCGGAGGTGGGACTTGACAAATATAGTGGCGAAAGATAGTGTTGGGGGCGAGTGGTGGACTTGCTGTTTTTTTGGGCCCAAAGGATATAAATCAGGTTTAGAATATGTCGAAGTATCATATTGATATGACGATCATGGAGGATGATGGGTTCATTTGGAGGTATATTGGGGTGCATGGGGAATTGAGGTGTGACCTAAAGGAGAGAACATGGGAGACCTTGCGCACTTTAACACTACTATAATCAAAGCCTTCAATAACAGATAAAAAGACCTTGCAATATCGGACAAATTGTATGCTATTTATGACTATGGTTTGAGGATATATTTTTTCAAATGAGATTAAACATGTCACAGAACAAATGACGGCCCTCCCAATCCACTGCTACGATCCGGCCGCACTCCAATCACATAGGGGTAAGTGAACATATGCTCTGCTTTGTTATAAATTCTAACAAGAAGAGCTATGGCCTCTATTTTTGTGTTTCTTGCTTCCCCTACTTTGTTACTGATGCATAGGCACCTCACGTAAATGCCAGAGCTGTAGATATATTGTTATTTGCGTCTTGGGCAACCAACTACACGAGTCAATTCTTTACGATGAGTTGTTCACATACTTGAAATTTATTTATTTTGGTTATTCAAAATGCGGTAACTTTTTGTTTTGTGTTCCCTTTCAAGAAATTGTTTTGCAGGCTGTCCGTTTTGCAGATTTGACTACCTTAGTAAAGCAAAGATTACGTTAAATCACATGGCGATAAAGGCATGATATCCAGGATGCTTGGTCTGGGATATATATCCAGTGAGCAATTTTTATGGTTTGTCTCATCATTCTTTTTTGGCTTCATTCTATATATTAAACACAGATGCGATACACACTAATTTGTGTAAGAAAACATGTAGGCAGTATATCTCCAAGAATATATTTGTTCGTGGAATCAAATTTACATGTAACTAAAATGCAAGAAGCACCATATACATTCTCTTTGTTTTTTACATGGACATATGAACCATTGCAAGAGTATAAGTTCATCTGTTGGTTAATGTAAGTACGTGTAAATAATAAGGACCAAATATTCTGGTGTCATATGAGCAATATTCAATTTACTTTCATAACTAACAACTGACCTTACTCACTATTGAAATTTTCTCACGAGCCAATTTTTTTGCTATTCCTGACGTACCACATTTCTTCTTTTTAGTACTTGACCTGATCCATGGACTCTATTTTGAGCCAATGGTCAAAATCACATATTCATTCATTAGATCGTTCAGTAAATTCACTATATTAGCCATTAGATCCGATTCCCTCTTCACCCATAAGGAAGACCTCTAAAATCCAAAAGTACTCCCATGACTCCAACCCCTATGTCACACAACCATCAAAGTGGATGCAGCCTCGTAGCAAGCAACAACGCCAGTCATCTCTCCTAATGCGATACGTCATGCTACAGAAAACCCTGCATGCCTCGACATCTCCCATCCCATGTTTTCATAAGGGTGCTCTCTCGTTGGTTTAGCTAGACAGCCTGAGGGTGCATGAGCCCACTGCTGCCCCGGTGTCCTGAATACCAATTCAGAGCTAGAAAAAGCTTGGAGCAAGCGGATAAGTCAAAGAAGAGATCATATTTGCTAGCAGAGAAGCACCAAATTTGTTTGTGAAGAAACAAACAATGCCTTCACCTTATGGAGATGATACTCCATCGTCGTAGTTGGAGGTGACTTAAGGAGTGGAGAAGCCTTCCTAGAAATAAGAGAATATTGTTCGGACTATTCTCATCCTTATGTGCCAAGCAATGGGCTTCTCCACCCAGCCAAGCAACGAAAACCACCATTCTCTTCCCCTATCGCACATGCTGACAACAGTGATGGTTCAGCCACGCGCTTGATCTTCTATACTATATAACTCTCTCATCCGATGTAAGATTTTGGAAAATTATATATTCAATTTAATCGGCTCGATGAGGGCTTCAACATGGTGAGGTCTAATTTATAATTTGGGCACTTCTTACTTCATGCTTGTGGTGTTCAATCATTTTCTCCTCTCATAACTTGGATATGCCCTCATATTTACTAATAAGTCACCTCATATATATATATATTCACCAACACTTGTAGAAATTATTAGTAATAATTAAATTGTTATCACTATATTGGTTATTCCTTTTATATCTTTTATGTAAGGATTTGATGATCGGATTTTACATTTAAGGACCGTCAAGAATATATGACTCGACAGTGAGTATTTTTGCTCGCTTTCATCGATCGACCATGCCAGCTTTGACTACCGCCATAGGTGGGTCATGCCAGCTTTGACTGCCTCCATTAGCTGGCCATTCCATCTTTCATCGCCACCATTGATCAACACCACCTATCGGTTATGCCAGCTTTGACTACCACTATCGGTTGGCCACATCAGATCTGATTGTCACCTTTACTCAACATTGTTGGCTTTGAGTGATTTCTACTTCGTTAATGGTTAGTGGGCAGCTGCCACTTGGTCTTTCTGGTTTTGGACTCCTGCATTATTTGCAACTTCCAAATGATACATGAGTCGAGGTCTGAGACCCATGTTAAATATTCACAACCTTGAAAGTTGTTTAAAAAATTAAACTTGATGGTTATCTCAGGGTCTTGTTTAAAAAAGAAGTGTTTACGCAAAAGATTATGGTTGATGTAATGTCCAGTTGCTCAAAAATGATTTCAGGATCACTGTACTATAACCTTTATTTCTTAGCTATGATTGGTGTAACTTTTTGCATTCGACAAATATGTAAGTCACTCGTTTGAATTATTTATCACTCGACAATGGTTCAAGACATTTGTTTGAGTCATTTATCACTCATAATAATTGAAGTCATTTCACAAGTTATCCATCACTATTTAGTGAATGAAGTCACTCTACTGAGTTATTTGTCAATTGAATTTGATGATTTGAGTGATTTTTTCCTTCAACTAATTAAGGATACAAGAGGGGGGGGGGGGGCTACACCTAATTAGGTGCATCTGTTGCTTTATTGAAGACTATCATCTATGAGACCCTTACAAGCTCTCTCATAAGAGACTGAAGCACTTTGTATGGCACAAAACAGTCATGAAGCTACTTAAGGTTATCATCTCACCTACAAGGCTCTCAGGGACTACTATTGATAATATGTACCTCGGGTACTTGTCGAACATGGAAAGTTAGAGATAGACTTGTACTTGAATATGTATAATATATCGGCTATGACTCATGTCATATAAGGCTACACCCCGTGATATATATGGCGGGTTGGGACACCCTCAAACACAACAACATCCAGAATCCCACAACTCAACATCTAGCAAGAACTACCCTGTACAAATTAGTTGTCCCCTATGTTACCACCATCTCTTAATCTCGCGCATATCCCTATCATCATCTATAAATCATCATAGGTGAATTACCCTATGATCATTGCCAAAAATAATTCTCCAGATTGGCGGCACTGAAGGAGGTAATTTTGCTCATTGTGGAGCTCAATAAAATTGAAATTATTCACTGTATTAGGTCTCATAATAGGGTCATTATCTAGCAAAACATGCTTGTGACGAGCGTGCCTAATATCCTGTATTGTGTGGCTTAATTAACCAGGTCTCTTAGACTACTCCCAATGGGAGTTTTATTTTTTATTAAATAGGATGCCATGTCATCAATTTTGATGATGTGGCAAGAAATTAATAAGAAGAGAGAGTTGAGTGGTTTCATATAGATGAAACTATGTCTACACTGTTTCCAAGAAATTTCTCTCTTGCATATATTGCCCAGGAAACAACAAAATGAAACTATGCATTGTGGACTTGGTTTCAATCATCCTTTATGCACATTTGGCACTTTAGAAACAACAAAATAAAACCTTCCATTGGGAGTAGCCTTATCATGTACTGCATCTTTATGATCCAACTCTGAGCCAATAAATCTGGTTCTCCTTAAAAACACACACACAAATGATTCTTGTGTTTTATTATGTGTTTTGCCCTGACCAATGAGCTTTTGCACAACACTCGTGATTCGCTGCATTAATAATGTGTGTTAAGAGATTGAAACAGTAATGAAAATGTTGGGGCTAAATGGCCTATAGTATTAAAAAAAAAAAGACGTCTGGAACCAAAATTTCAAAGACAGGCAAAATCATTGATGTGGCAAATAGTCCAACCACTACAGCAAAAAGGCCCTGTTGCGGCAGTTGGAAAGGGCCTAGAGCAGCGACCCCACCGCTACGCAAACGCAGCTACAAATAAGTGTTTGTAGCGATGGGTGGTATGTTATCCAAATAAATTGCCGCTACAGAGACATTATTAGCGGCGGTTGAAGATGTCAACCGTCGCTATTGTTAGCCATTAGTAGCGGCGGTTGACATCTTTAACCACCACTATGGTTGGCTATTAGTAGCGGCGGTTGACAACATCAACCACCGCTAGTTGTTATATTCTAAAAAAATTTAGCAAATATATAGAAATCACAGATTCTGCATACACAGAAATTTACAATATCTCATCACAGATATTTACAACATCTCATCACAGAGTATATACAACATTATCATCAAAATATTCAATGGAGATTACAAAATGTCTTATATGAACCCTAATGTATAATCATCATCTTTCTTCAACACATTGGGTTCATATATTGCTCTTGAACCAGCTCACTCACAAAGGGACATATGATTTATTGCTAGATCACCATTTGAATCAAAACACTTTCCTTCTGGACTAATTACCTCTCTCAAAAGAAAACGGTAAAGAGAAGCTACAATGCAATACACAGTGAACTCTTTACCACATCTCTTAGATTCATCATATAATGGATCCTTTGATGCGTTCTCTATTCTATAAAAGTTATCAAGCCCTTTAGTTGTACCGGCATTGATCAAACACCTACGGCTCAATATGACACAATAACTTCTTAACATCAAAATCAGCTTTACCAGGCGAATCCATCGCATCTGCACCAGGCAAATTGACAGCCTCGACTTTAACTTCAATATGCTCATCAAATTCCATATCGACCACACTGTTCGCACTATGTTTTGTCCATCTCGTGTACCCCTCAACAAAACCCCTCCACACCAAGTGTGACTTTATTACTTCTATATCATTCCACAGCTTCTAATTCTTGCAATTAAAACACAGACAATACATATCAGTCGTCCGTTCATGTCGAGCATGTTATGCGGCCGCTTCGATGAATTTAGAAACTTCTCGTAAAAATATTGGACCCGGTCTTGGTGCCTCGTACATCCAAGATCTATCCATCACGAACGACCTTGAATGGAAACCCAAAAATTAATTAATAACACAAACTTTAAATATTCACCAAAGATATAAACATTGAAATATAATATACATGAAGTAAAAAATATTATGCAAGGTAAAATCAAATAAACATCAAATTATTTTATATTTTATTTAACTTTTATCACAATCTATCCAAAAAATATTAGAAATTAATTAATTATGTGTAACAAAAAATTTAAATATTCACTAAATATATAAACATTGAAATATAATATACACGAAGTGAGAAATATTATGCAAGGTAAAATAAAACAAACATCAAATTATTTTATATATTATTTAATTTTTATCAAGAAATAATAAAATAATTAACATCCCTCTTGCCCTAATACTACCTTCTCTCTCTTCTAAAAATCAAACTAGATCTAGATTCACATTGACATAAAACAAGCTAGATATAATAAATTTTTTGTGTAGTGATGAAAAGAGATGATGTATGCCTTCATAAACTTCAACTATAACCAAATAGAACCATCCAAATCCAAATCAAATGCATTTAGCTAAAATTTGATGAAAATCTAACAAACTTAAAACTCAAAATTCTACTTGATTTTAAAATGAAAGCACAAAAAACCAATGGAATGAGTTCCCCTTACCTCAAAGAGCAAATTTCAGCAAAAAAAAAAAAAAATGAACTCAAAACCTTCCCCCTTGATTTTCGTGATTTGCCCAAATTTTCGGATCGCCACTGTTCGAGTGAAACAGGAGAGATGTCGGAACGCGATATTTATAGCCTAGACACTTTATAGCGGCGGTTGACATTGTTAACCGCTGCTAGTATATCCTAAATAGCAACGATTGACATTGTCAATCGTCGCTATAAACCGAGCCATTTATAACAGCGGTTGACAATGTCAACCACCACTATAGTGGGCTCTGTAGCGACGGCTCACACCACGGTAGGCTCCCTAGGCTCTGTAGCGGCGGCTCACTTTGGGCTGCGCCGCTGCGGCCTTTGGGTTGCCGCCGCTATAAAACCTATTTGTGGTAGTGAACACGCCCACGTAGTAACATAATTTGTGGGTAGCAATAATGGCACGTCACCAGTATCATGTTCTGCTGCACAGTGATAGTTTTTAGAGCATGGGCGGCGCCAGTGGTTGAGACGGGCACGAGAATCACGATCATGACTTGACACTGCTAATCATCAGTTGCCTACGCACGAGTACATTGCGCAGCATGCTGTCTACCACTCGCTCGTCTCTATAAATTCGCTCCATCATATATCGCCGTAATACAAAAGAACTTGTTTGTTGTTATAATCAACTTTATTCTCCCATTGTGCTTTGCGAGGAGCACTAACAAAGCAATAATCCCATGGCCGTGAGCTTCATTTCTCGTCGGAAGGAGCAAGAGCTCGTGACGCCGGCACGTTCGACTCCACACGAGTACAAGGCTCTCTCCAACATCGACGACCAACACGGGCTCCGTTACTACCCAGCCGGCGTCGAGTTCTTTCGTTGCCGCCGTGGCACGGGCATACCATCGGCCCGGGACATCGCTGACGAACCGGTGGGGATCATAAGAGTTGCGCTGGCCGAGGCGCTGGTAAGTTATTACCCATTGGCAGGCTGTCTCGTGGAGCTCCCGGTGGCTGGAGGGAAGCTGCTCGTGGACTGCACGGCGGAAGGGGTCGTGTTCGTGGAGGCAGACGCTGAAGTTCGGGTAGATGACCTTGCTGGCCAGACACTGACCCAGCCGTACCCGTGCGTGGAGGAGCTCCTGTGTAGCGACATCGGTGAGCCTCAGGACGCCGTTGTTGGCAAGCCACTACTGTTTTTCCAGGTAATGTCTCTCGGCCGATACAAGACAGCTACGATAGAGGAGTTGCAAGTACACGGAGGGGTATCGTTACGTTTGGTTAAGTAACTCCTTGAATCTATGGTTACCGAACAAACACACTGTATGCACATCATCAAGACCACGACACCACTGCATGCAATGACGTGCTAGAGAAGTAATTCTATACTATACAACAATTAGATTGGATTGCTCTCTGTCATTTGACATGTATATATGCACAGGTCACACGGTTCCTCAATAGTGATGGGTTCGCCATCGGGTACCGCTACTGCCACAGCATCATCGATGGGTTGGGCATGGCGCAGCTGCTCGACGACATATACAGACTAGCACGTGGTGAGATGCTGACCATCCAACCAGTCTGGGGCAGGGAACTCCTCACCTCCCTCTCCCCACCATGCATCACGCACAAGCACGGCGCGTACGACCCACTGCCGGCAGCCACCTCCGCCCCAGCAACAGACATTATCTTGAAGACACCTCTGGAGCATATGGTTACCCGCTACTTCCACTTTGGTCTCCAAGAGATGGCCGCCATACGGAGCCAAGTTCCGGCAAGCCTCCGTCGGTCCACCACCACTTTTGAGCTCGCCGCAGCCGCGTTTTGGCGGTGCCGGACGGCGGCGCTGGAGTACTCACTCAACCAGCAGGTGCGCCTGATGATATGGACCAACGCTCGTTGGAGCTGGAAGCCTCGCTCACCGCTCCCCGAAGGTTTCTACGGCAATGCGCTGATCCCTCTAACCGTGGAGGCCTCCGTCCACGAGCTGTGCCACAATCCTCTAAGCCATGTGGTCGACCTTGTGCGCAATGCAAAGATCGCCGTGACGGACGATTACATGTGGTCGTTGCTGAACTTCCATGCGCAGCATGGCCGACCGTTTCGCTCCCTTGAGTGGACGTATGTCATAGGCGACACAACCGGGCTCAGTAGACGTGCAATGGTGAACCTTGGCAGGTGGGAGCGTGCCGGCGGCGGCATCTCGACGACTGGACGGGTTGTGGCTACGAGCTTCCAGAGCTACTACGACCGATGCAAGTGCAAGAGAGGTGATGGCAAGGAGTTTGTCACGGTGTCGATGTCCATGTGCTTGCCACCGGCAGCCATGGACAGGTTTGCGAAGCTGATAACCACATGGTCCCACGAGTCTCTTATGATGAGCGCCATGTAAGCTAATCTGTCGGTGATAAGCATGTTCGGTTCCAATTGTTTTTTACATTTTCTACAGCTCATTGAGCATTACCACTACCTCAGAAACGGCCTTTAGAAACAATTCTTTTCACTTGTCACAAGGTCGTCACTGATGATGCGACAGGAAATTTAAAACGCATCTGCGACGTTCGTGATGGAAAATTAAAAAACGTGTCACTGATGCGTGGGTGGGTAAACAAAAGCCTGTTACCTGACGCCGGTCGGTTCCACATGTTTTTTTTTTACATTTTCTACAGGTCACAGAGCATTACACTACCTTAGAAATAACCTTTATTAGAGATGTTTTTTTTTAACTATTAGAGACCAAAGACAAACCCGTCACATATCTGGTTTCACTACCACAAATAGGACCTATAGCGGCGGCGACAAAAATGGCGTAATAGCATGACCCAACGTCGGCCGCTGCTACAGAGCCCACAAGCACCACCCTGATGTAAACCGCCACTACAGAGACCATTTTAGGGGCGTTTGGCTTTATCACCCGTGGCTAGAAATAGCACTCAATTTTAGCGGCAGTTGACAATGGCAACCGCCGCTACAAAGGCTACTATAGCGGCGGTTAGAAATGCCAACCACCACTATAAGTTGCCCCGAGCTATAAAAGAGATGTTCGGACAGCTCCTTTCCTCATTTGAATAGTGGTGGTTCAAAAATTTGGGCAAATCATGAAAATCAAGAGGGGGGGGGGGGGGGGGGGAGGTTTTGAGTTTTTTTTTGAGGATTTTGCTCTCTAAGATAAGGAGAACTCGTTCCATATTTTTTTCTTGCATTTTGAAATCAATTTGAATTTTGGGTTTTGAGTTTGTTAGGTTTTCATCAAATTTGAGCAAAATTCTTTTTATCTGTAAGACAGAAGGTTTATTTCCCGTCACTAATACTATTATGATGGTGAATGAAAAGGCCGTCACTGATGATGTGATAGGAAATTTAAAATGTGTTCCCGATGTTTATGACAAAAAATTAAAAACACGTCATTGATGTGTGGGTGGAAAAAACAAAAGCCTGCCACCGATGTGACAGGGAACCCAAAACCCATCACCAGTGCCTCTGACATAAAAAAGCCGAACCCGTCAGCTGATGCTTGTGTGACACGATTTCAACAAATGTTCCTAATGCAACAGTGATGGCTACGGACTGTTCGAATCAGTATTTTTTATGCCCCTTCTAGTCATAATCGTGATTCCATGTTCTTTTCCTAGCACGACTATCTGACATGGTGACCCGTCATGCGAAGCCATGTTCCGGCCAGATTCTGTCCACGACTATCTGACATAAAGGCACTCGACGGTTTAGCACGACTAACCCTAGCAGGAACTGATTGTATCCACCCTTTGAGTGATGCACATCCCGGGCTTCTGTTTCCTGGATATCTTCGATGAATCTGATGAATCTCTTCACGAAATCGTTGACAAGGCTGGATCTAATCACTCGGGTCACTCAGAAACTCCCCGAAATGTCTTCATCAAGGTGGCACCCGGAGAAGGTATGGTCGTGCCCAACCAAGAACCCGTGCTCGATGCTAATTGGAACCCTGTGCTAATTATAAGTGGAACATTGTCGTCTGACTCATCGCGCCTCTAGGAGAAGATGGCCATTTAGAGGAAGGAGAAATCAGTCAAAGGGTGAATGGGGGTGTAGTGTCAGCCCCGAATCCCTGATCTCAATCTATCGCATGGTCTACACCACTCCCCAATTGAACATTACTACGGCCTGAGTTCTGCTTAGCAGCATCGTCCCTTCTCTTGGCACAAGGCAATGAAAATCCCTTGGTCATATAGCTCGCAGCCTATCTTTGTGAAGCTAAATGAATATTTCTGTGTACAGAGATAAAAAGAAAAATTACCTTGCAAATTGTTTTATCTTGATGGTGAATAACTAATTAAGCTATACACTACAGATTGTGTGACACTCTGTGTCACTTTCAACAGAAAATGAGCCGAGCAAGCCAAAGTAAAAGAAACATGCAAAGTAAATATGAAAGTTTTCAAATTTTAAATTAATTTCAAATTAAATTCAAACTCGAGTTGAACTACATGTTCAAATTTAAAAAATATAGGTGACCCAAAACAATTTAGGCTCTGTTTGATTGGGCTTCGAGGCCTGCTTTTGCTTCCAAAAAGCCAGTAGCCTAACCAAAGGCCAAAACTTTTGCCTACCTTCTACGACAAAGAGTTTGTTTGGTTGAGTTGTGGCTATGGTAAAAGCTATTGTGGGCTGGGAGCTATGAAAAAAGTTGATGTAAGATTTCAGTTGCGGAAAATCTAGAAGCTGTTTGGTTGAACTAGCTGTGAGCTGTGGAAAAGTTGTAGAAATGACTGTAATTCTTCTGAATATTTGAGGAACAATGTATATGTAAATTGATTGTAACTGACTGATCTGCTTGGATATTAACAAGTAAATGACAATTTTAGTAAGGAAATCTTAAATTTTTGATAATATTGCATCCTCATAATATTTTGGTCCACATACATACAACGATAGGATTGTAAAAAATATTGCTAGTCCATAGTAATAGCCTCCAACAACATAATTACCTTCCTCTTGCACTAATCAAAGCATCAGCTATCCTACTATGAATGATATTCATGATATCTTTGGTCTCCCCATCTGCATTCTCATCTCCTGGCATATGTGTTGTGGTTGCACATGGTAGATAGTCCTCATCCGTATCACACCTATCAAACAACTTATCTTTCAAATTGTTGTGGAAAATAAAATTATGCAATGCTAAGCTGTAATGATTTTCTTCCGAGTACGAATAGGGAAACTTGGTATGCCCTCCAAAATACGCCACTTCTGCTTCAAGACTCCAAAAGACCGCTCTGTGACATTTCAGACGGATGAATGCAAGAAATTGAACATTTCATACTTTCCTTGAGGAGGACGCCCAGAACGAACTCAAAATTCTAGCATATGGTATGTGCTTCCTTTGAACGGGGCAGGATATCCAATTTGATTTGAATAACCAAAGTCGACAAGGTAATATTTTCCTGTAAAATTAGTAATCAACAATGACAAATGATAGAAAATATCAATGACAAGTAAGACACCATGTATACCTTTAGGAGGCACCAGAAAAGATGGAAAATTTTCTAGTGCATGATTCAAGATCCAAATGTCATGTGCAGAACCTGGCTAACCAGCAACCACAAAGGTAAACCTCTTGTCGAAGTAATAGATTGCTAGCACGTTTTGAGTTGTATTGTCATGACGACAAGTGTGGTTAACCACTTTCCTTAGCTTCTACTAGAATGGGAACATGTGAACCGTCTATAGCTCCAATAGCGCCTTTGAAATAAGGCCAGAAACGGTCCTCTTTTATCATTTCATGGCTTAATATTTTCCTTTGCTAACTTGCACAAACACTTCAATACCTCATGGAACTTCAAATGAAATGTCCATGTTGACTGAGTGAAATTATTTTCAGCTTGTGAAAAAGATTGGGATCCTCCAACAATCCACAAGAACATTGTCAATGACTCAAGTGAAGACACCTTCCTACTTGAGCTCAAACCATAAGATGAGACAAGCAACTTATGAAGTGCCCAGAGACTCATCTGAAACATTTTATGTAAAAAAAATACCTCAATCTTCCCAAGCGCCTTTGAACCAATTGAATTCCAGCTTTTGGTGTCTCCCTATATTCACCTTTGTTGAAATAATGATAAGTATACATGTTAGCCATTTCACCAACTGTTGACGTGAAAATCACCACATGTGACCTGGGAGATCTGCTTAACTCTAGTGCAGGCTCAATACGAGAAACCGGGGTGTGCTAGTTGATTTTCCCTGCAAATTGACAAATTGACAAACGGTCACAAGATGCACGTCACCGGCCTAGGATAGGCCGATGAAGAAAGCCAATAGTCATTATTCATGAAATGAGCCGAGACTATTACATGAATAAAGAAAATAAAAGAAATTAAACTAATTGGCTGATTGTATCGGCTTATTGACAAAATTTAATTCAATATATAGTTTAAAATCATAAATGCTGATAAAAGATCGAATCGACTGACCAAAGCCGATAAAGCTACATTATTCATAAAGAAACTAGCCAAATCGATGAGAAATGCCAAAGTCGATAGAGCATAGTCGATAGATCTATAGTAAGTACACATGAACTCGCTCTGTCGATGGCGTCAGATTGATAGATTTAATTAGCTGGTATTGCAAATATGTCTCAAAATTATAAATCTAACTTATTTAAACAAGGGAGCAAACGACCATCAAAATAAATGATATAATCAATTCAGTATCAGAAAGTCGATTGAACCTTGATAACCTATTGGCTAAATACCCTGATAGAACCCTATCGACTCTACCTATGAATTGGTTGGATCTAACCCTATCTACCTAGTAAGAGATTAAAACTGATGCAACCTTACTGATTCGAACAGATTGAACTTAATCGAGACAGTATTCAAACACGGTAGATAGAGCTAGATTTAACCTATTTATAGATAAAATCAATAAAGTGACTCGAATAATAGACCTAAATAATACCTATAAAATCTACCAAGATTACAATAGATCGGCTTCAACCAAGACAATATTGCAATCAGAGTCGATATAACAAGCATTAAACAGATCTAGTTACCGGATAACTAGCATCTCTAACGATAGCAACTAGAATATCAAATTAATGAGAAAGTACTAGTTGAGATTGATAGAATTATCGAGGGTGACTAATCCAAGTCTCTTGCCGAGATCGGAGCCGATGCAGCCCGCGCGAGACGAGGGTTTCGTCGAGTAGGAAAAGTTGGCAATGCGCCAAATTGTATTAAACAAAAGTGTTGTTTTTCATATAGATCCTATTACATATTTATAACCTCATGCAAGAGGTTTTGACCCAACTCGATCAGGACTCATAAACAAACTGACTAGGTTTTAAAATAAAATCTAAACTAAAACAGAAAGAGATAAAATAACCCTATCAGACCCACTTAACTTTCTTGGGCCGTTGAAACCTCATTGACTTCTGTTGATTTTAATTTCCCGCCTCTAATCAATGGGACTGGTCAAATTCTGGTGCCAACACATGCCCCCGAGTCTGGGGTACAAAATATGTCATGCGCCAGATTATATCTCCTCATTTACCGCACGTATTTACTAGCTAGCTGCCCACCATCAAACTTCGTCTTATAGTATACCTCCCAACCACTCATGCTCTTCTTAGTTGCAGCTCACCGTTTTCCTATGCCGCCTCGACTTCTGGTTTTCTTTTTGACCGTCCTCATTCTTATCTTTTCTCCTCGAACCTCTCCTGTTTTTATTCTCCCTACTTAATATAGAGCGACTTCTGGGTTCTTCAAAGGTCACGTGCAGATCCTATAAATAACCCCTTAGACCAGCTCCATTTCATTTCGACACCTTCGACCATGGGTCTTCTTCTGAGAGCTCTGATAGAAAAATACCACCTGTCTCCAAATCTGCTTAGTTCATCATGGCGAATACTCTTCGCTTCTTCAATCCCTAGAGTGATCCTTTCAATCCAAAATCCACAACTGCCTTTGCGCCAGAAATTAACTTACTAGTTGCCTTATGGCGACCCAATCATGAAGAATGGCATCGGCGAGGCAACCCTCTCTTTCCCTTGTCCGTCGTGTAATGTCTGATGACAGTGTTGTTCTTCCAGGGAAGAAGAGGAAGTTGTTGAACCACCTTTTTTCTTAATCATGTGCTATTTTTCTTGTACTTGGGATAACAATAATTACATCTTCATCCCTTAGCTGTAATAGGAGAATAGGTTTGTTCAAAAATTGATTACCTACGAGTAATTAGTTCACCTGCACCTTGTACTGATGACCACATGTAACTTTTTCTATCATCATAGAATGAATATATATTATCCATACTTTATGCTCAGTGATGATATATTTTTTCTGCTAAGGGCGATATTCAAATATCGGCCATCTTAAGTCGATGTATCACCATCGGCTCCTATCACTTTAACGTGATACTTAAAAATATCGGCTATCAATTAACGATGAAATCATGAATCCACCCAAACACTCGGATGATAATGTTTCAAATATTTACCATTAATCGCTCTCCTGAACTCTTCTCCATCCAACCCTTGTAGGAAATATGCATTGCCAGGTGCACATCGGCTCACTTTGAATGGACCTTCCTAAGTTGGTGACCATTTTCCAAAACAACTATCTCTAGAGCCGATAGGCATGATTAATTTCCAGAAAGGTCTCCATCCGAAAAACTTTTGGGCACCACCTTTTTGTTATTAAACTTAGGCACTCGGGCCTTATTCTCTTGAATCTTTTCCAGGGCCTTCATCCGATGTTGTACAACGTCTTCTACTTTATCTAACATAACTTGCCTGTAGTCATTGGCTGATAACTGATCTTGCATCTCCACCC